>CAWUFW010007490.1:0-712500 GCA_963921515.1 Calotriton arnoldi | reverse complement strand
TCCAATGGGAACAGTCCAGCTCCAACTGCCAAGCCAGGTCCTCCTTGTATACTTTAGTCAGTCAAGAAAAGCAGGCACTAACACTAGTGGGAGAAACTAGCTTTTCAAAATGAGGGGAAATCCTTGATGATGGAAATGTAGAAGACGGAAATATTGCTAGACCGGCGTGTCACCTCTCAGTCACTTGCTGCAACAGCACATGACCACTTCCAAGGAGCACCTTCTACATAAAAGGGCTGAATCTGTGTAATCAAACATAAAAGCCTGCTCTGAAGGAAATCTCTCAGTGAGTACTATTAGAACCACAGTCAACACAACCAACAATACTGTTGAAAATACAAAGGCCAGATGAGCCGTCGAAAATATAACAGAGCTCCTACACAGACAAATAGACTACACTCCTGCTAGTTGAAGGAAATTTTCTGAACTCCTGCACATACTACGGATCAGGTAGAAGGGTTGAGGCAACTTACTCTTGGATTCTGACTTCATGGGTGAAGGAGTGGAAAATGATGAATGAATGAGAAGGTGACCTGGATCTCAACCTTGTACTTGACCGTTTATGACCCCTTATGATCATTCTTGGCACAGAACATAAAGAGCTTGGCCTCCCAGTTTTCTATGGCCTTGGGGTTCATGGCAGAGGTCACGCAATGATGAGTTATGTCTCAAGCCAAGACACTCCAAACAGTCATTGTGGGAGTCTGTGATGGACATTTGCACATAACCCCAGCAGTGCGGCTAAAACCCCAATTGCTTTGTTGGGGGCATGCCCCAACACAGCACCAAAAATAAACAGGAGAGCAAAATGTCTTCACCTTACAATGGAGGAAAGAAATTCTGGGCCCTCATTGAAAGGTGTTGAAAAAACAGGACTGACGTCTGGACATCAAAGAGGGTGCTATATGGCTCCGATGAGGTCACTGCAATGTCACCTCGGGGTTGACATGGAGCCAGTGCCTCTTACCGGCATCTGAAAGCTGTGTGAAGAGTTTCTGATTCTAGACTGGAATCTGGGGGTATTCAAAGATGAGAAAACTGCAGGTAGAAGTATCCATTAGAATCTTTACTTTTAGGAATCAAGCAGTGGAACCATGGCCTACTCCAACCTGTTAAAATCACGTCATCTCCAAAAGGTGGCAGGCATCCTAAATGCCAATTACCGTAGGAAGGGAAATTTCCATAAAAACAGATATTTGGTCATGCTCACCCAATACCACAGGCAAAACTTATAGGCTAAGAAAAGGCAGTCTAGAGATTGAAATATCATGGTTCATAAGAAAGTATCATGCCACATAAAGCAACACTGTTCCGCCAGTGATCCCTTGAGATCCAAACCATGGACTCAGGCATTAGTTATCCAACTACCATGAGAGGACATGAAGCCTCCATACTACATCTATTAAGCAATCAGAACAGAATGTACATTACCCTAAGCAGGGCAAAATGTAAAATCAAGAATAAATCTATTACTAAGACTGAACATACTCAAACACAGGGCAAGATCCCAGTCAGGAACCTCTTGAGACACCCCCTATATCAAAAGGGCTACCTTGCAGAGAAATAAGCAGTCAAATTCCTTTGCTTGGAAACAATCTAACAGACAGATGGCAAGAAGGAAAGCAGCTCAACAAGCCAGCCTTGCAGCAGGGACAAAACATCCATATAGGCTGAAAGCCTAGCAGCCTGAACAAGTGTCAAAACAGCCTTCCTCTTATGCACAGGAGAAGCCAGGGATGACAAAGAGAAAAAACTGCCGAGTCTGGTCTCGTAACCCTCAAAGGTACCAAGCACCCCCCATATTCACAAGTAGGTGGAAACAGCGGATGATCACAGCAGGAGTGTTGTTGATGCTTCTGAGCCTTCTTTGAAGCCTACTGGGCATGCTCATGACAGATGTCAACTCCAAAGATTTGGCACTGGCACAGCCCTCTAGGCCAGGTGAAGCTAGTTTGCCAAAGGCGTGAGAATCACTGAAGGCCACATCCAGCACATCTGCCCGCATTTTTCAGTAGAGACCTAATGAACCAGACCAGGCATGGCTATGAAGGACCACCAACGAGCCCAGAGATCTGGCCACCGAATCCACAGTGTCAAGACTGGACCAAAGAAGTTACCTAGGGGTTCCTAACCCATTTTCAACCACTTCAAAAATGTGATCCCTCACATAATTCAGCAAAAGAGAACCCGCCAACTGTGCCAGTCGCATAGAGCATTGGAGTAACATGCCAATAGGCACTTGGCATTACAAAACCAAAGGGCCTTCCTTACAGCAGAAAACCATTTGATTCCCATTAACTCTGTAGATAGAAGGGGAGGACGAAGAGGGCCACCACTGACACCCATAAACCCATGCGCCTGTTGCCAGAGGCCTTCAATAGAAAGATGAGAGGATAAGTCAGATCATCTGGTCAATCATTATGAGCAACCGCACAATGGACCGCCTACCAAGAAGGTGGTCTACACCTAACAGATATGAAAGATTCCAACAAGGTCTTATTAACATGCAATAATAGTTTCAACATTACAAAACAAACAGAAGCAACACTAGACCAGTTTTGGCTTTAATAAAGTTTGGCTTCGAAGTTGGCCCCAGGGAGTACTACACCCTCCTGCTGGCTCCTAGAGTAGGTTTTGATGGTATATTACCTTTAGCACGCATACTTTATTATGCAGTTAAGTACTACGCAGTCCCTTTTTAGGTACTTTACTATGCAGGAAATTTACTTTATTACGTTGTATATATGATGAAATGTATATCATTTAAAAAAATAGTTTTAATGGGTGGGTAGCGGTAAAGGGTATTAAGAGGGTTTTAGGTTTCATGGGTGGGTAAGGCGTAGTAAGGGTTTTTTAGGTTTCAGAAGAGGGTAGTGGTGAAAGGAAGCATGGGGTTTAAAAAATGGGTTATGGGTGGTTTAACTCCCAAAAATTAAGAAAGAAAAAAAAAAAAAGGGAGTTTGCCAGGACTGCCCCCCAAAAATAAAATATATATGTATTAAAAAGTACTTAACAAGTGAGTGTCAATATATTCACTGGGGGGAAAAAAATAATTAACGTTATAGTTAGGCCTTGTAATCATTTAAAAACTTATTTTAAAACAAAAGAAACTGACGTTCACCGGTTATAATTTACTGAGCTAACGATTACATGTACCCGTGCAATGCACATAATTGCACATATTACACCACTGATATGTTAAATGACATCATTGATTAAATCACTGATGTATTGAGTGTACATGTGTGTGCTCATAGCATGTAAATTGTGTAAACAAACATGATTGTGCTTGTTGAAAGTTATGTGGTACACCATTTACATATCACTAAAGTTTAGGGTGCGCATATTATTCTCGGTTAAACAAGATTACGGCGGAGCGCACCTAAGGTGGATTGCAGAGGTATGTTTGAAATCGAGTTTTAAAGCCAAAGCCTGTTACGAAAAAACGGTGAGAAAATATAAAACTTCAGTTTACAATACATAATTTACCAGTGGATATGTAGGCATGTGCCCATATTAAATAGTTAAAATGCTGTTCTATTGACAAATTCTATGTAGCAATGACATTTTTAAAGTGTGGATGTTTATTTCCAGAACTTTGCTGAAGATTTTGAGGCACTGCAGATTATTAAATACAATAGAATGTAGGGGTGTCCTACTGAGATGCGGTTTATCTCATACTGGTGTTGTAAGCATTACATGTAAGGTTGTATGTCATTATGACCATCGCAGGAATATGTCTAGTGCATTTTACTAAACTACAGACCGCTGTCCATAAGACGTGGAAGAACGTGTCTTTACAGTGGCAAACGTATACCTCTCAACCTCTTGACTTAAAATTGCGGGTAATATGAAGTCTTTAAGAGGTAATTCCATTTAGGTGAATAGAAAAATGTTCACACCTGTAGTGTTGATTTACCTCAAGACCACAAACACTATAAGAGTGTGTCACAATGATTGCATAATAACCTCAGGGATGTCATCAATAATGTCATTAAACAGATCATGGGTGAATGTATCAGGTCATAAGCAGTGTATGGCAGGAGTGCAAGTTATAGTTAGCTCAGTATACTATAACTGATTCATTTCTGTGTTTTTTTGGTTTTAAAACTATAGTTTTTATATTATTACAAGGACCAACTATAACATTGCCTGAACTTGTTTTTCTCAGAGAATGTTTGTGTTTTGTTTTCACATAAAGCAAGGCATTATTACCATACCCAACCATAACCACACCTTAAACTTAGTTTTTGTCCGGGAATTTAAAGTGTTTTTTATCATCATATTCACCAACTCCTTCACTGAGCATAGCTTGTGGCCGAGCTCAGTAGGGGATTGGCTGCAGGTCCTTCACCTAACATCCTGCTAGTGGTCATTCCCCCGCTGTGCATGGGCTTCAACTGAGCGCAACAGCGGATTGGCCGCAGGGCCTGGCCAAACCCCCACAGCCACGCAACACCACCACTCCATCTATTCTTTTTTGCTTGCTGTACTACTGCGCTCTATTGCAGAAGAAGCGGTCCCTCAAGGGCCAGGGTGATAGGGTACACCTACCATGCTCCCTTATACCTTAGTGTTTTAAAAAAAAAAAAATAATAAAATAAATAGCTCATGAGGACTGAGTTTCCAGAGTTCTAAAATATCAGACCCAACATTTCTGTTGATGTTGAAGCCAGCCAATCAGATTGCTCAGTCATGCGGTGCCAAATGGACTGGTGGGGGGAGGGGGAGAAGCCTCCTCAACCAATCAGATCGCTCTATTTTTTGTGTATTTGCAGTACCGTGGTATTCCTGTGGGACCAACCATCCAGGTATCACTATATTTTGAAGCTGAAATATCTCAAAAATGGCTGAACAGATTTACACCAAATTACAAGAATCACGCATTCGGAGTAAAGATCTAGCTTTCTGCCAAAGTAGGTGGTATTCTGTTCACCCGTTTGTTCTCTATCACTTCCCAAAATCCCTACCGGAAATTGCTGGCAAAAACCAGTTTGGGCCAAATTTATTAGTGAAACAAAAAATGCTCTTCCGATGGAAATTCTGACCTAACTGTAATTACACAGTGGTGACTGCTACAGTGTAATCAGTCTGTCTGTATGGCAATGTACCACGATGTAATACAACGTGTTGTAATGGGCAACACGTTGTACACCATGCGTGGTAAAGGCATGCGTGCTAACAACCTACATCCAGTGTTGACTATTCGATCTCACTAACCCATGAGAGTCAGGTGCCCAAAGGCAGAAACTTGTTTATGCAATGGAGTACAGCAGTCTGTTTCGATGACCCTGGGACATGGTGGTAAGCAACAGTACCCACTCATTACTGCTTATTGCCATAGACTGTCCCTGCACCCCATGAAAAAGCTTTACAGCCATTAGTGTGCTTCTGAATCAGTGTCCCGCTGCACTATCGGAGTGATCTTCCTTCAATAACAAGTGCCAGTAGCTGAGGCATAACAACTGTATTCATTTAAAGCAACAACTTCTACATTTCCCTAGCAAGCCTTCGCTTCTACACCCGGGGCTGACCATTTTAGCCATAAGAGAGAACAAGGCATGCCCTGTGCAATGATGCAATGCAACATGAGAGCAACAGTATATTTTTTATTCAATATATTAAATATATAATAATCAGAAAAAAGTCACGTACTTTAAATCCAGAAAAATACACATATAAACGTCAGACGTGGGTTTGCATTACTCCAAATTACTATGTATATGTATAAATGTACATAAAGGCCAAATTGTGGCAAGGCTTCAGTAACATGAGGCCTCTCCATGTCGGCACCTTGCTTCTTAGCTCACTGGCTTCATTTGCGTGCCTCTCCTATTTACAGTCTCTATTTACAAGATTTTACAAAACTTCCACAGTAGACAAGGGTCCGTGCGTATAGAGAGCTTTGTCTACTAGTTCATCGCAGTTTCTGCCCAGGTCCTCCTTATATAAATGTCAATGTGCATACTGCACCAGGGAGCAGGGGAACATGGAAAAGTGCTGTAATGCCTCCATGAGCTGTACAAAGCCACTGGAGATTGGGAAATGAAGGATATTCTGGACTGGAGTCTCTTAAGAAGGCACATAGCAGCTTCTCCGAAGCATAAGTGAAGAGTCCACAGAGAGGCGAACTGTGCCAGCAGCTTCCGAAGTTGCCCAAGTCTCCGGTGGCTAGCGAGTCCACGCGAGCTCATTCAGTGTCCAGGATTGTGCGTGCAGTGCAATGGGCTGACCGCCCTTTGGTAAAGTGCTTTAGAAAGGCAGTGTGTCCATGAATATTTTGTCTACAATGGGAGGGGGTGGCACCAGATCCTCCAGCTTCAGGTAGAAGATGCGCTGCAGACCCTGAGTGCAGAGGGTGCGCAGTTCCGGTAGCTTGCCTAGCAGCTTGGACAAGCAGTTGGGCCGTCCTTGCTCACTCACGGTGGTCGTGGCATGCTCCTTCAGGCAACTGATGATCTTGCTTTGGAGGTCTTCCACTTTCTTGGGCTCCCTCAGTCCATGTCGATCTAAAGAGGAAGGAAAAAAGAATCCATTTCAAATATGCATTTAAATGGTCCAGGCACTCAATGTAGGTTTTGAAAAAGGCTGTCAATAGTTGCTGTCGTTTGGGTACACGTTGCATCACAAAATGGCAGCATGGGGTTAAAGATTACAAGCAGAGTATCAAAGACAATAACGGAGGATCGGGTGCTATTGGGAGGCTTGGAGTCAAAGAAATAAGCATCCAAGATGGCGGCCATCCTTCTTGGGAACCAATTAAGTATAGGTTCATAACATATTTTGCCTTTCAGTAGTTCATGTCTAGGTGAATCATCCAGATTCAGGAAATAACTAGAACACCCTAGTCCACGCTTCTTGTAGCTTCTGTTCTCTACAGTACTAAAGCAAGTAAACAATTCAGCAAATGCATCTGTAGCTACAACATCCATAGCTTCTGCAACGGAAGATACGATACCACAGCTTCTCTAACTACACCGATGAAAGCCACACAGTAAGCACCCACGGCCTATGCACCTGCAATATCAAGGTACTGCAATATCTGCGACTGCACTTGCAGCTTCCACAAATGCACCATTAACTACTGCAAATGCAGCGAGGACGCTTGTTAAAACTATTTAAGCCACACCAATTACACATACAAGTTTACCTCAACTAACTATACAACAATAAAACTATGGGCTCCTTAGCACAATCCCCTTCAGGTAAACGGGTCCTAAGTACTGGTGGGGAATGCTCCATTTGGGATAGCTCAAAGGTTTGATACACCCCTCTGGACAAAAGGAAGAGTGAGCCAGGGGGAGAGGTGAGCCTTCCAGGGATAGGTGCTGTTAAAGGTTGGTAGAGGACACATTTTATCTTAGTATAAATGAAACTGAAGCAGACCAGGATACCACAGCAGTGTGCACTTGAATCTACACCACAGATTTCACGTCAGCCTCAGCTCTATAGGTCTCAACAAAGTGCTGAAGCCCTACATTGTGCAAGGGCGTCGGCTGCACACACTGCCATAGACAGCACCTACAAGAGCATATCAAAAATGTGTTTAACAATTTCGTTGAAAAATCAAAAAATATTTATATTCTGAAAGCACAAACTGCTCGGATAGGCAGCAACCGGGAGGGACGGCATCTCTCATCTCCCTCACACAGCATAGGGCCACAAGGCACAGCTCACTTCTGCAGGGGTGAGGAGTATAATTCCCATCCTTATTCATCAGAGTCAGTAGCTGGAAAGCATAGCTAGCACCACACTGCCACCCCTCCACAGCTAAGAGGCGGTGGTACAAGTTGTACCGTACAACCCAACTCACTTGCATCCCTGTGCAGCACGGTGCCAGAAGGGAAAGGCGCGTTGGTACCTGGCAAGGGTGGGTCAGTCCCTCTGCCAACCCATATAATCAAGGGCCGGGAGAAAAAGCACCACCTACGCTCGTGGTCAGGAGAGGGCCAGATGGCAAAGATCTCCGTCCACAATATGCCACTGTACAGCAAAGTGGCTGGAGGCAAAGCACCTGCGCCCCCTCTCAGTAGATGTGGGCTAGAGGGACCACTTCCAGCAACGTACGAATGACAACATGGAGCCATTCGCTCTTCTCCCCCCTCCCCACCCCTCCCCTCCCCTCCCGGGGAACCCAAGGCACATGAGTCCCAGAACTGCATTTCATGCAATTGAGCTGTGGGCCAGAGCTACCCTCCCACCCTGTGTAACCGGGTGCCAGGAGGCACAGATTACACCCCCTTTACACCCTACAGCGCCCTCGGCTGCCAAGGCTCTGCTGACAGCTGCTAGCATTTCACCGGCTGTCTGTGAAATGACTCACCGCACAGCGCTCGGAAAGGGCAGGTTTTCTCTTCTCCCTGCAATAGACTGCTTTTCTGATCCACTTTCATTTTTTTGTGTGGAAGAACCACATTTTAGCTCTTTTCGAATGGATTACTCTTTGCGGATCTGAAATAACCAGCATGGAGGGAACAGAGAAGACAAACCTATGGGCAGCAACTGAAATACATGTAGGATGGATACTCCCCCGCCCCACCCCAGAAAACCCGTGGGTTTCACCCCCAGTTCTAGTTCGGAAACATTGCACACCATCGTTGCTCCACTCAGAGACAGGTCACAGTAGTTGGACTTGTAAGTTGGGATGGGTGCCCACAACCACGGTCAAGCCAGAATGGCAGCAGTACAGCTACCAAAGCTTTTATTTCTCTTAAAATATTTTAGACCGGTTCAAATTATGCTTGTCGACTAGCGCGGACAGGCATCAATTCTTAGGTGCCTTCTGTGTGAAACACTATGAATTCCAGGCGCTATGACTTACAAATCTTTTGCAGCCCTTCCAGTATTCAAACATATACCCACAGGCCATGCAGAGGACTCTAAATACATGGCTTGGGGTGACCTCGCCCATGTCCGCGTGACATCACGTGTGCATTCCTGGACTTTCCTTTTACAATTGTTAGTCCCTTTGGTTCAACTTGTTTGGTCACTTACTTGCTTATTATACAAAGGAATGTACTTCATACAAACCTTTTTTGGTGGAAGCTCAGACCCCAATATGCGTGCATCTAACTTTTGTTGAATCATTTCATTTCTAGCTTTTTTATATTAAAATGTAATAAAAATCGCAAAAGGCCTTTTCAGACTAAAATAGCAACCCAGCCCAAAGGGGCAGCGTCCACACACAAATTGGAATGAGAAAAGAAAATTAGGGAGCACCAGTTGTACCAAGTGGCCTTCCCGAGTTATTACTGAATCTTTGTAACTCTAGTATCTTCTCTTACCCATCTTTGGTGTTAGTGGTACAATGAGGTCAGTGGAGTGCACATAATGCATCGTTTACCAAGTGTTTACTACCACTTTTGTAACAGAGAACTCCCAGCCTGTTCATGCCGAATAATTCAGGTATGTGAATCTTTGAAAAATCTGTTGCTGGAGAATCAGCAACACTGCTGAAGTAGCCTCTAAACCACCTGGACAACTGCAGCTTACATCCCCTCAAGTATTTGTACTTACGTCCCCTCAAGTATTTGTAGAGCTCTGTAAACAGTTCTAGAAACACATGCTTGCACACCTCAGTGCTGCAACAATGTCTATGCAACTTGAAATCTAGGTTCTCAAACACTCGTGTAAAAAAAATAAAAAAACACCAAAGCAACCACTATAAAACGCCGACAGAACTGTAGGCTTGCACCAAAACAGCTGTAGACAAAGAATTACATAACGGGAGGCACCCCAACAACTTTGTGAACTACATATAAAGCCATATTTTTATGCATTGTAATGAGTTTCAGGTTATGTCAGGATGGGAATGCCCTATGCACGCTAAACGGGCATGTACCCCTGCGCCAATTGCCTGACTGCATGCAAAACTGGAATTCTGACTTTTGTTTTAGCCAAGGCATCACACTAACCTAGAAAGAGGTCAGAGTCCTATAACCGACCTAGACAAGGCGAGGTTCAGGACCTGGCCTGTGACCTGGAGGGTTGCACCAATCGAGCCCTCATAATGGACAGTGAACTACTGTCCATGCCCTAGGTGTATCTCAAAGCGATAGTGGTATCGTCTTGTGAATTCCAAGTGTGACCAGACCCTTTTCTCTTAGTCATTGACAGCGCAGTCTAATGACCACTTTCATGTTAAGTCCGCTGTTACGTGAAACCCAAAACCTTGTCTAATGTGTGGGTGGGATTGGGTGTGTTGCAGTGAAAATGTGGCACATGCATGGTTGTAGTAGAATGTGAGCGAGATAGTGAGTGTGCATTTCTGCCTGTGTGTGTGTGTGTGTGTGTGTGTGTGTGTGTATGTGTGTAGTGGGTCCAGTAGGATCCATTTTGAATGACCCTGGGTTTAGCATAGGGGGATAATGACATTTCCTAGAGAGATGAGCCGTATTGCTGGTTTTCCAGCGACTGGAGGATAGAGACCCAGATAATGAACTGAAGAGGATGGCGACAGGGCTACTTTTTTTTAAAAAATCAATGAGGAACTCGTTTGCAAAGGAGTGCTTATTAGTTCTTCCTGAGCACTGTCATTTGGTAGCTGTGAAAGGGGGGGGGGGCGAAGGGGGGACGACGACTATAGTTTCTGTTGTTCAACATGAAGAAGTTTCTACGCAGGGCCTGTAGCTTTGTCTGTTCTCCGATTACTGATTCAGGAAGTTGATGGCAGATATGTGCAGAGAATTCACACTTCACTGTGCAGGTGTTTTGGATACGCTTGCTTGGAGTCAGGACCATTAGTACTTGCTGTGATAACCATCTCTTTGCACTAAGGTTGTATCTGGAGAGCAGCATAGAATGCAATTTGAAAGAGAACCAACCCAAACCTGTTCTGAAACCTTAGACACTGGATTCACATCCACTATCTGGAAAAAATGTATAAAAGTGGGGTCCAAAATGTGCACGGAGGAATATGGCACAAGGACTTGATAAGATTTGCCTGAGTTAATGCCTGGGTAGAAAACTATCGCTCAGAGTTATGCATCTAACGAGTGGGGGTAAAAGTGAAGTCATCTGCACCTGGGCCGAATTCATGCATCTACCCTTAGTATACCAGAGACTATAAACATTAGAATTGCCAGAGCTGGTAGAGAGTATCAACTGCAGGGTGTAAAATTTCCTGGTGATCAGAACCAGGATTACAAACCTGTAACAGATATTTAATTTCAACTCTGTAATATTTAGTTTGGCTGGGTGATCAAAGTACTTTATTTTTACGTAAAATATAAGCACAGGGCTGGACATTACTTATTTTATCTATTGAATGACTTGAATTCGTCTCCCACACTACCTCTTTGATAAGTCTGACTGCTCACCAACTGTACTTAAAGCCAAGTGCAGACAGGGTTGAAGGGTTGTACTTGACCCAGTGTGCAGCACCATGGTTGGGGCCCAGTAGCCTGTTTGACCTATGATTGCCTCCAACCCCCAAATGAGGTCTGATGGAGTTCACAGACCATGTCTTTGCTGGTGAGCAATCCACATTTGTCGCCATTATCAAGTCTCTATGCCTAATGGCCTAACCTGGCCTGGCAGTTCGGGCTGGACTGTTCCCATTGGGCGCAGGGTCAAGACTGATTTGCATATGGCTGGGCTGAAACTGGAATGGCATGGTGAGCAAAAAAACGATGGATTTAGGCCCAGATCTCTGTACTGGGGTGAATGTATGACATTGTTCTGCATTCTGTCCATCAATTGTTCTTTTTGCGTTTGTCACCCCGAGTGGGACGGGTATGCCCAGATGTGGGTCCTGTGTTCTTCATGCCACTGGAGTCAAGCTATCCTGGCTGATGAGGGGTGAAACCCCGAAACCCGTCCTAGGATGCTTGTTTCCAGTCCAGGGAGTAACTGGCCTGGCAGTTCGGGCTGGACTGTTCCCATTGGGCCAAGGGTCAAGACTGATTTGCATATGGCTGGGTTCAACCTGGAATGGCATGGTGAGCAAAAAAAACGATGGATTTAGGCCCAGATCTCTGTACTGGGGTGAATGTATGACATTATTCTGCATTCTGTCCATCAATTGTTCTTTTTGCGTAATGGCCTAACAAGGCTTGTGACTTATTTTTTAAGAAACGTTTCTCTAGCGCTCAGAAGCGCATCACCTGTGCTTCCCCACAAGCCTCTCTCCAGTTTGCTGCTGGTACAACATCATATTGTCTGCATACAGCAGAGTGTTTTAAGTTCCAGGTTGTGACCATTGGCCCACCTCCATTACTTCTGCTTGACTGTCATCCTTCTCTTCCTCAATCGGATGCCCTCAATTTTTTTCTACTCAGGTTGCCCCCCCCCCTGCTTTTGTCCCTGGTTCTCCTGCTCTCAAACATCACTCCAAGGGCTGGGACGCCTCTCCCTTCAATCAGCCTGGGAAGGAGGTGACAACATGGAGTTTCCTGTGGTGGATTAAGTGCAGCGAATGAGCTGTGGCAAGTTAACTACGCATGAATATAAGTCTATCACAAGATATGTGGAAACCACTATCAAAGAGCAGGGCCACACAAGTGCTTTGTAAACTAGGCACAGAATAAATGACACATTTTCAAGCTACCTATGTGAGACTTTTACACACAATCAACCTAAAAGAATAATTCACATAGTTGATGGTTATCCAGCCGATATGAGATGGATCCAGCCCTTACGTGCCTATGTTGCCAAAGCATGTCCTAGGGCCTCCACAGATGTGTTGAATCAACAATGGAATTGGGAAGAGTCCGTCTTCATGGACAAAGGACAAAATGACCAATCACTGTGTGAATTCAAATAAAGCCACACGATGACTGGCCATGGTCTTCTTTAATATGCCCACCCCCGCACGACATGCCTTTGAATGCGGGGCCGCCAGGACAGCCACTGAAGCGCGTGATCACAGCCAATCCTTGCGTTGCTACAATGATGTTTATAGTAGTAAACAGCACGAGAGCCAGGCAAGGATTGGTTGGAGCCGGTGCAGTCAGCACACCGAGGGACAACACGGGTTCAAGCGACTGAAGTGCGCATGCCGTGCTGATCACAGCAAGAGACCTGTCTAACCCGACATTCGCACTACCCAAGCCTGCAGCCTACCAATCAGATAGGCTAGTTATGTCCAACGCCCTGCCCAGACAGGATGAGTTTTTTTTTTCTTCAAATAAAGGAAAAAAACATGATCAGCATTGCAGCTGAGAGGGGTCAGTGGGGCGACACTCTTAGGCTCCTCAAGAGAAACCGCCGCTGCACAGGTCACACAGTTAGGGGGCAACACAAGAGAGCAGTCCACTCAAGCTGGAGTTATTCTTTTAAAGCAGTAGATTCTGGGACAGTGCGTGTATCTACCTGTGATGATGACAAGAGCGGCCAGGCAGGAAAAGGATGGGACATCAATATTCATGCGCTGAAGGCTTTGGGAGAACTCGAGGATAGCATCAATCCACTCCCCGAACCCTCGGACACACTGCATGCGATGAAGAACCACCCCGTTGCAGAAAATGAGCTTCCCTTCCTCAGGCTTTGACCTGAAAGAGTTAAGAGATATCATTCGCACTTGAGATACAAGCCATGGACACAAACATTGACAGAGAAGCAAAGCAGCTTTTGGGTTGGGGCAGGAGGGGAAGCTCAGGTCCAGAGAAGCTGCCCAACGCCTGTACCAGCTCTGCACTACTGCACATAGGACAGTTAGTATAGGACAAGTGTGTATTTTGTTTATGCCTTTGTAGGGTAAATCCACACATGACATCCTGGTGGCTGATCATCTTCCAACTTTATTCCACACAAAAAAGCCTCCTCTACTGCCACTTGATTTCACCCCAGGGGCTACAGCATTCCATGCACCCCAATCCCAGCCCTGACGGGGGGAAGCAACAACTCTTCCACCAAGATACTCTGGTTATGCAGCAGTCACAGCACCACTACCTCAAATACTAGGCACTGCCCCAGACACCGCCTCGCAAGGATGGTTTCTTCAAGAGGCTGGGTTAGTTTAATAACCATACTGGTCAAAAACTAAGCATCACAAAAAGGACATTTCAACCTGTTAAAGACACCAAGCCCCCAGGACAGGGTTTACAGTTGCCCGACTGAGGAAGAGGGCTTTTCTTAGTGCACGCTGCACCTCAGGCTCACACAGTTATAGGCACAGAGCGGCCAAAGCAGACATCACATCCAGAGATCAGGTTCCCACCAATAGCAATGAAGCAAATACATCTCCGAGCCCGTCCCACTCTAAAAATAGGGCAGTGATATGAGAGGAGACATTCCGTTACCAAATTAAACCATTCTCTGCTAAAGCAAACCAGGGACATCCTCAACAGACAAGCCTTTTTCCTACACATGCCCACCATTAATGACACAGATTGTTTAACTTGAACCCCAAAGATACACATTACAAACACCAAGAGCGGAATGAAGCATTCCAGTGACTAGTCCACAATCAGGTCAGGAGCCCCGTCCTTCCCTGAAAATGCCCTTGGGTGCCCCCGCCAAGTGAAGACCACACATGGGACCACACCCAGCTGCCACTTATGACATCACTAACCAGATAAATCAGGCTATCAACAAGCCCACTTAACTCCTAGAAACAGATTTGAGATTAATCGAATTTAAGCATCTATCCACCTTAACATGCTAAAATGAGGAAATAGTAACAGTTTGTCTGTAGCCCTTGCTGCAAGCATGTTCTTCATGTGGCCTCCACCCCTTACTGCATCCTCCAATGGACACTGCTGCATTCTAAGCAACACTGCTCACCTGTAAGCCAGCCGTAGAATGAAGAGCTCCAGGAATGCAGACTCCAGCAGCAGTTCCTGATCCTCCTTTGGAAGCTCCTGGAACCCCTGTATCTTTTCCGCCCACTTCCGAATCACGTCCATGGACCCCGATAACAGGTCGTAAAACTGCTGCACGTCCATTGCGTCCTCCTTCTCAAACTGAAGTGGGACATTCTCCTGAAACTGGAATACCAAGAAGAGAGGTCAACTGTCTGAAAAACTTGCACTGGACTGGATCAGGAGTCAGGGCATTCTGGGCCACCAATGTCATCTGCTTTGGTTTTCACACTACAGTGACTACCCAGAGTTCATGCCCTTCTCCGGGAACCAATCAGGAAGAGGACCATATGGGTGGAGGGGCCACTAAATGGGATATTAAAGAAAAACCCCAGCTTGCTACCCACCCACTTTTACACCAAACAAACAGTACTTCAAGCTTCTCTTTTTAGGACAGGATAACAGTGATTAAATGTCCCCGGCAGTGCTCATTGTGTTGAAAGAGAGCATAGGGCTCTCTTTTTAAAAGCCATCAACGAAATTAATGCTAAAGCACTGTGTTGCTGACATACTGAGACGATGTCAACATATCCTAATTACAAAACACTCTACGAAAGCACAACACTTTAAATTTGGACACATGGGGCTTGAGGGCCAAATCATAGACCACAATTAGTGTTCAAAGGAAGGAATGAAGAGACCAATCATTCTTCTGACTTGAGAATGTGCAACTTACCCTTGAATAGTCGAGTTTACTGGAGCTTGGTACACAGTCGATATGTGCCCGAACAAGCGATGTGATGAGGTTCATAGGGGAAGCATCTGGAACTTGCTTTGGTTTGGATGGGAGGCGACCCCTACGGCCTTTCAAACTGTCTGTTCGGACCACTGGAAGAGGAGAGAGACGATGTGTTAAATGGTGGACAAAGAATGGCTTTAAAAGAACTACGAACCCAGGCCATGTACTGGGGGAAGAGCAGTGGAGTTCTTCGCTCATAGCAGGAGGTTTAATCGGTTCATCCAACCGTTAAAGCCACAGAGAGGAATGACTACACTTAATAGTTACTAAATGCTCATAACAGAAGGAAGATGCGCATGGATGGTAACACCCCCAAATCCTCAGCCTTGAAAAGTTTGGCACTCCGTTCAGAAACTAAATGTGCGAGGCAGCTGAACTCTCAGTAAATAAAAACAACCATCCTAAAGTTTTTTTTCTGCATTTTCCATCCACCTTACAGGGTCAGTTCTTCTGGGCTCCTCTTCAAGTCAAGAGAGAACGTGGCCATTTTATTAAAAACAAAAATCTGCCCTATTCTCCCTACAGCAGAACTTCAATCATGCGGCCATGAAGGAGAGCGCAAAGGGTGAGTAAAGCATAACATTGGGCCTCACAACAATCTGCCAACTGATAAACTGAGACGAAAACTGGGAGATCCAGGTACGAAGCAGCACGGAAAGAACACAAAGATTAAGATGTTTTGGGGTAAACATCCCAGTTTCTGAATTAATGTGACATTTTGTTTAAAGAACCAACATTTCCGTGTTACACGAGGGCGAAGTTCAGAGTGGGCCTGCTAGGGGAACGACGTGTAACCTGAGGTTTTCGAGGGACACGCGGACTGTTCTGGTGGGATGTTGGGTTTGGGGGGAGGGGGTAGAGAGACGGGGTTACAGCAGGTGTGAAGCAAACAGTCTGCTGCCGGGGGAAGCGGAAGTAGCCCGTGGAGGAATGTCTAACGGGAACAGCATGCACCATTACGAGGTTCTAGCAGGATACCCTGAACTGTTTTGTGATTTTCAGAGACAGCCTTGGCAGCCATTCCGGGGTTGGTGGCGGTTTAGGGGCACAACGTCTGTAGCAGGGGTGGATATTTCCAGTGTTTACATTACAAGGGAGCCTTTGTTAAAGGACGGCCTGTGCCACAGTAGGGTATACAGGAAGATGGAAGGCACCAAGTTAAAATATCCCTGCATCCGTCTGGGCAAAGGAGACACTTACCTTCTTTAACCATCCCGACATTCAGGCACTTCTGAAAGCGGCAGAACTGGCAGCGATTCCTGCGCCGCTTGTCCACGGGGCAATCCTTGTTAGCCAGACAGATGTACTTGGCGTTTTTCTGAACTGTGCGCTGTGGGAAGAGGGAACAATCGCCGAGCATCAGCACGGATTCCAAAGGGATGAATCAAAGAGGCTATTATGAGCTAGCCTTTTTCTTCCCCAGAAGGCTTCTGTACCACCGATGCGAAGCGCACATAGGCCTACTGGAGGGAGTACAGTCAGCACAGACTGCAATGAAGTGCAGCATGCAAAGCCCTCAGCACACCCCAGCAAGCTTGGACCTCATACCGCAGCCGGCACCTCCACAGACATACCGCAGCGCTGCAACACCAGCCCTCTTGGCCACAAGACTCCCCAAACTGCACGTCCAATACCACCCCACTGGATCTAAGCTCCCAACAAAATATGGGCCTTTGTACCACTTTTGAAGCACAACCATTCCTAAAATTAAGCCATCATAACAAGCATCTAAACTAAAATCTGTAAGGGGTGGCGATGGGCCACTCTGCTCTGCTAAGACAATGGGCAGTCCAGACTAGTTCTGCAACACCTGCCGGCCACCAGCTCCTCTTCCACTTCTTCCGACTTGAGAAGCAGGACCTACTGTCCACTTCCAAATCAACTTGACCAACTCACTCAACCCCAAAATAGGACTATCCCTTCAAGAACTACAGCCAAGAAAAGCCCAATACAAGTCCTGTAAAGTAAGGCTAGACCAATGTACTGTCCCAGTGCTCAGTCAAACTAACTCTACTCTGCAACCTTTGAACATTCCCTGCCTCGACAAGTGGCTACTGCCACCAGGCTTCAGGCAGAAACTCCTAATATACCTCTCCCAACCGCTGTGCAATCTCGTTTCCTGCCGCGATACACTAGCAGAAATTCCATTTGTGGAGCTGGCCAGACTTTTGGTGCAAAGGCAGTGCAGCAAGCACATACCACAGGCACAGCGATAGAGAATGCATAGCCCTTGGCATGCTGCAGCAAGCACGGCCCTAGACACTCAGAACCTTAGATAGTACACTCCCCCCAGCAACACACAAAATAAACCACAACTCATGGTACACCACAGCACAAAGAACACAGCCATTGGAAAATTAAGTTGAGCACAGACCTTCGATGCAAATCAGATACACCTGATTACATGCCAAGTACAGCAATCGCCAAACAGCAAATACGGTCCTCAGCTCAGTGGGTACAGCCCGCAGTGAAAACAGGCCTTCATACCCCATAGCACTGAGAGAACAGCCCCAAACATTCCCTCGCTGCTGGTCCAGCTCACAGCATAGAGCACGCAGAGCTTAGCACATTGCATCGAGCGTGACAATCAGCACAAAACAAAGCAAGCACACCGCTCCACTTTTGGGCAACCCATTTTAGATCTTCTCCCTCCTGTCCCAATGTCAAGAAATAGAGATTTGCAAGGTTCCCATGTTTTGACTTAAGCTGTACTGATTTTGACGTTTAAAAACAAAGTCTACAAGGGGTTGCATATAAAAATGAGAAGGGGTTCATATCATACACGTCAGCGTTTCAGATTTTCACATACAGTAAGTCACCCATCTTCTGGAATGCTGCACCCTGTGCATTACTTTCACCTCCATGATTCCCAAAAACACGAATCAGGAGCAGCTTGTCCATAGACCACACTATCTCATAATCGTCCCGTGATACACTTTGAAGCCCCTAAACAATGCCCAATATCTGTACACTGCTTACAATGGACCAGAACCTCGTTGTGATGTAGTACGAAAACATTAAACTGTGACTAGGATCCTGTGCGCTTCCCACAATGCACCATCATGTCATGCTCTCATGAAAAGCCACGAAACAATGGCCGGTGCACTGTCCACACTGCACCACCATGCAATGCTCTAATAAAAACTCTTGACACAATGGCTAGGAGCCTGTGTGCATCCTACAATGCACCCTATAATGTGTATGAAGACGTGAAACCATAGCTACGGGCCTGAGCACTACCAACAGCTCAGCATCAGGAAGTATGAAGCCATGAAACAATGGCTCAAACCAGTGGACTTCCAACAATGCACCTTGAACTAATCATTAAGCAGCATGAAACCGTGGCTAAATGTCTGTGCACTGGGAACAATGCATTAATGACTTACTGTGCTTTGGTATGGAACCTTGGCCAGGAGCCGATGCACTGCCTACAATGCCCAAAATACATATTGTGGCTCAGACAACCTTCTTTCAAGATGATGCGTCCCCATTTATGGAATTTCACTTCTTGGGCATGAGATAAAGCAGACAAGTGCCAAGTGGAGTCTACCAAGACTAGATCAATCTTCCCAATGTAACTGATGCATTTGCTCCCTAAATAGCGTAAACTAATGCCAGAATACTACACGGGATTGGATGACACCGCTTCGTTAGTATCTGCTCCCTAAAGGACCTTGGCCAATAACATACTGCTGCACTGCGCCTATTTCCCACCCAACACCTCGGACAACGCCATAACTGACTGGGTACAACTGATGCATCAATACCTGCTTTTTAAAATGATCAGTTAATGTCAAGGGCTGATAACCAACTGCGCATAACCAGTGTACCAGGACTGCTGAATGAGTTCACGTCAAAGTGAGCAACATCCCGTATAAATGTACACAGCCTCCCTGCATACATGGTGGTAAAAATAGTTTAATCTAGTGACCAGGAGGCATTCTCATGACACAACTTGTCTTGCATACAGACACACAATACCAGCAGCTGGAAAAAATATTAAAAGTGGCAGCCCTCCAGATTGTATGTGCCCCACCCACTGACAGCTGCTGTCCTAGATCACTGCCATATAGCAATTCAAGCCGCTGACACAGACCACTGCAATCTGCCCACCAACCACCATGTGATCCACCTGCCATACTACACCGCAACCAGACTACCCCACACTACTGTGAATGTCATGCCACAACACATCTCCGTGTGACTGATACACATCAAACCCAGAGCGATAGGCCCACCACAGCACAATGAGTGACCAGCCTGCCACATCACACTTGCAACCGGCCTGTCACAACCCAGCGTAAACTGCTGCATTACACCAAGCAAGCAATTTTTCTATCCACTCTAAGATTCTGCTCCTCTAATAATGAACTATTGCACTAATTACTATGCTTTGGATAGCACAACACATCTTAAGACACAATAATGAGAGGAGATCGAATTCAACATTGGCAATCACATGCTGATCACACAGGTAGAGCCTAACCTTGAAAAAGCCTTTACACCCTTCACAAGTCCGCACTCCATAGTGCTGGCAGGATGCGTTGTCTCCACATACAGCACAGCGACCTTCATTGCCACCTGGGCTGCGTGCCTTCACTGGCGACAAGGAACTGTCCATCAAAAGTGAACCATCCAAAGATGAAGGACCATGGCCTCCAGAGTGACCAGCAAACCCTGTCGGTGACAGCTGGGATAAGGCAAACATTTCTCCATCCTGTGGCTCTAGTCGCTGGGAGACTGGAGGCAGCTTCAAATGCCCAGGAGCCAGCCCAGGGCTCTGCCCTGAGGCGCTAAAGGAGAAGGCTGTTGGACATACGGTACCCTTCTGCTGGTCAGTCCAAGGGCGCATGCTGTCAAAGCCCTGCGTTGGTGAGTAGGGCCCAAAAGAGTTTTCCCAGGTGGGCACTGGGGGAGCCTGGAACCCTGGTGTGGATGGAGATGGGATGGAGCAGGGGCTGCCGTAATAGTCTGAGCCGCTGGAGGACATGGTCTCATCCAGGTGACTGGCGAAGGAACCTGGGTAGCATCCGTAGAGCTGGAAGTCTTCCAGTTTGAGTGTAGTGGGTGGGTTGGTGCTGGGGACTGGGTACAGAAAGGTGTCGAACTCTCCGGCGTAGTTGTCCATGAACGTACTGAAGCTTGGTAGGGAGGATGTAGCAGAGAGATCTGCGTTCACCAGGTCCATGGCGATTCGACTGAACTCGGGGCTTAGAAGAAAGTCGGAAGCAAAGGTCTCGTAGGGTAGCGAAGTCTGAGGCAACACTCCATATTGCGCCTGAACACAGGGCATTTCTGTAAGAAGAAGGGACACAAGTGTTTAGCATCACAAGCAAGAAGGCGTCATAAAGAAGGCGCAATGAAGATGGTGTCAACTGCTGGGATGGAAGGCACTTCAGAGTGTGCAGGGCCCCAGGAGCAGCACTGCTAAACATGCAGGCATTTATTTCAGGTAATGAATCTGTTAATCTAGAAGATCTCAAATAAACCATAATCCAAGGTGTGTTACTGATCAGAAATCATTTGGAACCAAGGTGGGCAAAGATATTTGATGCCTAAAGCCAATCTAGCGGATGGTGAAGAAAACCCACTGGAGAGGCCCAGAGCTGCAAGCCCTTCCCTCCCCCCCCCTTCCACACCTCAACAAAGCAGGTACACACCTGGAGAAAAAAATGTTTAGAAATGAAGGTTGACAGTGTGCATAAAATATGCATAACAGAAAAAGGAACTCTGGGAGACTCACAGTAAAATGCAAACATACAGCAGCAACACACTTCTCCCCACTCCAATAACTGCGGGACAAGTTGAAGCATTTGAATTTCCCAAGTATTACCCAAGCCCATCCACAAGAAAACAACCCTTACGCGTTCCAGGTAGGATTAGTACAAAATAATTTAAGAAAAAATAAAAATTAATTTTTTCACTGGGAATAAACAAAAGCACCTGCTGGCACAAGTTTCGCTTTCAAACCTCAGAGGAGCTTAGCTTAGTCCAGACATAAGCAAGGCACCCATTACTGGTGAAAGCAAAAGGCTCAGAAGTGTAGGGTGATGCACGGCAGAAAACTTGCCAAATTAAACAGAGCACTGTGGGGAGTGCAGTGCACGGCCTGCTGGGAGTCCAAGAGACAATTCAGATGACAGGACCTTTCATTCCCAGATCAGCTTTAAAGATATAGATGTGCAAACGGTAGAATATCAGGAGCGAAGTTGATTGTGGGGGCCACATACAAGACCTACTGTGCATAAGGCGTGGACATGCAATGCAGATCTTCGATCACCTGGCACATTGCATACAAGCAGAGGCCACCATGCAGAGGTAAGGTATCCCACAGGTCCCTTGAGGCCAAGCTGAGACCAGAGCAAAATGTGGGGCCAGCCACACCACACTGCTGCCTAGGCCAATACAGGGGCTGTGTCTGCACAAGCACACCGTCTAATGCCAGGGAGAGACAGCCAAGGGCGTACCCAATGCTGTGTGATTCCAAGCAGTGAAGGCACACAGTTGCCTGGTTATAGCTACCGATCCCAAGGACACACTGAGAGAAACCGAGACACTCCTTTTAAAACGCCAACCCACCACTCCCGCCTTCTGGGTCTCAGTGTAGGTCACTCTTGGAATGTCCCCTCAGTGCAAGGATAAAAAGGCAAGATGAAGAGTGACCTCTTCTGTCACCGCCAAGGACCAGGTGGCACATTCTTCACCACGTGGGATGTAAGACGTTTTTTTGGAAAGGCCAAACTGGAGCCCTGCGGCCAACAAAGGGTCAAGACCAAGAAGGACCAAAGGGTCCCAAGAGGGCGTCCCTCCACTGAGAGAAGCTATACAGAAGACATGCTTCTGAAGACAGGTGCATGGGATGACACGACCCCGTGACTGTTCTACAAATGGTGAAGGCGGTGGGGGCTGGAAGGGGACGGAGGGTAGATCACAATCCACCCAACTGCATAAAACTTTTACTGTACTGGGGATCTGCGCTTGCCTCACATGGGCTCTTGCCACCCTCAGCAAGTATCTGTAGTGGTTTACAGTCTCCAGTCCGACTCTGCCGAGATATCTCCAAGAGGAAAATTCATGGCTTCTAGAAGAGTACTCGTATTCTCTCTCCTTATGGAAAAAGGCACAATGTCCCCGCCTTCCCCCTCTCCCCACCCCCAACCCCCCCAAGAGAGAAACAAAATGGAGCCTCTTCATCTCCTTTCTTTAGAACATCACTGCGTGCTGTTCCCCCCCCAAAGAAAAGGATATCTGGGATTGCCTTCACAGAAAGGGCACCAGGGCCCTACTAACCAGAGAAACGTACCATGTACCCATCTCCTTACATGATTGTACAAGTGGCTATCTACGATAAGATGCATCTAGGGGGGGGATCCAGCTGTCTCGCTGCCCCTCCTTGTTGTGGTGGCTACTAAAAAGATCATCAAGGCAGTTCTGCACGGACTAGGGACAATTCAATCCGATCACCAAGAGTGAAGGTCAGTCAATCACAGTACATCCCAAGCCTCCAGGCAAGAAGGCAAACGGAGGTAATTCCTAGCACAAGCACTCTACCAGTTCCAATGACCAACTGTGTACCGAGCTTGGAAACACAAATGCTAGTAACTCCATCAAGTCAAGTAAACCTGTAATTGGATTTATGCAGTGGAGAAATCTTTCAAGATTTGTTCTTTCGTGAGCTCAAATTCATCCTATTAACCAGTGTACATACCTCTAATTAAAGGTTGTGGGATCCTAGATTTTGACAATTTACTTATTTAGGAACATAGAGGGTGTGAACCAATTTATTGCCAAATCTCATACAACCTGCACCGCTAGGAGCTACAAAAAGTGATCTTGGGTTCTTCTGGTTACTATTTGAGCCTGTGCTAGTTTTCATCTACTCCCACACCAAAACACCCAACAGAAAAGACCACCCTTAGGATTCCTCCTCAAAAGGGGTACATTACGGAAACCCTTTCAGAGAGGGCCACCAAAAACGAGGATCTTCTTTGTCGTCAACTTATCAAGTGCTAAAATGCCTAGTGAGACATCCAAGTTGTAACAATGTTCTGTAAGAGGCTTAGAAGGCTAGGATATTATGGTGTTAGCCTCACATCAAATACAGAATAGTTCTTGTGGTGTTCAGGCAGCTTTCCAACATCTAGATTCTTCAATTTGTTTTTTGCCAATGTAGGCCCAGGAATGCAGGCTCTGGACTTTCAGGATATCACCCGAATATGTATAAGAGTTACATTTAGAATCTCTGCATGTAAATATACCTTAGGTGCATATCTTGAAATCTGGAATGGATCATTCTCTCTGGTTCCTACCTTGGGACACTCCTGCTCTATAAGAAGTGCCCTAGGCAGAAAGTCCCCCTACATGCAAAGTGCTAAAAAAAAACTGCTTGAGCCACTAGAAAGCGCTATACTTTAAATGTATAAGAAAAACATGCAACGTCAAATAAACTTCTCTGGAATGCACATAATCTATGCACTATATAAAGGGGACAAGGTCCCTTCTGTGCATTGGTCCACTCTCTCCAGCCATCTCTAACCTAAGCCACACCCGCCCTAAAACGCGGAAAGTTTTTTTTACCAAACATACTAACATATCAAAGAAAGGCCCAGACACGAAATGAGGATGGACAATGGAATAGCAATATAACTATGGGTAACAAGAATCACAAGTAGAAAAATACTAATATCTCCTCCAGAAAGTAATCGAAGTTTGTGGCCTCGTGGGGCTGTAGTATCTAAACCACTCCTTAGAAGTATACATGGATCTAACAGTCAATACTGGAAACTGGATTCTAGCTTTCACCAGCAGGGAATGTAGTCTATTAAGCACTGGCGATACGTGATCTATGTGAAGGATGCTGGTAAACATAGTCAGTGCCATGTTCTGTGGCCAGAACCAGCACAGCATTACAGCAATCCGTTCTGGAGCCAGTGACAGCTGAACTAAAGATAGGTAACTACCAAAACTGATGTCAAGTAGTGTGTTTGATATAAGCACGACTTTGAGAGGCTATAACAAGGAGTACTTTTAGCTCTCATTAAAACTGAGCCAGTTTAGAGACATTAACTTCTGAATCCCAGTAAAAACTAGCTCAGTGTATTTTAGCTTAACCTCGGACACATATGAGCTAGAATACCAGTTTATAATCATCGTCTTAGTAATTAACTGACATTCAGCTGAAGAAAAAGTTGTTGATATAACATCTAATCATCAATGTTAAACTGCAGAGGGGACAGGCACTGACCGCTGTAGAACCCCACCCATCACCATCAGCTTAATTCAACCACTACTGGCTTCTGCTTATAAAAGGTCCCATACCAATCCATGGCCGGATACCATCATCGCTGTGTGCATTCCCGATAAAAGGAGGCACAGCCCAGAGTACTTTAAAACCTATGGATAAATCAACAGAATGAGCACAGCAGCCAAACTGTCACCAAGAACCACATCAACCTTATTTGGAATCCCTCTCTAGACGTCCACTATGCTGGAAAGAATAACTACCATTCAACCACAACTTAGACAAGTTTCTGAAGTTTGGGAATGAGGGAATTTAAGAAATGAGCTGGTAATTGCTACCCAGCTGGGGATCCGGAGGCTATTCCAGACAGGCACCCATAGTGATATGTACCTCTAGAGACCAGCTCAATGGGGAATATCCCTGCATACATATATGGCACAAAGGGGAATAGCCCCCAAAAATACAGACAAGCTCAACTAATTTTTATAAAACTCTGTGGACACTACCCAGTGGCTCATGGTGCTGCGACCCAAGCAACAAAATCAAATTAGGACTAACCTGGGTGGAAGATCAACGAAGTTTAGTCCCTAACAGAAGGAAAAAGTGAGGACTATCCACTGTACACAAGGACACAAAAGAAGAATACCCCTCCAAAAAAGGCAGGTTGAGAGGTGCAGACATCTGCAAGCACAGATTGGCCCAAGGGCGTATCCTCCCATGCAGATACTGGCAAGGATGGCAGTATCGCTGTTCAGACTAGAGCATCCTGTTGGAACCCCTACCAGAGGAGGACAATCTAGGAGCTTGGCCTTCTCTAGTGAGGGCACAGTAGTGGGGTGGGGGTAGGGAAGGGGTGGGGTCGGATGTCGAGGATAGGCTCTCTTTCCAACCAGAGACAGACATGGGGAAAAACTTACATTGTTGAGGTCCCAAAGCTTTGATCCCCAATGCTATAGACCAATGAAAGGGCAGAAGAATGTGTAAAAAAATAAGGGGCAGCCATGAACACCTGAGGGAGTGAGAACCAATGAGGGAACCGGATGGGAATGGAGGGGTGGCTGAGAACACACAGGGTGAAACCATGGTGAGGGGAGGTGGCTGGCGCCGGGGTTGCAGCCAGAACACCGGTGGGGAAGGTCTAGGTTGGGTCAGCTAGAACATCAGGGTGAAAAAAAAAATGTTTAGCTGGATACCTCACAGGGAAGGCAGTCAGCAAGGCAATAAAAGGGGAAAGACGGGCAGGGTGGAAGATGAAAGGAAGATGAGCATCTGCCAGACCAGGGCAAGGAAGGAAGGGCAGCAAGGTGCACTCTTGAGTGGCTCACAACCAGGTATCCGCAGGAGGGGGTGTGGTCATAAAGACAGCTTCGAACTGTATGCATAGGTCCATGCAGACAAGGTGGGGGCAATGATGACATACCGCACACCAACCAGACCCTTCCAGAAGTAGGGAAATGCCCTCAGGTACTCCAGCCGGTGCAGCAGTACATGCTGTTACATATGCCCTACACTAACAGTGTGTATTCTTTCAGATAATCCAGTAATGTATTAAGTACCAACTGTAAAATTCAACTGATGCTTCCAAACATCATATGGGTATTACCTTGCAGGCTGTAAGGTACTTCATGCTGTATGTGGTCATGCAGTCAGATACCTCTTGGCTGTAAAAGTGCATGCAGCCAGATACCCCATGAGGCTAACAGAAAATGCCGTCCTACTCCCCAAAGGTAAAAGAGCATGTTGTCCTATACGCCAGGGGGCTGGCTCTGAATGCTATCATGTAGTCCCTAGGACTAACAATAGATGCCTTCGGGTAGTACCTGGGATTAACAGGGGAGGCCATCAGATTCTCGGTAGGGGTAAAAGTGCATGATGTCAGATAACCTAAAGGAATAAAAGTGCATTCTGTGAGTTACTCCTGGGGGTAACAATGGCGGTTTACTGATTCTCTGTGTCCGCAACAGTGAACGCTGTCAGTCAGATACTCCCTGGGGATAATAGTGCAGCAAATAACAATACATGTTGTCGGGTACAATAACATGCTCTCAAACACCCCCTCGGTCTAACAGTTTATGCCGCCATGATGTAAATGTGCACACACTCAGATATTCCCTGCCTGATACCAACAGTGCATGCTGTCATGCACTCCCTGGGACTAACAAAGGAGGCGTCAGATAGGCTAGGGATAAAACTGCATGCTGTCAGTTCCGGGGGGCGGCAACATTGCTTGCTGTTAGATACTCTCTAGCGGTAACAGTGCATCCTGTCGAATATTCCCCGGGCCCAACAAGACATACTGTATGTACTCCCTGGGACTAATAATGGAGGCTAGGGATTAAAACCCGTATGCTATCACTACCGGGGGTTGGTGCAGGGGTAACGTGGCATGCTTGCACATACTTCCTATGGGCAACAATGCATGCTGTCAGATAACCTAAAGGAATAAAAGTGCATTCTGTGAGATACTGCCGGAGGTAATAATGCATGGTGTAATTTGCTCCCTGGGGCTATCAATCATAGTTTACATACACTATAAGAGCGCAACTGTGCACGCTGTCAGGTATTCACGGGAATACAAGTGGAGGCTACCAGGTTTTACAAGGGGATAACAGTGCATGTTGCCAGGTAACCCCGTATGCTGTCAGACTCCGTGTGATTGACTGCGCAGGCTATGGCGTACTCCAGAGGTTAGCAGTGGTTATACATACCCAGGTGGCTGCTGCTCCGATGACTGGGCAGCCCTGATATTCTCCTCGGGGTCCTTCGGGCTCAGGTCCCCGCTTCTCTCCGACTCTCCTCGGTTCCCCTCCCCTTCTATGCTATGTATCTCCTCGGTGCTCTCAAGCTCTGGCTGCGGCCCGGCCCCCTCCGGCTTGTTTTAAGGCAGGAAGGGCGGGCCCTTATCCTTGACGCACGAGGTTCGCCGTCCAAAGAAGGCAGGGAGGCGGGGCTTCCGGCAGCGCACACGGAATGTGAGGCGCGTGACGCACGCGGAGACCCAGTGACGCAGGAGAAGGGGGGCCCTCCGGGCTAATAATAGAGCGACGGGGCGGGGGGGCCAAGAATAGAACTAGGAGGGAGTCGGGGGGCTGAAAATAGAACTAAAGAAGGGAGGGGGCCAAGAATAGAAGGGAGGGGGCCAAGAATAGAAGGGAGGGGGCCAAGAATAGAAGGGAGGGGGCCAGGAATAGCAATGGGACCGATAACAAAACAACGAGGAGATCGGAAGGAGCCAGGAATTTGGAGGTGGGGGGGGGGGTGTATATACATGTATTGTAATTGCATTTTTATAGCGCTTATTACCCCTGACAATGTGTTGAAGCGCTTTGTGCCGTCTAGCATTCTTGCACGGAACCCACTGGAGATATGTTTACGTGAGTGTGTAAAACAGAGAAATATAAAAGTGGGGGAAAAACTCAAGGAAGACTAATTTATACCTAGGTCAGGAGGAAGGCTGATAGTAACTAAAGACACGGGGAATGGCAGAATACAGCAAAGGCTGTAACAAAATGCCTGGGGAAAAAAGGGGGGGAGCTATCGCACTTTTTTGGTGGGGGTAGTTATTACAAAAACAAGGTGCTGTACATGAACAAAGGAAAAAGCTGCGAGGGTGAATAAAATCATCAAATTAAAAAAACGGAGGATAGAATCGAGAATAGGGGCGTGGTTGAGTAAAGAACTAAAGGGAACGGAATGGAGATCACGCTAGAGAAGAAAGGTGGAGTGAAGCTAAGAATAGAACTGCTGGGAATTAACTTGAATGTTAAAAGGGGAACCATGCAGTAAGCATAGGAGGCGCCTTTGTATGCAGGGGCTGGCATAGTAGTTCACGACCTGTGAGAGCTATTTTAAAGTTTATTATATAGTGCAGCCATGACTGCTAGTGCGAATGCTTGTTTAACTCCCCTCCCCCTGCCAATAATTACCCTGGTCAAGTTGAACGGTCTTGGTTTGAACCTGGTGATTGTCAGTTGGTGAAATAAAGGTGAATGCCCGGGAATTTGGGGCAGTTGGGTGTAGCAAACCCAAGAGGGTGTCGGTCTCATTTCTTTGGTGAGTAACGACGCTAGATGCCGACCCACACTCTTAAGTAACAACTGGCCACTGCCGCCTTCCTGCTACAAAACAGAGAAACTGCCAAGACCGAAGAGACCAGAGCAGACCCACCACCTCACTCATCCGGCAGTTTAAGAGAGCTGTGGTGTGTTCGGGCGGCAGCTTAGCTTGACAGGTGGGGAAAGCCACGGTATAAGCCGGCAACGGCAGCCTGGACCAGTCTCCCGCTGCCAGCACCCCTAAGTGCCGCTCGCCTTACCTGCACCCCGGAGGACGGATGGTGCGCAGTACTGGCTGCAATAACAAGTCGGGTCCTGCAGCAGCGTCCGCCCACACGCGGTGACGGCTTTTGACTAGGGGATGCACCATGGACGATTTTACCAGTTATGTGGGCTGATAAAAGAATGACATTACACAAGCCCAGTCTCAAGTAAATAAAAGAAGTAGGAAGGCATCAAGAGCCCGTGTGACTGTAGAGAAGAGACAGCCCAATACAATCTAGTGGCAGAAGAAAATTAAAAACACATCTCAGCCTAAAGCACTAAGAGGCAGAAAACTCAGACCTACAATCTAACTTTTCATAGCTGGTGAAAAAAGGCTGACATCCCACCCAGCAAAACATCACGCACATCCCAGCCACTGAGCCATTCGTTCTTACAGGACCACTATCCAACCAAGCACCAAAATGAAAACTCAGGGTGGAATGACTCGAAATGTACTTTGCAGCTACAGCTACAGATGACAAAATAAAGCAATTGTTACGGTTACACATGGCAGGGGAAGGCGTTTACAAACGGTCACACAGTCTGCTAGAAGCAGTACCCTATTTACATATGACACAATCGTAACTGCCCTAAACAATAATTCTGGAACTTTGACCAACCCTGATTATGAGCAATTCTGGTTATGCCAAGCCCAACGGGCTCCGGATGCGTCTGTGCATGTCATTCATGATTGAAAGAACTGGCCTGCGGCAACAAATGATAGCCAGCACCTATAACCTACGTATTGAAATGAAGAAAATCAAACCTAAATGTGTTTAGGGTTGTGCATTGGTGGAGATGAGGGAACAAATTCTGCAGTAGCCTGGAAACCCAATTTAAGACATCCTGATCTGGGGTGATCCAAAGAACTGGTTAAATTGAGTGTCTCGCATATGGAGGCGGCCCTTCACAAACCCATAACGACCAAACTAATCAATTTAGTCACCAGGACAGCTATAGTGCAAAAAGGTGAGAAGAAGCAAAAGCAAGGGACTTCCCAGCCACTGGAAAGCGGTGTTTGGCACCGAGGGTCTTAGAACCCTTCAGAAATCACCGAACAAATCCAGGTGGTGCTAGGAGGCCAGCACTCCACTATAACAAAGCTATTATCTCAGCACAAAGGGCCCTCCGCAGAGCACAGAAGCTAAATTATCAAAAACCTACAACCAACACTGTTGTAGATGTTAAGCACAAGTGACTAATCTTTAAGAAAATAACCTGGGAACTTAAAGAGGCAAGAAATCAAAAGGAAGGGGCCACCCCATTTCAACTGCTAAAAAACCCTAACCATGCACACTTTTGTGATCAGGTGACGAAATTAAAGACCCTTAATGATACAAAGGAAAAAGGAGTTTCTGAAGCAGCTTAGGTCAGCCACGTTACACACCTATGCATTAACAATCTACCTCCCCTGAGATTTCCACGTGGATATAAAAAGACGGGAAAGCAAACCCTATACACGGAGGAAGCCACAGGGTCTTACTACCAGGGGAGAAGGCTTGTGAAACTGCAAGGCCCATGCTCTCCACTCCATCTGACGAACCCAAACAAGAAGGTCCTGAACATATATCCCCTAGGGTTGAAAGAATCATAAAGCACATAAGGACGGGACGCCCGGCCCCAACGGTTTGCCAGCATCTCTATTCAAAGCTGCGCCAGACACCTGGGCAAGGACTTTGACCCCACTGTTCAATAGCGTGTTCCAGACCAGGTCAGTCCTGGACATGTGGCAAGGCTCAATCCTCTGCCTCATATATAAAAAGGGGGATCGGACAACACCTGAAACTACCGCTTAATCGCACTGCTTGACGTGGAAGCCAAGATATATGCATGCACCTTGCTGGAACTCTTAGAGGCCTGGGTTAGTGACCAAGTGATTCTTCCATTCTTTGAATCAGGCTTCAGAGCCAGGGCATCTACAGTGGACAATATCATAGCACTATCTTTCCTAAAGTACCAAGCTGCCAAACACAGCAGCTATTCGGTTAGTTTAATCGATTATAGCGCTGCATTCAACAGAGCGGATAGGGGAATCCTATGGAGGAAGCTGGGCGCCTGGGGCATAACTGCAAAGCTGCTAAATGCCATAATCTCACTGTACTCGGAAACATGGATCAAAGTGTCCACTGGTCCTTGATCGGCCACCCGAAAAATAAAGGCAAATAGAGGCCTTAAACAGGGTTGCATTCTGGCTCCCTTACTTTTTAATTTGTACACAACTGACTTAGGGAAGTGTTTGGAGCCCAGCGTGCCTGGCTCGCCAAATCTAGGTCCAACCAAGTTCCAAATAATACAATATGCCGACGATATAGTGATCCTGGATCGCACAAAGGCCAGTTTACATTGGGCGCTGAATGCCCCGAATACTTTTAACAAGGCTAACCAGCTTATAGTTAACCAGGAAAAATCAAAAGGTCCTGATATTCGGTTGCTGCAGGAACAAAAAGAACCTTTCCTGGCGTCTTAGCAACCAGAGCATCACCACAGCTAGAAAGTATAAATATCTTGGTGTATGGTTCACTGAAAGTAGCACAGCAGTGGCACAAATAAATGCAATAAAAAACAAGGGCACTGCTATTTCATATAGGGCCGGCCAACTAAATCAACAATTAAGGAGTGCATCTGCAGCCCCAATACTAAGGGTAAAGAAAGTGACTTTTCTTCCCGCCGTACAATACGGCCATTTAGCATACCCTGCACTTTAGATGAAGCCCTAGAACTGTACAGCACACAAAAAAATCTTCCAACAACCTCGCTTTGTCCGCCATGCCAAGCTAAGGTTGGAACTTGGTCTGGTATCCCAGACTTTGGACTGTTAAGCGGCCAAGTTGAAGTACTACATCAGGGTCCAGATGGCGGACATACAATCATTAAAAAGCCACCTAAAATAAATCTTTGAAACCCCAGGGAACCCTTGGTATGACAAAGTAAATAATGCACTGCGCTCGCTTCACATGACGGGCTCAATCCACCAGGTGGGAATCATCCCATTTACAACATGGGAAAAGGTAATTAATCGGCAACTAGAGGAGACCTCGATGGACCGACCTGCAGCTCCTCAGGAACTCGGATGCAGCCAGACATTAAATTACTCCTACCTAGCAAGGACTCTGCAACTATATCTATGCAAAGCTATAAATGCGAAAACTCGCAGACCCATCTTCTACATGAGGTCACTAGCCCTGTCAATTAAAGATTTTAACCCCTCCAGGGCCTGCTTCAGTGAAAAGAGAGTTTGCAGGCTTTGTTCTTTCCAAAGCAAATCGTGGTTACATCCGCTGTGTTGCTGTCCCTTTCCTGGAACATCAGATAAGGCAATTAATCAAACCGGTATGTTTGGCCTACAGGGCTCGAACATACCAGGAAGCTTCTAATATTTGCTTCTCAAATTCTCCCCCCTGGGATCCGGCAAGATGCACAAAATTTGTGGTCATACTCAGGCGGTGTCTATCAGGGAGCTCAGCCATGGCCGGCAAAGAAAAGCAAATACAAACAAGAACGGCCGATATCGCTCCATAGCCTGAGTGATGCTGGAAGAACCCTGCATAGCACTGACCGCCTTGGTTACAATTTTAATGTATATATTTTAAGTAGCGAAGATAAGAACCCAACTGCCCGATGTGGCATTAATAACAAGGATAACTTTTAGCCAATGCCAGATTTGATTGGCTGTTTACAATTAACATAATTTGCACATGTTTTATATACAGAAGTTTTAAGCATTTTATCTGATAATTGTTTTATCTTCTCTAGATCCTATATATTTGTAATGGTTTTAATTAACTAAACAATAAAGCTTACAACAACAGTCAAGTGTTTGTCATTTGGAAAACTGAACCATTTTGCCAAAGAATAACGATCATCCAGGTCACAGCGAACCACAGCCCTGAATGCCGTGATACCAGTGGTTTCTGACCAAGGGGATGAGGACATGGACGATGACAAGGGGAAGAACCAATACACATTATTCACACAGTTGACCCTTGGGCACGATCCCCACCAAAATGCTGCATGGTGGTAGGCCTGAACCCGCTGATTACCATCACTGACACAGGGACCACGATCAATGTCATGGTCCAAGAGATCCAAGACTCCAGACTCATCAACCAGCCATCAGATGCATGAATATAAAAGTATATGTATATGGGCACCCAGACCCCTTTCTATTTGCAGGCATGATCGCATCAGACATCACACACAGTGGTCAGACAGCACGCGCCAAGGCCCATGTCAGACACGGAGGCACTGGCATGCATCTGAGCTGTCACACAATGGCAAGTTGAAGTTGATTCACTTCACACTCACTGTCCACACAGTGGCGATAGACTGTCTCCTGGGTGACTTCTAAGAACTTTTTCAAGGCATAGTATATCTGTGAGCAAAAATGGTGAAGCTCCATGTTGATCAATCAGTGGAGACTACGGCCCTTGTTCCATCACTGAGTAGCCTTCTATTTGCAGCACAAAGCAGAAGAAGATCTTTGGAAGCTAAACAAAGCCGACATAAAAGAACAAGTGGATAACCCACCCCCTGGGTGTCGCCTATCCTGGAAACTCAAGTTGGCCACTGAGGTGACAGTATGCATACACATGTGCCTCCCAAATCAGGTGATAAAGCATGAAAAGCCTATCACCCAGATGGTGGTTGACCTAGTGAGTGAAGTATCCAGGTTGTGTTGGTTCTCCAAGATGTACTTTTGGTCAGGGTACTACCAGCTCATGCTAGACCCAGAGTCCCAATACCGCGTCACTTTCGACACACACCTGGGCTCAGTTGCCCTAAAAGTTTGAACTTTGGTGTTTCCAGCACAGCAGGGGTCTTCCAGAATGCAATTAGGGAAGTGCTGTCAGGGTAACTGGAGTCAATGTAAGCAATGACATTTTTGTGCACGTACCTACACTCGAGGAATGCTCGTCTCAGGAAAGTTGTGCAGAGAATAAAAGGCAGCAGGGTCAAGTGTCAATTCTTAAAAAAGGCAAATCAGTTTTTTTTGGGTGCAGCTTCCTAGCGGAAGGGATAGTGCCAGACTCTGCAAGGTGCAATATCAAGTTGACACCAGTCCCATCCACAGTTTTCTGTTTTTTGACAAGGTACACTAATGCAAGTGATTCATTAAAAACATGACAGCCCTACTCCGAGAGCTGACAAAAGCATCAACAAACTGGACCTGGGAAGAGGTGTAAGAGACGACATTCAGAACACCAAGTCCAATTTGTTAGCAGAAACATTAGCATTTTTTGACCCTACAGAGACTCAGAGCTGTCCATAGATTCGACCCCCACTGGACTGACTGGGAGCAATACTTTCCCAACAACAAACATGAGAAGAATGGACCCCGGTGACATATGGAAGCCGAGTCCTCACCACCATGGAGTAAAGATGCTCTCAAATTGAGAGAGAAGCTATTGCTATTCATTGTGGGTGCTGACATTTTCATTTATACTTGTATGGATATTCGTTTGTTGAGCACACCAATCACAGGGCTCTGATCCCTTCATTTTCAAGGTTCAGCTTAGGCTCCGCCCCTGCGGATTCACAAGTGGAGTCTATAGCTGCAGGGATATTCTTTCTTTCTGTGTACAAACCAGGGTCTCCAAATCGTACTAATTACATGTTGAGACACTTGAGGAAGAATACAAGGGAGGAAGAAGCGCCGGAGACTGAAGAGTATGTGTGGCTGGTGATAGAGCGGAGTGGTCTCGACTGCTGCCCCTCTTGCTAAGCCAGATCATCAGAGGAAGACAACTGTTTGCAACCTGCACCAGATGCTGTTCGGGAGGGGACTGTAATAGACTCACGTTGCAGGTGGGCTGATGAACCAGAGAAGCACAATAGACTAATGTCCTTGCACAATGTCAGGCAGGAACCTGCCGCCTTTGAAGGAGTCTGTCAGCTGACCAGCACCACAATAAAGGGCCCCTGTTGGTCAGCTCGCTGTTGTAATCGAAGAAGGTCCACTCCAAGTAGTATCTTTAGATAAGTTTATTTCAGGTTAAGATCTTGAGCAGAGCCCCACCAGGAGCAGCCTTCCTGCTGCTCAGCCCATCCTCCAACTCGCCAACCTCACTCACCCAACATTCCACAGCATCATTCACCCCAACATTCCACACCACACTCACACTGGCTGAGCAGCAGGTACAACACTCGCCAATTATTACATCAATGAATCAGGGAATTCTAAATCAAAGCGTGTGCCAAATGAAAACCTTATGAGTAACAACAAACGTAACATTAATGACATAAAAAGTATAACATTTAACCGCTGCAACTCAAAGCTACTAAAACACATACAGCCATTCCTGCCAGAGGAGACCATATAGTAACAACTGCTGCATAATTACTCCGCAATCTGATGCTAGTAAAGAATCGAGGGCTAATAAAAACTGATTGAGTGAGGAAAAATGAATTATTTGCTGAACGGTCCTAATCTAAATCCAGAGACGATCCCACATCATCCCAGTCCTAGGCGATCTACACAGTCCAAGCAGTATGCTTTGAATTTCGTAACATGCACATAACCCCATTTATGATGATGCTCCACACTGCAAGACCAGAATGAGAATTTACAGTTTCAGCACCATATCAACTTCTTTAAATCCTGTGCAAAGGGAGATTCCACTACAGTGTAGCCCAAACCTTCTTGGACCAACTCCCTGAATTTCTCTGCAGAAAAAAACAACATTTAAGCATCTAGAAAAAACACACCTGTTCCACCAGCACCTAACATTTAAAAGCAGTCTGGAAGCATCCACTAGCTACATGCTTGCTTACTACTATGTTTTTAAGAACCTGGATTATTAATTGGGGTGGGTGACTACCCACTTCAAGAAATAATCCCAACCCTTTCTCGGGGTAAACGCTCAAAGTCACTAATTTAACCTGAACTCAACTCCCCTTCCCCCGTATCAATGGCATAGTACAGACAGGCTTAATTTAGGGCAATGTGTAAAGTATTTATATAGTACCAAAACAGTAAAAAGTTGAAATGAAAAGCAATAAAAATGTCAAACCAAATTAGAAAAATAGAGTAAAATGTAATAAACAAAATGACACAAAAAACGATAACAACCCAATAAGGGAGCCGGAGATATGAATTTTGAAAGTTTTAATTAGAAATAGACCAAGAAAAAGTAAAGTGCCAATGATAGTCAATGGTACCAAAACAGCAATACAGTAGAAATGAGAAGCAATAAAAATAACGAGCCAGGTTAGAAAACAAATAAGAGTAAAATTTAATGAAAAAAACAACAAAATAACAAAAAACCAATAAAGGGAATCAGAGATATTAAATTTTACATTTTTAAGTAGGAATAGCACCAAAAAGCATAACATGCCAATGGTCACAGTAGATCGAGATCTAGGTGCAATTGGACGCTGACAAACGGAGCCTGAGTTGGATATACCAACCAGGTTTGTTTCAAAGATTTTACCTTCTGACTTTAGCCCTTCAAGTCCCAATACACCACAGGATTATACTTCTAAAGTACCCCAGGACCCTTAGGGAAGGCACTCCGAGACTCACAGGGTGTCAGGCAGAAGCCAAACTGCAGGATCTAGTCTAGGTGCAGTTGCCATTCATCAGCTAGGCAGCTACAGGAAAAGGCCTCTTGCAGCTTTTTGTGTCCCTGTAGCTTAAACACCTTTGACGTCCACTTCTTTGCCCTGGGAACAAGAGACAGCAGGTCCAGTCCTTTCAGTGCTCTTTTCAGGTCACAAACAGCAGATGTATTCCTCTTCTCATCTGCCTTAGGTCCAGGACTGTTCTGAAGTGGGTGCCTGGAGATGCCATATTTAGGCTTGGCACAAGCTAGTGGGAGGGAATGACTACTGTGCATGCTGTAACTAATGGGGTCAAACTTCCATACCCACTTTGCGCATTTTTAAGATGGTAGAAGTCGTCGGCCACATTAAACTTGGGCTCCGAGGGCGGGTGGTGTATGTGGGGAATGTATTATGGTTAGTCTAGTGTCCTCCCACATCTAACACTAAAATCCAGTGTGAGGCACTCACTGTACCCCCCAATGGAGACAGACATCTGGTGGAACAGTGGATACACAAGAATTGCTTTGGCAGCCTGTTTCCCTCCTTTTCAAATGTGCTCCCTGTGTTTATATGTAAAAACCCAGCAGACCAGTCATGCAGGATTTGACACTCCAGCAGGATTTGACAATGTAATGTCATAAAGAGGTCCATATTGATTGGAGCTTTCCTGGCTGATGGCTGAGGGGACAAATGAAGGGCCCTGCCCAGGTATCAGCTAACTTTTGCCTGTGACAGGGGAGGTATCTTTGAAATTAATCCAGTTCTTGGGCCCAACCCCACTGGTCATCCTGTCATGGGAACACCAACCCCCTCACCAGAACTAGGCTTTTGTTCTCTGCTCTGGAAGCAGTGTTCACACCCCATTTAAACGGGCCTTTTAGGGTGGGAAAAGGTAACTTTCTAAAAGTACCCTTTCATTAATATTTCTCAAAAATCCGACTTCATCAATGAAGTGTAGTTTTAATAACTATTCAAAATAGTTGCAGACTTCAGAGCCTCATCTTCTCTGCTTGAATTCCACAAGAAGCTGAAGACCTCACTTTTCAATTAATCAACCTACCAAACAGTGGCGGCTGGCACAGATCGGGGTGGAGGTGAGGGGGGTGGGGTGGAAGGGGTAAATAAAAATACAATTTCACTTACCTCCTCGCCACATCCTCCTCATCACGTCTCTCCTCGTCCCTCCACTCCAGAACAGAAAGAACCCAGGGTCCCCATAGCCAATCACAACACTGCAATGCAGTGCTGTGATTGGTATGAGCACTGTGGTTCGGTGCTCAGCCAGGGAATGAGAGCCCTTGGCATGTTCTCCACCCAGGCTGTAATGGAGAACATGCTAAGTGCGCATGAATGTTTCGCTGGCCCGAGCCGACCGGCCAAACATTCATTCTGACTTGGGGAGTGCAAACCACTTCTCTTGTGCACTGTCAGCAGAGCAACCCCACCCGCAATGCTGCTGCAACAGGAAGAAGTAAAATGATAATAACATTACGTTATTTTTGCTTACACTGCTCAAAAGCAGTGGGGCGACGCTCCTCCACCTTAGCGGAGAAGCTGCCCCTGCTACCACGGGAAGGGACGGAGACACACACACACACACAAACCCCCCCCCCCCGTGGGTGATAGTGCACTTTACAAATACACAACTATTTTTCTAGCTGTTTCCTAACTAAAATTAGCATTATTAAATGTAATAACGTAACTCAGTGTTTTCCTATGAGACAGTCAATCTTGCTACAGTGAAAATAGCTTTTGCCGCTTTTTTTTTTTTTACTGTAAGGACACGTTTAGCATTAAATTCCTACATGATCTACTTGAAATCACATGCACCGTGCCTTATAAGCAATATGAGGTTATTGTGACAGGTCAAATTTACAGTTTAAAACTGCAACGGCCAGGCTATAAATGGCAGGCCTGCAGTCATGTTTTGTACTGCCACTGTAAGGGATGGCACCATGGGTGCTGCAGTCCACTGGTTAGGAATGCACAGAGTTCTACCATCATCAAAAATATGGGATCCAGCAAAAGGCGAAAAATCCAGGGTGACTCTGCAGAAAGTGCACATTTCCTACAGTGATGTTTAAGCACAATATAAATTCATATAACTGGGGAATTGGTCGCATAACTCACTCTAGAAATGCACGCAGGTAAAAAAAGAAATGTCATCAAGCAATATCTAGAAAGGCAGACAGCTACTTCCCAGTGATTTCTGCAGGCATAGACCAACTGCACAAAGACGGTGTCTGGCTTTTCCAGAGACCCCGGCAGGTATCGTACAGAGATGTTCCTCACAGAGATTAATGTATCCAGCTATGCAGATTACAGCATGGCTTCCTTACATGTGCACACACACCCTGCAAGGCACAGGTAAAAAGAGTCAACGCGCCCACAAAGGGGAAGGCTGGGAAACTATTACCAAAACAACACTAAGACAATATGTACTTTGTAGAAATACAGGCTGCAGTGTTCACATTTGATTTGTGTAGATTGTGTGATCAAGCTAGGAGTTGCATCCAAGGGGTGTTTGGCACTTGGACAACAGCATTCAAACACTGTGATGTCAGTTTTGACTCAGTACCATGCAGGGGTCAGAGGGTGCTTTTTGTCTCAACGCATTAAGTGGTGCATTGGCCTCTGCACACTATCCCCTAAAGCGCATTCCGCTTCACAGGTTTCTGCCGTAGTTAGCAAAGTGGTAGCTTGGTTTGACATTTCTGCATGCTTTTGATTTCTTAGAGTGCTCTGAGCAATTGTAATGACACGTTGGCACTATATAAAACACGTAAAACAAACAAAAGAGCTTGATGGGCATAGGCACGCCTAGTGAACCAGACCATATAGGCCCATGCATGGTATGATAGGAAGGTGCCTAGAAAGAGGGAGAAAAGGCAAGTAAAGGGATTGGTGGAATAGCAGCTAGACATGGTCATCAGATACCTGAGCCAGTAACCACGGCATAAACTTTTGTCACCGTGAACAGAGCGGATATCAACAGGAATGCACTTGGCTATAGATGTTTGCTCGTGAATGACAAACCTATAAACAGTCAGGCACTATATGCGAATCGAAAAAAAAAGTACTTAGCGATAGAAAAACCCGAACATCATTACAAGGTTTGAAATGTTAACAATAAACATCAGTTTTTGAAAAATCTTCTTCTAAGCATAAATACCTTCCCACGGTCAACGCCAAATCTTGGGTGTTTTGGCTTGTTCGCTCGCATTGTCTTCCACATTGCCCACGGAATACACTGCGGGAGGAAAAAAAGACCAAAGAACTGCACGATTGGCGTTCTTTTCTTCTACAAATTTCCATCGAAGCACCCGTCTGCTTGCTATATTTTACGATACATTTATGCATTATGTAGAATTAAAAATCACAATTTTGAATCATTTCCCTGCATTTCTGGGATTAAATACTCCGCCCCCCTCAATACCACAGTATGAAGATTTTGTTCCCTTTCAAAATATTTACATACAAATTCGACACACGCAATAGCTGTTATTTCGCTGGGATGGCGAGAATTATAGCAGCCAGTTTAGCTCATTCGGCCCAAACTTTCTCTGGTGCGCTATTATGGGGGCAGATGACGCCTTTGAGGCAGGAGCGCGCACAGAAATGTGGCAAAACATATTTTTGGACTGAAAACAAACGCAAGGCCCGATGATGCCTTTTTCCTATTGTTGGGGTCTATTTTTAGAGCCCTCGCTGGGTGCTCTTGCGTGCTGGCGTTGCCAGACGTGCGACGGCGGCGAGGCGCTCCTGCGTCTGTGTGTGGAAACCCTGGCCGCCGGCCCAGGATGGCGCGGAATGCGCGCGAATAGGGACTATTATTGGCTCGCCCTCTGGAATCTACGTGGGATCTCTGCCGTTGCTACTTCGGAGGAGGCTTGAAATCCGTGCAAAAATACCGCTCTAGCATACAATGAGGAAAATGGGGGCGTTTAGGGGCGGGGGCACAGCTGAGCACAGTCGTTTTTGAGAGGTCTCTGCAGAGCTCTCGTTTGCGACGGAAAAGTCAAATACTGCACATCCATCAACATTCACCCGTGTTTCACACCGTTTGGGAATTAAAAATTCTCATAACAAGTCGATTCAAAACTCAAGCTACTACCAAAACCTTTGAACAAACGTAAATAAAACCATATCTTGTCTATACCAACAGTACAGATTCCCACCCAAAAGGTCAAGAACCAAACAACCTTAAACCGTGCAGAAACCTATAAGCAAAAAACACCAGCAGCTACCTCACAAGCAACCGAAAATATCAAAGCACCCCAAAAAAAACCACTCAATCCCAAAAAACCTCACACATACTGACATCACAGCCAAACTGATAACTAATTCCAACATTAAGTTACAGCAACAGAATCTCAGCAGCAAATTTACCTACAATTACAGAATTTCACCCACAGCTACCAAATCATACCAAAACACAATGCTACCAAAAAGCAGGATAATGCAAGCAACATAGAGCTGTCAAACTCGCAACCTGCAACTAGTGAATTTCACCAACAAATTCCAAAAAATACTACTTATAAAGAATGTACTCTATAAAAGTTGATCAATCCACTGATTCCCAGCTGAGGAACGTCAGAACAAAGCCTCCAAACCATAGATAATAAATTCAAATATCAAAACTATCAACCCACTGGAACGGAATCAAATCACGAAATTGTAGGTATTGGTTATTGGTGACATACCAGCACCCTGCAGTTACTGCAATGCAGCAACAACCCAGTAATCAGCAACTACATGCTCATGTTAAAACGAAACACAATAACAATATCTGTCCAAAACGTGTGAATCTTATTACCAGTCTGCACATACCGACTCATATCAGTTACTGTTCAACTATTAAATTCCAACAGCAAGGAAAAAAAAACAACTGCTATTGAGCATCAAATCACAAGCCACATCTACCAAGCACACCTGCACATACGGAGCCAAGCCAAGCCAAGCAAGAAATAACTTATTCAAACCACATCCCACAACCATCAGCAACTAAATCCTACAAACAACCAGGCCACTGCAAATCAATGACATCACCAACCTGCAACAATAGAACCACACCATCATACCAGAAACCCAGAGTAATGGAACCTAAACATCTCATAGCTACTAATGGCCTCCATTAAAATACTCAATATGCTGACACTAAACTCCCCCAATGATAGCTACGGAATAAACTAAAACCAATATGCAGAAGCTATCAAACACCACCAAAGCACCTTCCTATAAGTTACTGAACCTTAAACCATGGCTAGATAACTGATTTGCAAACCTCCACTTAGCAGCTAATTAATCATCCCGTAAAGAAACCTGCAGCTCTAAAATAACAAAATCCCAAGTAGGCCTCCAACGTGCAGCTACTGAATCACACAAAACACCATCTACCATTGCTGAACCGAAGCCATAATCTTTTATTTACGGATCTCCAACATCCCACAAAAACCAGATCCAACCAACAAGCCGCATCTACTGAAATCCACAAATAAATCTCCAACCCGCAGCTGCTTAGTCCCACCAATAAGCCCAAAACCCACAGTTACTCAATCCCAACAACAAACCGAACTAGCAAATATGAAATGCAAACAAGAAACCTGATGATACGAATCCCATCAACAACCCACCAATCTGGTGAGTGACGACACCTCGCCAGACCCCAGGCAAAACGCACATGCACCAAGCCTCAGTCTCCATGCTTGCAGCACGTGGAAGGATTGTTGCTAAAAAGGGGCAGAACCTGTATTTCAGGATCTGGGTGCATCCAGTACTGCTCTGAAACAGGTGCGACCTTCATGGTCCTACAGGCCATGTGACTATGGTTGTGGTTGACTGTTAACTGGTGTTTTTATGTTTGGAAGGGGAGTTAATGTTTCGTGTGTTTAAAAAGTAGCCATGTTTTTAAGTAATTGCTTCTAGAGGAGTCTTTGTAATATACAAAGGATTCTGGTACCACAAAGTCTAGAAATGGCCTTACCACGTGTCACACCACTGCCAGAGGGAGAAAAGGGTGTTGATAGAATGACAACAGGGAACCCATAAACCTCATACTCGCACCCACAAACCCTGAATTAAAATCCCACAGACATTTTCGCCAATTTATGAAATTCATTCACATATCCTACTACCCACATCTGCATAATCTCATTCAATCTGTCTAAATCATTACTGTTTAATTCCACCAAGCTACCACCTAATTTTCAATTACACTGAACAACTAGTGGCAACAATCTTATTAAAAAAAAGACCATGTGTAGTAATCACTACTATCCCTACCATACGTTTGGAATGGGAAGGCTAACTCAGGGAGTGACTGTGGTCCTTCCCCTGGATTTGGCGCTTTCATAAGCCTAATTGTGGATTTGCTGGGGTTGATACAGTCAACCCTCGGGCAACCAGACTTTTGCTCACTAGAGTTCACTAGGAACAATTCCACAATAGAGCAAAATTTGGGTTGGTTCGGTGAACAGGCATGAACAGTACCATTTTTTTTAGCCAGACAGCGCCATCTGAACAAATCCACACACTGACCGTAACGTACAATACCTCCTGTGTGTTATCAATTTGTCGTATACTCCCTCTATTCTGTAATAGCTTCTACAATGGAGAAATAGTTGGGTACAGTGCCTCTTCCTCCCGGTGACTGGAGGCCTATTCGTCAAACAGGTCGTTCATGGGCACGTTACCTCCTGGAGTTACTGGGATCGTGTTAATCAGCAAGGTAAATTTGATTAAGTATAGAAATGTTTGGGGTAGGATAGAATGATTAAAGATGTGGACAGGGGCCCAGTTAATATAAAAGCCCCCCTATGATTTGAAGGACGCATCTGCGCACATGTATTTTTACCAACAGAGCCAGCTTAGAATTCCACCGGGTTTTTTAGATCACACAGAAACCTTTCACAGTGGACATAAGGGAAACCAAACACTTCACCGACCCCTAACCTCATGCACTGCAGTTTACTACCAAACGCCACCTCCTGTGCATAGCAATGTAAAGATATACCACAAGCTTCCACCCTCAACCAGTGTTTCTATAAAAAGACTAGCCTAGTGCAGAGTTACTGAAGGCGTCACATCATTCTCAGTCTTTTAGCACTCACTTAGCTGCTCAACACAGGCTTCTTCACTCAACCCTAAGGCCGCCAGCAGCACCTTCTATCTGTCACCATGGGCTGGTACTGGGACTCCGGGGGTGCACTTAATACGAGTCAGTGTGCTGGTACAAACGCCATGTGCACTAGGGTTAGGCTCTGGCCCCACCATTCAAAATGCCATGTGCAATAGGGCCAGGCTCTGGCCACACTACTCATCTTTCAGTGTGCGTAGGTGCAAATACCAAAAAAGGGGGGTCCACCCAAGGTTACTCTGGGTATACGTACATCTCAATCTGGGTGCTGTTACAGAGGCAATAGGGTGGAACATAAGGGGTATTGGCACAAGGAGGAAGATGCCTGCTTCAAATAACCACACTGGAGAGAATTTGCTTCCATTTTAACACTTGTGCTTGGTACGTATCAAGCGAAAACTATCCCAGCTCAGACTGTAGCCCAGGCACTATGCTTACTGCACATTCGGTAGACAGCCCCATCCACCCAAAAAAGGTGATAATACAAACATGTCTTCCTCATTATTCACCACACATTATCTATACTAGGGTGTTTGTGCACTGTATTTTACTTTAAGCAGGTAAACGACCCCATTAATCACGAGCAACAGACACAAACAATAGACACCATCATCGAAACAAATAGAGAGAAAATACTTGTTACCACTGGGGTGTTTTGAGGTGCACAGCTCTCCTTTAGCCCACCACCCCCTGACTTTATGTAACCTTCAATATTTACCTTCTAATTCCTGTTACACTACTTGTATGCACCCCTAGGTACTACCCTATTCGTATTTATATTCCGGGTACTCGCACCACTTGTATCTCCAGAACTCACTGATACTCTATGTTGCTGTACCTTGTATCTTCTTACCATTCCCTGTACTCTACTTCCCTACACCCACAGTAATCTACAAACATAACCCACAATATCTCCCTCGCCTGTCTTCTACACAAGAGAACGCATCCTTTGTCCTCCCATCAATGTATTCTATACACCCAGCATACCATAACATCTCCCGGTACTCTCAACCTCTGCACTGTACACATATACTTTTATTACTCAACACATCTTCCCTCGAATACTCCTACACTCTCTCAATCACTACTGTTAGTACTCTACCTACCTGTTCCCTAATACGCCTCCAGTCCTCTATGCACCCATCTTCAATAGTGTACACAACAGTCTTCCAGTACTGTACACTCAGTTCCCCTGCTAATGCCCCAAGATTCAATATACACCCTTTTCCAGTACTCTACTGACCTGCTACAGCAGTCTACCCACCTACATAGATAACTTGTTTTCTATCAGCTCTTACATTTTCCCAACTAATGCTTGAGACGTTCATCCAGTCCAGGTTTCACCTTTGTGAAGCAATGACGCAGTCACACTTGAATACAAGCAGAAAGGATTATTCAGGAACACAAAAGGAAAGGTAAGTTCTGGTTCCGCAGGTGGCAGCACCAACTTACAAACTTGGCACGTGCAGCTAGAGGGTAGAACACATAGACCGCATTTATGACATCATGGTAGTGTAATGATTATCAGTGCTGAAATGATATCCCTATCATAGGGAAACAAGATTAACAACTAAAACATTTTCCTTTACCGACATAGACAAGTAAATACAAGGGTGAAGGAATCGAACATTACAAATCATAAACAAATAGAATAAAAATCATGATAGCTCAATTTTCCACCTGCAATGGTAACATACGTAACCCTGCACTTCCATTGCATCACGTGCACCACCTATTCTTCCTTCAATTTCCAACATTCTTTCATCCTCATCGATTGTCATCAACTACCATACCAATGCAATGTTATTCACACCGCACACGAACCCCTTTCTTACCATCATTACATTTACTCCAGTTCTTATGCACAGCTATTCTCCACTTTTTCATAGTCAAAGGTTACCCAAAATGACATTGCTTCCTTTGATTTCACTAACCGTACACGGAATAAAGTATTTAGATATGGCATCCCTTCTCCCTTTGACCCGCTTTATTTAAAAAAAAAAAAATCATTTTATTGTTCAGCTTGCAGCAAGTGATAACAAGCCCCAGGACGGGACCCAGCCAGCGGTTGAGACAAAGAGGCAATACAAGCATTTTACATTAGTAGAAACAAAACCCCAAACCACAAACAGACCCCCCACCTCCCCCACCCCAGAACCCGGCACTGAATAATTTCATTTAACCCGTTGTTAAAAACAATTGGAGACATTAAACAGTTCTCAATAGTGAACACAGTCCCACCACCTGTAACAATTAGTACAGCATTACAACTCTCTACTGCAAATCAGGATTGCCCATCAGGTACTCCGTTAATGGGGCCCAAAAATCCTTAGGCCGCGAGGTTGCAGGCAATTCCTCTGCATAAATCCCCAACTGGTCCCTGCAATATAGCAGGTCACGGACCCACCTTTTCACCGTCGGGAGAGTTCAAGCCCCCCAGCATTGCGCAACTGCCCGCTTGGCAAACAAAGTGGAAATAGCTACCAGTCTTCTGATGGAGCAAGGTTTCATAAATGAAACTTGCTTGTATTCAATCCTCCTCACAGTATTAATTTATTAAACTTGTATTGTTAATACTAACCTTTGCATTCACAACACAAAAGAAAGGGATGCTTGCCTAGGTGTTTTACTAATGAATAACGCTTGTTTGTAATTCAAAATGGCCGCTATGCGCGGGAAAGCTCAATGCGCATGTCGCAACCATATCACATGGTGTGACATCTTTCTTTGCTTGGTGGGAATCTTCTGCTTCTGCGCAGTGTGCATTAAAATGGCTGCTTGATGTTTTCACATGCTTCAGCTTGCTTTCATGTCATTACTAAATTGTCGTTTCCTAACGCTATTAACGCGGGTTAGAATATATAATTAAACGGGAATAGAATAGAAAAAGTGGGTATACAGTGAAACATTTTATTTGTGATTCTAATATTTTCTTCTTGCACTTTTATTAGTTCGTAAACTTGGGCCTGGGTTGGTGTTCTGAAACTCAAGAGGCAACTGATTCTGCGCATGTGTCCTGTGTGCCTGCCAAATGAAGTCAACCCTGGACGAAGTCCAAGGCCGTGACCCGATGGCCGAAGATGCTGTATTTTGGCTTTCCTGTTGCATATTGACACATTGGGGCCGATTCCGATTCGGGCCGGAAATCTCTCCGACCGAGCCGGACCCGGAGAGATTTCCGACCGAATCGGACTCTGGCAGTCCGACCGATCGAGTACGATGCGCACGCATGCCATCGGACTCGAGTCGGTCGGACTCCCATTGAAGTCAATGGGAGCCTGTCGTACAACGTGTACGCGGGCTCCCATTGACTCAATGGGTGCGAGGCGGACAAGGGCGCCCCCTACAGCGTGTACGCGGCAAAGCGATTCGCGCCGTACACGCACAGGTAGGGGACCCATGGGTCCCCCTGTGTGCGACTCGCGCGCCTACGCGTACAGGGGGTCCGACGCGGACCCCCAAAGTCCGGCTCCGACAGCTTTTTCGAGCCGGACGGCGCGAGTCGATCGGACTGCTCGCGGCGCGCATCGTACTTACCCGGCCGGGAAACGTCTCCATAGCGCGGTGCGAGTCGTGTCCATGCGAGTCGGTCGGAGCGTGTTGAAGCCGCGTTCGAGTCGGTCGGAGTTTTCGCGGGTGCCTGCATCGTACTCGCTCGGCCGGACTCGCGTACGATTCGGTCGGGAAACAGGGCTCCGAATCGGATCCGGTAAATCCGAATCCGATTCGGAGCCCTACCGGCCGAGATCGGAATCGGCCCCATTGTCTATGAAAATTGGTTTACATTTGTCATGAGACGGGTGGGAAATAAAGCGAACGTATTAATTTGAAGGGGTGGGAACGTAAAGACAATAGGCTTTACAATTTAAGCCAAATTGATATGGTGCGAGAATCCACCCCCTGTCCAATCAGAAGTAGTGGTCCCATATTTTAGCAACATTAAGGGGAGGTACATGGGCGTAGAAGGGTATAATAGATATAGAATTAGTTAATTAGGTTGGTCAGAAGTCTTGAAGCACAGGAGAGCGGAGATCCCGACAGGAAGAGCTCCAGACCGCTAAGCTGATCGATTGCAGACTGAATCCCTGTCCAGAAGAGGTCCTGAGGAGGGGGCGGCAGAGTCCATTAGAAGGAAGGCACGGGAGAATCGAGGAGAAGCCGAGTATCAGAGAGGGGAACGACGCAGGCGTCGTTGTAGAGAGGTCACTGGTCCTGTCCTGATCCTGGAGGAGGTCTTTGCTCTTCATCCTTCCTGGGTCCTATTCTTTCAACTCCTTGGCTAAGGGGTTTGGTTCTCGCACTTAGGTAAATATAATGCAACCTTTAGTTGCGCTGCTGTCTCTATTTTCTCCTCTTCTTTAAACACCGTCATTGATTAGCAATAATCATTTCTATGCTTAATCTTGGGTATTGCGATTAAGTACCATGTGGCTCTGTATTTTACTCTGCTAAATCTTTAGATAAAAATTTTAAAACTTCTCGACTCAGTGGTTATTTCAGGATTATGTACTATAATGAATGTCACTCATTTAAAATTTCCCAATTAGCAAAGGATTCATTGGTAAGTCATTACTCTTCAATCAGAAGGTAATTGGTAGCAGGGATTTTGATAGAGAGTAACAACTGATAAAACCCAGCGTAAGTATTAGTGTAGTATGAATGTATGGGCCCAAGTGAGTATATAGTGTATGAATGCTGTTTGCTAATATCGCGCTGGATCAGTTTTCTGGTTATCAGAGGATGGTTACTCTTTGTTAATTGGGTAATGAGAATTTTATTTGTATTTTTATGAACTAACATCCGTGTATTCAAAGTTTTGTTTTATGTTGTCCAGAATACCCCGGGGTAAAAGGAATAGCGGATGGTAAGTGGAAGCCATACTGCAGTGAGGTTATCTGCCAGGCAGAAATAGTACTGGAAAGTTAAGCAGGACTTTCAGTACTCGTTAGGGATTCTATGCGTGTGAGTAATAGCAAAAAGAGTACGCTGGTAAAAATTTGATGTTATATCACCTAGAAAGGGTAACATTGGAGAAGTAACAGGTACTTCTGGAGCTTGTGTGAAGAGTAGACGGAAGTGTTTTACTCGTAGTGTATGTTTAGTAAACGGAAAGGTTTTACTAAGTATGAGAGAAAACTATCTTTTCTAAATTAGAGAAACTGGCACGATAGCGAATGTTTTATGTTGTTACTGAAATTTAATTAAGAATTATAGAGAAAATAAGTTTGCGTACGAATTTGTAAAGGGAGGGTCAGTTGCCGGAGAGGGAGCTGACGTCACTAAACGCCGCGCTGAGATTGGTTGAATCAGCGGGTGTGGAAAACTCTTGTAAAGGAGGGGTCAGTAGTCAGGAGTAGTACTGACGTCATAGGTGCCGCGCTGGGATTGGTTAAACCAGCAAGGACAGAAAAGAGCAGATTGTAAAGGAGGGGTTGACAGATAAACGTCACCAAAAGGCCGCGCAAGGATTGGCTCGGAAATAAAAGATAGCAGACATTTGATTGGTCAAAATTATAGAAGCGAAATTTTTAGTGGATAAGGATTGCATGATAAAACACGATCCGACTTTAACAGGAATTCGTCAGGATAGGAGATATTTAGGCTTTGCAGAATATAATTTTATACATCGGTACTTACCCAAGATGTACGGAGAAAGGAGAAAAATGTCATTTTTACAAAAGATTAAGAATTATTTTAAAAAGGACAAACCAATCAAAACTAGAGAAGGAATTATTATTCCACCAGCTAAAACGCCAGCTTCATTCATGATGATGGAGAGAGGTTATCATACTTGTGTATGGATGGAGAATTGGATAGAATATACCAAAAATGATGGAATACTAGCATTTCCCGAGAATGGCACGTTCAATGGGCGAATTCTACAAAACTTAAGATTGAGGATTAATGACTTAGAACCCAGACTTAGATTAACTCAGTACGAAGCTCTAGAAGAACGGGAAACCGAGGCATTTGAGCGGGACCGATCTAGAAGTAATAGGAGTTATCCAGGATTTTTCCCCAGATATCTACGTGAGTCTAGGGACAGTCAGATGAAACAATGGAGAAGGGCAATGATTACAGAAGGATTATATCCATTGTTCTCAGCAGAGGAGAAATTAGGAAGTGCACAGAAAAGACAAAACATTTAATGAGAAATGAGGAGTCTGAAGACGAATTTATGGAGGAAATGTTAAGAAACCCCCCACCATATCAGGAAGGGACAAGTGGATGCACCCCAAGTGCACCACCAAAAACTCCATTAGTGCCACAAGTAATGCATGAATTCACCCAGAGTAGAATACTTCATGACAAAGAAAAGGAAGCTCTAGAAAAGACCAGAGCAGAATTAATACAGAAAATAACCCAGATAAAAGTACATCCTGATTCGTTGACCATACCAGTAACAATTGGTCCAGTACTTCCATTATATGGTACTCAGGGAAGCTGTCCTCCACCGATACACCTACTGCTGTGAATAATCCAAAACCTGAAGCTCCAGTTATAATTGAGGATCAATTTAGTGACTGTGAATCCACAATATCACTTATGGACTTGCCTATTCGAGGTTCTGTAAATAGCACTCCCAGAAAAGATGTACCTGGATGTTCAAAAGATGTAAGTTTAATAACTTCATCGGGAGCAAAAAGTGCCACCATAGTAACACCTGAAGATCTAGAAAAATGGGTGCAAGGGTCAGTTAAACAGTGCACACCTCCGAAAATAATGGACATTCATAAATTGAAAGTCGAATTAGAAGAAATAATAGCAGGAAATGTAGGACTAGAATGCTTAAATACCTATGATGAAGAAGAATTATTGTTCTTGTGTAGGAGTATCACCAGAAATGTAAGGATATTCCATGAAAAATTATCCAATTTAGCACTACAGATGGGAATAGAAATAGGGAGATCAAAGGTACTACAGAAACCCTATAGAGCAGAATTTTCAGACAAAGATTTAGAAAATATGAATGCCTCTGGAAGAATTTGACAAATAAGAGAATTAATGTTAGTTTTGCAAAAATGGGGAGACCTAGATAAATGGAAAACTAGGTGGGCCAAGAAAAAGGAAGAAGCACGAACAAGTAGAACAGCATCAGAATATGTGATGAAAGAAACAGGGAAAGCAGACCAGATGTATCCAATGCGAGAAGTTGCGGGAGGAGGATATGTACATGTCCCATGGAGCAGACAGGATATTTTGTCATTTACGAATGATTTTCTAAAATTGAGAGAAAAACCAATTGAATGGTACAAGCAGGTTGAAAGGTTTGTGAAGGTGTCAAAGGTATTGTTAAAGGACTTAGATGGTTTGTTTGACATAGTGGTACCTGCCGATTTGTGGACAGATTGTAAAATTACAGTCGATTGGCCTAGTGATGAATATCCTAGAGATCCGAAGACAGGTGCCCCGTCAAATGATGTGATGAAAAAGTATCAGCAAGTGATAACTTACCTGAAAGGGAAAATACCACCGAAAGAAACAGATTGGGTAAAAATAGATCGAACTACCCAAGAAGCTAATGAATCAGTACATTCTTACTATGAGCGTCTATTGCAGGTATTTAAACAGTATAGTGGATTTGAGGACATTGGAGACAAGAACATGAGTCAGTTTGTGTATCGATTTGTTTACGGTTTGAAGCCAGAAATTTGCCAGATGATTAAACAGCATATGCTGTGTTGGCAGGGAAAGCCCATTGACGAGATTTTGAAGTATGCAAAATATTGTGGAGACGATATTGAGGATAGACACAAGAAATTGCAGGAAAAAGTAATGTGGGCTCAGGTGAAAATGGCTGAGAAACAGGGAATCAATTTGGAAAATCCGAGTGAAAATCAAGGAAAAGATTCTGGAACGAATGGTGATACTGGGAATGGTGGAAAGTTTAGAGGACGAATGAGTAGAGAAGAAGCTAAAAAGAAATTTCCTTGTCATGGATGCGGAAAATTGGGGCATTGGAAGGATGAATGTAAAAAGATTCGGAATAATAATGGCCCAAATCAAAATTTAAATCCACAGACGCAGAATGACTCACAGCAGGGTGCAAATCCTCAGAGTCAGTTGCCACCTGCACCTATTCAGGGTAATGTAAGCAGAGCAAAGCATGGTACAGACATCGGATATCAGGGAGGAAGTGGTAAGAATGATTATATGACATCACAATTTCTTTTGCAGGACGATTTCTGTCAATACAGTCCATGACGGTGCCTAGGAGAGGGGAAGAAGGAGTGCATACTTGGCGCATCCTTACAGGTAGATCAGTCAGGTCCATATGTTGAAGGGAATGTGAAAGGTAATAATATTACTTTCCTTTTGGACACTGGTGCTACCCGGTCTACTGTGAGAACAGCAGACATTCCAGACCTTCCTCTCTCTGGTGAAAATATCCAAGTAGTGGGGGTAGCTAATCAGCGGATTAGAACACCTCTTACCGAACCCATGGAAGTTAAAATTGGAAACTTCAGAGAAATGCATCAATTTGTAGTGTGTGATTCTAGTCCAGTAAACTTATTAGGTAGGGATTTGTTGTGCAAGATGAATTGTACCATTTTCTGCACACCGGATGGTGTGGCAGTTCAGACACCAGATGAAGATCATGTTTATAAAATTATTATTGCAAAACAAGGTACAGAAGTGGATGAAATGTTTTCGTTAATAACAAAAGATGAGTTGCCAGAAGAATTAAAAGGTACAGTAAACCCCATAGTATGGGATTTCACCGGAAAAGAAGTAGGACTTATGGCTAAAATAGATCCAGTTAAAATTACTGTAAAGGAAGGTGCAATTTACCCGAATACCAGATAGTACAAAATGAGTACAGAAGTAAAAGCAGGAGTCATTGAAGAAATAAATCGAATGGTAGAACAAAACATACTAAAAGAAGTAATGAGTAGCCCATGTAATTCACCAATAATGGGATTAAAGAAACCTAGTGGAAAATATAGGATTGTTCAGGACCTGAGGAAAATAAATAATATTGTAGAACCATGTTGTCCCATAGTACCAAATCCTGCAGTAATTCTATACCAGATTCCGTGGAGTGCAGGATGGTTCACAGTAATTGATTTGTGTCAAGCGTTCTTTTCAATACCATTACATCCAGACAGCCAGTATCTTTTCACATTTAAATTTGAGAACAACGTTTATGTGTGGAATCGTGTTCCTCAGGGGTACACAGAAAGTCCTTCTATTTTCAACCAGATACTGAAAAAGTGCCTTGAAAAACTAGTGATGCCAGGAAGCTCAGTTTTAGTCCAATATATCGACGACTTATTGGTGGCATCGAACACCAGAGAGGACTGTGTTGTTGATTCCATAGCATTATTAAATCTTTTGGCAGAAGAAGGACAAAGTCTCACCTGAAAAATTGCAATTCTGTACAACAGCTGTTAAGTATCTGGGACACCAAATTGAAAGAGGAAAAAGAAGAGTAACAGCTGAAAGAGTAGCTTTAATAAAGAAAATGCAAATGCCTGTAACACAAAGACAAGTGAGAATGTTCCTAGGAATAGTAGGTTACTGTCGACAATGGATACCAAGATTTTCCATGTTAGCTAAGCCCTTAATTAACATGACAAAAAAGAAAGCAAAGGACCCTGTGGAGTGGGAGGATGAAAGTGTAGAAGCCTTTGTAAAATTGAGAAATGCCCTATGTTCAGCACCTGCCTTAGGCATGCCTGATTATAAAAGAGAATTTGCATTGTTCTGTCATGAGAGAGAAAATTGTGCACTTTCTGTCCTAACTCAAAGACATGGACTAGAAAGACGTCCTATAGCATATTTTTCTGCTACATTGGACCCAGTAGCAGCCGCGTTGCCAGGATGCTTAAAAGCAGTGGCGGCTACTTGTTTGAGCATTGAACAAAGTGAGTCAATTGTGATGGGACACCCTGTAAAAGTGTATGTTCCATATGCAGTTGTCATTCTGTTGACAAGAACCCAAACTCAGCATCTTACTCCTAGTCGGCTGACTAAATACGAAAGAATCATAATGGGTGCTGAAAATGTGACCATGGTAAGGTGTACTATAATAAATCCAGCAACCTTACTACCAGACCCATATCATGAGAAAACTAAAGATGATGAAGAGGATGAACATGATTGTATACAAATTACAGAATTATGCACAAAACCACGCCCAAATATAGAGGAACAGCCTCTTAAAAAGCCAGACAGGGAGCTATTTGTAGATGGTTCATGTCAAAGACATGAAGATGGTAAACTAACTGCTGCCTATGCGGTATGTGAATTAACTGGAATAGTTGAAGCATCTTATTTACCAGGAGTCAAATCTGCACAAGTAGCTGAATTGATTGCGTTGATAAAAGCATGCAAAATTGGGAGGAATCAGAGAGTAACCATATTTACAGATAGCCAATATGGTTACGGGGTTGTGCACGATTTTGGCCAACTATGGATGCAGAGGGATTTCATGACTTCTTCAGGATCCCCCATTAAAAATGGACAATTTGTAATGGAATTGCTAGAAGCAATACAATCACCAAAAGAATTGGCTGTGGTGAAATGTGCCGCACACCAGTCAGGAGATGACTGGGTGGTAGTTGGCAACAGATATGCAGATCTGGTGGCTCAACATTGTGCCAAAACCAGAATGTCAGTCAATAAGAGGGTGGAAAGAATGGGAATCAGCTGCCAACTTATGCTGTATATGCCACCTGAAACTTGGAATGACGTCAAGAAATTGCAAGATGAGGTTGATGAAAGTGAGAAGAATTTGTGGATCAAAGTGGGTTGTTCCCAAAGAGGAGATGATGAAGTGTGGATCAGTGCTGATGGCAGACCAGTCATGCCAGACTGTTTACTCTCCCAAATGGCTAGAATGCATCATGGAGACACACACATAGGAAGAGATGCAATGATTAGGCTGTTCAGACAAAATTGGTACAATCCCAAATTCAGAGCTGTTGCAGAGAGTCTTTGCCAGAGATGTCTAACTTGCCAGATCCATAATCCGGGGAGGAAGACAGTAATTGGATTTGGAAAAATTGGAAAGGCAGAGGGTCCATTTATGAGACTTCAGTTTGATTTCATACAGTTACCACCATGTAGAGGGCTGAAATATGTACTAGTCATAGTGTGTCTGTTTTCAAAGTGGGTGGAGGCTTACCCTACTAGGAGAAATGACAGCATTACAGTTGCAAAACTGTTGCTACGAGAGCTCATTCCTAGGTTTGGTTTTCCAGTAACTTTGGAATCAGATAGAGGAAAACATTTTAACAGTGAAGTCATTCAAATAATCTGTGAAGCATTTCAAATCAAACAGAAACTGCACTGTGCATATCGTCCAGAAGCTTCTGGAGTGGTTGAACAATTGAATGGCACTATAAAGTCAAGACTGGGAAAAATGTGTGCATCAACATCATTAGAATGGCCAGATGCATTGCCACTCGTTTTAATGGGACTCAGAAGTATACCTGACAGAAACACGGGATTGAGCCCACATGAAATAATGATGGGAAGAGCAATGAGACAAACACATGTTCCCACAAACAAACTGGTGAATATATCTGATGATATGGTTCTGGACTATTGCAAAGGATTGGCTGACCTAGTGCGTTCTGTCTCTCATCAGGTTGGAGAAGACGCAGTTTCCAGGCAGCCCGAGCAAGAACATGATCTGAATCCTGGTGACTGGGTGGTAGTGAAGAATCACACCAGAGAAACGTGTCTATCACCTAGATGGGGCAGACCGTGTCAAGTCATACTGACAACGAATACAGCAGTGAAGTGTGCCGGATTTCCTAATTGGATTCATGTAAGTCACACCAAGAGAGTACCAGATCCCGAGGAAGAGAATCCTCAGACAACGCCAATCACTGAAGAGGCTGAAGGTTGCCCAGCTGTAGGATCTCAAGTTCGAGATTCCGGAGAAGCTGAAGAAGAACAACCGAGCACAAGTCAGGATTGGATACCAGTGGTAGAAGTTCCTGAAGTATACCACAGAACAAGAAGTCAAGTGAAATTGAAAGAAATTGAAGAAGATCAGATAGGTGAAGAAGAAGCAGTTCAGGAACAAGAAGAAAAGACATTAAGAAATCCTGAACAAGGTCAGATAGGGAAAGAAAACTGGACTCAAAACAGTGAAGACCTAATAGACTTTGATCAGGGACAGACAGGTCTAGAAGAATCCAGTCAGGCTGCAGAAGTTCACAGTGCAATAAGCCCTGATCAGAACAAGTTAGATCAAGAAGAGTACACAGAAGAAGAAAACCTTGAAAAACATGAACTTGAAGAAATAAATAAAGAACAAGGTCAGTTATTGGACACTCACAGCGGAGCTGTTACAGGGAAACCAATTAGACCTGAAAAGGAGCAAACAAGAAACACAGTAATTGAAGAACACGAAACAGTGCTAAGCAGTGAAATTAACGAGATCTCTGAAGACGAAAACAAAGAAACCGTGCCAACAAAGAAAACAAGAAAAGGAGATAATTGGCAGAGTGTCATTAAAAGAGTGAAGTACCACATAACAACCAGAAGTGAAGATCCAGATCAAGTGAATGAAGTATCAAGTCAAACCGAACAAGAAAATAAAACTGCGAAAAGAAGAAGCAAAAGACTGAAACTTGTGAATAACAAATTCAAGGGTCCTGACTGGACTTATATCATTCTTGAAGATTTTGAAAGCTCAGAGTCAAGTGACAGTGGTGGCGAAGGAACAAGTGCAGAATTGACATACGAAGAAGAAACAAGACCACCCTGACTAAGCAAAAGAATAAGCTAAAGAAAAGAAGAAAAGATAAGAAGAGCAATCTTCCTTGTCGAAAAATGCCTGACAATAGAGTTACTGGGAGACCAAAACAGAAATGTTGTAGAAGATGCTGTGCAATATGCATATGTAGTCTAGTAATGGTGCTTATAGTATGGTTAGTCCCGATTGTAGCAGTTCCTTACCTTATGATAATAGATAAAAAGATTAATAATGAAACTAAAGGGAGGACAGCAAACATGAAGGGCAATAGAGTAGAACTAATGGCAGAAAGTGAACCAGAAATTCATCATGAAGTAGCTGACAACGACACTAGTTTAAACGTTTTCACAAAATTATTGTTTCAATATGTAGACACAATGGAAGTTAGTAATTGTTATGTCTGTATGAAGTTACCTGAATCAGTAGCAGAAGGATTAACATATCACCATTTACCACTGACATATGGCATATCATGTAGTGTTTTGTCTAGTTTATTTTATAGAACAGGGAAACTTCAGTATTATTATTCAAACTTAGATGTGATATTTTCTGAGGTTCCGATTCGCAAGAGTATGAACCCAGTGCTTAGTAGTCAAGACGCACAGTTTATGGGAGAATTTTTCTTAACTCCAGTTGCGTGCGCCCGTCGGCCAACGGCCGTCGCGAGCACTACCTCTGTAGTGCTGCGAACGTCCGTTGGCCGCCGCGGCCCCGCCCACTCCGCTAAACCGCCGCACCGCGGCGGAATTGCCGCCGCGGTTAAGCGGTTAACAATGAAATCAATAGACATAACACATGCACATAGACACAATCTAACATGTTCTTTACTTGAAGAAGAAAAGATATTTTTGAATTTAGTAGAAGATAGAAGACAAGATTTTCAAAAGAAAGCTTCTGAGCAGAAGGCTCATTTACCACCTTGGGCTGAGAAAGAAGGTAGTTACACACCTGGCAAGGCTCAAGCTGCTATGGCTCTGGATTTCGTAAAGACAGGAAAAATTTGTCTTCATAGGTTAAAGACTGATTATAACAATGTTTTCATCGGTACCAGTGAATGTGAACACAATTTTTTTAATTCTTGGAGGTTGGGGACTCAAAGGAGGAACAGATTCAGTTTTTCCTGGAATCTATTATGTGTGTGGGAATAAGGCTTACTTTAGGCTTCCTGCACGGTGGTATGGAAGTTGTTATTTTGGAATAGTATTTCCAAAGATATACCACGTAAAAAAAAAAAAACACTGAGAGCAATGAAAACAATAACGAATTAATACGTAGTAAAAGAGCTAGTTTTTCGGAAATTGTAGGGGATATATTTGGTGCATTGATACCTTCAGTGGGAATAATTCTGAACTCAAGGAAAATATGTAAATTGTCTACAGTAGTTGATCGTTTATAAACAGATACTGCAGGAGGTTTTCTAATGATTAATACGGAAATGGTTGCGATTAGATCTATGGTGATGCAAAATCGACTTGCTCTTGATATTATATTGGCAAAAGAGGGCGGAGTCTGTAAATTATTGAAGACGAAACATTGTTGCACTTATATTCCTGATAAGAGTGCAGAAATTGGAACGTATATACAGAATATAACTAAACTTGAGAAAGAACTTAAACCACTGGAAGTTGATAGTGTATGGGAAAGCTTGACAAATAGTATCTCGTCAATTGGAACCTGGTTTGCTAATATAGGGAAAGGACTTATAGGTCAAATATTAGTACCCTTAGCAGGGATAGCAATAATAATTTTGACAATAACAATATGGTGCAAATGCTGTAAAAGGAATGGAACGTATAAGGTGACAGGAAGAGGAAAGAAACGAAAGGTAGATGAAATCGAACTTGAAGAATGGAGAAGTGAATTATACAAGAAATTAAAAGGAGATTGTAAAAATAGAAAGAGTAAAGATGAGAATGAAGTAATTTGCTAGAAGTTGGCATCTGATTGAGGGTAATGTTTTTGATGGCTCAGAAACGCCATCAGAGAGGGGATTGATGGAGCAAGGTTTCATAAATGAAACTTGCTTGTATTCAATCCTCCTCACAGTATTAATTTATTAAACTTTTATTGTTAATACTAACCTTTGCATTCACGACACAAAAGAAAGGGATGCTTGCCTATGTGTTTTACTAATGAATAACGCTTGTTTGTAATTCAAAATGGCCGCTATGCGCGGGAAAGCTCAATGCGCATGTCGCAACCATATCACATGGTGTGACGTCTTTCTTTGCTTGGTGGGAAACTTCTGCTTCTGCGCAGTGTGCATTAAAATGGCTGCTTGATGTTTTCACATGCTTCAGCTTGCTTTCATGTCATTACTAAATTGTCGTTTCCTAACGCTATTAACGCGGGTTAGAATATATAATTAAATGGGAATAGAATAGAAAAAGTGGGTATACAGTGAAACATTTTATTTGTGATTCTAATATTTTCTTCTTGCACTTTTATTAGTTCGTAAACTTGGGCCTGGGTTGGTGTTCTGAAACTCGAGAGGCAACTGATTCTGCTCATGTGTCCTGTGTGCCTGCCAAATGAAGTCAACCTGGACGAAGTCCAAGGCCGTGACCCGATGGCCGAAGATGCTGTATTTTGGCTTTCCTGTTGCATATTGACACATTGTCTATGAAAATTGGTTTACATTTGTCATGAGACGGGTGGGAAATAAAGCGAATGTATTAATTTGAAGGGGTGGGAACGTAAAGACAATAGGCTTTACAATTTAAGCCAAATTGATATGGTGCGAGAATCCACCCCCTGTCCCTGTCCAATCAGAAGTAGTGGTCCCATATTTTAGCAACATTAAGTGGAGGTACATGGGCGTAGAAGGGTATAATAGATATAGAATTAGTTAATTAGGTTGGTCAGAAGTCTTGAAGCACAGGAGAGCGGAGATGCTGACAGGAAGAGCTCCAGACCGCTAAGCTGATCGATTGCAGACTGAATCCCTGTCCAGAAGAGGTCCTGAGGAGGGGGCGGCAGAGTCCATTAGAAGGAAGGCACGGGAGAATCGAGGAGAAGCCGAGTATCAGAGAGGGGAACGACGCAGGCGTCGTTGTAGAGAGGTCACCGGTCCTGTCCTGATCCTGGAGGAGGTCTTTGCTCTTCATCCTTCCTGGGTCCTATTCTTTCAACTCCTTGGCTAAGGATTTTGGTTCTCGCACTTAGGTAAATATAATGAAACCTTTAGTTGCGCTGCTGTCTCTATTTTCTCTTCTTTAAACACCGTCATTGATTAGCAATAATCATTTCTATGCTTAATCTTGGGTATTGCGATTAAGTACCATGTGGCTCTGTATTTTACTCTGCTAAATCTTTAGATAAAAATTTTAAAACTTCTTGACTCAGTGGTTATTTCAGGATTATGTACTATAATGAATGTCACTCATTTTAAATTTCCCAATTAGCAAAGGATTCATTGGTAAGTCATTACTCTTCAATCAGAAGGTAATTGGTAGCAGGGATTTTGATAGAGAGTAACAACTGATAAAACCCAGCGTAAGTATTAGTGTAGTATGAATGTATGGGCCCAAGTGAGTATATAGTGTATGAATGCTGTTTGCTAATATCGCGCTGGATCACTTTGATTGCATGGCTTGAGGTTTTTAACCCATCCAAGTAGACAGACATCAGGCGCACACACCACAGTTTCCAGCACCACCTCCGTGAGCACACTTGTGACTCTAACCCAGAAGGCCTGTATGCCAGCACAGCCCCATGCAAGATGCAGAAAGTCCGCATCCTCCTGTCCACACCGCACACAACAATCGCTTTCCCGCAGCCCGAATCTACGCAATTGAACAGGCGTGTAATATAACTGATGCAAGTATTTGAAATGCATGATGCGTAGGTTACAGTTCGCCGTCAGGCGACCCGTTAGTGTACAGTAAAATTTCCAAGCATCCATGGACAGAGCGGCCCCTAGTGCCGTGTTCCATTTATTATAGGAGGGGTTGTCAAGTGGATCCCGCTCCCTCAGAGAAGCATTATACAATTTTATCAGTCCCCTGCGTGAGCCGCTTGCTAACACCGCCTGCAGTGCCAGTAGCGTTCTCGGCTCAGCTGGGTAGTCAGGGTATATCGCACGGACAGCTTGCCGCACACGCACATATGTGAATCCCAGCATCAGGTCCTGACCCCGCCCCTCCTGTATATCAGAGTGGTCGAAACTGGCCCTGCTGATAGAAGTCACCCAGCTGTGCAATCCCAGCATTTTCCAGTGTGTGCAACGCAGCCTGTTCTTGTGTAGCAGAAATACCCAGATGTGCAGCAAGTGGTAGCGTCGGGGCGTAGAGGTAGTCTAATTGCGCCCTTCTTGCCAGGGCCCTCCATGCCCACGCAGTGCAGTGAACCGGATTGATTTCAGTCCGTGGTCCACCATGCCCACCCAGCAATGCGGCCGCCACCAGCAGCACAGGCAGCACCGAATCTGCCTCAACTGCAATGTGCGGCTGGAACCGTTGCGGATGATACCAGAAATGCGCAAACTGCGCCTGGGCGCACAGATAGTAGAGCCGCATATCAGGGGCTTCAAAGCCTCCACGCTCAAACGGCTGCATCAGCACCTCCCAGCTACAACGGGGTTTCCTACCTCCCCATACAAAGGCGAGTAAAGCTGATTGCAGTGTATTAAACAGTGCAATATTCAGACGGATCGGGATGTTGATTAACAAATAGAGAAGCTTTGGGAGAATCGTCATTTTGACTATTGCTATTCGATCTGCTAAAGAAAGCGGCAGTTTAGCCCACCTCGTCGCCTGGTCAGTAATTTTAGCGATGACACGGCCATAATTTGTGGAAATCACCACATCAGGGTCTCTGTGCAGCCACACACCTAGGTACCGAACCAAGTCGGTGGACCACGCAAGCGGAAAGTCCAATTCCACCTCACGGGTACCGCTGTCAGCGGAAATACTGTCGATTTCGCCCAATTGATACCCAGGCCTGAATACCTTTCAAACTTCACGTACTCGCGGAGCAGTTCCGATAAATAAATAGCCGGCTCACGGACGTACAGGAGCATATCGTCCGCGTACAGCGAAACCACCAACGGACGTTGACGGAATTGCAACGCCGCCTGAGCATGCCGCAATTTACATGCCAAAGGCTCTAGTGCGAGCGCAAAAAGTATGGGCGACAGGGGGCAACCCTGCCGCGTGCCTCTGTGTATTGAAAAAGCTTCAGACACCCAGCCGTTCACCCGTATACGCGCCATTGGTGTAGAGTATAGCAGATGGACCGATTTGAGGAGGAAGGGTGGCAGGCCCATGCGCAGCAGGACCGTGAACATGTACTCCCATTGCAGAGAGTCAAATGCCTTTGCGGCATCGAGTAGCACCGCTACCGCTTGAAAGTCCGACTCAAAATAATGTAGTGTGGCAAAAACAGTGCGTAGGTTGTGCATAGTCGATCTGGCGGGCACAAACCCCGACTGGTCCGGGAGCACTAGGTTGGGAACCAGGGGCTGGAGTCTACTGGCAATCATTTTCGCCAGAAATTTGGCATCAATATTGATCATAGAAAGAGGCCTGTAGGAGTCACACGCATTGGCTTCTTTACCCGGTTTCAAGAGCATTACAATGAGTGCCTCCGTAAGTGTGGGTGGGAGGGTGCCAGTCTCATACGCCTCCGCAAAGACATCTATTAACCTGGGGGCAAGGTCCTCGACATAGGCCTTGTAAAACTCGCTCGGGAGCCCATCAAGGCCCGCAGCCTTACCTGTCGGGAGAGACGTTATGGCGAGCTTGACATCTTTGACGTCAAATGGCTGCGTGAGATTTTCTCGCTGGCCCACCGACAACCAGCCCAGCGCAATATCTTCCAGGTAAGAATCAACATTTGCTGCCTGGGCATGCGTCCGCTTCCCATAGAGACCAGAGTAGAAGGCAAGCACTACTTTACTAATCTCTGGTGTGGTGAAATGTGCCTCGCCCTCCTCGTCTAGCAGTTCAATGATGTATTCTTGGCTCCGAGGAGCCGCCAATTTCTGTGCAAGGGAACGGCTGGGTCTTCCTCCCTCCCCATAATAAAGTGCAGTGCTGCGGCGCGATCTGTGTGCCATCTCCTGGTCTACGGTTTCATTGTGCTCTGAAACCAGATCACGTATCGCAGCCAGCTGTTCTGGGGCAGGATTCCGCTCGTAGTCATGTTCCAAAGCGGATATTTCCGCAGCAAGCTTACTAATTCGGCGGCGTAAGTCCTTTAAAACCCCCGCTTGCGCACCTATGCACACACCCCTTATCGTGACCTTAAATGCTTCCCACAACACACCCGCACTATCGACCGTGCCCTCATTTTCCTTTAAAAAAATTGCAAATCGCCTCCCCCACAGTACACTTGAAAACCTGATCAGTCAATGAAGCCTGTTGCAGTCCCCAGGTGAACGGGGCCTGTCACATTCAGGAACACGCATTTCAAGCAATACTGGGGAGTGATCAGACAGCGTCTTCGCCAAATGCCCGACATTGACCACCCATGTGCAGGCAACCTCAGAGACAAGCCAATAGTCCAGGCGGGACCACGTGCCATGCACAGTAGATATAAAGGTGCTTTCTCTTGCCCCAGGGTGTCGCATCCGCCAAACGTCGTGTATGCTCCCGGCCTCTAACAAACCCACCAGAGCATCCGTCGCTAACCTGTGTTGTGGGGCCCCGCTTCCAAATCGATCTATAGTTACATCTAGGCAGGTATTGAAGTCGCCCCCCCAACAGGATCTCAACATGGGGAAACCTGGAAATGCGACGCCATACATCAGCAAAGAAGGAGTGGTCATCCACATTCGGGCCATACACATTAACCAGTAGCACACCCACACCGCCAAGCTTGCCATGCACAAGAGCTAGTCTGCCCTGGTCGTCTGTCTCCGAACTGAGGACAGTGAAGGGGACTCCCTTCTTGACTAAGATTAGCACTCCACAGGAATAGGAGGAGTAGGAGGAAGCAATCCTAGTCCCTGCCCAGCGCATGCCCACATTCCTCTCAGAAAGCGGTGTAAGATGTGTCTCTTGTAGGAATGCTACTTGGACATCAAGCCTGTCTAAATAAGCCAATACCGATTGGATTTTCTTGGGGCTGTTTAAGCAGCGCACGTTCCATGTAAGGAACTTTATATTACCACCAGTGCCATGCAGCGGAAAGGATATACATAACAGTGTGATGAATAGTTATAGTAGTGTGTCGCCCAGGTTCATAATCAGTGCAATAACGAAGTGCCAACCAGTTCCCCCCCCACAACCCCCCTCCAGCCCCCCTCCCACTTCAGCGATCCCAACTTGCCAAAGCCATCCCTTCCCTGAATAAACAGCCCCCAACAGTCAAATCTAACAGTTTGTAACATGTGGGGTACTCCCATGTGGGGACCGCCAGAGAGCTACTTGCCTCCCACTGAGTAGGAGGTGGCTGATCAGGTCTGGGTACCTGTGCTAAAAGACATAGCAAAATATAGACTGCATCAAAGACAACCATCGGAAGTTAACCAGCGCTACTGCAACATTTCTGCTGCGGTGAACAGTAACACCCCAAGACAATGAGATCAGAACATATCACACATGTAAAGCATCAATCAGAGATATAGCTCATCATCGCACAATCAGTCATTGTTCCTTCTCGTCAAGAACCAGCCGGGGCCTCACGTCGCCGATGCTCCATCGCCGCCTTAGGAGTGGTGAAGATTTTAAAGGCCCCCTCCTGGCCCACGCGGGGGCGGGATACAGCATGGCATAGGGAATGCCCCCGGAGTGGAGACATTTCTTTACAGGGCCAAACTCTCGCCGTGCCGCCTGGACTGCGACAGTAAAGTCTGGAAAAAAGGATAATGAGTTGCCTTGGTGGTTGATGTCACCCTTTTCTCTGGCCAGTCTCAAAATGGCATTGGGGTCCCTATAATTTAATAACCGGGCAATTAAAGGGCGAGGTGGAGCGCCCGGCACCGGTCTCGCCGCCAGGGAACGATGGGCCCGCTCTACTATGAACATGGTGGAGAAGCTCTCCGGTCCGAAAATGTCTTTAAGCAGATCCTCAATGAAGGTTTCCATCTTCCCAGTGTTTGTGGACTCTGGCAAGCCAGTGATTCGAATGTGGTTACGACGAGACCAGGCCTCTAAGTCCTCGTTCTTTGCTTGGATAAGCGCCAACACTTTCTCCATGTTGAATGCCTTATCAGCTACCTCACTTAGACCCTCCTCGGTGGTAGAGACCCGTTGCTCGACCTCCCCCATTCTCGTGTTCTGTTTCTCAAGTTGGGAAGACATATGGTCAAGTCTATGGTTTATGGCAGACATATTGCCCTCTATGGAATGGAGGCTTTTCTGCATGGCCAGCAGCGTCAGTTATATCGTGGACGGGCCATGCCCCTGGACGTCTGCCTCTGATACGGAGGCCGCCTTTTGCGCCTTGCTAGATTTTCGCGCCTCAAACATGAGGCGAGGCTGGGTTTTATCCGTTTTCCCCATGTTAGATATTAGGCAATGCAAATAGAGGTGACAGACAGTACAGTGGGGCTGAACGTGGCAGGAGCGCTAGAGACACCACCACTACCAAGCAGTGGTAATAATCAGACACCAGTGTTCCAGTGGGGCCAAAAGCCAAAGTCGAGCGGTGTCCATAGAGCAAGAGAAGCTTCACGTGCGCAACCTCAGCAACGCCAGCGTCACTCCCGAGGTACGCATAGGGGGTGACCGGACTTGTCAGAAGTAGGGCGCCTGTTGACAAACATCATGCAAGGGCCGCCGCTGTCTAGGATGGTATGCAATGTAAAGGGGACCAGCAACCCCAGGAGAGTCCACAATGAGGCCCAGAGAATAGGTAATTTTCCAGATGTCTTGTGTGCACTGCTGCACGGCCCGTTAAAACGTACGAGTCTGGTTTAGAAGCCCACAGAACAGGCAGGCGTAGGCATGAGGTATGTGCCGAAGCCCCCACAACTTGGCCCAAGAAATCGACTATGACCCAGAGAGCAGGCCGGCAGTGTCTTAATTTACCCCGCTACTGCGCTTGAAATGTTTCACAAATTTGCATTGCCGCTTGAACTTCTGAGACAGGCAGGGATAATGTAGGGCCCCCCAGAGCGGCCAGGCACAGGCACCCACCGGAGCACCTCAACTAAGCGGGCCACTTCCCGTGGTAGTGCCGGCGAGAGGTGGAAGCACACGTGAAGAACCACACTCCAGCGGTCACGATCCAGCAAATGTGAGTCAGGAAGTTAATGCGGGGGAATTAGCAGCGGTTATAGCAGCGCACCGGGTCCCATCTAGGCAGGCAGGAGTCGCAAGCAGGCCGCAGCAACGTGCGCGCACTGTAGCCGGCCGCGGCTCGCAGGGCAGATCCCAGCACCCAGGCCCACACCCACACCCACACCCACCGCCGCAGCTGCAGACCCAGGCCAGGCTGCGCTCCCACTTACAGCAACCAGCACCAGACGCCACGCGGGAAGCGATGGTCCTCGTCCGGCACCGCCGATGGTATCGAGCGTCCACACTCCGCCTCCGCTCCGCAGAATCCCCGCAGCTTCTTGTAACGGGCCAGGCGCCCACAAGGTACATTGCCCAGCTTCGCCGTACACTCCGCAATTTCGATGCCAGGACCGTCAGCAGCGGGCAGTATGTTCACCAGCCGGGGCTCCGCAAAAACAGTCCGCCCCCGTATCGCAGCGGGGCGGCGTTATGGCCCAGATCACTACGGCACCCCAACGGCCGCCATTTTGCGCTCTCGTCGTCGGGACCTGTCACAGCCGTTTTCAGCCGATTGCTGAGGCGCTGTCCGTCCGCAAGGACACCACTGCACACAGGGATGTTGCGCTGTGCAGATCAGTAGGTTTTGACGCTAAGATGCCGCGATTTCAAGCAGATATTGGGCAGATTGAGGATCAGCCGGGCAGAGCTGCACTAAGGCACAGCCATCTTGCCGTGCGCCCTCTAGCGCCCCCCTTGACCCTCTTTCTTAAGAACAATTTAGCAAAGAAGTAGAAAAAAAAATGTAGAACCAGCTTGCATTTCTCTTGTAAGCAAAAATATTGCTTGTCAGGTACCCGAGTTATGCATGGTTCGATAAGCCCACACCATCTTTGCTCTTCTTGCCTTATGACTTTTCGCTACAGCCATCTGGTTGGCCCTTTTTTAGGTCTCGTCTCTAGACAGCGCACATGCGCGGTCTTGAAAAGAGACATGTTGTTTCTACTTTATGGGCTTCAGCCTGCCCATAGCTTTCCGAATTGCTAGCTCCAATGTCGTTCTATTATTCGCTCTCCTTTGTCCATAGAATGCATACGTCATGGCTCTTCCAGGGTTTATCCTTTCCTGAGAGCAGCGACCAATTACTCCTAAACATACGCAGTGGACATTTTAGGGCATTGTTTCGGGACTATTTTTTATTTCTTTAGGAGCACTTTTCACAAGCGCTCCTGTTTTTTTCTTTTTTTACCAGCACTGTTCTCAGTGGCAAGAGTCGGGCGAACCAGCGTGGTTTATTTTCCCTTTCTGTTATCACGGGTTAGCTGGGGGTTCAAACTGATCCTAAAGTTGCTTGTTTTAGGCAGGACATTACAGCTTTTTACAACACGAGGCGCTCAGCGTTTGCTCAAAGAGCGGTCTCTCTTGAAGTCTGCAGTGCCTACTCCCCTGCACTGCCACGCTCAAAGCAACCACCCCTGGCTGGCTCTTTCCAGCAACAATTCCCCTCCTCCTAATACAAAACACATTTCCCTAGCATCTGAAGGGTTACCCGCCTCAACTGACCATGCATCATATATGCGTGTCCATGCAGTGTGTGCACCTCATCGGCGGCACTGCCACACCACCTCTTTGTTTTCCAACCCAAGCAGCCGTGCCACCACTGTGAATATTGCCACGCCCTCCAAGACCAATTCCAAAATCACCGGGATAACGCCAGGGAGGCTGTGTGTTGGTTCAATGTCCACCACCCCGTACTCAGACAGGCAGAGCACCTCTTATCTTCAGCACTGGCCCCCCCCAGCAGAGAAACAGCAGCAGCACTCCCGGAGCTGCCATAGTTAAGAGCAGGGAAGGCTATATCCAAGATTCCGCTTCCCCCCTCTTATTAAGCTTCCTTCTTCCAGCTTTGTTCAGTGAGCACTGGAGGTATGGGCACGGCACACACACTGTGCGGCAGACCTTTAATCGTTTCCAGTGCTACCCTCCCCTCAAACCCCACCTGATGTCATTCATCCAACATATTCCCCTACCGGCAAAGGTTCAGGAGCAGCAACTCCTGCACTGCACATGCGTAAAACCAGCGCCTACATTAGGGCCAGGCAACATGCCAAGCACGTTTTTTTAAGAAGAACACTAGCTTTCATTCTGTTCGCCATTGTTTACAATTTTGGCCAGCCATCGTTGCGGTTCAGGGGATTTATTTAGCAAAAAAAGTATTTTGTTTTGTTTTAGTCACATCCACTGCATCCTGCTTTGAGCGACAGCAGCTACAGGGAAAGTAGCGACCAGGCAGCCAATAACAAACGACCTTACGACAACCTAGGCCCTATGTTGGTTGCACATATAGAGGAGAAAACATTCCTACAATCCTGTACAACTGCTACTGTCCTATCGCTAGGTTTCAATACAATGTCAGTAAAACAGCAAGCATTGGCAAAGCCAGTAGGTCTCTGCAATCCGAGAGCTATAGGCGCTGTCAATGGTAATTTATTTGTATACGGCTCAGGGGCTGGTTTTATTAATATACACAATGCATTATCATTGCCAACGTCTATAGCTCTCCGACTGCCGAGATCTATTGGCATTGCCAATGCCTGTTAATGTTTTGCACACTCAATGATCATATTAGACTATGGGCTGTAGGTCAATGTCTTATTGTGCTTCACCCTGCTACTTTGGAGAAAAGTCAGGATTTTGAGTCTGGTTAACTAAACTCAATTATCTGTCACCGAGTAAGAAAGAAATCCTGCTCCTAAAAGAATCTCCCAAACACCCCTGTGCTTCAACTAATAATGTGCTCTCTCTTACGAATACAACCTTCAACCATTTGGTTCCCACATCCACCTACACCACGGCAAATACTTTGTGTGACCTAAACATTCCCAACAGATCTTCCTTCAAGCTTTCTGAAGGGTTTAATTGCTCTCAGGACAGCCATCACCTACTTTCAGTCTTTTCGCACTCACTTTGCAATCAGGGCACTGCTCTGTCCACTGGGATACCGTGGTATCATTTCATAAACACCAAAACTCTTTTCACAGACTTCTCTCCATGAGGGGTCCAGCTGATGTGCTCATCACTGGCCATTTGACACACCCGGTCCCCAAACTCCTGGTGATGGTGCATGTCCTTCTCCAAGCATAACCACATTGCCATTCCCCAAAAGTGGCTCATAAGACAGTTTGAAATATGACTGAACAAGGCTCAATATTCTTTGTTTTGCATCAAGTTTTGTTAATTTCAGTATCTTTGCCTGGATGAGGCAAGAAGCTTTTGATTTCCTCCAACCAGTCACTGCAACAACCTATTTGGCAAGCCATATGTCATAGCCCTCTAAACGACTGATTGTAATATCTTCTGTTCCCATTCTCTGTATATCTGAGCTGATGTTTGGAATGTTGAGACTGAATGATGTAATAGAAAGTGGGTTTGTGTCTGCAGTGGAAGACAGGAGATAAGAGAGAGGAGTTAAGGACCTGCGTGAAAATGCCTTTAGACTCTGGTGGCAGTTTTGAGCTGTTTCAGCCAGAGATGCAGGCTGGTTGTGAGAAGAAAGATGGCCCTGAAACCATGGAGGACCAGTTTGGAGCCGCCCACCTTTAAATCCACTGTCAAGTGGGGTCGGCTTAAGCTCCTGGGCAGAAGGAGCTCAGTGAGGAAGGTGGACAAGGTCTGGCAGAGACAAGAAGCTACCTGGGGTGATGAATCCCAGTGTATGGTCCTGAGCCTAAGGACAATGATATGGAGACAATGTTATAAAGACAGCATTGTGGAGACAGTGGGAAGCAGCAGGAAATGTCCTTTACAGTAAACAGAACTCTGAAGTGACCCACAGAGTTTCATGCAGTAATACACGCGATGGTGACATGAGGAGCATTGCTGGCGAGTGATCAATAAGATTTCTATATGAGCTGACTGTGACACAGACTGGTGCATACCTTTGGAGGGTCCTGTGTGAATTCTTTGTATTTTATGGTGCCCAGTGAGGACTGACTAGAGATGAAGCAGCTCCTGGTAGCGCTGTGGGCAAGGCAATGGGGAAAGGTCTTCTGACAATGAGTAGCACCAGGTAAATGGGGACTTTCCTCTCCAGTGCGAGTCAGTTGGTGCAGGAAGAAGATGGTGTGGTGTTTGGGGGCATAACAACACAACCTGCTCATGAGAGAGACTTCCAAATGTTTTGGATTCCAGACCTAAGTGACGGAGTGGAGGTGTCGGCTACATAGACTTTAACAACATGAAGGAGGTTAGTAAGCTGATATTTGATTAGGACAAGTCTGGAGATGTTGAGGAAAAACTTTCAAAGGCCTCCTGAATACTTTAGGAAGAGAAGTAGGACTATCTCTAGGACATTGGAGAGACAAATGAGACTACTTTTAAAGGAAATACTGTGTCCTGAACTCATTTCAAGTCGAAACATTGCCCGTCTGGCATTTGTCGAAGCGATGTTAAAATAGGACTTTCAGTTAGTCAGCAGGGATATTAGTATTCATAGAGTTTGTATTATCTTATGTACTTCTGTTTAGAAATGTACTTAGTTTCATACAAACTGAGAGATTCATTAGGTTGGAGAACTGTTAGGTTAGTGATTCTTGTGTATTCACACTCCACGCAATGCCACTCTACACAGCCACACCACTGTGCGCTATTCCACACCACTATATCCCACTCCACTCCATTTTACTCCACCATATAGTACTCTACGTCACCCTACTTTAAGCCACTCGAGTGTGCGCCACTATGTGCCACTCCACTTAAGTCTATGCCACTCAACACTACTCTCCACCACCTCTACTCCAAACCACTATTTTTTAGCCATGCTGAACAGCAGCTAAGCTGTTGTATAACATGGTTAAAAGACATTGGCATCAGCAGGAGTTTCATGTACAGGATTAGCCGTTTCTTGTTGCCGTATGCCGCCACTTTTGCCTTACCTGCAGCGGGGGGACCGGTCCACAAGTCCCAGCCCGCAACGCGGCCGTCACGCCGCCAATGCCAGGACACACCAGGAGGCGCTTAAGTAGTCTCCAGGGCTCCCGCAGCGCGGGAGCCGTTTCTTGTAGCCGTTTGGCGCCACTTGTGCCTTACCTGCAGCGGGGGGACCGGACCACAAGTCCCGTCACACCGCCAACGCCACCACGACACGCCAGGAGGCGCTTAAGTAGTCTCCAGGGCTCCCGCAGCGCGAGAGCCGTTTCCTGTTGCCGTTTGCCGCCACTTGTGACTTACCTGCAGCGGGGGGACCGAACCACAAGTCCCAGCTCGGAACGCGACCGTCACGCCGCCAACACCACCACGACGCGCCAGGAGGCGCTTAAGTAGTCTCCAGGGCTCCCGCAGCGCGGGCCGCGCCTGGGCGAAGCCCGGGCCAAGGGCGGTCCATCTGCGCCCACCAGAGCCCGGAGGAGGCTGGGCTACACCCCTGAGGCCTGGTCCCGGAGAACTCTGGACTTGACTCACCAAACAATCGTGGGACCCAAGGTTAGTGCCTTAACATGTTGATTTTATATATTGCCGTCGTGACCACGTAGCTGTTCTTATTCCTCCGTGGCCGGACAAACTCAGTTTCATTCTTGAGCCCACTAATTCCTCTCTGCTTGTACTGGTCAGTCACATCTATCTGGAGCCAGCAACAGGGCAGAACGCGGTTAAAAGTTGCGAAGGAGATTTCCTTTGCCCTAACGTGTTATCCTCAAAAATGGGGAAGCGAACCTGCACTGGGAAAAAGCAAATGCCACCCCCGCAACCTGTAACAACTTTTCAACCAACCTCAATTGACAGGATGCTCCAGAGGGCCATAGGCGTAGTGGCTACCGAAATTGAACTAACTGAAAGGCGTTTATCGCTAAGCCCGGACTTACCCTTTATCAATCATGATGCATCATGTTCTACACCAGCTTTGGTCTCCGATTCTTCAATGCTCCAGCCAAGGACTCGTGCAATGTTATGTGAAACATCTAGCACTGACCTGCATCCGGAGGGTGTTCATCATGGCCCCGCTAGAAAAGGGAAATCCAAATCAGCTGTAAGCGTGGGGACTAAACGCAAGAAGCGTGTTACAGAGCCTTCAGTGAATGGTGACTCTGGGGAGGGTGGGACAGGGGGCTCTTCACAAGTAGGCATGGAGCAGCCAGCTTGGGTGACCAACCTGGTGGTGGATCTACAGGTCCAAGTAAGGGTCGTTGTTAAGGATGAACTTAACACTCTGATGGAAAGGGTGGATAAGCATGCTACCTTGGTTGAGTCCTGGGTAGGCAAGACAGAGGCAATCTTAAGGGGGGCTAAGTCTGTAAATCATTTGGCATTTCAGGCTGTTCCTCCCAATAGTAGGTTGGAATCCATAGCCGCAAATAACACGACCCCCACTACAATGGAGGTAAATAAATGTATAAATATCGCAGCCAGGCCGAGAATAGATGATAGTGTTAAAGATTGCAGGAATCGCTGTTAGCATGAGCTGAAAGCCATTTTGTACTTGGCAGCCATTTTAGTTAGCCATGTGCTCGCCATGTGCTTTCTCCCTCTTCCAGAGTCTTGCACATGCTCAGAGAGGCCTAGCTGGTAGAATGCACCTGCTCCTAGTATAGAACTGTCAAGCTATTCTTACTCATGTAAGCAGTTTAGTCTCCCCTCCCACTTTGTGGAGCAAGCAAATTTTGTATGCCCATATTAGTCAATAAGCATGCTTGTATGTGCTAGGACCTCCCCTTGATTTTATGCTGACTATATAACAAATACATATATAAGGACCCTGTTCTCTGCACTCATTAGAATGCCTCCTACAGTGGCCTGCGGGTACCGTAAGATGCAATCTCCCTCATCTGAGGTTAATAAAACATGTTTTTTTGATATTACAGCTTCTGTGCCAATCTCTTCTTTGTTGGTCTTAAGGACCAGATGTATCAGTGAACCCCTAAGAAGATTTTTATTTCTACAAATGGCGCCCGAACAGGGACTCATCGGTGCAGCGGCTATCCAAGGGAGTGGTCTTGAAGGGAGACAGGAATCTACTGAGGAGTACAGGACAGGAATCTACTGAGGAGGTACCCTGCGCACGGAGATTGTTTTGTCTTCCAGCCCAGTATATTTCTGGTCTTCCTGATCTGATCCTCCAAGTGTTTGCCGCTCCCGACTGAGAACTTCTTTGGCGTGAGTATTTTAAAACGACCGTTAGGTCACTCAGAACTTGGCAGTTGGAACCTGGACACCATTTGATTGGTAAGAGCCGTTTTGCGGCACTTGCTGTTGGTTTGATGCCTTTGATTGGTAAGGTAGTTTTAGTAACACTTACTGTGGCTTTGTTTGTATGATTGGCCAATTTTGGAATTTGTTTTGTAATTATATATGCATTGCAATTCATATAGGCAGGTAATGAGGAGATTTTTCTCTAATTTTGAAAACTTGAACGACACACATTGTGTTAAGTGTCACTTGGAGTATAATATTATATATGCTATAATATTTTTGGCATGCCTGTTACCAGTACACTTTGCAGAAAGTGTTGCTGTCTTGGAGGTACCGATATGGATTTAGGAAGTACTCAGTTGACTCCCTCAGAGGGGATACCTAAATAGGTTTAGGTATAGTAAAAAGATATTTCTTCCTTGGTGACTAAGTACCCCATGGAACTAAATATGTACATAAAACGGATCCGGATCTGCGCACTTAGTAACATTCATAAGTGGTGATATGCAGAGCGCTTTTTGAGTGTTCTACCAGCCAAAACTGGCGAATTTGGTGTATTTTGGCTTCTTGACCATGGAACAGTTTTTTGGGCTACTTTTGAGAGCTCTTCTTGTAAATATGACTTACAATTAGTATTTACAAATAGGTTGGTCTTGCGTACACTTTGTAAGCTGTCCTAAGTATTGATTTGTGGGTTAAATGTGTGTTTAAATGTCTATGTGGGGTTTTTGGTTTGACATTGGTAATACTTGTGTGAGTACTCTTTATGTAAGAATGGCTAGCTTTAAGCGCGCTGTGTTGTGTCCTTCTGTAACTGTCTGAATGAGCTCAATGAGTTTGTTTATGTTTTTTTGCTGTCATCATTCTGTTATGCAAAATGTCATTTAGTTACTTACATATTAAATAAAAATCCAGAAATAAATTATGTAACATATGCTAAACAGCTGCATGTTACTATTAAATTGACAGAGTAAGACACTATACATGTGTGCAAATTGCCACAATGCTAAACATAAAATTAGAATTCGTATTCAATAGGATTAAAATAGGCCTCATACAGAGAGAAAAAAAAACGAAATTGTGTGTTTTGTAATCAATAGACTTAAATACACAATGTTACAGCCTTTTCCTTAAATACATTGTATTAGACATTAATAGGCATGCACATCATTTGAGTGAATTTGGTCGTTGCTGAACTAAATACACATTATAGAAAGATAGATTTGACTGCATTGAAATGCCTCAGTTTTTAAATAGACTGTGACATGCTTTTCTTTCAGCACCCGAGAAAAAGCTTTCCGACAGCTGTGTTTAAACTGACTAACTGAACAGAAACCGTTTGACACAGCAAATGGGGATTTAACTCTGTCAGGGTATTTCAAATAATAAAGGGTTTTTTTCCTGAGAAAGGCGTGCAAATTCGACGCCTGCTGACAAACAACAGCTGCATAAATAGCATATGGCTATTCCTGCTCACGGCCACAGACAGGAATGTTGTGTCAGCGATATTTTAAGTCAGTGTAAACCTGGTATACAGGCCTGCATTATTTTAAAAGTTTCAAAACACCAGTTTCATTATTTTGGATAACAGAGAACAAAATTGAAAGTAGGGATTTCCTTTCTTAATGCCTTTTTTATAAGTATATCTATGGTTCTGATATTAAATGATAACTGTGCTTTTAAAAAGTGGCGCAGACTTTTCCTGTTTCAAGTAAGGCTTCTGTGCTTAGGGTTATGAATGAATGTGTTTAAATATGATAGGCTACGAATGAAGCTTGCTTTTCCAATGTGGAATCATCAAAATGGTTGGTTTTATTGATAAAAAATAATTATTATTATATGGGAAAAAAATATATTGTTAAAAACAAATGCTTTAAATTCGTTTTTTCATCTTTATAAAGCCTAATCATCATACTGTGAATTCCTAGCATCAAAGTTGAATTTAAGCAGTGCTGTACCGCAATAAAAGGGAACTTAAATGTGAAATGTCACTTTACCCAGCCGTACAAAACTTATTTTTATAAGGGTATATCTTATACATTTCTGATTTCCCATTCCTGGGCTATCTAGAGAACACTCTGGGGGTTCCTATTATGCAAAAATATTGTAGGATATTCATTTTTAAGTGCCCCTACCACCAAAGTCGAAATTGAGCTAAATTCACAATTTTACAAGCAGTTCTACCACTCAAGGCAGTTTTAACGTGCTCTCAGGCTTCCATAAAGTATATGCAAGTATAAAATAAACAGCTGCCTCTGCATTACTAGATTGCACACCACTGTACATAAATGAAAATAAGTATAGGACTGCTTTTCGCTGTGATTCTCCAGAGTTGCTTTGCATTACAAAACCGCATGGCAAGCCTTGCACGCAAAAATGAGCAGCTGCTGAACGGGTCAAAGGTCGGAGTTCTGCATTTAGCAACTTAGCAGGGTGAAGGGTACTGTTTGCTTGGACACTTCGACCTTCGAAAAGTTTTTGAAAGACGAGATGATAGCGCAAAGAGAGAAAGAGAAGCTTTGCTTCCTATTTTTGGCAAACACACGTTTTGCGCAGTCCTATGCCACGAAGGAAGACAACCCTCAGTTGAACATTGATCTGCCATTTATATAAAATAATGGTTTTAGTTTAAAGAATACTGTGTAGGGGCTACGATAAGGAGGAAATGGATTTTAGTTTGCATTCATGCGCCCTCATGTTAATCTAGTACAATTGCTGTAGAAATTGGTTTAAAGTTAACTCAATTTGCATTGTGTTAGACTGAATCAGAGAATAGCCACTTTCTAAGATATCTCCTACAAGTTTGTTTGTGCCTAGTTGCTACAAATAGGGGTTGAAAGTGTTGACAGAAGTAAAACCTGTTTCAGGTTTTCCTACTGTCAAAATGGAGGAAGGAGGCTAGCTCCTCTACAAATTAAGGGTAGGCAAAATTATGTTTTCTCTCTTCTTTTTCTCACTTTTTTTTGAGTCTGTCTAAAGCTGTCTAGGAAATGGCCATGTGACAGTTAAGGCACTTTGCATTGTTCATAAGGCGGCACACAAAATGGGGCCTAAACCATTACAGAGAATGTTTACTTGGTACTCCCCAGCTAGAAGTCTTCGTTCCTTGGCAGCCCACCTAGTATGTACCCCACGAGTCAAGAAAACCCGACTAGGAGGTAGATCATTTGGCTATACAGCCGCAAGGCTATGGAATAAACTACCAAGTGAACTCAGACAGACTGATGACTAACTGCAGTTTAGAAAAAAGCTAAAAACCAGGCTCTTTCCAAAAGAATAGCCTTGAGAGATTGGCGCATGATGATTCATAGTTTTATAGCTGCACAGTGATTTAGGTAATCCCAGCGCCAGGATGCCCGTTGGGTGACAGCTGCGCTATATAAATGCTACTTACAATTACAATTGGCTATTCTGTAATACTGTTTTAAAATTGTTAGAATTAATAAAAAGATGAAACACATAAGTTATGTTACTGCCCATCCTGTATGAAAGAATGAGTAGAACAGATTGATGTTCCCTTATTTGATCTTTAAGGAAAATTGTATAGTGGGGGTTTCTGTTCAAAAATCTCAGGTGGCAACACTATTATTGTTTATGTTATTCTCATGTTCTATACAGTTTTGCAAGGGCATTGCTAGTCTTTTATTAGCTAGTCTGTGTAAATAAGCTGACAGCCCTTATTAGAGCTGGAGATAGGGTTTTTTTTCCTTTTGAAAATGATGTTGCATAGTCCAGATCGTGAAAAGTACAATGCAGGAAAGACGCTCATGTGATCCTTAGCAAACATTTTGAAGGAAAATATTGTTTTATAGGAGTTTGTTTGTCATAACATGTTCTGCTGGAGAAAAAGTACCCACTATGTTGAAGTTTAGTTCTTTTTGCAATAAGAATCCCTGTTAAATTAGCAGTCTTAGATTTTCCTGCTGCACCTATAACATGAGAGCATGGTCCTAAGCATAACATGTAAGAGAAATTATTTTACAAGTGTCTGCAGTCCTGTACAAGTAATGTAAAATCTATGAGTAAAAGTGTAGAACATTTCCTTTTTCTGGAGGGTTCTTCAGATTAGTAATATAGGAATACACCAATGTAAGTATTTGGAGTATGTCTGTATTGTTTTTCTTTTTTCCTCAGAATTTAGTAAATGAACACAGACTTCCTTGGCTGTTTGGGATTGGGTGATGTATTACTCTTGTCAGTTCACCAAAACGTTCCTTTTATATTTGCCAATAGGTCCAGGGTTTTCTACTCTCAGATAGATGAAGTGGTTCTTGGGTGCCTTGCTAATGTATGGGGCGCCCCAAGACTAAGGAAGTATTCTGAGACTATCCTCTCTGTTGTTAGATTATTTCTGTGCCTTGTCTAAAGACCTCTTGTTCTGTCCACCAATAGATATTTGCTGCCTTACAACCATTGCCAGAGGGGCCCGGACATCAGATCCAGCCTGGGAGTCAGCGCCACTGCAGCTTGAAGCCAAAGTGAAAGGAACCAGCATAGGCGTTGCTGGCAACTAGGACCTCAGTGAAGTCGGAAGCACTGGGACGTGAAGTGTGTACCCCTGCCACTGTCTTGGGCGAAAGACGGGGTTACAAATCAGGATGGAGAAATCTTTGTGTGGATCCAGTTTTTGATGCCCAGCTGAGAGAGTCACAGAACGACAAGGACGGCAAGGAGGCTTTTGCTTGAGGTGACCCCCTTTGAAACAAGGGTTGCTTCAGGCCTCTTAATCCTGGTCCCAAAGTGAATGCAAGTCTACGCCTTTGTTTGTTGATCAAGAGATGCCCGAGCACATTGGGTACAATTTGTGCCCCAACAAAAGAGCAGTGCGCCAGAGGTGCAAATACAGGAGTTAGGGAAGGACTTGAGTTTAGGGTACAGGTGCTATGCCCTTGGTGCCTGTTAGATTAAAGTGAAGAAAACTGGTGCACTGCCTGAGACACTGGATAGGATCATTGAGGGTATTTGCCCTGGGGGGGTGATTGCCCTATCCTGAAAGAAAGACTTTTTCTTCTCCGTGATTCTTGAGTTGCGAGTTGTGCAGCTCCACCGTGGGAACAACAAGAGCCTGCCTGTGAGGCTCAAACGGACACAGGGAGAAGACTCCCCTCTGGCTGGTTGGTTTTAGAACTTTCCCAAGGACTCTTTTTTTGTTAGTAATGTACCCCTTTGGTTGTCCCATTTTTGAGGAGGAGCAGCCCTTTGCGGCTCCTTGTCCTAATTCCTATGGCCCTGTGTGGTCCTCCTGGTCCCCCGGAGCCACAATTGTTTTTTGTAATAATATGTCTGATTGCTTTAATATTTTTTAAGAGTAATGTTTATTCTGCACGAGAAAAGTTCATCTGAGCATGTTACTTTACTCTTTTCTTAAGTATATTTATTGATAATTCAGCCCTCATAAAATACTGAGAAAGTCTATTGAAAATGTTTTTATTAGGTATGTGCTGTTGGCCATTTTGAAATTGACTTGACGAGCCCCCATCAGAGCCCTGAAACTTAAAATTAGACTAGATGGTTTTGGTATTTGCTTTCTGCTTAAGATTGGAAAATATTGAGATTTCCGTTTGAGATAATAGTCATTATTCTCTCTTGCTACCTGTATGACCCAATGCTCTGTTCACTTTGTACTCCTGCTTATACCTTGTATATACCTGCTTAATGAAATGTTTAGAATGTAAATGCCCACCTAGCATAGGATGTTGATGAATTTATGAGAAGAAAATGTGCAAAATATTTTCTATGTCTCTACTAGATCATGGGAATGTCTTTAGCTCATGCTAAAAGGATCGTCTGTTAAAGATTGCAGGAATCGCTGTTAGCATGAGCTGAAAGCCATTTTGTACTTGGCAGCCATTTTAGTTAGCCATGTGCTCGCCATGTGCTTTCTCCCTCTTCCAGAGTCTTGCACATGCTCAGAGAGGCCTAGCTGGTAGAATGCACCTGCTCCTAGTATAGAACTGTCAAGCTATTCTTACTCATGTAAGCAGTTTAGTCTCCCCTCCCACTTTGTGGAGCAAGCAAATTTTGTATGCCCATATTAGTCAATAAGCATGCTTGTATGTGCTAGGACCTCCCCTTGATTTTATGCTGACTATATAACAAATACATATATAAGGACCCTGTTCTCTGCACTCATTAGAATGCCTCCTACAGTGGCCTGCGGGTACCGTAAGATGCAATCTCCCTCATCTGAGGTTAATAAAACATGTTTTTTTGATATTACAGCTTCTGTGCCAATCTCTTCTTTGTTGGTCTTAAGGACCAGATGTATCAGTGAACCCCTAAGAAGGTTTTTATTTCTACAATAGTACACACTGTCAGGGGCCTAGTCATGGGGTGGAGGCTGGTAATAAGCGCAGGCCCCACACAGCAAGGCCACCAGTACGTGATTACTTGCCTCAACAGGGGACTAGTCATAGGACTGGTGAGGGGTCTGTTTCACGAACAGAAGTCAATGAAGAGAGGCTAGCTCTGCCATGCATCAATCTCCCCCCGGGCCTCAATAACTTATGTTATTATTCTATCAGGAGTACCAGAGTTGAATAAGGGTTTTAGGGAATCACATTCCGAACTGAAAAATAAGTGTATATTTTGGCTGGCTAAGCAGCGGCAATTTTCTTACAAAGATGCAAGCAAAATCCTTATGACACGCAGGGTGGGTTGGGTGGGCTGGAGGCCGAAAAATGTCCCTGGGGACTGCAGTGTGATTAATTTCAGAAACCCAGCTGTTGTACAAGCTCTCCTTGACCAAAACTATCAAAGGCAGGACGGGGGCATCAGGTCTTTTCCATTGGGTTATTTTTTCCCCCCGGGCTTGACCCACACAACAGAAGGCGGGGTGGCCATGAGGTGGGGGTGTGGAACCAGAACAAGCAATATACTATTTTGGGCCAGGACCAACCCAGTCCATTCTTTTTCAACCTACCACTATCAAACAGATTTGGGTCTTTAGAGTCCGTAGATTGACTTGACCCCATAGGGCCCCCAAATGAGAGATTCGACCATCAGAAGGAGCCTTTGGGGAGCCTAACTCAACAGGGGGAGTTTGCACAGCGGTTTGGGCATCCAAGGCAGGAAGGGGAACAGGCGAAGGTGTGTGTTGTTGGAGAGAGAGGAGCTGAAAGCGGCGGAGGGCATGGGGTTCTCATCAACCAACTCTTTGCCTGATCCATCCCAAGAGTGTATACAGGCATTTAATTGCCAACAGTGGGTGACTTCAAAATCCCCATTGCCCATATCTGATCACTCTGCTGCTAGAAATGGCTTAAGGCCAAGGGGGGTGGAGACAACCAGCCCATTCCAACAAGATCATGGTACATCAATGACTGGGGACCAGCCTCAACTCCCAGTTAACTTGCGGGCCCTTCCAGGCTGCAGGTACTTTCTTGGAACATTGCAGGCCTCACTACCAAATTGGACAACCCGGAGTGGGGGGCGTTCATAGAACAATACGAGATCTGCATGTTCCAGGAAACCTGGGCTAGGGTGGACACGCATAGATTAGGTTATGCGTCGTATAGCATAGCAATCATTTCTGGGGTAGGGGGGGGGGGGAAGGCCCTCAGGGGGACTATGCACCTGGGTCGGTGTGCATTTGGGCTGTGTAGTGAAACAGATAGAGACATCTTCACGTGACATTCTTTGTATTTTTCTGATCTTTCCTATAAAGGTCAGAATTGCCCTGATAAATGTCTATTCCCGGCCGGTTGGCTATAGCCAAGAGTCAACGTCTCTTGAACAACTGACCGCCTCTCTGCTCACCATTCCTGACAATTTTTGGGAGATCCTAGGTGGTGATTTTAATTGCCAGTTTGAGCCACTGAATGGCCCGACTGCAGATAACCTCAGTGATGAGGACCTATATTGGGCCATTCCAGAGCCCAACATCCCACCAACCCGCGCATGGACTCCGCTGGTGCTGCAGATGAATACCCTCACATTGAATCATTCATTAAGAGCGTGTAATGGTCGCACAAAATCTGACACACCGGGGAATTACACCTTTAATAGACAGGGACATGCCTCTATTATAGACTACATTCTGGTAGATACAAAATCCTGGCATAGGGTGCTAGATTTTAAGATCGTGCACCGTTATTATAGCGACCATAATGCACTCATTATAGAGGTGACCTCGCCCTGTGCCAAGAGTGCATCTGAAACGGATCCACCACTCGACTCCAGTCTAAACACTGAACAATGGCAGGAGGAGAGTTTGATGGGGGGAATACATCCAATCTCGAGAAAAGCTGGCCTCTCTATACCAAACCATCATCCCATTCCTCATGGCCGCGAATCAACTTACTTTGACCGACGGCATCCCTACTTCTGTTTCTAAAATCTCCGATAATCACCAAGATCTAGTATTTACTATGGTTAATATTTTCTACCCTAACAAAAGAATAAGGGGGAATAGAAGATCACAACACCTTTGGTATAGTGATTGCTGCCGTAAGGCCAAGATAGCTCTCATCGCTGCTATAAAACTTAAGGATAGGCTGTTAATAAGAGAAAAAAGGGCAGCCCATAAAAGTACCATCGATAAGGCAAAAAGAAGATGGGAATGTCATAAATGGGACACCCTGAGAAGCGCCCTAAGTACCAATGATATGAGGTCCTTCTGGAATGTGGTAAACTCAGGCTCCTCAGATGGAAAATTGGCCATAGAACCCAATATAGGGGCGGATGTTTGGAAGGCTCACTTCGAATCCTTATATCTAAGGGTAGAGGTCGAGGATGGGCCAGCTGGTAATGAGCTTCTTCCCCGAGCCAATTTGTTTTGATGCCCCTATAATCTCCCTTGAGGAGATAACTGATGCATTGAGCAAGGTAGCGCCATCCAAGGCTCCAGGGTTAGATAAGATTCCTGGGGATCTCATCCGTAGTGAACCTACTATTTGGGCCCCCTACTTGTGGTCCTTGTTTTATGCTATCCTGCAGGGAATGTCGATTCCCGCTACCTGGGTGGGGGCCGAAATTATACCAATTTATAAAAAGGGATCTCCACTCCTCCCCATTAATTATCAAACTATTAGCCTTATTGACGTAAGCCAAAAAATATATGCCCGCGTACTGTTGGGGCGACTCCAGAGCTGGATGGAGGAGCACAATGTCCTCAGTCCCCTCCAAGCCGGGTTCAGAGCGAAGATGTCTACAATAGACCAAATTTTTAGGTTACAACTACTACATTGGAAATCAGTGTGCATAGAGGGTGGCAGTCTCTATTTAATATTTGCGGATCTAAAATCCGCATTCGACCTGGTACAGAGGGATAAAATGTGGTCAATTTTATTGGATATGGGGGTTCCAGCATATCTTTGCCATCAGCTGAATCGATTACATGAGGGCAATTTTGCCCAAATCAGGTATGACAAAAATGGTGAACTCACTGCCCCCATATCTGTAGAAAGAGGCGTACGCCAAGGCTGCGTTCTGGCCCGAGCCTTTTTATTAATGGTTTAGTTGAGTCATTGATTGCAGGGAAGGATACCGATGCCCCTAAGCTGGTGAACCGGAACATACCTGCCATGATGTTCACCGACGATACCCTCCTGCTCTCAAAGTCATGGGAATTCAGAGGGCCCTAGACATTTTTCATGATTTTTGTAAAAATAGGGGGCTGGAGATCAACCTACAGAAAACTAAATACATGATCTTTAATGCAAGCAATAGCACCCGGCCAAATCCTCGCCGAGATGGGAAACCCATGGAGAGGGTGTCCGTTTTTTAATACCTTGGTATCGCGATCACCGAAAAAATGGACTGGGGTGCACAAACTAAGAAAGCAAGTTTAAAGCTGGCCCAGACAACAGGGGGACTGACAAAGGTATATAGGAGCTTTACCCATAAATTAGTTGGCCCGGTGGTGGAAATTTATAAAGCCCAAGCCAGGGGTGCCGCCCTGTATGGAGCTGAAATTTGGGGTCACTGTCCATCTGGCTCTATATCGAGAACTCTTTTGCTAGACAATTAGTGGGACTTCCCCCCAAGCTCCCCGCTTACATCGCTTCGCATGGACCTTGGGATTAGACCAATCACAGACGAAGCCGCTCTTAGACCTCTTCTATTCTGGCGACGTTTGTGGAGTACCCCAGAATTGGCTGCATACAGGGAAGAGCCGAGTGAAGTATTGAGCCTACAGGGTGCGTACAAACTACCATGGCTGGCCTTTATTAAGAATACTCTTGTGGCCATGGGTAGGGGTAACCTGTGGAACAATGCAGAAGAAATCTGCTCTATAACATCAAGGAAGGACCTGATAGAGAGTTACAGGGAGCATAAACTTGCCCAGATACAGGGGAGGTCCATGTCTGGTTCATTGACCATAGGGTTTTTAGAAATAGAAGATCAGTAAAGAATAGAGCCTGCCCTGGATGACATCCAGCCGGTCCTTGCCAAGAAGTTATATTTGCAGTTTAGGCATGGGGTGCTCCCATTGCGTGCTTTTACAAATAAATGGGCAGGTTCATAGAATTTGGGTTGTCCGGCCTGTAGCAATGCAGCGGAGACGGAATATCATGTTATATTTTTCTGCCAAGGATACAAGAAGGCGAGACATTGATGGCTTTTACAGCTATGCAGAAACATGGGAACCAGCCACTGCACTGAGGTTTTTAGGATACTGAAATATGACACCCACATCCCCATTGTGTTTTCAATATCACGTTTTTTATTCTCTATGTGGTGTGCACGTAAAGCCATCCTAAAGATGAGCCTACAGGTTCTGCCGGACTATTACTATATGTTTTACAACCTGGGCCTCTTTTTTTTTTTTTTTTTTTAAACATGAATGAAAGTATTTTATGATTTTTAAAAGAGTATTTTTTAATCACAATGTGTTGCACTCGTCGTTTTTATATCTTCCATTTATGCTGCTCATGTATTCCACATGCACTTTATTGGTTCCCATATCTATAGGTTAATTTTAGGACCTTTGAGGCTGGCATGCGGGATAGCCAAGCGATTTATGTAACACTACTGTAAGGCACATGCTCTTTTTGTGTAATTCTGCGCTTTATATAGAGCAATGATGTTTTTACTCAATTGAATGAAATGTACTGTATTTGTGCTTTTATGGTCATACTGGCCGAAATAAAGATTTTGGATGATTTAGCTAAATGGGAAAGTGTGACTGTTAAAACAAGAATCTTGGAAGGTGGCTGTGGGTGATGGCTCGTTGGATTCACAGCAATTCAATTTTATAAATTCTTACGGCCCTAAAGAGGATGAGAATGCCGCCCTATAACAGATTTAGACTTTAATTATAAACTCGAATGGCCCTATCATAATGGGAGAGGACTTTATTGTTTTACCGAACCCGGAGATGTATGCATCGCATAAAGGTAAAAAAACAATGAAAACTTAAGGCAGCTGCGATAATTGAGAGAATCCAATTTGACTACGGTCTGGTAGAATCCTAGCGAGTTGAGAATTTTAATAATAGACAATAGACCTGCTTTTCTAAGCAATTTAAATCAGCCTCAAGGAATTACTTTTTTAACTCTCTCAATCATTAATTAGAATACAGACATTCTCGGAACTGGGTATTCAGATCATTCAGTAGTTTTAATTAAGCTCCAAGATGAACTGAGTAGGGTGTTGGTAATGGATAGAATTTTGATAGACCCTTGTCATCCACTGACAACTGTAAGAAGGAAACATGGATGTCTATTGAGGAATTTTCTCAGCTCAATATATTTCCACCCCAATGGTAACTGTTTGGAAAACATTTAAAGTATGTTTAAGGGGCCAGGTGATCACATACAAAGCAAAAGAAAAACAAACCGCATAACCAGGAAATCAAGATGCTACAAGAGAATTTAGATAGGGAAATGCTGTTAAGTTTAGAATTGCAGACATTTGCCACAAGCAAGGCACTAATTTGAGCTCAGCAAAATCTACATGACTTTTTCTTTTTAAAAGACGAATTAGTAAATGAGAGAACAGCTGTGCTGGCAATTTATGAAGAAAGCAAACATACTGGGAAGATTTTAGCCTGGGCATCGAAAGTACGGTGGAATAGCAATAACATAAGGTATTATAAATCCTGTTATGAACAATCCCACAACTAACAGTAATAGTATTAGAAAGATTTTTCTGAATCACTACTCTGCTCTCCATCAGGCCTCAGATTCCGCTTCGGAAGGTGCAATAATGAGTTTTCTTGCTTCAGTGCACCTCTTGAAACTATTGCATGATCAGCAGGAGAGTGTTATCTTGGTTACATTAGAAGAATTTAAGGAGGCTTTGTCATCTATGGCAAATGCCAAAGCTAATGGAAACAATAGTATCCCTATTAAGGTTAATAAAGAGTTTTCTCCCTATCTCCAGAATTTTAGGTTGAATTAAATTATTTTAGATGCTTCTATCCATGACTCGTTCTCAGAATCAATCGCATTAAGCTTTCTTAAAAAGTAAAACCTGCAAATAACCCCAACTTATATAGGCCTCTTAGTCGGCTTAATGTAGATGCTAAATTATTTTCGAATTTTTTAACTGATCAAATTACTCTGGTTGGCCAAAATTTGATCCATAAGAATCAAAATGAATTTCTTCCTCAGAGATCAATAATGATTAATACCAAATTTTTGATACAGGATATCTATTATTTTAAAATGAATAATATCAAAGCTGCTATTATAATGATAGATGCTAAAAAAGCATTTCCCCTAGTAAATTGGTCAGCCCTGTTTCACATTCCGAGAACCTTTGGTTTTCCAGAACAGTTTATTCAAATTTTAATGAATTAATACTCAGGGCTATTGAGAGAATCATCATCAATTCTAGCGAAGCAGGACAAATTACAACATTCCACGGCACTCGTCAAGAATGCCCACTGTCGCCTATTTTATTTACTTTTAATTGAACCATTGGCTTAATTACCATGGAGTGATAGTTCTTTTACATCTTGACCCCAGTGCATCCAAGTTAAATTTGTTTGTGGATGATATTTTCTTTTTTTACCTAGCAACAGAACAAGCAAATATCCAGGGAGCTTTTGATCAGATAAATGAGTTTACTCTAATATGAGGATTTATGATTAATCACAGTAAATCTGAAATTCTTTTGTTTAACACCATACAGTTGGATCTCCCAGTCCAAATCAGGGCCCAGTATCTCCGATGCAGCCCACTCAATATTTAGGAGTTTCTGTCGGATCTAATGTTTCTGATTTTTTTAAGTTAAACTACAGGTCTATGCTGAATAAGGGGAAAAAATTGCTGGAGAGATGGTATTTTTGGTCTTATTGATTACAGGTAGAGTTTCACTAATTAGGATGATTCTTCGACCCCTATTCTCATTTCTATTTTCAAATGTTTCAATCAAGTTAAATAAGGGATATTTTAAAGAGATTGATGTATTAATTAGGAAGTTCTTGAGGAGAAAGCAGCGACCTCGTATTCAGCTGATTAATATTCAACTAAATAAAGATCAGGGGGCCTGGCATTACCCGATCTTTGCTTATACTGTCAAGCTGCCTTATTAGATAGCATTTCCCAACTGTATAAAAACCAATTGTTTTTTGATAACTTTTGTCTTAGATTAATACTAAATGAGGCCGAGCTTCAACTTCCATATTTCTTAAAAACTAAGAAATGCCAAAAAAAAAAAAAACATATAAAAAGGTACTAAAATAGATAATTCGAAAAAATGAAATTGGTCTGGAATATAAGATTTCAGACTGCCATCTTTTTTTTTTCCTTGAAGGATTGTAAGAACCTGGGGTTACATGTATCAGGCCTAATAAATGAACAACGGAAGGAGCTGGGCTTCGAAATAATAGCTGATTTTATTATAAAATACACATGGAAGACCTAGGATCAGAGAGTGGGTTTAGTCTTTGCCCATAATATGAATTTCTTGAGGAGTTATTCTCCAGTCCTAGGGAATTTTATGTAGCAGGTGTTGACACTTCTTTTTATGAGTAAATTCTTAGGAAGTGGCAGCTGGTAGAACATTTTTCTTCAGGATATGCAGGATCGTGTGATCCCAATTTTATTACTTAAAATTCAAAACAGCAATGACTGCAAACTTTCCCCTAAACAATGGTCAGAGATTTTGCTTTTAGGGTAGAACCATTTTAGAGCTGCCAATTTTAAGAAGATGGAATTCTTTGCCAGATGGATATTGTACTATATGCCACACTTTCTACATAAATATTTTCCCAAAGTCTCAAATCAATGTTTTAGATGCAACATAATGGTACCAAGGCACTGAGGTCACATATTTTATCCCTGTCCAGCACTGGAGATATTCTGGAGCCGAATATTTGGATTTATAAGGCAGCGGCTTACGAAAAGGGTGGCATCAGAACCATCAATAGTGTTATTTGGCCTTCCAGATAATAATGGGAAACTACTAAAAAGTAAGCTAGAGTTTATTTTGATATCAATTTCAATTGTACATTAATTTTGCAACATTGGAAATCTGTAAGATTTCCTTTGTTTAGTCTATGGCAGGCAAAAATGCAAACCGTAAGGAAGTTTGAATATCTAGATGGCAGAAGAACTAACAAACTGAGGAAATATGAAGAGCTTAGGCACTTTTTTCCTGATGAACAATGTTATGTGATGCTATGTAGTAATTGATAGATATGAGCACTTTATTTGCCAATTTGGGTTTTATATGAATTCTCTGTACTCATTTTGAATAAGCTTTTTTAATTAGCCATATTTATATTTGCAATATTTTTATAAGTATATATTTATATTATATGTAATACAAGTGTAACTACGAGTATTGTGAAAACCTTTGTGTACGATTGATACTGCTGAATAAAAAGAAATTTAAAAAAAGCTTCTACTGGAGGCTGTCTCCATATTGTTCGGAAGACATCCTGACTTTTTCTAGTCAGTTTTCAGACGGCGTGGTACAGGGTGCAGATTATGTGCTTTATTTAGCACATGATCATATTGGTCTGGCCAGTTAGTGTGATTGAGTGTTGGTTTGTAAGAATGTTAGGTTACACTTTTGTGTGCCCGTGTGTTGTGGTGTTGTGTGTTGTCCTTGCTTGTGGAAGATGCAGAAGGTGTGAAAGTTTGTTGCGCAGCATTGTTTAGTAACCATATGCGGATGTCTGGGAAAACTGCAAATGAGAGTAGTTGCGATCACAGGTTTGTGCTGAAGTCTGGTCATGGGAGTTTTGAGTTAAGGTTTCCATTTGCAATTTGTTTTGTACATGCAGACTGGGGTATGATGGGGAAATCCTTGTTGAAGGAAGCTGGTGGGTTGCGTGCCCCTGCTGACTTCTGACTGTGTATCTATGACTCCATCTCCTGCAAGCATAAATGTTGTGAGGCGTCACTGTGAGTGTGCAGACATGTGGTGGTAGGACCTCATGTCCACGGAGGTAGCAAGACTCATGTCTTGGATTATTGTGCAACAGTAGTCACAACCTAGTTGTTGTCTTGTTCCTTTCTTTGACACGTAGTGTGAGGAGTCTCATGTCTTGACCGGTCGCCGAGTTTCTGTGATTTCTATTTGTTGCCTTTGTGCCTCTGCATGGGTACTCGAGAGTTTAAGAGGATATTGTTGCGTGAATATGTAAGTTACACATGTTGGAGATTGAGTAATTGTGAATGCTTGTCCCTTTATTTTATATGCAAGGAAATTACTATTTTTGTTGTTTGTAGGAAAGGAAGGTTTGTATTATCCTTTGTGTTCCCATTGCATGTATGACTGAGATGATGTCTGGAATGCTGAAAGTGGAATGCAGAATTAATAATGTAATAGAAAGTTGGCCTGTTGTCTGCAGTGGAAGGCATGCGACAGGCCAGCCAGCGGCGGCTCCTTCGCAAGGGCGGAGGAGTGTCGCCTCACTGCCTGGCTAAAAGCCAGCAGGTGATAAAATGATGTTCTATTATCGTTTTTTTCCCATTTGCCAGCTCTGAGCCAGCGCGTGCAGGGAGGGGCGGGAGTCGAGGCACAGGAGGGTGGAGGAGGAGTGCTATGTGCACTTCTAAGTGCTCATAAGTGTTTGGCCGGCAGTCTCAGGACGGCCAAACACACATGCGCACCTAGGTTTCTCCAACCCAGCTACATTCAACAGCCGGACAGGAGAAACCCCACAGACTCCCTGTCCTGAGCGGAGCGTCTTTTCAGCCCGCTCAGGCCAATCCTCGTGCAGCTCTCATAGCATGAGAGCAGCATGGGGATTGCACAGGGAGTCTGTCCCAGGGGCTGCTGGGACCAGGAAGAGCACAGGAGGCACAACGCGGCTGTCGGCTTAAGGTAAGTTTTTTTTAGATTATTATTAACACCCTCTTGCGCTCCCCCCTCCGCGTTCCCCCTCCCGCGTTCCCTCCACCCGCCCCTCCACACTTTGTTTGTGGCGGCCGCCACTGGGAGCAGCTGTAGGGAGAATGAAGACCCAACAGGACCTACTGGCTATTGCTGTAAACTGAGGGCCTAACAAGAAATAAAGATCTTACCTCCTACCTGAGTGGCTAGAGATTCTAGTAATAAGACCCTGCCCTCTAATCACAAACACTGATTTCAGTCACAAGAAACATTCCTGCTAACTGTGATCATCAAACCCTCAACTTTGAAATCAACCATCTATTCATCACATTTCCCTACCCTTCAGCCTCCAATACGAACACACAGAAAAGACCAAGAGAAAAAACTGATCCCGAGTGTACTTTGAGTACAGCTAGCTGACAAATGACCACTGGATGACTGTTAATCAATTCGGCCAATGGCTCACAAACAGCTTCAACAAAGTCTCACAAAACTGGTATCGCCAGGAGGTGGGCTGGTTCAATTCAGGTGTAAAATTACAAAAAAGAAATAATTAAGAATTGAAGAAAAACACACAGCACTGACAAAAAAAACAGAGACCGTACGCAACATATAAAGGAAGTCAAGTGATCAAACTTCTCAGGGAGTTTCTCTGATCCTCAATGCCAAACTAAAGAGCCCTTCAAAACCATGAGCTCTGGGGCCAGGATTCCAAATCAAACCATGAAAATTACTTGGAAGAGCTCTTCAGTTCACTAATTGATTATTTTATTGAAAACGTAAGCAGTCTAATGTCCCACTTCATGAAGAAAAAACAGTGTCATCTCATTCACTCATATTCCAAGCACCAAAACTACTCAAGCAAACTCTACATGTTCGACATACTCTCCATAAAAGACCACTGAACTGCGCAAGTTTCGATTGTCAAACATCCAACTGACCCACGCACCAAAGCGTATTCAAAAGACCTTCTCTTATCATCTGCTCTTATCCCCGCATGGGTAATCACTGGCTCTTCCTCTATCAATAGGAGAGTTCCCCAACAAACTTAGCACTTCTTACATTAAGCCACAATATAAGAAGCAAGGGCTTTAAGAATCTGACTCAGGAAACTATACGGCAAAATCAGATGGAGCATTCGTAGGGAAACTCATTAAACAAATCAGCTTTCATTTGGGATCACCTCTCTGGTTGCTAAACGTGATATGGCCCGGAGGTGGAACTCCCCCCCCCCCCCGGCCACCTCTTTGGTGGAATGGAGAGTGGGTGTGGACCAGTGCGCCCATCAGGAGAAGTCTATTTATGCTGCAAGAGTTTGGCCACAAAAACGCGGGAAGATCTGGGGGCGATGGGGGGAATATTATGGTTTGGATTTATAACTTTGGACTGTGATACCTGTACTGTGGTGCTACTGCAATAGTTGTGGTGTATGTGTTTTATGTATGTGTTTGAAAACAAAACTTGTTTATAAAAAAAGCAGCTTTTATACAAATCTCTTATTTCCTCAAATAAAACCAGCTCCTCTCTGATAAACAGACTGGTTTCCTGCCAAGAAAAGGCACTAAATTGGTGTCAATTGCAATCTTTGATGACCCGAAGAATATAGATTCTAACTGTGTGGTTGCTCTCATCATCGGCCTTCGGCACGGTCAACCACTGCTCCAAATGTTGCGCTTCATCGGAAAGCAAGAAATAGTTCTTAAATGGTTTAAGACATACCATGTAGAAATAGACCAAATAACCATGCTTACTTTGTTCTGCAGACTAGTTTACTAATTGAGTAGGTGACCCGAAAAGCTCCACCATAGCTCCCTTGCTATGTAATGTTTACCTATACCCACCGACAAAAAACACAAGAAACTCTAAAGTATAATTGCTAGAACCATATTGGCAATACTCAGCTCATCCTAAAGCTGGAAAAACCATGAGACCTGGACACATCTGAATTTTCAGAACTATTGAGGGCAATAGGCACAAGGATACAACAGAATCCTGTGAAGCTAAAATCTTTAAAAACAGAGATCCTTGCTTATGGAACACAGCAAAAATATGACCCCCACCACCGTCTGGTGAAAGGATATTGGGCCTCTCCAAACACTGCTAGAATGGTCTTCCACCACAGGTCAACCAAAGTACCAACAATGCAATATTCACTATTAGACTCTGGCATAGCATCTTCCCTGAGCTAACGGGTCCTGGTTGCCAGAGTACTAGTGTTGTCATGCATCGAGTATGCCAGTGGCTTTACACTGGGCTCCCAAAACACCTAATCAGCAAATTACTATGGATCAAGAATACTAAATTTAGACAAGTGCTATACTTGAGCAGGCACGATTACATCACCCATGTGCTCAAGGCTACGCACAGATTCTGTGGCTAGAGAAATCTCATTCAAAGCACTCTGCACCGTCCACCCGAAGATCAAATGACCATGACTTGATCTTCTTTCGATCAAAGCTCAGGCTTTAATGCTAAAAGTGGACTCTCAGACCCAGTGCAGCACTGCTCCTGATAATCTCCCCAAATACCCCCAATTTATTTAAAAAAAAGAAAACATTCAATTAGTCAGTTCTTACTCTATAGTGACTTTCAAGATCTGGAACATGCACACAAAGAAAATAAGGATGACCAGCAACTACAATGAGTTTGAAGGACCATAAAAATCTGGTTATTTCCTGAAGCATAACACCAAGTGAGATTAAATCAGAAGTAATACCAGGTAATATATGCACGCTACCATCCTCTCACACTCCTTTTCTGTAGTGACAGGATCCCCCTCTGCATGGTTAAGCGCAGAGGTGCTCTAAGCATTATGATCACACCACATCTCCAAAACATGTGCACTTCACCCAGTACAGATCATATAGCCCTAACTATAAACACCACCTTTTCAAACTTGTACTTTGAAGGGCACCCAAGAACTTTTTGCAGATTAGGGCCAGGGCTCTCTAGTTTCGCAGTTCCACGATTAAGTAGCCCAGCTAGTTTAGGAATTTTCTTTGGATTCTGTGCCTTGTACTCATGCTTTTATACTAGGCTAAAGAGCACTAAAAATCCAAGAAAGCAATGAAAAAACACATGAACTGAATTAACCTTTCATGCATGGAACTAGGCCACTTGAGAGCTCGGAGTGCTTCCCCACCTCATCAAGGTTACAAAGCACTATAGTTATGATGCAGTTGCTTCGTAATGGTTCAGAAAGCATACATGCCAATAGATCCCATTATTCAGGAGGAAAGACTACCAATTTTTTAAGCCAAAAATTGCTTTATTTTAGGTGCTTCAACATAAGCGAATGGGAACAATACACCCCTACATTTTTTTCAGAATCTCCCACTAACTACCCAGTTTGATAAAGCTTGCATGTATGAGAAAGTCATTTATGCATTAAAATGGGTGGAGTGCTATATCAATACCATACCAGTACCCCACTTTACACAGTACTTTACCCACCTACATATGTACCAACGCTGTAAGCTAAGGCAGTGAGAATTTTAAGGCAAAACTTTTATTGTAGCCTTCTCCTTTTCAAGGGTTTCTCAACTTAAATGCATTCCTCTACAACTCCTTACCTGTTTCAAAATGTTAGCATGGTGTATACACCTGAATCTTGTACACTAACTCACTCACCTGCCCCCACCTTCGGAACGGGACATAGCTGCTCCGGAGGGAGGGGGCGAGGGTTCTTCGCCCAGCGATCAAATGAGAGTTGGGGAGGGGGTGTTCAGGGCTCCCTCGTGCCACCGATTAGGGAGACTGGTGACTTCCGGGTAGAGACCACGGCGCGTGGGGAGGGAGGGGGTGCTGGGTAGAGCACGGAGGGGGCTGTAATCTCACTGCCGGTAAGGGGACGCAAGGAGCCCCTCAGACTCATCATTTTCCCCAGTGTGGGTCCGTTCCGGATCCCTCCGCCATCTTCCGCGCACCATAGTGCGGTTCACATCACCACCCGCAGATTCCTCCGCCGCCGGGGGAGAGGAGGGCGGAGCAGCCGGTGACGTCAACAGTGCGTTCCATGGACGTCAGTGGAATCCCTGCGAGCATCAATGGGCTAAAAATAGCAGCTGAGGCGGCGGGGCCTGGAATAGAGTCTGTGACTGAGGCCTTCCCCCCCCCGCCCGGGGCCCTCGTCGGAGAAATACTACACGCGCTCACGCCCGACTCATCCATGCAGAAGAATGGGAACCGGAATGGATTACTCTATCCTCTTCCCCCACCCCACAAGAATTCAGCCACCGAGGTAAACACGAGCGAAGAGGGCCATGAACAGATAGATTTGGACCTCGAGGGATGCTTTTCCGGAAACACTGAACGCACACTACTTGGCATGCACAACACTCGAACTACTACTGCCCGTGACCCTTGACCTAAAGCCCCCTCCACAGTACAGCGCATGTACTGCCTTCTGGGGAACAAAGCCCAAAACAAACGTGTATGGCCGCCACCGTTTACATAGCTGCCAAGGTTTCAGAATGCTATGTTTTTTCATAATTTCAATGTAATTCTGAGTGACATTTCAACAAATATGAGTGACACTTTCTCGCGAGCAAAATCAAGCAATGAAGATGAGGGAAACCAAAACATCAGAAATATTACATTTGGGCAACAAGAAACTCTAAGAAGTAATTGAACTAAAGTGCACTAACAGCAGGCAGCTGAAAGCAGGGCAGAGTCAGACTGCGAGAGTGCACAGTTCTCAGACTCAGTACACTACAGGCTGCAGGCAGCTCAGAATGATTGAAGCATTCATTTAATTTATTAATAACAGCCATAGCAAGTTAGCTGAACTACTAATACACAGATGCCTTAGCCAGCCTTTGCCCACACTGGGTCCCCTGGATCCTCCCTGCTGCCAGCATTACTCAATCAGATCAGGATGCAGAGCATCAATGGGGGCTCCAGGGCCTTTCTGTCACAAGTGGGACCGGCCCACAACAGATGGATGTGAGGCCCCAACATTAACATCTCTTCTCAGCTGCCTAATTAAGAGCCAAACACCGTCAGCTGACTCGCAGACAAGCTCGGGCACTGGGCAAGCCTCGGGTTGAGGGGCACACAGTCCCACATAAGTTATAGCTGGCAGCCAGAGCTCTGTAATTTTATATTCCAAAAACTACTCTGAGTCTAACACATAGCACTGGGCAGGGCTGTGCATGTCCGATGCAGCCAGTTTCATATACGTAGCGTGTAACTGTCCTGATCACGATACTGGACAATAATTGCTCAGACAAGAGGGGAGATAGTTTCTGTGGAAACAGACAGCTTAGCCAAACATAGCGGTTAGGGTATGTGGTTGAGGTGTTTTGCAGCTAATATTGCTAGTGAACCATAGACCAGGTAAAATAAGGATGCAGGGTTCTGCCTCAAAGTTTGCAGTGAAATGGCTGCAGCACGCACAATATTGCAACTGATTAAAGTCGGACCTAACCAGAGGGCCCGTTCAGAAACTATTATTTGGCGGAGAGTATGAAAGTTGAAGCAGGACCCACTTGAATTAACGCCGTTCAGCAGATGCACACCCCTCAGACAACACATTGAATCGGCTTCATTCAACGTGACCCACAATGGGAAGAAGCGAGTATACGGAGGAGTTCTGATGCTCAAAGAGAGAGAGAGAGAGACGCCAGCAGGAAGTGCAGCTAATATTCAGGGCGCTATGTGGCGGTTAGTAACACTGCCCTAGGTACTAGGTAGCTGGCGGTGCCGGTCACTAGTACCGAAGTGGAAGGCCCCAAATCATCACATGCTCTGTGCACTGCACCCAGGGATCCCAACCGGCAAAGTCAGGCCCCCATAATAGGGCGTCAGCGGCACAGTAACGCAGCGGTGTGCGGCAGCAGTCAGTGCTGGGGAAGAGGCAGCAAGGCAAGGGTCCGCCCCGTCACAACACAAGAGAGTCTATGGTCTCTCTCTCACCTCCCTGACACGGCGTGTTGAGCCCTCAGTGCAAGGCTCGAGTCCAGGGCTCTGCTGGCACTCACGCAGCACCCCTGGCAGCACAAGGCCGCTGTGTTCACTCCGGCCTCCCCAGCATTGGAACAGGTCAAGAGTATTACGTTGGGACACTTACTTTCCGCTTGCACCGAGTTCGTTCCGCCGGTGTGAGCAGCTCTGCAGCCCAGGGCTGTTATTTCATTTATGGCTGCATCACAACTCTCCCGCAGCGGCAGCGCAGGTGAGGTCCACTCGGAGCAAATCTTTTATGCGCCGGCAGGCAGCCACGCGGTGCGAGCTCAGCTGCAGTTGCAGGCTCCTGGCTGTGCTAGCTGCAAACGTGGCCCCGCCCGGGCCCTATTCAGGATGTTGATTGGACAAATGAAACCCGACCCTCTCAACGTGACCGTGAGGTCAGTAACTTTGCCGCATGGCGCCGTGATTGAAACATTGTAGCCACCCTGGCCAGAGCAAGCGCCTGAGCCAGCCCCCAAGCCTTCTACAGCAACGCGGGCTGCCTGGGTGATAATACCAAAATGTCACTGTCTGCCAGGTACTTAAGCAGCGCTCCGGCTTGAAAGCTGAGGAGGCGCTATATGCGTGACAATGCATTTCAGTGCGGTGATGCGGACCACCACACTGAAATGCGTTAGTCTAACGCCTGATGCGTGATATTTGGCAGGGCTGCGTTTACGTGTACCACTGCAATGCTGACCTACACAATGGTGTCATTGAACTACACAGAGAAAATACATTTATTGCAGCACATTTCCAAATGTAAACAATTGCACACCCCCTGAACACAAACCTTGATACGAGTCGCAGCATGTTAACAAATGTAAACATAACACCTCACAAATAGACTGTGACATGTAGAACACTGCACATATGACACATGTACAATATACAACGACTGAATACAAACAGTGACATCCAGAGTGCAACATGTACTCAAATGTAAACATAATACCCCAACGAATACAAACCATGACAACGTGCAACTCTTTTCAAATGCTAACATTACACCCCTATTTATACGAAATCTGCTTTTTCTGCGTAGTCACATTTGGTAGACCCTATTTTTGTTGCTGGATTTAGAACTCTGTGTAGTTTACAGCTGCTAACCAGTAGTAAAGTACCTGTGCTCCCCTTTAAACATGATTAAATTAGCCTAATCCTAATTGTTATATTTAACTTGGTTAAAAGTCCCTAGTATATGGTGTAAAAGTGCACCCAGGGCCTGGAAGTTAAATGTCACATGTGGACTGCAGCACTTCTTGTGTCATTAGCTAGTCTGACAAGGAAAACATGGCCTCAGGCCTACCATTGTGGCCTGACTGCTGTAGTTTACATTTGCAGTACAAGCTGTTAAAATAACCCATTTTGACAGCTAAAATAAGCATCCATTTTAAATTTTAGTAAGGCCCCCTATGTAGGCCTTGTAGTCCACAAGCTAGGGTGCACTATATTTATAAGTGAGACATGTACAAAATTAATATTACCATGTCCCTACACTGAATATACCCAAAAAGCTATTTTTACTGTGGCAGGCTGTAGGAAATGCCTTTTCTGCATGGTCACCCTGCATTTTTCGCCTTTTGCAGCACCCTATATTTTGCTGGTTTTACAATTCTGTGCACTTTACCCCTGCTAACCTGTAGTAAAATTTGAGTGCACCTCCTTTAAACATGGTCAAAATGGCATATTCCTAACAGGTATATTGAACTTGCATATAAGTCCCTAGTATATGGTACATAATGTACCCAGGACCTGTAAGTTAAATGTCATTAGTGGACTGCAGCACATATTGTGCCATCCACTACAGTGACAGTGTAAAACATGGTTTCAGTGCTACCATTGTAGTCTGACTGGGGCAGTTTAAAAACTGCAATTCAACCTGTAAAAATAATCCCTTTTGACGGGCAAAACCTCCCTTTTAAATAGTAATAAATCAATCTTGTATAGGCTTTGTTACCCACAAGGAAAGGTGCATGATATTTAAGTAGAACTTGTATAAATTCCATGTTAACATGCCCTTACAATGAGTAGCACCCAAAAGTTATTTTTCACTATGGCACGCCTAGCTGTCCTATGCAGAACACTAGAGTATAGATTAAAATCCTAATACTGTATCTCAGGAATGAGACTAGCCAGAAAAATAATGAAACAACTATTTTTAATAGTTATTAAAATTTCTACTCAATGGCGAAGTCAGATTTGTAATAAATAGTAAAGAAAAGTAACTTCTAGAAAGTTACCTTTCCCTGCCTGAAGTTCCTGGAGGATAATTTGCATTTGCTCTCAATTTCTCCCTGCCAGGGATTCACATTTGAATAGGTGTGAAATGTCTCCCAGGAGCAAACAATTGACTCACTTGAATGGGCAGAGAAAACTTTTCTGAACCTCACAGAATATGCAGGGTGGGGGCTGTGAGCATCCTTTTTGACACTGCTTTGTCAAATCCTGCTGGAGTGTCAAATCCAACTTGACACTCCAGCAGGCTGTTGGGTTTACTTATAACACCGAGGCATGCTTGAAAGGACTGGAACAAGATGGAAAGACAATTCTTGTGTATCCACTGTCTGCTTGCTGATGAACCTTTTTTTGTTCTAAAAGACTTCTGTCTCTGGGTTTGTTGGGGTTGCAGTGGCTGCTTTAAGCTAGATTTTGGTGTTAGATGTAGAAGGGCACTAGAATTAGTGTAGCACAGTCCCACACAACTCCAGCCCTCGGAGCCCAGGTTTGGCCGAAGATTTTTTCCATCATGAAAATCAAAGTGGGTAGAATTGGCCCCAGGAGCTTCTACCCCATTGGTTAGGGCATGCTGAGGTGTCATTCCCATCCACTAGCTTGTGCCAGGCATAAGTGTGGCACCTACAGGCATGCACTTCAAAACAATTCTGGCGATGCTGAAGAACAGAAGAGGACTAGACCTGCTCTCTGTGTCCTGAGAGGGGCACTGAAGGACTGGATCTGCTCCCTCTTGTACCCATGACAAAGAAGTGGACTCCAAGGGTCATAACGCTGACCTCCTGTTCAAGCTATAGGGATAAAACAAGCTACTAGAGGCCTTTCCTGCAACTAAAAAGTGGCAACCGGACATGGACTGGACCCTGCTGTTGGCCTCTGCCTCACACCCTGTGAGTCAATTAGTGCCTCCACTGAGATACTGGAAGGCTTTAGAAGTGTACTCCTTTGGTGGATTGGGACGTAAAGGACTAAAGTCAGAAGGTAAAATCTTTGACCAAGATGAACCTGGTTGGTGTATCCGACCCGCGCTCCATTGCAGCCAGCCTCAAATTACGCCTAGTTCCTAGTCTACAGCGAACATTGACTATCATTGGCACTTTATGATTCTTGGTGCTATTCCTACTTAAAAAATGAATCTCTTCAGTTCCCCTTTTTGTATTTTTGTAATTTTGGTGTCATTTTGATACTATATTTTACTTTATTTGTTTAATTCAGTTTGGGATTTTTATTGTTTTGCATTTTTACTTGATTATTGTTTTGGTACTGCATAAATACCTAAGTTAAGCCTACCTGCTCTTTGACATATTACACAACAAAATATCCGAGGGTCTAGCGAGCCTAATACAGCTCTGAAGACAAGTGGCACAAGCAGAGACCTTTAATTGTACTTGGGGGGAATCCTTTAAAAAGGACGTAATCCCATCACCCACCGAAGTGGCATGCTTCATCATCTGGGATCTCCTCTTGGTTGCAAAACCTAGTGCAACCAAGGGCTACAACCCCCTCACTGTGAGGGAGGAGCTCAGGGATGTTTTCAAGGTGTTGTTCAATAATAGGATTCCCTACAATCCGTCAGATGTGAATAGTTTTAAATTTTAATCTTTAGGAGTGATGGGCGCAGTGCACCAGTGTAGAATGTGATAAGTGATCTAAAATTGGCTAACAGGAGAGGAAAACGTTTTTATTCATTATCTCCTGGTATCCAAATTAAAAACAGTGCAGATGCAGTTATGAAATATTGACTGCATGAGTCCAGAAACAAGGTCTACATGTTTCGGCCATTATGATTAAAGTTAAATCGTGGCCTTCCTCAGGACCTAGATGGAATAATGCTACTGCGTTATTGTGAATCAGTGAAATGTTCATCAAAAATTGGGTTGGAACATATACAACCTACAAAACTTGTTGTCTTGGTTCTCGGTTGATTACAGTGTGCTGGTAACACCTAAAAAGAAAAAGGTGACATCAAAACTTTTGTAACAAAGAGATCGATTTGTGCTTAGTCCTTTAATCTAGCACGTGGGTCATAAGAACCCATCGTGACTTGTACCTACACAGTGTACTCAGAACATTATTTGCCAGTGTTCGCTTACCCGTAATTTACGAGAAAACAGCCTCACCTCACCTGGCTACAGGTCAGGACGTGAGGCCCCGCTCTGAAAGGAGGAAAAAAGGATAGGTGATAATCAGACATGGAAAGTGCCATGAGGCCTGGTACACCTATACTACTGAAATTGTTATGAGTACATAGGCCAAGACATAGTGTGTAGAACAATGGTGCAGCACATTCCCAATTGTAAACATTAAACCCAATTGACAACCTGAACATGTTCAGTGCATTTCTATATTTAAACATTATATCTTACTAAAAGATGCTATGATAGTTCAGCTTATTTTCAAAAGTAAATATTAGTAAAACAAACTATAAGAGTGCGTAACACATTTCTACCTGCAAAGATTGCAACATAATACAGCAACACATTACAAAATGTTAACCTTAAACCCCAATGGCCTCAAACCATGTCATACAGTTTGTTGTACAAGGCCAAATGTAAACTGTGCACCCACAATGAAAACAAACCAGGACTTTCAGGGTGCAGTATATTTCCTAATGGAATGTATCGCTCAACTGAATACGGATAGTAACACAAAGTGAAATACATTCCCAAATGTAAGTCTAAGACCCTACTGAATACACAAATCATGAGATGCAGAGTGCAGCACAAACCAAAATGAATACATGACACCCCATTGAATACTAACCATGAGATATATTATGCAGCACATTCTCCAGTGTAAGCCCAGAACACTGAAATTAACACAAACCATGACATACAGAGTGCGGCATATTTTCAATGGCAAACATAACATCCAACTGAACACCTGCAGGGTGCAGCACATGGCCAAATGTAAACTGTGCACACACACACTGGAAATAATCTATGGCATTCAAAGTGCATCACGTTTACAGATGTAAGCTTTACCCTTAACACACACCATAAGAGACAGTTTCTTTCTAAAGACTTATGTGCTATGCAGCAGGGAAGCTGGGTTTCCAATTTTACAGGACAGTTCTAGGTCCCCAGTTATCCTCCTTTGCAGAATAATATCCTGCTTCCTTTACTTGGGCTTCAGAACTACCGTCTGAACTTCAGCTGGCACGCGGCTTGTCCGAGCCCATAGTCCACTCTAGCCCAATTGTAGAGTGTCTCTGGTCCTACTGAAAAGTGTCTCACATGTCACTGCATGGCACATTGAAGGGCTAGCGAAGTATGGCCGCATAATTTCAATCTAAAAGGGTCTGCATTGGCTGCCAGCCCAAGCCTGCATCCTCCCCCCAACAGTTGTTATCCTATAACAACCAGCGCAGCAGCCGTTCTGGCAAAGAAAGGCTAGAGGCAACTTTGACACAACATTGTCAGGCTTGAATTTAGGAAGTGCAAAATTGAAAACACACCAGTGGTCTCCAAAGTGACCTTTATATACATCAGGCTGGCCCATCACTTCTGGAGTTCAGGAAGTAGCTGAAGACACGTCTGTTCATGGAACATCTCACCCGCCACCGTTAAGAAATATTCCTGCTCCTCTGGCCTCAGGGCCCAGCAATATGCTCCCCCCCACTTATGTGCCTCATCTTGAACCTCTCCACTTTCTTATTATGACATGTATGGCTCCATTGCAGCCTACCTGTTGCCGCGCTTTACAAGGACCAATACTATACTATGTTGCACACAAACATCCTTTTGCATCGTTGTACAGGAGAAGGTCCTACGACTACTATAAACGCCTAATACAAATTTTGAGCACTCACAGAATATCCTTAATGAATTCAAATTGATGATTTTTCTGTTGCATGTATTGCAACTGTTAAAGAGACCCAACTGTTAAAGAACTTCTTAAAATAGCTGAAACATACAATCTTGATTGGATAATATAATTTGTTTATTCATATCCCATACTCTCGTCATTCCTACCCAGTGAGGGTTACCTGAGGCCAGGCCAGGCTCGATTAACTCATTATTACGGGAAGAGACGCCAGGTTTCGCAGGTCCTGGATTTAATGCAGTGATTTCTATTGTCACCTTTGAAAAGCCTGTTTGCAGGAAAAGCCCTTCAGTGCTGCTGCACCTGCTCAGGTAACGGTGAAAGCGGGGATTGTATTACTGAGGTTTAACGTCTTTCCTGCTTTGTAACCCTACCTGACTCTCTTCACAGAGCCGCAGGGCGCCCGCCCACACGGGCCTGCACCTGCCGCCAGGTAGTGGGCCAGTCTGACTCTGCTGCACAGCCAACAATGTTCACTCCTCCATCCTAGGGTGTGCAGGGTCTTCCTTATGTGAACAATAACACTTGCAATGAAAATACAGATGTCTTTGCCATGAATGACTGTTGTGCTGAAAGCTCTCAGACACCATTTGTGCTCAGTTTCTGCTGCTCAATACCCAAGTATAAATAAATCTGGCTGTCTGGTACAGCCATGGTTGCATGTCCCTTTTCAATTCTATGACATACCACCAACAAAAAAAAATGTGGTACAAAATATCGCCAAAAAGATAACAAGGACACAAATATTGACTTTACTTACTTTTTATATGAACTGTATAAATATAGAGGAGTTATATATAGGTAAGAATATCAAATTCTAAATATTTAACATTGACTGTAAAAAAAATATATTAACTTGAAAAATGGCATAAAAATATATAAATATATTGAAAATATATACATTTTATTACTTAAAAAAGAAAACACACTTTAAATGTAGAAAATATGTATACATAATATGAAAATAAATACAATTATTAAATACATTTGAATAATAAAATAGAAAAAATGAATATTAAGAATAATTAATCAAATAGATATTAAATGGTATGACAAAATAAATACATTAACATTATTTCAAAAAATTATTTAAACTAAAACAGATTCCACAAAAAAACTGTCAAAATATAAAATTATAATTAAATAAACTTAAAAAGAAGTCATCCACATATATATTAAAAAAAATGACAAAAATAATTAGACTTTGGAGGTCTCAAATTCACTATTCCCTTTCCAAACCAAGCAACAGTAGGGGTTGTGTTGAACTTAGCAAGGGTCAGATTTACTATTCCTACTCCATCCTGAGCAACCATAAAGAAACTGGTGAACTTTGGAGATGTCAGATTAACTATTTCCACTCCAACATAAGCAACAGTAGAGAAAGTATTGGACTTTGGCAGGGTCAAATTTACTATTACCACTCCAACCTCAACAACAGCTGGCTCTTCTCATTAGAGCACTCCACACAATCCTGGCATTTTAGAAAAAAATACACCTCTGGAGCTCCCTATCACAGAATGCAGCTTGCACGTGGATCCACGAGGCCCTGTGACAGGAGAGTCCCAATGATGAAACATGCCCCCTCCAAGGTGGGTGAAGGCTTTCCGTCCTGTTGACAGGAAGTCCCAAACATAAGCCAGTTTTTAAACAGATACACTGAAGCTTTAGGTCAGGGATAATGTGTGTTTGCTAAGTGCAAATGCACAGTTAAAAATATACCCATGAATCTCATCATCTGCAAGCATTTCACTGACTGGCTGTTAAACAGTGGCTTCTTTCAAGAAGACCGAATTCATTCCAGACGTTCAAGACATCCACAGACATTTTAAATATAATGAATTTAAATGGGCATAATTGAAATAGCCAGTGACTGTTTTATACACGAAGCATGGAAACAGCAGTTCTGGATCCACATTGGACACCTCCGGTCTGTTGCCTCGTGTTGTCAATGGATCTGCCACCACTTTTGCTCCAGGAAAATGTGACAGTTTTTAAACCATCGTCGAGATTTGTGATCAGCTCAAATTCGGCAGCTTTGGATTCCTTGTTTCTGTCAGCATTTGATTGACAGTAGGCCCTTTTCAGTTCAGGCTCCATCTTAATGACACTCAGTGCAAACTCCAGCCTTCCTCATTTCAGTAGTGTAATGACTTTGTTTGTGGCCCTATTCAAACAAATGGCCCATCTTATGTCTTAGGGTGAACATGCTGGCTCCAGTGAACGCCAATATATAACAATGCAAAATCTCCAACAAATGCAGTAATCTTTACTTTAATTGCATAGTTACACATTCACCCTTCCTAACCCCTTCAGGCTGCCATTCCTGTTGGAAAGTCAGAATGGTAGAGGGTATCCTGTTGGGGCCTAAAACTCTCAGCCTACATCTCTGTAGTTGTCCCAGAGAGCATGTCCACCACGGCATGATGGAGAAGAGAAGAGTTAGTCTAGCCACCTCCAATAATTCCCCAATCAACAACCATCAGCCATTTAGAGTCACACTGGTGGTTTCAGAACTGTTGCCTGTGGGGATTCCTGGACTCGGTGACACGATAGCATCAAGACCCAATACCTCCCTCGTGCTCTGTAAGAGAGGGAATTGAGATTGGGAAATATCAGGGGGAAAGGAGGGAGAAAGAAACAGGATTACACGGTTATCTTGAAGGAACCATTAGTAACAATGAAAATACTAAAGGTGGGAAAAGGCATTAGTGCAAGATATCAAGGCATGAGTCATGTGATGGACAGACCATTACTGCAAACACAGGAATGTAGTAATGACAAGACACACCTACCTGTAGAATAGGTCTGTGTGACCAGAAGTCCAGTCAGAATTCAACTCAGAACTGGTAAGGATGTAACAAGGAATTTATGCATTTTAGACTGTGGATACAGAATGAGGTGATCTAAGGAGGGAGCCAGATGAAAACATAAACCAGCAAGCACTGGCAAAGTCAATAGGTCTTTACTATGCAAGAGCTATTGACTTTGCCAATATGTTTTAGCCATGTTGTACACCAGCGTGGCTGTTGTTCAGCATGGCTAAAAATTAGTAGGTTAAAGGAGAGTGACGTGGAGTGGAGTGGAGTGTCGTAAAGTGGAGTAGAATGGAGTGTTATGGAGTGGAGTAGAATTGAGTGTCGTGGAGTGTCAGAGTGGTGTAGAGTGTTGTGGAGTGTCATGGAGGGAGTAGAATGTCGTGGAGTGCCATATAGTGTCGTGGAGTAGAGTGTCGAGTGGAGTGGTATAGAGTGTTGTGGAGTGGTGTAGAACAAAGTGGAGTGGCATAGAGGACGTTGAGTGTAGTAAAGTAGCATAGAGTGGAGTAGATTGTCATAGAGTGGCGTGGCATAGAGTGGAGTACTGTAGGAGAGTGGTGTGGCATAGAGTGGAGTAGTGTAGGAGAGTGGGAGATCATAGAGTGGAGTAGTGTTGTAAAGTCAAGTGGCATAGAGTGTCAGAGTGGAGTAGTGGAGCAGAGTAGTGTATCGTAGAACAGAGTGGAGTAAATTGTATGGAGTTGCACAGAGGGAGTTGCGTAGAGCGTCATACAGTGGAGTAGTGTCGTAGAGTGGCATAAAGTGGAGCAGAGTGTTGGAGAGTGGAGTAGAGTTTAATGTAGTAGATAGTCAGAGTGTAGCAGAGTGACCCAAAGTGAAATAGTGTAAAGTACAGCGATGCAGATTAGAGTGGCATAGAGTGCAGTGGTGTATAGTGCACTGGTTTTGAGTTGAGTGGTGTAGACTGCACTAGCATAGAGTGCAGTGACGTAGAGTACAGTGCAGTGGTGTAGAGTGGTGCAGAGTTGATTGCAGTGCTGTAGAGTTCAATGGCATAGAGTGGAGTGGTGTAGAACGCAGTGGTGTAAAATGCAATTGTAGATACTAGATTGTTTCAGAATAGAGTAAAGTGGGGTAGAGTGGAGTGGTGCAGGGTAGAGTGGAGTGGTGCAGGGTACAGGTGTAGAGTAGCGTAGAGTGCCGTGACATAGAGTGGTGTAGAGGGTTGTGTGCATTGGCATACAGTGCAGTGGTATAGAGTGCAATGTTGCAGAATAGAGTCGCACAGAGTGGAGTGGTGTAGAGTGCATTAGTGCATAGTAGAGTAGTTTGGGGTACAGTGCATTGGCATAGAGTAGAGTGGCGTAGAGTGGACTGGTGTAGAGTAGAGTGCAGTGACGCAGTATGGAGTAGTACAGAGTAGAATGCAATGGAGTGGCGCAGAGTAGAGAGTGGAGTAAGGCAAAGTGGAGTATGCATAGTGTGGTAGCGTAATGCAATTACAGACAACACATCTTCAATTGAAATGATCATTACATTTGCACAGATATAGTTTTACTGATTAAAGTATACAGCGCACAAACAATACTGCTTGGAAATGTCATCACCTAGTGTATTGATTTGTTTTGATTCTATTAAAATATTTGTTTCCACCACACGTCAGAATTACAAAAAAATGTGCTTCATTTGTGCTGTCCTAATTCTGATATAATCTGAAATATCTGCACAGTTCATTTACAGACATTTAAATTTTGTTGTGTGCTAAAAAAAAAAAAACAACATCCTACACCCTTCTGTCCAGCACAACCCCAGTAGCCAGCATGATTGTCACATAAATCCTCTCACTTTGAAGTCAGAGAAACAAAGTTAATACCATGCTCCCTGGAAGACAGAGGGCCTGATTTATATTTCGGTGGACAGATACTCCGTCACAATGGTGACAGATATCCCGACTGCCGAAATATAAATTCCATTATATCCAATGGGACAGTGCTTAATTTGTAAAATAATAAGTGCCAGGGCCCTGACCAGGAGGCCACTGCAGCTTGCACCACCCATTGCCCTGTTATCGCTGCCAACGACGGTACCAAAGCAACTACTAACCATATTCTCGCCAGCAAGTGCGACAGTTACGATTATTCCATGTCGGCAAAGCTAAAAGGAATGGCTGGGGAGGCAGATATTAGTAATTGTTTATGTATATTGTATTCATAAACAACCATTGTTCTGCTTCTCTCTAAATTAGATGAGCAACGCCGCCACGTGGCAGACTGTCATAAATGTGGTGTTAACAATTAAGTGCTGTGTCAAGCACCGGAAACCAATTAAGTGCCGGTGCTGAACACCGGAAACCACCAGCTCAAATTATATTTTGGCAGACGGGATATCCGTCACCTTTGTGACCTCCGAAATATAAATCAGGCCCAGAGTCTGACATTTGACCTCTGTCTTTGACTGCACAGCAAATGTGACAAGATAAGACCAGGTTTAAAGAAATACAGTACTGGTGGAAGAATACAGTAAATGAGGTTTGGGCAAGGGAAGGGACGAACTCAAGCTGGACAGCCTAAAACAAATAAAGCCAGCAAATAGAAAGCAAGCAAATGTGAGTTACAAACCACAAAGCCAATGGTAAGCAATGGCCGGAATGGATTCCCAGGGCCGCTTTCCGAATGTCCCCAAGATGTCATTTGCAAACTAGACGGCTGTGCTGTCTGGTAGACTTCAACCTAAAAAGGAGCAACATAACATAAATAAGTGTGCGAAGACTGAAAGAAAACTACATGAACAAGGAAACACTGCAACTCACAATTTTGCCAGGTAAAGCATGAAATCCAAGGCCAACTCTTATGCTGACTTTGTCTGCTGTAAGCAAGCAGTAAGTGGCGCACTATAAGTCCAATAACTCCTTGGCAGCTCCATCTTGAATGAGGATACGTCAAACATGAACTGAGAAAGAATACATGTGGGGCTGCCAGATTGCTGTCACTGCTGACCTTGCCATTACCAGGCATGACCCATTCTCCCCCATCAGCCCCCAATCAAGACTGAAGTTTGTTTGCCCTGCACATATTAACACACGCCAATTCATGGATAGCCAAACAGGCCCTAACTATGTAACCGGACATCATCACTGGCAGCTCTGCCAAATATCACGTATCAGGTGTTAGACTAATGCATTTTAGTGCTGGTGTGTGCATCACTGCACTAAAATGCATTAGTAATGCATTTAGGGCACTGTGGGGTTTATAAGCTGTTATATAAAAGAAGCCGAGGTGAGCTTTAGCACTTGTTGTGCAGTGCTGCTCTGTCTGCCCCAGGCAAGTGTTAGCTTTTCAGGCTGCCGTCCTGGGCTCAATTGTTGCTATGGTGACTGAGACTCTTCTTGAGTCTTGATGTTGATGCATTGTTTCTGGGAGGAAAGAATAAATCTGTTCTCTGGCGACCTCTCACTTTAGGAGACAGCTGTAGATCTGGCGCCGGGCGAGGCGACTCTTTCAGAGAGAGAGAGAGAGAGAGGGGAGTGGGCTTAACATGAACAACAGCAAGCACAGGGCCCAGGCTCACTTGGATCATGTGTCTTCCGTTGTTTTCCAGCACACCACGTCAGGTCACTGGTCAAGGCTGCAGCTCTAGAGTGCTACTGGTGACACCTGACCCATGGACACTGACTCACTGGTCAGAGCTGGCAGAGGGTGTTGACGGGCACAACGCAGGAGGTTTATAGGCACCAGGGAAAGGAGTCACTGGCTCTCTCCGCTCTCTGCTGTCCCGACCCTCCCCCAGATTTTACTGGCCTTAGCCTACGTCAACTGCACAGCCTGTTTGCTGCTGCAGCAGCCCGACACCCCCCTGTCCATCCCACCCAAAGTAATTGAAAGGCACACTCACGACAAGTGTTCAGCCTGGCACACACCCTCTCCAGCCACTTCTGGGCTGCAAGTCTAGTCAGGTGAGTCACACACTCACTCTCTCTCTGAACTGAAGTTCACTTGTCTGATCGCTGCAGCATGTGCATTAACCTACTAGGTCGCCCATCCAATTAGTTATTCTGATGACTAGATGCATGTTTTTTCTTTATATTTCGGATGCACAATTCCACACAGAGAATAAACGTGTGGAACACAGCGAAGTTGCCAGGTTTGCAACTAGAAAGCTTCTGTTTTCTTATATGTAAAAAAAATTCTTTTAGAAATACATTATGAAAACAGATAGATGATTAAAGGACCACTTCTCTCCCCCTTAAATTCACATCCTACTTGTACCTTAGAGTTCATCTTTAATGTTTGTAAAGTGGGTGTGCTTTTACTCATGAGAAAATGTCACCCATAAGTGTAACACATTTGGTCACTTAATGCCACTCATAAGTGCTCTAAAATCATGGAAATGTCACACATAAGCAATCTTAAAACTTGGCAGCTATGAGTGCACTTCCATTTCTGGTGCTTTGCAGCAGTTTTAAGATCTTCTTAGACTTTCTTGTTGCTCAAATGGATGTAATTTCTGATATTTATATGTTTCCCATGTCTTTATTGCTTGATTTTGCTCGTGAATGTCCCTCATAGTCGTTGAATGTCACTCATAATTACAATGAAATTATGAAAATGTCACACTTAAGCAATCTGAAACCTTGGCAGTTATGCACTGGTGAGTGTTGAAATTACTGGAATGTGACAGGTTACTTACACCTATCGTGAAGCTGGAAATTGTTACTGCAGTCAGGTCTTGAAACAAATTACTGAAGGAGGCATTTCCTGGAATCACACATCTGATATTTGGTACTGTGTCATAAACCAGCATAGCCGGGAAATGCCTCATATTCATATAATCAACATTACAAACCACTGCCGATACACAAACTCACTATTGCTTTTAATTTAGATAACAATTTTATTTCTATCTTGTCTGTGAGGAGGAACAGCAACTCAGATTTCACTTAAATCGGCCATTTGGTATAGAGAAAAAAAGCTCTCTTTGCCCAGCCCTGCATCGCTAACTATCACCTACAATACGTATTCTAGAATGTTTATTTACTTGGTGATGTCTTTTGGGGATTTGAAATCTATTGTGATAGCATACACTCGATGGCCTCTTTAAGACATGATTTAGAGTTTGGTGGTAACAGAAAATCCTCCAATTTCTGAAAGAAACTCCCATTTTGGAGGTGGTTAGGTGCAGTGGTGTAGCTAGACCTTTTGCCGGGCGTGGCGGTCCCTGTGTTTGCCGCCCCGCGACTGCCGCTGGTAAGGGCGGGGGGCTGGCCGCCGCCCCCAAAACTCGTGACCTCCACCCCCCTAACCTCCCCCTAGCCACGCCACTGGTTAGGTGATGGATTTGCCTCTATATTTAGAGTTCTATTCCCACTTTTGAGGATTAACATTTACCTCCAAATTCTGAATCAGACCTTTAGACTCAGAAAGGCCGGTCTTGTTGATTTACGTATAAGTAAGTTTATTCAGTGTGTTATCTGTCCATTTGCAGATCAAAACCGTTTAAAAGTGCAGAGCAAACTGGCATAGATCGTAGCAGGAAAATAACATAAAACACCAAAAACTTGAAAAATGTAAGTTGTTCTTGAAAGACACTAAGCTCAAATTTATTAAGCAGTTTTCTTGACTTAGTCCAGATTTAGAACTGGAAAGATAGGCTTGATATATGATGTTTTTTTCCTGGCTTAAGGTAGACTGAAAACTGTCTTTTCTGACTTAAATACTCTTGAGACTACCGGGTCTCACTTATAACGTTTTTTCTTGGTTCAAGGTAATCTTAAGAGTATCTATAAGGAAAGGGAAAATCATTGTACATCAACCCATCTTTCCTAGTTTAAGAAAGATTCAGGAAAATTCCTTAGAAAATCAGGCTTCCTACTCCAGTGGCGATAGTTTCAAAGGCCTAATATCTAGAGTTCTCAGGGATGGAAACTTCTAACACATATTCCTTTGAGTTCAAATCCAGCCGTGGTGCACGCAATACCGTTCCTGTGACACGGTTTAGCTTGATTTAATTTGCACTCCCTCAAAACAGTTCCTTAGAAAACAGCCAGTGCACAAAATAATGGGTGGCATTTCTGAGGAGTAAATAAAAATTTATATGTTTCAGCTGCTTTGAGTAATTATAATGAGTAGTAACTATTCAGTGCATTAGCTTTTAGTGTGAGCTGTAAAGCAGAAATTTATTTAAAATTAGCTATTTTGTGTGAAAAGTAATCTCTATGGACAGACAATGCTAACCATGAAGGAATAGACATACAAGCATTTTAGCGTCCACCCAACAAGCTGAACGTCTATATTCTGCACTCACAGCAGAAGTCTGTGTCTACACGCTGCCAGCCAGCTCCCAATAAACTTTTAACTAAAGATTTTTGTTTTCTTTCATTTGAGAAGTCAGTCCTGTAGCATCAACGACACACTTCGGAATGAGGACCAGTGCCCCTACATGAATGAGCCTCAATAACCCTGTGCAGTAATGAGCTTAAATGGAACTAGGCAGTAATAACCCCAGTAATTGCCCTAAGGCATACATTGGCACCAGCTAGTAAAAAGTTTTATCTTACTCAAGCATGAATGGCACAGGCACTAATGACAATTAATGGTCTCACATAATGAGTATCAGCGGGCCCAATGAATAAAGATACTCAGTGGGCTGGGATATTACTAAATATAAATGGCCACAAGCAGTGAGATGCTTTATGTCTCCATGTGACAATGAGCATTAATGGCTCTGGCAGTAATGACCACTAAAGTGTCCTGGAAGAACCTACCCCTGGCATTGGTAAGCTTACATGCTATTTGCCTGTAAGGAGCTTTAATGTCCTCCTCCTTTAATCAGCTATAATACCCATACAGTAATCACCATTAATGGCCCATTGCAGTAACTATTAATGCCCTAGCCTTTAATAAGCATAAACCGTCCAGGTCAGTACGAAGCTATAATGTGTCATGCATTTATCACCCCAGTAGTAATGAACCTTAATTGCAAACACGATACAGGGGCAGCTATCACTGGTCCCTCTCTGTCTTCACCCACATTTTTTTGAGGGTGTCAATACTGCCCTGGGACCCTGTTTGTAATTTGGCTGAGGGGGAAAAAGAGATGGATGGATTGCTTGAATAAATCTCAGCCGCAATCCAATCCATCGTTTTTTGCCCACCATGCTACCACAGACAGTATCCAGACATACATATGCAAATCAGCTTTGGTCTTGCTCCAATAGGAACACTCCAGCCTGTGCTACCATGCCAAGTCACCTCTGAAAGAGAATAGAAGCAACCCCAGACCGGTTTCTAATTGTTAGCAGGACACATCTTTGCAACCATTGGCCCTCAGAATGGCGAGGGGCCAGAAGAACACTCCATGATGGCCCTTGTGCGAGGCAGGGCGTGGATGGTATATTGGGAAGGAAGAGTGGATGAAGGCACTCTCCCTGGCCCTTGGGCAAATTTGAAGAGAATTGATATGGAGATGGCAGGAGGCATTAAAAGACCACCCACCCACAGGCCCTAAGACAGTAGTACCATGGGAGCCAATTCTATGCGGGTGGGGGAATAAAGCCAGTAGAAGTCCCACTAACCTGGACATGGTCAGGGGTATATGTAATGAGTGTAGGAGGCATGCCAACGCTCAGCGACCCTTAGCAAGGCCAAGGGTTGCAAGAACCCATCCTCCCCCTCGGGTAGTGGTGGAATACCTTAGGGTGGCAAAGCAATGGGCGGATAGCATGGAGGGTGTGGTCAAAGCAAACATGCTTTTTTAACAACTCAGCCCGTGTTCAATGCCAGTTATCTTTTTGATACTTTTGATCCCCGACCTCTTTGATAGAAGTCTATGAATAGGTGGACCAAAGGCTCGTCCAACTATGCATATTATAGCACTGTCGCTCGTTGTTTCTTTTTTTCAGTTTTCCTGATCAAATGTACCATTTTTGTGCTGGTGTACTGTGCTTTTAATATATTTGTGTTGTTTTTCCTGCCTTGATTCTGGAACATCTTGAACTTCAAATTTGAGAGAGCCAGGATGCTGCCCTCTGAAAATATTTCAGAGGAATTTAAGTTAATCCCATTCTGTAATGCTCATGAACATTGGAAAAATTCAACCAAACTGAAAGCTTATGTTCGTTTTTCAAATTTACCCGATGTTCGCGAACACCTGTTGTATATATATTTATCCAGCGCAAGCACAGTGCCACTCACTTTGTTGCATCAAAAGGCATCAAATGTAACTGAGCTGTAGGTGCCTGGTTAATTTGAAGTAATATATAACACAGAAAGGGGGGCTGGAGGAGGATTTAAGGACCAGCGAGGGCACTCTCCCCAATATCTTAAACACAAAAACACTAATTGTCCTCGGGTCCAAAAGGAAGAAAAGAACTGTATAGAAAAAAGAGAGTCTGGTCTCAAAGAGATATAAATGTTGGAAAACTGTCCACCTAAAGTAGTCCCTTTAAAGGACGGTTTCCCTCACACACCAGAGGTGTCATGCTTCATCATGGGGATACCTCCTCGCGTCACAACCTAGTTGTGACGCGGGCTACAACCCCCTCGCTGCGAGGGAGGAGCTCAGGGATGTTTTTCAAAGTGAAGAAAGGGGTATCTAAAACCCAGTATGAGCAGTTGTGTGTGTATGAGGTAGTGCAGTGCTAACTAAACTGTGGTGCAGGAGAAAGTGACTAAAACTAGCTACGTGGTAAGCCTATCAAATTTTATTATTGCTTCCAGGTGCCAGGATTAAAAACACAATGTAAATAGTGTAGCTGCCATCATTAGAGGTAGCTGCACTCTCGAGTGATCGACATGTTTCAGCCGTTTTTTAACTATAGTAGTTTCATGGCTTTCATCAGGATCTTCGAAAAGCTACTGCATGTGCCTATACAAAAAAAGCGAGTAAAAATGAGAAATATTAAAGAGGCAAGTTGCAAAAGGTGTCACCAGTGATCATGCTGATCCATAGGTTCACCGGTGTACCTGCAAGGAAAAAGAAAACTAAAATAGTGACACATAGGGGCCGATTCCGATCTCGGTCGGAGGCGCACCCAATACCATTCGGTCGGGAAAAAAGCCATGCGAATGCCTGTTTTCCGACCGATCCGTACAGCAGACCGAACGAGTAAGTACGATGCGCACAACAGCACAGAATCCGGCCGAGTCGTACTCACCGAATCCAGGTCTTGTTCTCCGACCGAGGCGAATCCGGAAACGCTGAATCGAGTCGTACGGAAGGGAAAATGCAGCTCCGTCCGGCCGAACAAGTACGATGCGCTTTCTGTACGCGCCGAACCCGTCGCTACGCACGGCACGTCAAAGCATCCGGGAGAGGCACACATAAGCTCCGATTCGCGCCACAACACGATCCACGGCTACGAGGCGAACACGCCAGCGACGAGGACGACGCGAAGCGACGAGGACAACGCGAAGCAACGAGAAAGACGAACGACACGAACCAACCATGAATCCCTTCGTCCCGATCATACCAATATTCTACATTTACGGACGCGTACGGCGCAGAAGGTAAGTCAGACACCAACCACAAAACACATACAACACGTACACGACACATCACACACACACAGAGGGATGCAGAATTTACTTACACCAGCAACAGCAGCACCATAGGGGCGGGATGCCCATCACCAATGCCACATATGCACACAGGGGCCTGAATGCGCACCACCACCCCTACCCAGGGGGCCGGATGCCAACCACCACTACCACCCTTAGCCAGGGGGTGCCAGATGCCCACCACCACTACCACCCTTACCCAGGGGGCTGGATGCCTACCACTACTACCACCCTTAGCCAGGGGGTGCCAGATGCCTACCACTACTACCACCCTAAGCCAGGGGGCTGGATGCCAACCACCACTACCACCCTTAGCCAGGGGGTGCCAGATGCCCACCACCACTACCACCCTTAGCCATGGGGGTGCCAGATGCCTACCACTATTACCACCCTTAGCCAGGGGGGGCTGGATGCCAACCACCACTACCACCCTTAGCCAGGGGGGTGCCAGATGCCCACCACCACTACCACCCTTACCCAGGGGGGCTGGATGCCTACCACTACTACCACCCTTAGCCAGGGGGGTGCCAGATACCTACCACTACTACCACCCTAAGCCAGGGGGCTGGATGCCAACCACTACCACCCTTAGCCAGAGGGGTGCCAGATGCCCACCACCACTACCACCCTTAGCCATGGGGGTGCCAGATGCCTACCACTACTACCACCCTTAGCCAGGGGGGGCTGGATGCCTACCACTACTACCACCCTTACCCAGGGGGGCTGGATGCCTACCACTACTACCACCCTTACCCAGGGGGTGCCAGATGCCTACCACCACTACCACCCTTACCCAGGGGTGCCAGATGCCTACCACTACTACCACCCTTAGCCAGGGGGCTGGATGCCTACCACTACTACCACCCTTAGCCAGGGGGTGCCAGATGCCTACCAACACTACCACCCTTACCCAGGGGGGCTGGATGCCTACCACTACTACCACCCTTAGCCAGGGGGTGCCAGATGCCTACCACCACTACCACCCTTACCCAGGGGGGCTGGATGCCTACCACTACTACCACCCTTACCCAGGGGGTGCCAGATGCCTACCACCACTACCACCCTCACCCAGGGGGGCTGGATGCCTACCACTACTACCACCCTTACCCAGGGGGGCTGGATGCCTACCACTACTACCACCCTTACCCAGGGGGTGCCAGATGCCTACCACTACTACCACCCTTACCCAGGGGTGCCAGATGCCTACCACTACTACCACCCTTACCCAGGGGGCTGGATGCCTACCACTACTACCACCCTTAGCCAGGGGGTGCCAGATGCCTACCACCACTACCACCCTTACCCAGGGGGGCTGGATGCCTACCACTACTACCACCCTTAGCCAGGGGGTGCCAGATGCCTACCACCACTACCACCCTCACCCAGGGGGGCTGGATGCCTACCACTACTACCACCCTTACCCAGGGGGCTGGATGCCTGTCACTACTACCACCTCTACCCATGGGGGCTGGATGCCTACCACTACTACCACCCTTACCCAGGGGGGGCTGGATGCCTACCACTACTACCACCCTTAGCCAGGGGGGGCTGGATGCCTACCACTACTACCACCCTTACCCAGGGGGGTGCCAGATGCCTACCACTACTACCACCCTTACCCAGGGGGTGCCAGATGCCTACCACTACTACCACCCTTAGCCAGGGGGGTGCCAGATGCCCACCACCACTACCACCCTTAGCCATGGGGGTGCCAGATGCCTACCACTACTACCACCCTTACCCAGGGGGGCTGGATGCCTACCACTACTACCACCCTTAGCCAGGGGGGTGCCAGATGCCTACCACCACTACCACCCTTACCCAGGGGGGGCTGGATGCCTACCACTACTACCACCCTTAGCCAGGGGGGTGCCAGATGCCTACCACCACTACCACCCTCACCCAGGGGGGGCTGGATGCCTACCACTACTACCACCCTTACCCAGGGGGCTGGATGCCTGTCACTACTACCACCTCTACCCATGGGGGGCTGGATGCCTACCACCAACACCACCCCCACTCATAGGATGGACAATGCATGACACAACCAGCACACCACAACCTAGGGAATGCAAGAAAAAGACATCCCCCCAACACCATGACAAGCGTGTGTAGACTGTGTCAAATGCCTACAACACTGAACATGACTTTGAACATACAATGTGACCCCCTATCACATGTGCCACACATATATGTGTGTGGCCCCCACAATGCAAGCAGGCCATGACCATTGTGGCAATGGGGTCCAAACCCCCATCATCACAGTGACCAAAAGGTAAGTGTGGGGTCCATAGCTGAAGCACATTTTGAACATTGTGGCAATGGGGTCTAACCCCCATCACCACAGTGACCAAAATGTAAGTGTGGGGTCCATAGCTGAAGCACATTTTGAACATTGTGGCAATGGGGTCTAACCCCCATCACCACAGTGACCAAAATGTAAGTGTGGGGTCCATAGCTGAAGCACATTTTGAACATTGTGGCAATGGGGTCTAACGCCCCATCACCACAGTGACCAAAAGGTAAGTGTGGGGTCCATAGCTGAAGCACATTTTGAACATTGTGGCAATGGGGTCTAACGCCCCATCACCACAGTGACCAAAAGGTAAGTGTGGGGTCCATAGCTGAAGCACATTTTGAACAGTGTGGCAATGGGGTCCAAACCCCCATCATCACAGTGACCAAAATGTAAGTGTGGGGTCCCTAGCTGAAGCACATTTTGAACATTGTGGCAATGGGGTCCAAACCCCCATCATCACAGTGACCAAAATGTAAGTGTGGGGTCCATAGCTGAAGCACATTTTGAACAGTGTGGCAATGGGGTCCAAACCCCCATCATCACAGTGACCAAAAGGTAAGTGTTGACAAAGAAAGAGCTGCAACTGCCAAACTGCATGGATGATTCCTGGTCACAGAACATAAAACACATCAGTGGCAAAGTAGTGCATGTGTCCCATTGCAACATAAATTGGGGGAGCCAAATACTGCAGTGCAAATAAGACATACCTTTGGCCATGTGCAGACAAACAACACCCATGGGGGCTGACACTGTCAACATTCATCAATGACACAATGACAGAAGTGACCATCAGAATGCAGACCCACATATTTGCACCAATGGGCACACAAATGCAGATACCCTGTGGAGACTGTAGATGTGAGGTGAACAGATACCATACCATGGCAGCAATGGGACACACAAACCATGATCATTGTGCTGACCGATGACCTAGGAGTCCCAGGGACAGCAGGGGAAAGCCACCAAACTACATACAGCCAATGGCACACCCAAGATATGCCAATGCAGTGGTGCAGATGCACAAACACAAACAGGCAGACCCACACTGCACATCATACACAACAGGTGAGGGGGGGGGGGTGCCAGTGTCCCCAGGCAACCACACAACACATGAGGAGACCTGAATACCAATCATACAGATGTGCATACAGTGCCACACAAAGGTAACTCATGGATCCAAATCCCCTATGTGGGCAAGCAGGCATTGTCAGACGAGAGGGAGCACAAATCACACATGTCACACAGGCACGTAGGAACATCAACTGACATAGCAAGACACAGACACACCACAGCACTACCCCCAGGGCCCCCACAATGTGGTGACCCTGGGCTGCATTACAATCCCACTGTGATGACAAAGCTAAATGTCGTTCACACTGTGAACCACAGTCATGTGTCCTGAGCAACAAACTACCATCACACCTACACAAGCACAAATCAATCAGCATGGCCAGTAAGCCAAGGCCAACATGGAGGCAGGGGCCTAGCCGGGCAACAACTCTCATCTGCACACACTCAACACCACACCCCTCGACCTCCAACAATGTGCAGCAGTGAAGCACACATGCACTGGTGACATTGCACATGCACCCATGACTATTCCAGGGTGGTGGGTGGGAACCAAGGTGCAGAAACACATCACACATGGCCACTCAACAAGACTCCTGAATGTCTGACACACTGCACACTACGCTGTACATGGACATGACGGCAATACCACACCAACCAATGGGATCCCAGCCACAGTCACACACCAATGAAGAAGCCAAGGTCACCCACAAAGAACACACATAGACAACAACCAACATTGCAGCCCGGACCCTGAGGAGTGCCAGCAGTCACACACACAACGTGTCACAATCACTGAAAGATAACACAAACTGGAAATCACATGACAGGGGCAAACAACAAGTGCCAAGGGGAAACCTGACTGTGACCCATCTGCGTCTGCACACAAACTCAGCCCCTGACAGCAAACACACCTATGGGTGACACCCTGATGACCAGTAATGTGCCATGCACCCACATCACAGAGAACCCAGGGAGAAGACTTTGGGGAACATAGGTCAACTCAGCAAGCATCACAAACAGGTACAACACTAGGGATCACAGCATGCACAGCTAAACGGAAGTGAACACACAGACATGCACATACAACACACACCTTGGGCGCAGGCAATGTCACAGGAGTACACACTGCCATGAGGGGACTCCACTCCTGTGTGAGGAAAGCTGTGCCATATGTTGCCTCAGTAGGGCCCCATCATGTCAGCTGAGCACTTGGTCACACAATCAACAATTAGCACCAAATGAGGGCTCCCGTCACATCAGCCTGGTCATGGAAGTGCCAACGAAATCATCAGCACAGATCCAACACACTTGTATAGCAATGTTGCACTGACAACACAGATGAGTCCTTCCCCATTGATGCCCAAACCTGCATGTCCAGTGGAGATGGCCACACGGTCAGGGAAGTAGACGAATTGAACAATGGCAGGCACAACAGATGTGCAGGGGTGGAAGCCACAGATGTGAAATAGCTAATGTAAGTAGGAAATCCCATTGCCAAATACTGAACACATGACACCCTCAGATGCTGCTATGGATGACATGGATACACCACAGGATAGGACACATTCCCCCTGGACCACATGGGTTCCTGCACAGTAACACTTCATTATCATGAGACCAAATATCACCATCACTGCAGCAAGGGCATGGTTAGCATCATCAACAACATGTACATCAGAAGCATAAGCACTAGAGAACAGAAAGTTGCTTTATTCAGCATATGTGTGTAATGAAAACTGAAAGTCCAGAAAAACACAAAGGCCAATGGCCAGTCCATTGTCAAAGTCCAAACAGGGTGACAGTGGCAGATGTCACCCTACGCATGCCTGCACAAAACCAGGGACAATCCACTAGGAGGGGCAACCGGGGGGCAGGCCAGGCACCGCAGGGACAGGATCAGGGCTCACCAGGAGGAAGCAGGGAAGGGGTGGTGGGTGCTGGAGAGCCACTGACAACTGCAGTGGAGGTGTCTGACATTGTGTGTGCCGGCACAACTGGGGGCATGACTCAGATGTTGTGGGTGCCGGCACGACTGCAGTGGACCCTGCAGATGGAGTGGACAGGTCCGCCACTGCAGTGCCCAAGTCAGACAGGGTGGTAGTGGACTCCACTGCAGTGCCTACCACCAGGGGAGGAGAATGGGGAACAGGCAAGGTGGGCTGGACAGAGGGGGAGGACACCCTCACCACATCAGTGGCACAGACAAGCGCAGCGGGGGTGTGGTGCCGGGAGAGCAAGTGGCAGGGGAGAAGGCCGGATCCTCTTGGGGATGGTATATCTGTGGGTGGGGGAACCTGGGGCAGGGTGTGGTGGGGGCACCTGTGGAGTGGGGGCCTGAGGGATGGAGGAAGGAGACCTGGTGCCTGAGCTGCAGGGCGGCGGCGGGGTCTTGCTCTTACGACTCCGGGGGACTTGCGGGTGGGGGCCTCAGTCTGTCTGCGCCTGGGGGAGGGTGTCCGGGGGCGAGGGGCACTCTGCTCCGTGTGGGTGGGCTTCCTCTTCCCCCTGAATACTGTATCAGCTGGATCGGAGGGGAAGAGGCCGAGGTCACTGAGGAAGACCCGCTGGGTCTTTGGGGTTGCAGGTGAGGCAAGGGAGGGTGCTTTGGAGGGAGAGGCAACTGAGGACTGCGCAGTGCTCGTGGATGCGTGTGTGTGTTCCAGGGCCCCATCCCCTGTGAGTCTGGTTTCAGTCCCCTGACTGTGCGTGCGTGTTTTGTTTGTGGCGTGTGTGTCTGTGTGCTGGATGTGTGTGTGCTGGTGTGTGCCTGTGCCGGTGTGTGTGTGCTTGGGACGGGTAAGGTGCTGGGGAGTGTGGATGGAGCAGAGGCAGGAGGGGTGAGGGACTGTCTGAGGAGGGACACTGCTGCCGTCAGGGAGGAGTCCATGGACCTATTGCCCCTCTGTAGGTCAGACATGCCCGATGAGATGCCCTCCATGAACGACACCAGCTGAGTCAACAGAGCGGTGTGCGCATGGAGGACACTCAGCATGGCTGTCTGCCCTACATGGAGCTGGCGAAGGAGGTACACAGACTCCTCACTCAGGGCAGCAGGGGACACAGGGGTAGGGGGTGCGGTGCCTGGCCCAAAGGAGACACGCTCCCGAACATGGGAGCCTCCACGGACCTGGGGAATGGGAGCCGATGGGAGGGCGGTGGTGGTGCTGGTGGTGGCGGGGACAGCAACACTAGCTGGGGTGTGGTGGCTGCTGACACCCGCCTCCATAAGGGAGTCATCCTCCGAGTTGCTCTGGTCCTCAGCTGAGGTGGATGGTGCTGAGGACTCCTCGGTGTGGCTCCCCTCGCCCTCCGTGCCACTGGGTCCCTCCGACCACTCCTCGGCTGCTGACCCAGTCTGGCTCTCCGGCTCCTCCTGGTCCGTGGAGCTGTCCCCTTCCGTGGCCGTGGATGTATCTGCAAACAATGGGGAAACAGACAGACATCAGTCACCTGCACCAAACGCACACACCACTGTGAGCACAGCACATTACAGAGCAAGCCCTGGCGTCATTAGTTGTACATTGCTAAAAGTGCCCTAACTGAACAGGAGAAGCCAATTGTCAGTCTGATGCCAACCATGGCACTCACATCCCACATGGCCTTGCACCCATCTGTCTGGTGTCTGTTGGATAGCAACACCCCAGTGTGGACACATGCACCAACTACACAGTAGTTGGACAGTGCAGAGGACACGGTGTAGCATGTGGACATGCACACATCACAACTCTTGCCACTGAGTCAGTACAGGTTTCCGGATGAAAGGGACGCCCAGAGTCAAATAGGAAATGCATGTGATGCATACCAGCGACAGACACCATGATGCACCCATGTCCTGATAGCCATCGCCACAATGGTGTGCATGTAGCACATGTCACTCCCCTGCAGGATCACCAATAAGTAGACACATGCCATGGCGGAGGCATGACTGCTAAGTCATACATCACTGTCTCAGTGATGTATGACTTGGCAGCCAGACAACAACACTCTGCACTGTGTCACAATAGTAGGTCATGGGGAATGCAAGTCCTGGAGCTGCACAAGTGCACATGTACATCCCCCACACAACACATCATCTTAACCCTCATCTGTCCAGGTCATACCGATTGGACATATGGGAGACCTGTGACACTACCCTCTGAACCTGAGCCCCTCACAATCTGCTGTGAATGGGGAACAGCTGCCTGAACTTCACATTCGCATACCCCAGTCTGCACGGGCAGCTGATCAAACACCTATGTGACACACAAGTATCGTCTCCTATGGTCACATCTCCAGTGGCATGCTGAGCCCCTACCGAGAAACACCCCAGCAGTCCTGGCAACAAATCCACAGCACACTGACACAGAGGCAGACACCTGAGGGGTCAAATCACTGCGCACAATGTGTCAGCTGATACACGGGAGTGGGAGTACAGAGTGCATTGCATGGCCTGGAGTAGGCATGACTGTCCTGCCCCACATGAATGAGGGATGAGCCCTGGACAGTGGATAGCTGGCTATGTATGTGTGACACACATAATATGCACACTCCTGGGGCCCAAACATTGTTCCCACCCGCTGCATGGGTGTGTGCCACATACCCCAGGCACATGTGGTGGCTCAGCTCAGCAAGTGGACCGCATATCAAAGCAACACGCAGATTACATGTCCGAACACAGGCGTTGTGTGAACAATGGACCCACCCATGATGCCCACAACAGAGTTAGGGAAACAGATGCTGTCCCCCACCTTTAGTGAAGCAAACTGCAAGGACACAGTCCCAAGTGACATAATTCCCTGAATGTAAGGGCCACACCTGGGTATCAGATGAGGAGTGGGCAGTGCACAATAGAGGGACATGGCTCCTGGACAACATGACTGCTGTACTGTGGCAGTTTAACCAGGCCAGAGGAGGGCACATAGCATGTAATACAGAGTTCACAGTGCAGTCTTTGACTCACCCCCTCCTTGCTGCTGTCTGGCCTTCAGCTGCCCATCCAGGTCTGGAAACACCACCGCCAGGATCTGGAGCATGTGGGGGTCAGGGTCCGTGTTCCGCCCCTCCTGCGAGGAGGCGACAGCTTCAGCTGGACCCGTGCAATCCTCCGGGTCCAGCCCCGAAGGTCCTGCCACCTCTTCTGGCAGTTGCGGATCCGGCGCTTGTAGACCCCCACGGACCGGACAGCCCGGACGATGTCCTTCCAGATTTCCTGCTTCCGATGGGCATTAACCTGTCAGGATGACAAAGTGAAAAGGCCATTACCACACATGCAACATATCCGTGCATGACACAGTTGTATATACATGTCTCAATCACAGGGGCACATGATGTACACAGGCAGTGCAAAGCTGACCATGGACAGTTTGCCAGACGTCACTACATGGTATCATTGCATGGGAAGTAAAACCATGTTCAAATGCACTGTCACTGCACCATACCTGTCCAGTGCAAGTCACTACACACTATGGGGGGTGACAACTACTCAGTGAGCCTGCTAGCCAGTGGCGTGCAGACTCTCAGCCTTGCTAGTCACACAAAATGCACATTCAGAAAGGCAGTGCACAGAACACTCACCTGCTCCCCTGGTGTCCCATACAGCTTGCTGTACTGTGGAAGTAGGCTGTCCAGCAGGGCCTGGTTCTCCTCAAGGCTGAAGGCTGGGGCTCTCTCCACAGTACGTGCCATTGCAGGGTCCAGAGGGGCAGAGACAGCAGCAGTGCAGTGGCAGATGTCGTCCTGGAGCATGTAGTGCAGGCAAGTGAGCTCTCAGGGGAACAGCCAGCAATATATATGTGCTGGAGAGGCAGATACTGTCCCTTGTGTCCAAAGTGATAGGTCCAAGTCGTTTGCATCTTCTGAATCTGGCCAATCCATGGAATAGCAGCACCAATACACGCCCACAGCATCCTTCAAATCTTCAACTTCATGACACATGATTTTGCAACATTGTTGTGGGTGACCAACTGAATTTCCAGCAACCGACTCGTTCGAATTTCAAAACGCGTCCGTTGCCAGGCTAGGCCATTGTCAATGGGTGCGCACCGATCGGTCCATTGCGGTACAACGCGTACAGGGGTACAACGCGTACCCGCACACATTGAATGCAATGGGCCGGGCGGGGCACCGATCGGTCCATTGCTGATCAACGCGTACAGGGGTACAACGCGTACCCGCACACATTGAATGCAATGGGCCGGCCGGGGGCACCGATCGGTCCATTGCGGTACAACGCGTACAGGGGTACAACGCGTACCCGCACACATTGAATGCAATGGGCCGGCCGGGGGCACCGATCGGTCCATTGCGGTACAACGCGTACAGGGGTACAACGCGTACCCGCACACATTGAATGCAATGGGCCGGCCGGGGCACCGATCGGTCCATTGCGGTACAACGCGTACAGGGGTACAACGCGTACCCGCACACATTGAATGCAATGGGCCGGCCGGGGCACCGATCGGTCCATTGCGGTACTAACGCGTACAGGGGTACAACGCGCACCCGCACACATTGAATGCAATGGGCCGGCCGGGGCACCGATCGGTCCATTGCTGATCAACGCGTACAGGGGTACAACGCGTACCCGCACACATTGAATGCAATGGGCCGGCCGGGGCACCGATCGGTCCATTGCAATACAACGCGATACAGGGGTACAACGCGTACCCGCACATTGAATGCAATGGGCCGGCCGGGGCACCGATCGGTCCATTGCGGTACTAACGCGTACAGGGGTACAACGCGTACCCGCACACATTGAATGCAATGGGCCGGCCGGGGCACCGATCGGTCCATTGCTGATCAACGCGTACAGGGGTACAACGCGTACCGCACACATTGAATGCAATGGGCCGGCCGGGGCACCGATCGGTCCATTCGCGGTATCAACGCGTACAGGGGTACAACGCGTACCGCACACATTGAATGCAATGGGTCGGCCGGGGCACCGATCGGTCCATTGCGGCATAACGCGTACAGAGGTACAACGCGTACCGCGACACATTGAATGCAATGGGCCGGCCGGGGCACCGATCGGTCCATTGCTGATCAACGCGTAGCAGAGGTACAACGCGTACCGCGACACATTGAATGCAATGGGCCGGCCGGGGCACCGATCGGTCCATTGCGGTACTAACGCATACAGGGGTACAACGCGTACCCGCACACATTGAATGCAATGGGCCGGCCGGGGCACCGATCGGTCCATTGCGGTACTAACGCGTTCAGGGGTACAACGCGTACCCGCACACATTGAATGCAATGGGCCGGCCGGGGGCACCGATCGGTCCATTGCTGATCAACGCGTACAGGGGTACAACGTGTACCCGCACACATTGAATGCAATTGGCCGGCCGGGGCACCGATCGGTCCATTGCGGTACAACGTGTACAGGGGTACAACGCGTACCAGCACACATTGAATGCAATGGGCCGGCCGGGGGCACCGATCGGTCCATTGCGGTACAACGCGCATACAGGGTACAACGCGTACCCGCACACATTGAATGCAATGGGCCGGCCGGGGCACCGATCGGTCCATTGCGGTACAACGCGTACAGGGGTACAACGCGTACCCGACACATTGAATGCAATGGGCCGGCCGGGGCACCGATCGGTCCATTGCTGATCAACACGTACAGGGGTACAACGCGTACCCGCACACATTGAATGCAATGGGCCAGCCGGGGGCACCGATCGGTCCATTGCTGATCAACGCGTACAGCCTGTCCAAACTGTATGATAAGGCATGTAAGGCTGCATTTCCTATTGTGTGTATGTTGGTGTACATGTTGTCCTGTGGGTGTCACCTGGGGGCAGCCACCCCCAGGCTGTGCACGTGTTCATGGGGACAGGATCCTGGGTGTTACGTGTACATGACCACTGTGATGTGCAACTGTTCATATCTGTGCATGTGCCATGGTCACATTTCACGGTGGTGTATGTGTATGTCATGTCACATACCCCGTGAGACCCATGTGGGACGGTATGTTTGAGCCAGGGTGTCCCAGTGGCACAATAGTGATGGTCCTCCACAGTCTGTGTGCATGTAGTGTTTACAATGTCTCTGATTTCATGTGCACAATGGGAGACAGTCTCCACATCCACGTTGTGTGTGCATGGAACTTTGATGTTGTGCGTGTGTGTGTCACAGACGTCCATGTCTGTCCTGCAGTGGCAAGTGGGACCACTACCTGTGGGGGTCATAGTTGTTTTGCTGTGGTGTATACATGATACTCCATGTAATGCCAGTGTCCATGTGGCAATACAGGGTCCCTGGGAATGTACCTGTCGTTGAGCTGTGATGCCTGGGGCACATCTGTCCTCACATGTCACTGTGGGGGGTGATTGTGACACGGCAGCAGGAGATGGGAACTGTGACACGGCCTCATGATATCCAATGGGCCAACCTGGGACTTATTGATGCCACTTGTTGAACCGTGATGACAGATGTTGGCCATGTATGTACCATACATGTCCTTACGGAACTGCACACTTCATGTAGTTGTGCCTCATAATGATGTATGTTGGGATATTGAGTGTGTTCAATGCCGCATATGTGGGCTGACTGACAATCTTGCTTTCTTCTCCTCTGCACTGCAGGGCTCCTGCTGTCCATCGACCATTCCCAGACCTGGCAACGATGGTGGAACGGGACAGCATCCGACGGTACCGCTTCACCAGGAAGCTGATTGAGGATTTGGCAGTGCAGTTGGCCCCACATTTGCAGCCTGGCCGGCCGTATCCTACAGCGCTGACCCCCAAGGTGAAGGTGATGGCAGCCCTACACTTCTTTGCCACCGGTACCTTCCAACATACTGTGGCGACTGCTGGTGGGATGTCACAGACCATGTTGAGCCGTGTGCTCCGCGATGTTTTGGTGGCAATGTTGCTATTCCTGAACCGGTACATCTATTTCCCTAGACTGCAACGACTCACTGACGTGAAGAGTGACTTCTATGCCCTGGGGAGGATGCCGCATGTCATTGGCTCCATTGATGGGACACATGTGGCTTTGGTACCACCACAGGCCCAGGAGCAGGCCTACAGGAACCGCAAGCACTACCACTCGGTCAATGCACTGGTGGTGTGTCTTGCAGATATGACCATCACACACGTGTGTGTGCCCGTTTCCCTGGTTCAGCACACGATGCCTTTGTGATGAGGAGTAGTCGCATCCCCAGGATGATGGCACAGATGCAGAACCAGCGTGCCTGGCTTGTCGGTGTGTACTGACTTTGTGCCATTGTGTGTGATCTGATCTGTAGTATTCCGCCCACTTTTCCAAGTCAGCTAATGTGCACTTGTCTGTCCGTAGGTGACTCGGGATACCCCAACATGCCGTGGTTGCTGACACCCCTCAGGAACCCTGTGACACCAGCCCAGATGCGCTACAATGAGGCACATGGTCGGACCAGGAGAGTGATTGAGCGGACATTTGGTCTCCTGAAGAGCCGCTTCCGCTGCCTGGACAAGACCGGAGGGTCCCTCCCATATGCCCCTGCGAAAGTGTGCAAGATTATCATCGTCTGCTGCATGCTCCACAACCTGGCAGTGCGGAAGGAGTTGCCTCTCATCCAGGATGACAATGACCAACATCCGCCACCTGTGGAGGATCCTGGCCTGGACCACGATGCCTGTGATGATGATGATGATGAGGGTGATGTCCGCACACAGCTCATCACCAACTTCTTTAGCTCAATGTGAGTATCCTGAGGTGTCATGTCAATGATGTGAGTTGGCATGATATGTGTAGGTGGTGCTCTGGTGCTGTTGGAGTGTGTCCATGGGCTACTTGACTGGATGTGTGTAGCGATGTGTGCTTACAGGTGGTCTGTACTCCCCAACAGTGTTGACATGCTAACTTGGTTCTGGGTGGGTATCTTGTAACATGTATTGTGCATGAGTTTTGCTGTTCTGTCCTGTTCTCCATTGCTTTTGACTGTGTGTCATTTCTGTCCTTCACAGGGTACTTTCAGATTCGTTTGGTCAACTGTGTCCACCGACGACGTGATTGTACTTCCAGGGTGGTAGCTGTTGTGTCCCTACAGGTGATGTGCGCCACACCCATGGACTTCCTTCCTTCTACAGTTGTTGACTGTGTGCCCGCTGCCAGGTGGGATTACCTTGCATCTGTAGTGGTTATGACATGTTGCAACTGTGTAATAAACCTGTGCTTCACTTTGTGATGTGCGTGGTCTGTGGTCACACATTTGACTGCCATTTGCTTACTGCACCTGTGGGCTACTTGACTACAACTGGGAATAGGTGTGGTGTCTGTGCATTGCACCGTCTTCCCTGGCAACATCAGTGTAGGCAATGAGTCAGATGGCCTAGGTGTTTATGTGTTGTGTAGCCCTGGTGGTGTGTCTCCCTCATATGTGTCACGTTGCCTTTACTCACATGCCTGTGTTGTACTTGCTGTTGCAGTTCGCATACACAGTGTAATTTTGCAGTTCATCATCCCCATAACAGCACCCACGTTGGAATCACAACAGAGGCAAGTATGGTGTATTAGTCTGTTTATTGTGATACATTTGTGTGAATAGTGCATAGGATGGGTAGTGCTGTACATATATCTTGCAATCAGAAGTTCCTAGGTGAATTGAAAGTCCTGGTAGACAAAATCCCCAGTATCGGGGCCACAGTTGTCTGAGACATTGGTCCAACTTGTACTCCCCATGCAATGTGTGGGAGTTGTGTTGCCGTCAACAGGGTGAACAGTCTGTGCACAAAGGTGAACATCCAGAACAGGTTCAGGCTTCCTGGGAGTTGCGCTTGGCCATCGGCCTCTCACTTGCCCCTCCTCGGACGACCCCTCTTCTTTGGGGGGGGGCCCCTCAAGTACAGGCTGCTGCGGTGCAGGGGACTCTCCGCCAGAGTCATCCTCCCTCCCTGTGGCAGTTGCAGTTTGTTCAGCACCAGATGTTGTTGGCACGCAGGGAGGTGTGGACTGGTTGCTGTTCATCTGGCGGAGGCATTGTAAAATGTCCCTGTGCACCGCCGTCATCTCTTGCAGTGCGTCCCACTTGGACTCCACGCGGGACATGTGTGAGTCCAAGCGGGCATGATAGGCAGCCTGCTGCTGTTTCATGTCTCTGAGGAGCCCCACTACCTGGCTGAGATCTCCGGTGCTGGACTGGTACGCATCGGCTATGCGTACCAGTTGTGGGTCATCATGCACACCAGCAACCTCTGCAAGCAGCGACCTCTGTCTCCCACCCCTCCCACCACCCCTGCTGACATGTGCAGTGCGTGCAGTGGCACGCACAGATGACCCTGGTCCACCTTGGGGGTTGGTGGTGGTGGTGGTGTCCATGGCCCCACGTTGGTCCAGGGTCCCTGTGCTGGTGTTGCTCCTTGTTCTGTCCATGTCGGCAGGGATGGTATTTGTGGTGACAGTCGTTGGAGGGGTGGGTGCAGGGGTGCAGCTGGTGGTCCTGCTGGTGCTGCAGCTGGTGGTCCTGCTGGTGCTGCATGTAGACTTGCACCGGATGTGCCAGGTTGGTCTTCTTCGTCCGAGGAGGGCAGAGGCTGTACGACACCAGTGAGCTCCGCATCCTCTTGAGCCTGGGACTGGGACTCCTCAGCGTCTGCTGCTGTGTCCCCATCATCACCTGTTTTTGGGAGACACACACAATGTATGTTATGTTTCTGCAGGCATCAATGGTTGACACACCTGACAGTTGTGACTGTGCCTCTGGGTGCGGGCCTGTACATTGCATTGTCCTAAGTCGTCACAGTCAGGGGTTGATATTGGTGTGGCACATTGTCCTGCATTATTTGGGCATTTCTATGTATTTGTTGGGGTGTGAACATAGTCTGCATTGGTTGTATTTGGTTGACAGCCGGCCCTCCTTCCCACCCAGCCAGTCAGTTATCCCACCATGGACTGTGCTTGCATTGCAGGGAGTGGATGTTGTCTCTCAGGATGTCAGTCAGTGGTGTTGTGCTGTTTGTTGGTGCACAGTTCCCAGCAGGGCCTTGTGCTCCCCACAGCAGTAGCCAGTGTCAGCCATCTTGTGAGTCCTACTCCACTCCCTGTGATGTGAGCATGGTTCAGGGTGGTGTTGATGGGACAGTTGTGGGGATGAGCTATGTCTGTGACTATGACTCCCATCATGCTATTGCCTCCACCCCACTTCCCAGCATTCCCTTACTTACTTGCTTTTGTGGGGAGTTCAGTGTGTGTGGGTGTGAGGGCAATGGCAAGATGGCTGACAGTGGTGTCCTGCTGTTGGTTGGTGTGCAGTTCCCAGCATGCCCTTGTGTTCCCCACAGCAGTAGCCAGTGTCAGCCATCTTGTGTGTCCTTATCCACTCCCTGTGATGTGAGCATGGTTCAGGGTGGTGTTGATGGGCCAGTTGTGAGGCTGAGCAATATCTGTGCCTACTACTCCCATCATGCTATTGCCTCCACCCCCTTCCCAGCATGCCCATGCTTCCTTCCTTTGACTCTGCTTCCCTGTGGGGTGGGCTGGCTGTGCTGACAGGATGGCTGGGAGTGTTGTCCTGGCAGTTGTTTGGCTAAAAGTCCCAAGAGTGTCCCTGTGCTTCACACAACATAACCCAGAGTGGTGGTTCTTTGTGGGATCTTGAGTTAGGATGTGAGGCATTGCATTCTCCCAGGTGGGTTCTGTGGAGTTTGTGTTGAGGGGGTGTGAGGGGAGGTGCTTGTGACTATGGTCAGTGCTGCAAGTCCTCCTTCCCACCCAGCCAGATATCCCACCATGGAACGTGCTTCCATTGCAGGGAGTGGAAGTTGTCTCTCAGGATGTCAGTCAGTGGTGTCCTGCTGTTTGTTGGTGCACAGTTCCCAGCAGGGCCTTGTGCTCCCCACAGCAGTAGCCAGTGTCAGCCATCTTGTGAGTCCTTCTCCACTCCCTGTGATGTGAGCATGGTTCAGGGTGGTGTTGATGGGACAGTTGTGGGGGTGAGCTATGTCTGTGACTGTGACTCCCATCATGCTATTGCCTCCACCCCACTTCCCAGCATTCCCATACTTACTTGCTTTTGTGGGGAGTTCAGTGTGTGTGGGTGTGAGAGCAATGGCAAGATGGCTGACAGTGGTGTCCTGCTGTTGGTTGGTGTGCAGTTCCCAGCATGCCCTTGTGCTCCCCACAGCAGTAGCCAGTGTCAGCCATCTTGTGTGTCCTTATCCACTCCCTGTGATGTGAGCATGGTTCAGGGTGGTGTTGATGGGCCAGTTGTGAGGCTGAGCAATATCTGTGCCTACTACTCCCATCATGCTATTGCCTCCACCCCCCTTCCCAGCATGCCCATGCTTCCTTCCTTTTGACTCTGCTTCCCTGTGGGGTGGGCTGGCTGTGCTGACAGGATGGCTGGGAGTGTTGTCCTGGCAGTTGTTTGGCTAAAAGTCCCAAGAGTGTCCCTGTCCTTCACACAACATAACCCAGGGTGGTGGTTCTTTGTGGGATCTTGAGTTAGGATGTGAGGCATTGCATTCTCCCAGGTGGGTTCTGTGGAGTTTGTGTTGAGGGGGTGTGAGGGGAGGTGCTTGTGACTATGGTCAGTGCTGCAAGTCCTCCTTCCCACCCAGCCAGATATCCCACCATGGAACGTGCTTCCATTGCAGGGAGTGGAAGTTGTCTCTCAGGATGTCAGTCAGTGGTGTCCTGCTGTTTGTTGGTGCACAGTTCCCAGCAGGGCCTTGTGCTCCCCACAGCAGTAGCCAGTGTCAGCCATCTTGTGAGTCCTTCTCCACTCCCTGTGATGTGAGCATGGTTCAGGGTGGTGTTGATGGGACAGTTGTGGGGGTGAGCTATGTCTGTGACTATGACTCCCATCATGCTATTGCCTCCACCCCACTTCCCAGCATTCCCATACTTACTTGCTTTTGTGGGGAGTTCAGTGTGTGTGGGTGTGAGAGCAATGGCAAGATGGCTGACAGTGGTGTCCTGCTGTTGGTTGGTGTGCAGTTCCCAGCATGCCCTTGTGATCCCCACGACACAGCAACAGTGTCAGACATCTTTGATGGGCCTTTCCACTCTCTGTGGGATGTGCATGCGTGAGTGTGAGCTTGCTGGGCCATGTGGTGGGGGATGTAGAGCTGTGACTACGACTCCCATCATGCTATTGCCTCCACCCCCTTCCCAGCATGCCCGTCCTTCCTTCCTTTTGACTCTGCTTCCCTGTGGGGTGGGCTGCCTGTGCTGACAGGATGGCTGGGAGTGTTGTCCTGGCAGTTGTTTGGCTGAAAGTCCCAAGAGTGTCCCTGTGCTTCACACGACATAACCCAGGGTGGAGGTTCTTTGTGGGATCTTGAGTTAGGATGTGTGGCATTGCATTCTCCCAGGTGGGTTATGTGGAGTATGTGTTGAGGGTGTGTGTGAGGGGAGGTGCTTGTGACTATGGTCAGTGCTGCGAGTCCTCCTTCCCACCCAGCCAGCCAGATATCCCACCATGGAACGTGCTTCCATTGCAGGGAGTGGAAGTTGTCTCTCAGGATGTCAGTCAGTGGTGTCCTGCTGTTGGTTGTTGCACAGTTGCCAGCAGGGCCTTGTGCTCCCCACAGCAGTAGCCAGTGTCAGCCATCTTGTGAGTCCTTTTCCACTCCCTGTGATGTGCGCATGGTTCATGGTGGTGTTGATGGGACAGTTGTGGGGGGGGGCAATATGTGTGACTACGACTCCCGTGATGCTATTGGCTACACTGACTTGCCCAGCATACACAGAATTCCTTTCTTTCAGTGGTCTTCACTGTGTGTTGGTGTTGTAGTGGTGGCTACATGTCTGGATGTGTTTGTTAGTTCCATTTGTGCCACTGCCTAGCTGTAGTTGTAGTTGTGTTTGTACATGTGATGACACGGTTAAATGTAACTTTGAGATGGCATGTGTTGTGTTTATCTGACTGACATACACATTTTGGGATGATTCTTGTTAGAAATGGGATCTCTAGTTGGCAAGGGCTTGCACCTTTGTCCAAGTAGGGACCCTTCTTCCTAGTCAGGGTAAGGGTGTTACACTCGTGAAGTAACCCCTGCTCACCCTCGTGGTAGCTTGGCACGAGCAGTCGGGCTTAATTCAGAGGCAGTGTGTAAAGCATTTGCACATAACCAACAGTAATACAGTGTAAGCACTACAAACGCACACCACACCAGTTTAGAAAAATAACCAATATTTTATATACTCAAGACAAGACCAATTACGACAAAAATCCACAATACTATACTTTAAAAATGAATGCTTGATACGGTAACTTCTTCTTTGCAGGAATAGCACAAAAGCAAAGTTCGTACGAGTCGGTAGCTCCGTCCGAGCCTACCGTGATGCTGAAAACCACAGAGTCTGACAGTTCCAGCCGACCGCGTCGATACGGGCCAGCAGAGTCATGAACAGACTCGGTTACAGTACCTTTCTCGTTGTGGCTGGTACGGAGTGTACGAGCTGGTCGGCGTTCGTCGCAGTTGCGGTGCAAGACGGAGCGATGCAAGGTGCGGTGTCCCTCGATGCGGTGCAGGCAGCGGCTCGATGAGCGTCGTGCAGACGGAGTCGGTGAGTCCAAGGCGTGCGATGCAGGGTGAGACGATGCTCGATGCGGTGCTGACAGGTTGCGATGCAGGCGACCAAGCCGGAGTGCGGGAGCTGGCGTCGGACAGCGGTGCGAGTCGGAGCGGCGCGTCGCAGACGTGCGAGCGGTGCCCCAAATGCGATGCGGTCACGGCTCTTGAGCCAGTTGCAGCGATAGCGTCGGTCGGGTCCGGTTGGTTCAGTGAAGCGATGCGAACTGCGGTGCCCACAGGTCACGGTGGAAGCAGCGGCTCGATGTTGGCGGCGTCGGACGTCGCCCACGGTGAGACCAGGGTTGCGATGCGAAGCGGGGCGATGCGGTCTGCGGTGCAAACAGGTCACCGGCCAGGGATGGATTCGGTTGACGGAGTCGGTTGCAGTTCCCTTCCTCTGTGGCAACTGAAACAGCGTTCCAGAAGCGGTACCCAGAGGCTTGTGAAGTCTTTGCAGTCCCTGAGACTTCTTAACAGGAGGCCAGCTCGGTTCCAGGCCCTTGGAGATACTCAGCACAAGTTTGTAGAAAGTTCAGTCCTTTCACTGCCCAAGGCAGAAGCAGCAGCTGCAGGCCAACCCAACAAAGCAACAACACAGCAAAGGGGCAGTACTCCTCCTGGCAGCTCTTCCAGCTCTTCGTCTTGGCAGGTTCCTTGATTCCAGCGAGATCTAAATTCATGGGGTCAGGGCCCCAATATTTATATCCCAAATTCCTTTGTTCTCTGAAGGCAGAGAGGCCTTTGCCTAGTCCAAACCAGTTCTGGAGCACTTTGTTGACAAGTCTCCGTCCCTTCTTTCAGTGAGTAGGCCAGGGACATCAGACGCACCACAGGAGGTGGAGCCAGCATTGTGGAGGGAAGGCACTGTCCTATTCAGGGCCCAGGTGCAACCCCTCCCACCCATCGACATGTAGATCTTGCTATTCAGCCCTGTGCTGACTCGCCCTGTCTCCTGGCATCCCCCAGCCCCTGTCACTCACACTCCAGACAAGGAATACACAACCTCGCAGAGGCAGGCTTGGATGGTTAGACAAGAAAATACCCACTTTCTAAAAGTGGTATTTTCAAACCCAGAATGTTAAAACCACCTTCACTAAAAGATGCATTTTATCATTCTGAGTCCAGGCATACTAAACTCGAATTTCTACCATGTTCCCGGGGTCAGTTAGGATTATAAGCTGTAATAATCAAAACTGCCCGTTCTGGCCTAGGGGAACAGGTAGCCTTGCAATAGTGAAAAACGAACTAGGCTGTAATTCACTATCAGGACATGCCGCACACACCAGGGCATGTCCTACCTTTCAGCGTACAACGCACCCTGCCCACAGGGGTACCTGGGGCCTACCTTAGGGGTGACTAACATGTAGCAAAGGGAAGGTTTAGGGACTTGCAAGTGTGTGCACTTGCCAAGTCGACATGGCAGCCCCAGGCTGCGCACAGGCTCTGCGATGGCAGGCCCGAGTTACATTTTACGGGCTGTTTGCGTGGGTGGCACAATCCAGTGCTGCAGCCCACCAACAGCATTTGGTCTATAGGCCCTGGCACTCGCAGTGCACTTTACAAGGGACTGACACATAAACCAAATAGGCCAATCATGGAAACACCAATCCATAACACATTTTATACAGGAGCACTTGCACTTTCCCACTGGACCGCAGTGAGGAAAGTGCGCAGAATCATTACACCAGCAAAAACAGAGTCAAAACCGGGAGGTCAGAAAGCAAAAGTCAGGGGGAACACGCCAAAAGATGCCAAGTCTAACACATGTCCCCTCCAGCTGAAAGTAGGGAGAACTACCCAACCCCATTGGAGTTCTCTTCACTAAGGCGGAAGAACCTGGACAGACCATCTGCGTTGGCGTGTTCTGTACCTAGGACGGTGTTCCACCGTAAAGTCCATTCCCTGTAGGGAGATGGACCACCTCAGCAGTTTTGGATTCTCACCCCTCATTTGCATCAACCATCTGAGGGGCCTGTGGTCTGTCTGAACCCGGAAGTGAGTCCCAAACAGGTTTGGTCTCAACTTCTTCAGTGCCCAGACCACAGCAAAAGCTTCCCTTTCTATGGCACTCCACCTCTGTTCCCTGGGAAGTAGTCTCCTGCTAAGGAAGACTACAGGCTGATCCAGGCCCTCTTCGTTCAGTTGTGAGAGCACCGCTCCAACACCATGCTCTGAAGCGTCAGTCTGCACGACAAATTCTTTGGAGAAGTCAGGTGCCTTGAGCACGGGCGCCGTGCACATGGCTGCCTTCAGGGCATCAAAAGCTTTCTGGCAGGACTCAGTCCAGATCACTTTCCTGGGCTGCCTCTTAGAGGTCAGCTCTGTTAAGGGGCAACGATGGTGCCATAGCCCTTAACAAATCTCCTATAATAGCCGGTGAGACCTAAGAAGGCTCTCACCTCTGTCTGGGTCTTGGGGGCTCCCAAGCCAGAATGGTGTCAATCTTGGGTTGTAGGGGCGCCACCTGGCCGCTTCCTACCTGGTGTCCCAAGTACACCACAGAACCCTGCCCGATCTGGCACTTACTGGCCTTGATCGTGAGGCCTGCACCTTGCAGAGCCCTCAACACTTTCTCAAGGTGCTGTAAATGTTCTTCCCAGCTGGAACTGAACACAGCAATGTCATCCAGGTAGGCGGCACTGAAATCCTCCAGCCCAGCCAACACCTGATTGACCAACCTCTGAAAGGTGGCAGGGGCATTCTTCAACCCAAAGGGCATCACCCGGAATTGGTAATGACCTTCTGGGGTTGAGAATGCTGATCTCTCCTTGGCCCCATCGGTTAAGGCAATCTGCCAGTACCCAGACGTCAAATCAAACGTGCTGAGGAACCGGGCAGCTCCCAACCGATCAATGAGCTCATCAGCTCTGGGGATGGGTTGCGCGTCAGTCCTGGTGACGGCATTGAGCCCACGGTAGTCCACACAAAACCGGAGTTCTGGAGTGGCACCGGGCGCCGCAGCCTTTGGGACCAAGACCACTGGGCTGGCCCAAGGACTGTGGGAGGGCTCAATCACCCCTAACGCCAACATCTTAGAGACCTCCTCCTTGATGCTGGCTCTGACCCGGTCAGTCAACCTGTAAATCTTGTGCTTTACAGGAGGGCTGTCACCAGTGTCCACGTCATGGGTACACCAGTGAGTAACACCGGGGGTCAGAGAGAACAGTGGGGCGAACTGTCCCAACAACTGGCGACAGTCCCCCTGCTGCTCCTGAGTCAGAGTAGGGGAGAGGATCACACCCTCTACTGACCCATCACGCTCCTTGGTAGACAGGAGGTCAGGGAGAGGCTCACTCTCCTCTTCCACCCCATCATCTGTCGCCAAGAGCATACTCACTTCGGACCTCTCGAAGTGGGGCTTGAGGCGGTTCACGTGAAGGACCCTCAAAGGGTTCCTTGGAGCCTGCAAATCCACCAGGTAGGTGACGTCACTTTTGCGCTCCTTTACCTCATATGGCCCAGTCCACTTGTCCTGCAAGGCACAAGGTGCCACTGGGGCCATGACCCACACTTTTTGCCCAGGTTGAAATTCGACCAGAGTGGCGTTCTGGTCATACCATCTCTTCATTTCTTCCTGGTTGGCTTCTAGGTTCGCCTGAGCGAGTTTCCTGAAGCGGGCAGTTTGGTTTCTAAAGGCCAGCATGTAGCTAAATACATCCTGGGGAGTTTTCCTGGGAGCCGCCTCCCAGCCTTCCTTTACCAAACTCAGAGGTCCTCTGACAGGGTGGCCATACAGGAGCTCAAAGGGGCTGTACCCAAGAGACTTCTGAGGCACCTCCCTGTATGCAAAGAGTAGGCATGGCAAGAGGACGTCCCACTTACGCCTCATGGGTTCTGTTAGACCCTTGATCATGCCTTTCAAGGTCTGGTTGAATCTCTCCACCAGACCGTTTCCTTGTGGGTGGTAAGGAGTGGTGAACTTGTAGGTTACACCACACTCCTTCCACAGGGATGTCATATACCTCGATATGAAATTGGTCCCCCTATCAGAAACCACCTCTCTGGGGAATCCCACACGGGAAAAGATCCCCATTAACGCCCGGCCCACCACTGGCGCCGTCGTTGTCCTGAGAGGGATTGCCTCCGGGTACCGGGTGGCATGGTCCACCAAGACCAGGATGTACCTGTTGCCCATGGCTGTCTTGGGATCCAGTGGCCCCACAATATCCATCCCTACCCTTTCAAAGGGTGTTCCAACAACAGGAAAAGGTTGGAGAGGAGCTTTGACCTTCCTCCCACTCTTACCACTTGCCTGGCAAGTTTGGCAAGACCTGCAGTGTGCATCTGACTGCCTTCGCATTTGGGGCCAAAAGAAGTGGGTGACAAGCCTGTCAAAGGTCTTGTCCTGCCCCAAATGTCCTGCCAAAGGCACGTCATGAGCCAGACCCAGTAGGAAGGTCCTGAAGCGCTGGGGTACCACCAGCACACGGGCTGACCCAGGCTCAGCAACCTTAGGCTCACTGTATAGGAGACCGCTCTCCCAGTAGATCAGATGTGACCCGGACTGATTACCAGCTGCCTGGTCTGCAGCCTGCCGCCGCAGACCCTCCAGAGTAGGGCACTCGTTCTGCTCCCTGCAGAACTCCTCCCTGGTGGGACCCCCTTCTTGCTGCCAATGGGTCAGCTCAGAGATGTCTCCCAGTTCGGCTACCTGCTCCCCTGTAGGCACCGGGCGTCCCCCTCGAGGTCCGCCTCCTCCCGGTCCGTGGGAACTTCGGGGGCCGGTTTCCCGCGCCCCTGCCCTTTCTCTTGGCAGGGACTTGGGCCACTGTTTCAGGCTCCAAGTCCTCTTGATCACCCTTTCTGGCTGCCATTGACCGAGTAGACACGCATGCCCACTCTGGCAACCCAAGCATCTCCAAGTGAGACCTGAGCTCAACCTCCTTCCATGAGGACTGCTCCAGGTCGTTTCCTAGCAGACAATCTACAGGCATGGTAGGGCTCACAACCACCCTCAAGGGACCTGAGACCCCCCATTCAAAGGGAACCTGCGCTACCATACACTGGCGCTCAGAGTTGTCGACAGCAACTACTTGGTGGAATGCTCCTGGGACTACTTGCTTCTCAGACACCAGGTGACACCGGACTGAGGTCACACTGGCTCCAGTATCTCTGAGAGCCTCTACCCTGTTCCCATTAATGGTCACCCAGGTGCTATATTTCTTTGTGTTAGGGGGCACCTGGTTTCCTGGGACCATCTCACTGTCCCCTAGTGAGACAAGGGTCATTTCTGCGGGATCCCCACCCTCCTGTGGGCACCCCTCCTCCCCAAGCGCTACACTAGCCAACACTTTGGATTGTCCACCGGTGGGTGGCTGTGTCCCCTTCGGGCACTTGGGGTCCCCCTTAAAGTGACCTACCTGGTCACATGCATAACACTTGCGGGGGCCGGTCTCAACAGGCTTCCCTGTAGAGACCCCTTTCTTCTTATCACCGGGGGCTGGGAACCTTTACCCTGGGTACTAGTTTGGGGCCCTTTAGAGAACTCCTGTGCTTTACCCTTGTCCCCCCACCTTTCTGCTGGGGACCCTGCCCACCTTTGGCTGAGTCTCCCCAAACGCTTTCTTGTGGACCCTGGTACTCACCCAGCGGTCCGCTTCCATAGCAAGCTTCCTGGGGTCAGTTAGCTTACTATCTACTAGGTGCTGGCGCAGATCTGCAAAACATAGACTAGACAAGTGCTCCCATGCAATCAAGTTGTAGAGCCCCTGAAAATCTGTTACACTACTGCCCTTCACCCAACCATCCAGAGACCTGCAGAACACATCCACACATTCCAACCAAGTGTTGGCATCAGACTTCTTACTGGACCTGAACTGATCCCTGTACTTTTCAGGAGTAAGACCATACTTCGTGAGAAGGGCATCCTTCATGTCAGCATAGGTGAGGTGATACCCCTTACCCAAAGCTATCAGAGCATCCCTTGCTTCTTCAGGGAAAAGGGGCCACAATCCTGCTCCCCAATTCTCCTCAGGGACCCCATTCATGTGTATGGCTGCCTCATAACCCTGAAACCACCTTTGTATGTCATCCCCCTTCTTGAACTCCTTGCCTACGTTCTTGGGAATGTGCACAATCCTGTCTGCTTTTCTGGACGAATTGCTGCCACCATCTGAGCCTGACTTACTCCTAAGTTCTAGCTCCTTCAGTTCTCTCTCATGCTCTAAGAGCATCTTCCTCTCCTCTATGGCCAATCTCTTCTCCTCCCGCTCACTCTCCAGTCTGAGCTTCTGAAGCTCAAACTGCCTTGCCTCCCGCCTGTCCTCCAGCTCCTCTGGGGACAGACTGCTGCTGCCTGACCTGGCGGGTTCCCCCCTAACCAAAAGCACATCCACCCTGGAAATAGGCTCCTCCACCTCCTCACTGAGATCACCAGGCTGCCCATTGGCATGTCTGGCTGCTACCCAGGCCCTCAGCGCCTTCTGTAGCTCCTCCTTCCTTGTGAGGCCTTTAATTTGGACTTTCAGGTTTTACAAATCGCTCGTAACTCCTTTACGGCGTAGGATTCCAACCTATCCTCTACAAAGATAACTTCCAGAGATGCAACGGATGATGCAATTGATTCAGGCATGACAAAAGTCGTGAGTTGAAAACTGGCAAGATCAAAAATAGGCCAAAAGAAAAAGAACCAGTATGTGGTACGTAATGGTCTGCGATATGGTAGTAGTGCACACCAATCACTGTAAGTCAAGTGCAAACACAAGTCCTATCCTCACCGCTGACAACCAATGTTAGAAATGGGATCTCTAGTTGGCAAGGGCTTGCACCTTTGTCCAAGTAGGGACCCTTCTTCCTAGTCAGGGTAAGGGTGTTACACTCGTGAAGTAACCCCTGCTCACCCTCGTGGTAGCTTGGCACGAGCAGTCGGAGCTTAATTCAGAGGCAGTGTGTAAAGCATTTGCACATAACCAACAGTAATACAGTGTAAGCACTACAAACGCACACCACACCAGTTTAGAAAAATAACCAATATTTTATATACTCAAGACAAGACCAATTACGACAAAATCCACAATACTATACTTTAAAAATGAATGCTTGATACGGTAACTTCTTCTTTGCAGGAATAGCACAAAAGCAAAGTTCGTACGAGTCGGTAGCTCCGTCCGAGCCTACCGTGATGCTGAAAACCACAGAGTCTGACAGTTCCAGCCGACCGCGTCGATACGGGCCAGCAGAGTCATGAACAGACTCGGTTACAGTACCTTTCTCGTTGTGGCTGGTATGGAGTGTACGAGCCGGTCGGCGTTCGTCGCGGTTGCGGTGCAAGACGGAGCGATGCAAGGTGCGGTGTCCCTCGATGCGGTGCAGGCAGCGGCTCGATGAGCGTCGTGCAGACGGAGTCGGTGAGTCCAAGGCGTGCGATGCAGGGTGAGACGATGCTCGATGCGGAGCTGACAGGTTGCGATGCAGGCGACCAAGCCGGAGTGCGGGAGCTGGCGTCGGACAGCGGTGCGAGTCGGAGCGGCGCGTCGCAGACGTGCGAGCGGTGCCCCAAATGCGATGCGGTCACGGCTCTTGAGCCAGTTGCAGCGACAGCGTCGGTCGAGTCCGGTTGGTTCAGTGAAGCGATGCGAACTGCGGTGCCCACAGGTCATGGTGCAAGCAGCGGCTCGATGTTGGCGGCGTCGGACGTCGCCCACGGTGAGACCAGGGTTGCGATGCGAAGCGGGGCGATGCGGTCTGCGGTGCAAACAGGTCACCGGCAAGGGATGGATTCGGTTGACGGAGTCGGTTGCAGTTCCCTTCCTCTGTGGCAACTGAAACAGCGTTCCAGAAGCGGTACCCAGAGGCTTGGGAAGTCTTTGCAGTCCCTGAGACTTCTTAACAGGAGGCCAGCTCGGTTCCAGGCCCTTGGAGATACTCAGCACAAGTTTGTAGAAAGTTCAGTCCTTTCACTGCCCAAGGCAGAAGCAGCAGCTGCAGGCCAACCCAACAAAGCAACAACACAGCAAAGGGGCAGTACTCCTCCTGGCAGCTCTTCCAGCTCTTCGTCTTGGCAGGTTCCTTGATTCCAGCGAGATCTAAATTCATGGGGTCAGGGCCCCAATATTTATATCCCAAATTCCTTTGTTCTCTGAAGGCAGAGAGGCCTTTGCCTAGTCCAAACCAGTTCTGGAGCACTTTGTTGACAAGTCTCCGTCCCTTCTTTCAGTGAGTAGGCCAGGGACATCAGACGCACCACAGGAGGTGGAGCCAGCATTGTGGAGGGAAGGCACTGTCCTATTCAGGGCCCAGGTGCAACCCCTCCCACCCATCGACATGTAGATCTTGCTATTCAGCCCTGTGCTGACTCACCCTGTCTCCTGGCATCCCCCAGCCCCTGTCACTCACACTCCAGACAAGGAATACACAACCTCGCAGAGGCAGGCTTGGATGGTTAGACAAGAAAATACCCACTTTCTAAAAGTGGTATTTTCAAACCCAGAATGTTAAAACCACCTTCACTAAAAGATGCATTTTATCATTCTGAGTCCAGGCATACTAAACTCGAATTTCTACCATGTTCCCGGGGTCAGTTAGGATTATAAGCTGTAATAATCAAAACTGCCCGTTCTGGCCTAGGGGAACAGGTAGCCTTGCAATAGTGAAAAACGAACTAGGCTGTAATTCACTATCAGGACATGCCGCACACACCAGGGCATGTCCTACCTTTCGCGTACAACGCACCCTGCCCACAGGGGTACCTGGGGCCTACCTTAGGGGTGACTAACATGTAGCAAAGGGAAGGTTTAGGGACTTGCAAGTGTGTGAACTTGCCAAGTCGACATGGCAGCCCCAGGCTGCGCACAGGCTCTGCGATGGCAGGCCCGAGTTACATTTTACGGGCTGTTTGCGTGGGTGGCACAATCCAGTGCTGCAGCCCACCAACAGCATTTGGTCTATAGGCCCTGGCACTCGCAGTGCACTTTACAAGGGACTGACACATAAACCAAATAGGCCAATCATGGAAACACCAATCCATAACACATTTTATACAGGAGCACTTGCACTTTCCCACTGGACCACAGTGAGGAAAGTGCGCAGAATCATTACACCAGCAAAAACAGAGTCAAAACCGGGAGGTCAGAAAGCAAAAAGTCAGGGGGAACACGCCAAAAGATGCCAAGTCTAACAATTCTGTTCTGGTTGCTGTGTAATTGCTATGAGTGCATGGTTTGACTCTCCCCTTGACAGTGATGTGTGTGTGTATTGTGGCAGAATATTGTGTACATTTGTTGTGTACTCACCAGGCTCTGGGATGTTCTCTAGTCCATATACGCTCACTGGCGGAAGGATGGCCCGCACCTTCTCCTCCCAGGGCCTGAGGTATACTGGCTTGGCAGGAGGGCCACTGCCGGTGTATTGGCTCAGGAGGTAGTCTTTCTTGAGCAGGTCCCGTACCCTCCTGCGCACGTCATACCACCTGTTCTGGATGTCGGTCTTTGTGCGCAGACATGGTGATTGTGCGTTCACCCTGCTGATGATCCTCTCCCACATCTTGGTTTTCTGGGAGATGGGGGTCTGTTGGACCAGTGTGCCAAACAGCTGTGGCTCTACCCTGAGGATCTCGTCTACCATGACTTCCAATTCACAATCTAGGAACTTGTGATTCTTCTTGGGGGGCATGGCGATGGGTGGTGATGGTGAGTGATGTGTGTGTTGGTGTGCAGGTGAGGGTGTGTGAGTGTGTGTTTTGCTGGGTGTATGTGAGGTAGGTATTTGTTGGTGTGCTGATGGTGTGTGGCTTGTGTGAGGGATGAGCTGTGGGTGTGTGGTTGCTGTCTGTTGGGTGCTGGCAGTAGAATGGCATTTGCAAAGGATCATGGTTGGGATTTGTGTCCTTTATATGGGTGGAGTTGTGGGTGTGTCTTTGTTCTCTGTCCCCACCCCCCAGTATTTATTGGCTTTGTAATTGCTTGTTTGGCCTTTTTTTGTGTAATTTTTCCTTTGTACTGTCTGTGCATGTTGGAAACGTTCTTGTGACCGAGTCGGACCCTGCATTTGTCTCGTACGGTCTTCTCCGTTTCGTTCACGCTGTGTTTGTGCAGTTTTCTATGCTGCGTACGCGTCGGTCGCGGTGTTTTGTGTTACTTCGGCTCGGTTTTGTATGCGTGGTCGGTCGTGACGGCTTGTCCTCCGTACGACTCGGTCGTGGGTTTTCGCGCCTTGCATCGTACTTTGCGGTTTGGAGTTCGCGTGTACGTTTCGGTCGGATTTGTTCCGGGTGCGTGTCGGTCGGTTCGATTAGCGTGTTTTTCCGGCCGGATTGCTGTTTCCCGTGCGGCTCGGTCGTTCGGCTTGGGTTCAGTACGTGTCGGTCGGATTTTGCACGCCTTGCATCGTACTTGGCGTGTCGGGCGCCACAGGTACGTGTCGGTCGGAATAAATTCCGGCTCCGAGTCGGTCGGTGCTTTTTCCGGCCCGAATCGGAATCGACCCCATAGTGAGGACAGTGAGTTTCAAACATTGGGTGTAACTCTCATAGTTCGACAGTTGTAAATAAACTTGTCAAAAGTACTCTCAAAAAAGTACTTTGTACAAACAGATGAATATTTCATATCCATGGCACTCACCTGCATCAGTCAGGTGTATCGATCGCATCTGTTCATGGCAAATGGCCTTAAATACAGACGCCCGTCCCACCTAATAAATAGAGGCAGGGAAAAGCTAGTCATCAAAGAAGACGCAGCATCATAGAAAGCATTATAAAAACAACAGGAAAAGTAAAGGTATCCAGTTGATTGTCAATGGAAAAATTGGATTGAAGGACATGGTCCCGAGTAGTCCTATCTCAGTTTCACAAGAAAGTATGCTACTGGGGTCACCTTACATTGAATTTCATAGGAATTTGTTGTGGCAGGGGCAACTAAAACGTTGTCAGCAGACTAGTAGCTATCATATGGCAACTATGGGGAACTATCAGTAGGTCCAAAAAGGGAAGCTTCTCCTTGCTGGATTCGCATGTAAAGCGAAGATGCATGACGTATAACACCTAATTTGCCGATTAGGTCTAAGCTGCTAACATCGATATTCGCTCTATATGCACGCACGTAACAGCGGTCTCTCTGGCTGCTGCATGTTCCTCATTAGGCTGCCATTTGCGTTTTAGATGCTCTGGCCATAACGAAGGTTAACGCAATGTTATGCGCTGTCCCTTTTTAATATAACATCAAGTACTGCTTCATAGGCACACATTTAGCAGTTGTCTGTTTATATAGTTGCCATATGATAGCTACTAGTCTGCTGACAACGTTTTAGTTGCCCCTGCCACAACAAATTCCTATGAAATTCAATGTAAGGTGACCCCAGTAGCATACTTTCTTGTGAAACTGAGATAGGACTACTCGGGACCCTGTCCTTCAATCCAATTTTTCCATTGACAATCAACTGGATACCTTTACTTTTTCTGTTGTTTTTATAATGCTTTCTATGATGCTGCGTCTTCTTTGATGACTAGCTTTTCCCTGCCTCTATTTATTAGGTGGGACGGGCATCTGTATTTAAGGCCATTTGCCGTGAACAGATGCGATCGATACACCTGACTGATGCAGGTGAGTGCCATGGATATGAAATATTCATCTGTTGGTACAAAGTACTTTTTTGAGAGTACTTTTGACAAGTTTATTTACAACTGTCCAACTATGAGAGTTACACCCAATGTTTGAAACTCACTGTCCACACTATGTGTCACTATTTTAGTTTTCTTTTTCCTTGCAGGTACACCGGTGAACCTACGGATCAGCATGATCACTGGTGACACCTTTTGCAACTTGCCTCTTTAATATTTCTCGTTTTTACTCACTTTTTTTGTATAGTCTCATGCAGTAGCTTTTCGAAGATCCTGATGAAAGCCATGAAACTACTATAGTTAAAAAACGGCTGAAACATGTCGATCACTCGAGAGTGCAGCTACCTCTAATGATGGCAGCTACACTATTTACATTGTGTTTTTAATCCTGGCACCTGGAAGCGATAATAAAATTTGATAGGCTTACCACGTAGCTAGTTTTAGTCACTTTCTCCTGCACCACAGTTTAGTTAGCACTGCACTACCTCATACACACACAACTGCTCATACTGGGTTTTAGATACCCCTTTCTTCACTTTGAAAAACATCCCTGAGCTCCTCCCTCGCAGCGAGGGGGTTGTAGCCCGCGTCACAACTAGGTTGTGACGCGTGGAGGTATCCCCATGATGAAGCATGACACCTCTGGTGTGTGAGGGAAACCGTCCTTTAAAGGGACTACTTTAGGTGGACAGTTTTCCAACATTTATATCTCTTTGAGACCAGACTCTCTTTTTTCTATACAGTTCTTTTCTTCCTTTTGGACCTGAGGGCAATTAGTGTTTTTGTAATTTGAAGTAATTCCATTCCGAATTTTTAGGTCTCCTCCAAAGCAACGCATTGCTTAGCATGGCATATCATTGGTTGGCTTCATTGTCATTCTCATCTGCTTGCTTCTTATTCATGTGCTGTGTGGACTTTCCTTCCTCTTCTTGTGTTTGTGCCGCCCTTGGAGCATGGGCACATTACTATGTTCTTCCACTGTTCGCTTTTGCAGGCGCTACTTTTTTCTTTTTGTTTAAGCACTCTATGACAGTGCCTGTTTTCCTGTTGTCTCACTCATGTGCTTCTCTTCTTCGTCTTCCACACTCTGTGTTCCTCTCTCACAGCAGTGTGCTTCTCCCCCTCTCCCCTGCTTTGCCTTACACCTGTGTGTTTTCTCCCTGCTAGGTCCACGTTGCTCTCTTTCACCCATTTGATCCCCCAACCTGCGCACCTGTGTTGCTCCAGCCATCACCCTTAGTTGCCCACCCGTGCCCCCGTGTTGCTTCCGCCCTCCATGTTATGTTATGTCAATTTGTAGAGTGTGGCTAATCACCTGTGAGGGTATCCAGGTGTTGAGTAAGGCAGGCCTGGGGAGTAGATTGTACCTTTTTCATCTGGAAGAGCCATGTCTTAGGGTTCCTCTGGAAGTCCATGAGTGAAGGGGAGGTTTTGAGGTGTTTTGGAAGTCATTCCCGGTTTTGGCTGCGAGGTATGAGAAGGTGCGTCCTCCGCTTCTGGTCTTCTTGATGCGAGGGAGGTGTACTCTTGCCTGGGATGCAGATTGAGGTGTCTGGTGGGTTGGTAGAAGTTGAGGCGATGGTTGAGGTTAGCTGGACCAGTGTTGTGGAGAGCTTTGTAGGCGTGGGTGAGTACCTTTAACTTACATCTTTCCTGGACTGGGTGCCAGTGGAGATTTTTGAGGTCTGGAGAGATGTGGTTATTGCTTCCCCCACCTACTTTAAAAATCCCTCCCCACCTATGCCTCCGAGTTGCCTCAGCCAGTCATCACCGCTTACATACCCATGCCCCCGTGTTGCACCCCCCTGTGTTGCTCTCCTCACCCGCTTGTATAAAAAAAAGAATGCATTTGCTTGTTTTTTTTCCTCTTAGTTACCGATCCAACATGGATTGGTGACTAAAAAGAAAAAAAATGGTTGCATCATTTTGAAGGTGCTCAGATGCATTACACATTGGATTTTCCCAAGTTAAAACTGAAAAACACTTTTTTGTATGAGCCCCATTGTCACTATATTGTACTTTTCTAAAGTTTGGTGCCTATGGAGTCTGTCTCTCTATCTTTCTGTCCGTATCCGTCTGCCTAGCTATCTATCACTCTATCTTTGCCCTTTCCACTTAGCGGGTGCGGTTGTGTGAATGCCTTTCATACTAAGGTTGAAAGTATAGCAGTTCTCAGTAGCGACTGCTAGCGGACCCGGGTGGTGGGGCGGGGGTGGGTGGGGAGCATGGGGTACAAAAAAAGAAAACATTAAAAAAACACTTACCTGAAATGGCTGCCGCCTCTCCTTTGTCCTCGGTCCCTCCAACTTCTTCCTGCACTCCCGGCCAGCAGCAGGAAGCACCCGCCCTACCAGCCTCCCCATAGCCAATCACAACGCTTTGTGATTGATCTGAGCACCGTGGATCGGTGCTAAGACAGGGACTGGGAGGGTTTGCATGTTCCTCACCTGGCTGTGTAATGCAGCCTGGTGGGGGACAAGCAAAGTGCGCAGGACGGCTTGAGGCGGCCTGAGAGGGCCGGCCAAGCCGCCCTGCACACTTCAGGAATGAAAACCACTCCTCTCCCTACTCCGCCAGCCCCGCCCGAGAGCCACTGAAGTATATAGGAAAAGTAAAATGATAATAAGTTATTTTCCTTTTGTTCAGTGGGGCGACTCTCCTCCGCCTTAGCAGAGGAGCCGCCACTGGCAGTTCTGCACTTCCCTACTGGTTCCATATGGGGCTCTACGTCAGAGTCCTCATAACTTACTAACTCATTTCTTGCAGAAGCATTTCCTCATTTAAAGAGGAAAAGGCTCTTGTAACTATTTTAGGGCATTTTTGGTTTGCCTCCGAGTGAACTTTCCTTTATGCGTTCAAATAAAAACGAAGATTGAAGGCAGAGAGGCAAGCAATTTCCAAGCACTTGTTCAAGTCTTATCATCACAAAATCAAAAATGTACTGAAAAAACTTCTGTCAACAGAAATTATGGTTGCCTTCTTAGTTCAGTAACTGAACAATGACACAAAAAATAAAGTTCCCTTACAAAGCTTCTTTCGAAGAGAATTTATGGTTATGATCAAAAACCTAAAAAATCTCTGAAAATCACGAGCTATGGTGAGCCATACCCCAGGTCACTGCTCATGGTATTAAACCAAACATAAATCGTATGATGATGATATTGCAAGGATCTTTCTGGCTCCCCTGGTTTTCTTGTAAAAATTGTTGCTGTCCTTGAGCTGTATCTGCGCTATACGAAACAAACAATTACAATAAGCCAATACAATGGATCCAAACACCCTCTGATCCTGCCCACTAACTTAGCCAAACCTCAGCTGAGAATCCAGCTCTTGAGAATCTTGTCTCCTTGCCAGGTGTCATCATTTTTAGTAACTAAACCACCAGTTCTTCTTCTCAAGGACTAAATGCATCACAGTAATACCAGACCAACATTTTCCACCAGCATGCCACAATTGTAGTTTTGTCATGGTTATCTTACCAGGGTTGGACTGGGATGAAAAAAACAGGAATCTGGGCTCCAAAAACAGGTTGCACGTTCACAAATTGTAATTTAAGGTGATTGGGTCACATTCCACTAACACATGGCAGTGCACTTTCGTGAAAAATTGTGGCAGGTTGTGCACTTTATAACCCATTTGGGCAAGTAAGACCGCACAGAACTGGTTAGGATCTTAAGGTATTTACAAGAGTTACCAAGATTATTTTGTTTGCGTGTGCGTTTTATCCAAGCTGCACTTTCTTCGATATGCACCATTTCATCATATTACAGCTTCATCAACTCCTCATTCACTTAATCTCTTAAGTGAGTTATGCACCAAACTTTAAAATTCAATCACCGTTGACCACAAACTAAACAATATTAGCCCACAAAACCAGCTTATACTGATAATTTGGACCAGCCCTTCTGGGTAATGCCTTATTGCCAGGCAGGCAAGAACAAGCTCATTTCTCTAACTTTTCACACCTTCACCATTGCTGGGGGCCCCATCGTCTTATTAAAGGTGAGGAAATAAATATTAAATGTTTGTGTTCTTATGATTCTCTTTTCCTCTACAAATCTTCTTGTAAGCTAGAAATGCAGTGGACAAAAGCTTAAAATTAGACGGTGAAAATGGAACAAAATCTAAACCTGAGAGACTTAAAGGAACTTCTAACTCAAGCATCTCTCCTATAGAATAGGTAAACAATAAAAGCCCTAAAGAGTTCTGGTTCGCCATTGAATATGCCTCTATCTGCCCGTCTAAGCACCAATATAACCACAGCTTAAGAGCGCTATGATATTATTGGCGGCATATTCGTATCAAAGTTAAAGCACAAAGGAGAGAGAAAAACCACCCAAAGATGCAACACCCTGGCGTACCACATCCCCATCACTAATAAAAAACAACACCATCTCACCACTACACTTCACACTGGTCGAGAACACAGCAATAATATGGAGGATTGTATATTTTCTTGAACTAGCACTTACCCGAAGATAATCCACAAAACCTCTACCGGGTGCTGAAAGGCTGCAACCCCAAATGGACACTTAAAAAATAGACCTGAACTCATTCCACCATGGTCTTGGCTCTGTTCTACTAAATGTAGTCATCCTATCGGCATCTTCTAAAAAGCAGAGCATTGGGACAGATAAGTGCTCTGCATGATAAGAGACGTGTACCCCTGCCCTGAGTGCACAACTGTACTGTTGTCTAGATCACTAATGCTGATTTTTTTGTCATAGGCAAACATGAACCATGCGTGTATGCCATTGCATAGTACTGTCTCACGGATTGTGGTCTTGTTGGACCAGGAGGGGAGACCAAAGTGCTACCCTCAAAGTGGTGGAAGGCTACCACCTTCACCAAGAGTTAAGCAGCACAAGCGTGGTTGCAGCAGCATATCGTGTAGTGATCAGTGTAGTGAACAAGACATTTTGTTACCCTGTATCACTGGAGTGAGGCCTACAGGCTCCCTTCCCTTTTTAAAAGTTCAGCTGCTGTGTGCTTAACGCACCCCGGGCCAACATCACGTAGCTGGGTAACGGCGTGCGTGATAGAAATGTGCTGAATGCATGTGTGTTCGCAAGAAGTACACTACACAAGGGGTGAAGTGTGGTACAATGTGCACATGATAAATGTATACTGGTAGTGTGTGGTTTTAAAATAACACACTGTGGTACCATACAGAACAGCTGTAGCACTGAACAGTGTGCGCAGACTGAATGTGAATGTGTTTGCTGCATGTAGTTATGCTTGTGGTTCCATTTTGGGAAGCCCAGACCTGCCTGGTGAAAACAATGGGGAGTAGAGGAATCCCCCTAGACAGATTTGTGTATTGCTGCATTCCTGTATGCTGGGAGGGACATGAACTGGAGGATGGGAGAGCTAGGCTTTCTCTGTACATTTCAAAGGGCTCTTTGATTCAATGATAGATCACAAGGGAGGGGACTGGACACATCTCAGGAAGAGAGAGATAGGACTGATCAGGCAATCATAAAGAGTATGGCTGGGAGCCCAGGATTAACCTTTGATGCACATATCACCGTGGCTGACATCCAGGTGTGATCTCTAGTAACTCCCATGAATCTTGTGGGTTAATCAGCTTTCGGAGTCCAGCCTGCTGTGACAGACATCCTTCTGGAGGAAGAAGAAAGGTAAATTATGTCCATTTCAAAGAAGCAGAACCCCAACATAAAACCTCAAAGACTCAGACACTAAATTTGCATTGTGTGTCTGGAAAAGGACTATAAGTAGGGGAGTATGAGACCCCAAACATGGTCATCTGCCGAGCAGCTAGATAAGCTGTGTGAGATGGGGAAGCTGTGCAAGACTTCTGCCTGTGACCAGGACTGGGGGCCCAGACCTGTTAGTCTCCCTGCCGGGTGAGGGGACATCACCCAGGGAAACCAAGACCACCTGCTCTGGAGCACCAGTGCCTGCCTGCTCGCCAAGACCAGCGTTCCCTGTGAGGAAGAGGAGAGCACAAAGCCCTGGCGGGTGCCCTATCTTGAGGACTCGCTGTGCGAGCAGTGGCGCCGCCACAGGTAAGAGCGGTGAGGCGGGGAACTCGACATACGACGGGATGAGTTAACGTAAAATAAAAAAGAAATAAAACCACTTACCACGAGTCGGAGATGCTGTGAGCGCAAGGTCCCCCACCCCACCCCACCGCTCTTACCTGTGGCGGCCGCCACTGTGTGCGAGGTGTGATGAATCCACTCTTGCACTGATTGGGACGTAGCCGTGTGCTCAATTGATTTGGCGATCCCCATGTGCCAGTAGGGGCCGCTGTGGAGCAAGGGTTGTGTGGAGGGCACCAGCCTGCATGACCTCGTGGTGGGTGGCCCCATGTGCCAGAGAGGGGGCCATCGTGAACATCAATGCCAAGTCAGCGTAACCAGACTTGTGAGTGCAGTGGAGCCGACCCCGTATTTCAGGAGGGGCCGCCTGAGACGTTTAGGCCAAGGGTTCAGGCCGTCAACAGGGACAGAGAAATGGCTACTGTGACCAAGGGGGGTCCGTCTCGCATACAGCGAACTGCACCGAAGGAAGCCCAAGGATCAAAGGACATCATCGGAGCCCCATCAGAGCAAGGAGATCACCCTCTTCCCCCTTGCGAAGGAAAGTGTGACTTACCATGCAATCACTGGAGCGGGAACAACCCCCATCGCTATAACCACCCGGTAGCATGGCTTGGAAGATAGAGCCTGCGGCTGCCGGGTGCTGCTGCTTGTGACTGCGCACACGACGATTTTGCTGATTCGGAGCAGGACTTCGCTGCGCTGCTGAGGGGTTCCATTCTGACGGAGGGGGTAAGCCTTGAAAACTCTTGAGTGTGGTATAATAGTTTATATTCCCTGAATGTGGCCATCAATGAATAGGGAATAACCTTGAACCCGTTGCATTAAAGTTAGTGGGACAGGGAGTGGCCTGGCAACTACTAGTAACCCAACCTCAATGGGGATTGTGTTATTGCTTATGAATTTTATCTACCTTTGCATGTGAAGAATTAGAATTAAAATACTTCTTTTTATATCACAACAAGTATTTGACTGGACATTAATTTATTTTTCTCGCTGCTTGTACTTTGAGTTATGTCGTATTCACTGATGTGTATTTTTGCTTCCTTCCGAAGGAACATTGACTGTCATCTGACGCTACCTAACTAAGAATCAGGTGGAGAAGGGGTGCTTGCCCCAGTTTAGCAGGCTCCGTAGTAGGTCGGGTCCCGGGACATCGGGAGTAAAAGACTTCAGCCACCATGGGTGGGCCCAGTAACTCCTGCTTGCCCCGTGGCCCGCTGCAAGGGGTTCTGATAGTTGGCGGCAGCGGTGGGATGCCTAACGTTTAGGAGCCATTGGCCGTTTCCAGTTTGCAAGTGGAGATGGAAAACTACAACTATATTTGCAGTCTAGCAAAGATATGTGAATTGGTGGTTGTCACCCAGCCCCCACACCTTGACAACTATGACCTCTTTGACCCTGAAGAGTCAGACCTTATATGGTGCATGAGACAGAATCTTTAAATGTCTCTGACTACTCCCTACAACTATTCCTCTTTGATTTATCTGTAGTGTTTGATACAGTAGTTGATTCCATTCTATTGTACTAAATAAAATCATTAGCCATAACATCGGAACATGTGTCAGGGTTCTCAAATCCCACCAAGCCAACAAGGAAAAGCAAACACAAGTGAGACTGTTTCACACCGCGCCTACACATTACACACTTTGGTTCTCATTATGAGTTGCCCAGATTTGGCCCCGTTACATCTGCCCCCCAGCCTGTGGGAGTTACCAATGACAATGGTCCTGGTAATCACAGGGGCAGAATTAAAGGGGGTTACAGGAAAATCCATAAGGTTCCCCTGAGAAATGAGGAGAGACCATGGAATTGGTAAATAAGGGCCTGATTCCCCTGGTAATTCTTAGTTTCCTCTTGAAGTTTTACCTAGGATGCAGGGGCGGCTCCTCCGTTTTAGCGCCCCTCTAAAATGCCCCCAGTGACAAAAAATAAAATGGAAATTAAGTTAATTGGCAGCAGCAGAGAGAGCAGGGCACTTTCAGTTTAAAGTGTGCATGTCTTTTAGGTCGGCCGTTTTGCGACGGCCAGCCACAAATGCACACTTTAAACCGCTCTAACCCAGCTGTCGTTAGAGAAAACAAAAGCCTCCAGTGCTCTTCTGAGCGCTGATAGAGGCTGCTCCCACCAATCCTGGTGCTGCTGTCATGCTGGTGAGAGCAGCGCCAGGGTTGGTTTGAGACTTTGGAGCCTGCCTGCCTCGAGGAGAGAAGACCATCGAGGAGGACATCGTGCTCGCAGGTAAGTACTCTTAATTTACACTCTTTATTTTTTTTAATGTCCCACCCGTCTCACCACCCTCAGGACATGCCAGCCACCACTGCTAGAATGTAAGAATCTTTCAGTTCAAATAAACAGATCTGTGGTGTTCCCAATCTCTCATAATAGAGATGGGGCCGGTAACTGCAGTTACAGGCCAAATTGGAATTAAGAGACCACCAGGAGCGGCCCTTGCAGGTAAGAGCGGTGAGGCGGGTGGGGAGGGGGGCTCACAGCCAATGACGAGGGAAAATGAAATAAATAATTAATTTTCCCTCGTCGTTGTCTGTAGAGTCCCCCCTCACCGTGCCTCACCGCTCTTACCTGCACGGTCCGCTCCTGGAGACCACTCATAGAAAGGTCTTTGTAGCAACTCCCACTTCATTTGCTTTCAACCCCACAGCTCTGGCAATTAACTGGCGGACGTGTCCTTCCCTGTAAGACTCAAATGCCCTTCCCCACTCCACAAGAAACCCTGGCACTTGACACTCTGGGGGGAAAAAACTTCCTGTGGAGAAACGCATTCCCCTATAACCCCTACCAATTTTAGCAGTGTTCTCTTCCGTTTGCACTCAGTAACATATTTACTCTTACCCTTAACTGGGGGTTAAATCCCCTTTTCCCCTTTAACCTTTTCCTTGGTGGGAAAGAGCTGATAAAAAGTTTGTGACTCCCCACAAACAAGTACATTGGTGTGTGCTCCTGCCCTGAAACACCCATTCCCTGCTCCTGGGAGATGATTTATCCACACAAAAAAGTGCATGTAAGTACATTTTTTACAGGTGTTGAACCACATTTTATGAACCACAGATACTCATACATCTTTGTGAATCAGACCATACATTATTTATCTAACAGCTGTCAAACATGATGTATCGCCGCCAATCTGTTGTATGCTTCTTCACTGAATAAGCCCTGACTTTTCACATATACATTCACAAACTTCTGTGCTCGTCTCGGCGCATGACCCCTGTCCACTGTGCTTGTTGAAAATCTACACCGAAAGGGACAGTAGTTTTGTAAATGAAAGGACAGAACAGTTCTGTCAGATTATATTTTTGCTAGCAATATTCTAACATACAACCCACGCACATCACGAGACTCACAGTCATTCTCTTTGACGTTTACACCCACACCATTTTCACTCATTCAAGCACACACCATAGCACTGTCATCAACTTAAGAAACACACACAAGACTAGTCGTTTTCCTGGACTGTTTTACACACTCACACACACACAATACATGCTAACATTTGTAAACAGGGAAGAGGGAGATAAAAAAAAAAAGTGGGGAAATATATTTTCCTTTTTGACTTAATCAAAGAAGACGTACGCTTAGAAGGAGAAAGCTAAAATAAGGCTATTTTTGCCTTTAAAAATCGGGATACTCCTGTCTGTTTGTTGCCATGTCTGTGCACGCACACAAACACACACTCTCACCCACTCCACCCTCAAGGATGGGCTGGCTGGCACATTCCCCTAGCCACCTGCACCCCGCTCGGCGTCCCCTGGACGCCCTCACTGTACTCTGCGTCATAAGTGTGGAGAGCCTGTGGCGCCCGAAGCTTCCAGGGTAGGCTGCCCCTGCGCACGCGCTATGTTTAGAGTGTACTCTCAGCCAACACTGTGCGGGCAGAAGGCCAGGGAATACTGTACATTGCTGCGTCAACCATGTGGAGCCCAGGGTGTTAGGAGCTCTGGGGGGCAGAATGTACCAGCATCAGCGATATGATCACACAAAACCTTGAAGCCGCTCTCTGCAGGGAGGAGGCCAGGGAACGCATATTAAGTCCCACAGTGACTGCAAGATGTGTAGTCCCACTTCGAAATATGTACAAATTCCCATTGTCTCCTCTGCAAGGGGGCTAGCGCTCCCAGTGTCTGCGCTACCCTACCCTAGCCACCCTACCCTAGCCACCCTTCCAGCCAACACGCCGGGTAAGCGGTAGGGAGGGAGACGGCGTGATGCCTTGGCGCGAAAAGGATCGCCAGCTGGGCGGGGGAGGTAGATATACCTGCCCCCCCGCCCACTGGCGCGCCGGAAATGACGCAGTAGCGCCGGACCCCCGGGGGGTCCAAACACTACTCCTGTCGGGTTTGTGCCCTCATGTGGCACTAAGGTGGCCGCCCTCCTATGGGGCCCCCTGCGTGGGCCGCGGGCAGCCTCATAGTGCCTATATCGGCAACACACCCAACCCGCAAACACAGCAATACCATAATAAAGAACACACAAGACACATTGGTTGTTGGAGAAAACATTGCTGCAGGTTTATTTTGCATAAGAAATATGCCAACATGATGGGTCAACTTACGGGCGATCCAAGGGCAGGCAGCCCCTATGCTGCCTGCCCACCTGATGAGCCAAATTGCACTGTGGCATAACCAATCGGTGCTAACCATTTTGGGGGATTACCCCTTACATCCTGTGGACTACCAGTCCACCCATTTACTCAAGCCCCTTGAGGGGGCGGAGCGTATCCAGGCAAGCCCCCGTTACTCAGGTTTACAACCGCCCGAAGGACTAACGGGGCGCCGTCGTTCCTCCATGGTCCTGCCGTAAGGACTTCCTGGGGCTATTTGGCATTTGCACCCTTCTTCTGGTCCTGGAGAGGGTACTCCTATGTACCATTCAGCCTCTGGATCGCCCTGTAACTCCGCCACAGCTCTGGGTGTGGTACCCATCATACCCAGGGCCCCCCACCAAGGCAGGCATTCTTACTTACACCCTGCTGATTCTAGGGCATAACCCAGGTCCAACAAAACAGGTCCATGCCCATACTAGACAAATGGACCCCCATCCACATCAAAACATCCTGTGGTCTTGGCATGCAAGAGCCGAGTCTGATAAAGCCAGGAACCCCTCTGTTCCGTGAATTTTGCGCATGGCGCTGTTTACCCTCCTGCGAGAAATTTCAGCGGCCTCTCCAGACCTGGCCCCATGCCAAACTAACCGTGGAGTGATCTCAGACCACCATAACTCACATGTGCCTAATTGGTTGCTGAACTTACTCATTGTGGCTCTGGCGTCACGGGGGGTTGGTTGGCGTCATGGCTTAGTTACCCCATCGAAGGCAAGTTTGATGGCCTCCACTTAATTGGGACTGCTGTTCTGTTGTAACCACAGCTTTATTTACCCATCCTTCGGCATGATCGTTGGCCTGCCCGGAAGTGAATCAACTGCTCTCTACTTTAACCGCCATTCAGTGTGTAATCCCCATGTTGCACTGTGCCAATACGGGCTTACTTGTTATGTGTTGCCGGGTTGTGCATTACCCATCACCGCCCCTGATTTCAGAATACGCTGGAAAACATAATGGAGTTCCCCTCCCAGGCCAACCGAGCATATGTTAACAAGTTATTGTTTGTGGCCAACACCATACCCTTCACTCTGCCAGCTCGCCTCGATTTGTATAGGAGTACCACGCCGGCTGGAATTCTTACCCAAGCGGGAGTGCAAAACTACTGCTCTTCATAACCCTGGTTAGGTCTGGTATAATCCATTATGCACAGCGTGCAATGTGTGCCTTACATATAGGGTTGACTAAGCCCTTGTTTACCCTCGTACTAGATTATTCCCAAAATTGGTGGTTCAAACTGATACCCGTGTACCGCACCAGCAGTGGAAATTTACCTGCTCCTTCCAACTTTGAATACATGCTGTGTTTTAGTAACTGTCGGCATGAGTGCACCGAACCCTTCCCCCCCCCCTCCTTGGAGTCGCAGCACACCCCTATTTGGAATGACAACCTTGCGCAATCCACCTATTACAAACAGGCAAATATAAGGGCAAATGTACGCCTAAAGCAATGCGCCTGCACCCCAAGATATTCTGCTTCATTTCAGATCCATACGTATTCTGCTTCATTATAGGTCCATATTACATGCCAGCCCCTAATTGTCTGACTGCGATATTTAGATACAGTGTCGCCATGCTGATGTCCCCACCCTAGCGCAAGTTGTCCACTTCCCCCACTTCTGCTAACGTGTGCCAGGGAGCAAACAAGTGGGTGGGAACAGGAGGAGAATACGTACCAGTACCTGCCCTATATTGACTCATGGGAATGCCAAATGTTCATATTACATTGTAGCCTATTTGTGCTCTTGCCCATTGTAACCCCAACTTTAGGAACCGCAGCACACTTGTAGGATGACAACTACCACAACCCGCCTATCTGCTAAAGCTACAGGGTGCACCTACTCTGCTGACTTGACCAGACCTTTACACAGTTTTATTGAAAAATTATGGCGAACAATTTAATGGTACATCAGCAATCCCGTGTACCCGTCCCTCCTGTGATACACCTATTGTGATAACTAATATGCTCCCTACCCCTGGTACTTTGTGGCAACTCAGTGATGACAACAGCAGGGCTTTACTGGGCTGTGGCCATGTTGCTTAAACCAGGGGGTGGACCTAGTTCCAAGGCTTTTCCCCAGAGTTAATTGCCCTCCACCAGAATCAAGGGCCTGCCTATTTACTGTTTTTGCCACAAAGCACCCTTCTGATTGGTGATACGAAACATTCTAATCAGCATGAGCTGACAGTCTTGTGCTGCCATTGCCATTACACCACCATGCCCCTTTTAATCACTCTCCATCCTCCTGTGCAATGGTCATTTGGCAGAAGCCAAGGGGTCCCTGAAATGCTCTTTAACCCTCCTTTCCTCTGCACTAACGGCAGGCGCCACTCACTGTTTGCCATCTAGGGGCTCCCGTTAGGAAAGTGTGGAATTGTCTTGCTTGAGTGGCCACCCCGGGCAGTTATACTTTGTGACCGTCCTCACCAAGCTACCTGCCAGCCCAGCTTATGCCCGAGTGACGTTGCACAATTGCAAGTCTGTATGCCACAATCTGTCCATTAACTTCCTAATGGAATTTTCCCCATGCAGTTGAATCAATCCTTTATGTGGTTCCCATGGAGCCCTTCTGCCTAATGTGCATGGCCTAGATACCTGGTTCAGCTCAATTGACGCCCTTGCCAGTGGCTCCAGGCGAAGTAGCACCCAGCTGGGCATGTTGCTGCTGGCAGAGTCTTGCTGCTATGGGTGGAAGGGCATGTCAAACCCTTGATGCTCCTTTTGATATAAAGTGTCTGTCAATGCCCTGCCAAATTGACCCCCCAAGGCTGTTAATTGGTGGTGCCTGTCCCTACAATTATCCAGGCGGCACCCCTTCTGGTGGGATAGCCTTGAGTAATGGCTGCCCCTAAACCCTGCCTGGCTAAATTGTGTGATCCTAGTCAATTGTCTGAACTTTTACTAGTACCTTCGTTTGACGTAAGGGCACCCTAAGTCCATGTGGTCAAGACATCCCCTGTATAAACTTTCTCTTATACTTGAATGTTGAACATAATGTTCTTCATCTGTCATAACCACCCAGGGGGTTCCTGTTTGATGCCCTCTGAAAGAGGCCAGTAATGCCCCACCAGGAGTTTATTGACCCATTTGAGGAGAGGACAAATGACTTTTCAATATCAGCGTAATAACATTGGGGTAAAATTAATAGCTGTGCTAGGGGCGGCTGGTGGGTGCTGTGGACCTACTGACGACTAAACAGCCCATGCTACGTCTGGATTTCCTAAGCACCAGTTTCACACACCTCATAATACCCCTTTTGATACAACAGAATTGACCTACCAACCGAGGAGTTAATAAATTCGGCTCTCTACAATATCACTCAACAATGATATTGCTTGCACTTAAATAAAGGTCTGAAACCGGTCTTTCCACATGACCTTTTCACACTCCAAACCCAAACTGTGCACAAGATTTCCGCCCGGCTGGCCACAGTGATGGTGCCAAGTTATCTACATTAAGGAACAAGTCAGGCCGGCTGTTATTAACGATGTCGCCCAAGGAGAGCGGAACCACGATGTGCGGGCTTGCCACAAACCTAGGAAAGGCATGCCGACATACTAACCTTCTCCAGCACCAGAGAGTCACGCAGCCACTCCTAGGCCTGATTACTAAACCATGTTAAGTTTGTGGAGTAGCATGGTACCGAAAACCCATCCCTCAGTGCATGCCTGCAACCAATTCCAATGCATCACCCTGGTCGGACAATCCAGACCCAGAGTGGCATGCAAGGCTAAACCTGCGAAGAAGTCACCTGCTCATGCTGGCCGGCCATGCAACCCTTGCTCCACGAGCCATCCGAGCTGACAATGATACTCATCCACTGTTGGGCTACTAGCCCCACCCAATTTAAGCCATCTGGACATGCACAAATTACAAGTCGAAGAATAATTGTCTGGGGCATCTATGAATTAAGCAAATCATCCCTTCTAAGTGAAACAAGTATGATTCGTGCCAGCCAATTTGTCTGTTGTACAAGTCATCCCCATTTGACTGCCACAAGGTGGCCATAGGTATATTTAGCGGCACCATATTAAAAGTAGTTGGTCATGCCACCCGGTGGCCTGATGATTCTGGCCCGCGTGGTTCTGCCCCTTCTGAATTGTACCCCTATATTATAATCAACCCGTAATATTACTCCTACAGCAAGCCAGGACTATTGACCTTGTAATGGTTGTTAGTTGCATAAGGTAATAAGCCGCAGCTTATGACTTCGTGGTGAGAATATTGTCCAGATGTATCCACAAAATTAACCTACACCTGCAAGCTAGTACTACTGGCTTTGTCGATTCTAGTTAGTTGCCTAAGACCACTAAGCCCCCATTATGGCTTTGTTGCCTGGCACCCTGAGTGTAAGGACAAAACTTGAGTGCCTTGAGACCCCACACAAGCAGGCCACAACAGCCTGAGACGAGACGCACAGACACATGTTCTGAGCTCTCACCACTGGGAGGCTACCCATCCAGGCGTCCCAGCGCTGATGGCTTCCTGGTAGCATTCTCGTCTGGCCAATTCATTGATATTGTTTTGTATGAAGCGCTCTGATGTTGAGTTGCTGCAGTCTGCCCTAAACAAACTTCAAATAAGTGCGTCAGGGGGAGCAACACAGAGGTTGCCTGTGCCTGGGACAACCTCTTAACTATGCCTAAAGCATGCGGTGATTCTGACTGACAGACCCAAGAACTTCTCTCTAAGACACCCTGGAAGCTCATTCTATAAGACATACAGAGGGCAGCTATTACCTGGGACACACTAATGACTGTGCCTGAGACACCCAGAGGACCGAGACCAGTGCCCAGAGAGACTGTTTGAGACATCCAGAGGGCTGTGACTGAGTCGCCCTGTGGCCTACTCTGGGAGTGAAGGCACACAGCCGATGTTTTTATGAGACACCCAGGACTGTCTCCGATGCATCTTATAAGTGTCGGAGACAATCGGGACGGTTTTTGAGATTCCCATAGTGACTGTGTCTGAGAGATGTACCCCGGTAATTTAAACTGGCCATTAAAACGAGGCAAACCTTGCTAGAGCAACTCAGCAGCCTCACATCCAAAAGTCTGGCCGTTTTTTGCTCATAACCCGGGCAGCTATTGGCTCATAAACCTGTGCAACTCCAGCTAGAATTCCTTGGCAAACTGACTCCCAAGAAACGGTGGCACGTATTAGCCAGTAGCCCCAGGCTAATAGCTGTCAAGAAACTTGGGCAAAAAAATGGGAGCAAATATCAGCGAAGAAACTGGACCCAGCCACAGCAGCACTGTCCATGCCCTTTCCTCCTGTTGCTATGCAGATGTCATCCAATTCAATGTCACATGCAACACATCAACCAGTTCTCGCTTTTTAGTCAACAAAACTCTGTATGCCGGGATTTTTCAACAAGTACATATGATGATGATGATGAACCTGGATTTGTAAGGCGCACAGGTGGTCCGGCGATCGTCCCAGTGCTAATTCTCATGGGAAAAAACTTAAGTGTGTACAAATCGCCATGTTTTCAACTTCTTTTCAATAGCGTAGGATTTAAAGCGGGGGCACTACGCAGACTCGTGGGACGAAATAAATGTCTAAAGCATTAGTGCCAATTAGGAAACGGCCAGGAAACATTGACAACATGCAGAAAATAACCCAGGAGACACTTCCGCCGAAAACCGGCCATATACCAATAACTCCCATAATACAGCAACCCAGACATACACCAGAGAAGCATAACAGGCGACTCTGGTAAAGGGGAAAGAACGTGCGAACTCCAGCCCTGCAACCCGGGTATAATACTAATTAAAACCGCAACATCAATATAGGCAAAACATGCACACAGCAGAAAACCGCCAAAGCCGCGCCACAACCAAGAGCCATGTTATGTTTAGAGCCCACTGAGGGGAGTGGTACAGTTTCCTCGCGTGCTTAGAAACCAACAACATTACTAGGGGAAAAAGGAGAAGGTAGACTTCTCTGGGGTGCCCCACCTTTGACCCCAGACATGCACGAGTGCTAGAGGGGTGGGGGCAGAGAAACAACAACCATCTGATGCACCGGGTGGGCATGCATCCCCAGTCACGGCGGGAGCGCACACTGCGTCCCCGGGAGAGCCTGGCTCAACACATCCATGACTAACCGTGCACCATCGCACCATTCTGATGCACACACGGCACATGCTCCGCACAGACCCCAGCATCGAGGTGTGGGCATACCTTGTGCTCCTGTAGGGGCAATTGGCAGCAGGACTAGCCGGCGATGTGTCCCATCAGTAATCAGTATGAGCAGACAAGCCCGCCCCGCCAGCCAAGCGCTGCCTCCTTGTGCCCACTGGCCAGCCACCGCGTGCCCCCCCCCCGCGGCCCTGCACAGGAAGCGTGCTGGGGAGAGAGGAAACCAGGCCCGAATCACCAGGGGAGGGAGGACCCCCTGCAGCCTGCCTGTGAGACAGAGAGAAGGGGGTAGAAAGAAGTAACGGGCAACGCATGCAGACAGCAACCGTCCAGGGGCGACATGCTAAGTAAATTGGTATGAAATGGTGGTTGGATGTTAAGGGCATGACTATATTTCCAGTAAAAGATTCTGACTAAACTGCCGAAAATACCTCTACTGGTCACACAGTGCACCTGTCAATCATACGACTTATGGTGTTTCAACATCACTACAGCTTAACTTGGTTATTGTAGCACATATGTCTTCTGAAGCCTTTCATAAAGTTCTTTGTGCACTTATTGCATAAAAAACAATGGAAGATGCAGGAAAGAGTAAAACGTATCCGTTTCATGAGAAACTCTTACTAGCAATTTTAAATCCTGAACAGTGGGAGCCCCATTACAAGTTGGCTGATAAAATGAGGCGGTAAAATCAGACTTGGAATTACTATTACTGGCTAGCATTACCGTTCCATTTCCCAACCATCTGAGTCCTGAAACGAGGAATAGCAGTCAAAACCCGTAAACCACGTGCCATGTACTGGCGCACCGACACAACCCTTTTGAGAACGGACCCGCTCGCACAACACCAACGCCGCCTACAGCCGCTGTGTGTGACGTGGTGCCGCGAAGACAGCGTGCCCACAAAGCAATCCGGACACCACCAATACACCTCCTCCTGTAACATGCAGCTCTCTTACCCCCTCGACGAATATTCCACCTTTTACTACTGCCATTGAGTCTTGAAACTCTTTGTGGGACACACATTTAAGCAGCCATATGAGCATGGAGACCCCAGCGTTCGAACCTTTAACCTTCGAATTGAGAGTCTTGCGCCTTAACCATTAGGCCACCAGTGACTCTCCCAAGCCGGGGAAAACAGGAGGCGCTCCGGGGGCCGCAGCCGCCAGCCCCAATAACCGCACGCAAACGGACCAGGGAACCCAGGCAGCCTCAACCCCCAGACCGCCAAAAACAATAAGGCTGGTCGGCCCAAACAAAGGCCCCACCTGGCCCCTCCCGGCCCGCACTCACCGCCTACTTCGACGCCCGTGATCACGGCGAGCGGACAACGCGACCAGCGACACGTCTAGACGGCGTGATGCCTCGGCACGAAAAGGATCGCCAGCTGGGCGGGGGAGGTAGATATACCCGCCCCCCCACCCACTGGCACGCCGGAAATGACGCAGTAGCGCCGGACCCCCAGGGGGTCCAAACACTAGACCTGTCGGGATTGTGCCCTCAAGTGGCACTAAGGTGGCCGCCCTCGTATGGGGCCCCCTGCGTGGGCCGCGGGCAGCCTCAATGTTTAGAGTGTACTCTCAGCCAACACTGTGCGGGCAGAAGGCCATGGAATACTGTACATTGCTGCGTCAACCATGTGGAGCCCAGGGTGTTAGGAGCTCTCGGGGGGCAGAATGTACCGGCATCAGCGATATGCAGTCGGCTCCTCCATAGGGGCGTTTGGGCGTCGCCCCACTGCTTTCTCGCAGTGCGAGAAGCAGAAACATAAAATGATAAAAACTACCATTTTATGTTTCTGCTTCTCGTACTGCGAGAAAGCAGAAGTGCCTGGTTGGGGGCGGGAGGGTGGGCGGTAGTGCTCGAGGGCAGGGGAGTGGCTTACCCACTGCTGTGGGTACTGACTGTCTGGTCGGCCCCTGGAGCCGACCAAACAGTCAGTACCCACAACAGTGGGTAAGCCACTCCCCCCCTGCCCTCGAGCACTACCGCCCACTCTCCCTTTTTAGGTCTCGGCCTGCACCAGCGCTTGCGCTGGTCTGGCCGAGAGTTTTAGTAAGTGTGTTTTGGAAGTGCAAACACTGGCTTTCGGCTGGCGACCAGCTTGAGTTCACGATGGCGTGCACGCGCAGCTGGCATCTGGGTTTCCTATCTCTTCCTCATTTCCTCGTCATGGCTCATTAACTCTCTGGACTCTGATGTTTCAATCGCAGGAGCAGCTCACATTACCAACTGAGGGCCCTGGACTACAGTCACATGAAAAACAACAGCGATTAGCATTGAAATGCAAGCTTTTTTTGTCTAGTTAGAAATATTGCTTCGGTGGGTTGATTTCACCTTATATCGCTATTTGTTTTATATTGGGAGTCACAGCCTAATTAGCAGTATTTTTGTCTCTCACTGTTTTTTTATATTTATTCGCGCAAAGCACAAAGCTATATTTAAGGTTACTTTTTCCGCGTCACTTCACTCTATTTAAACTCCACACCCCCCACTCTTATTGTCTCTCTCCTTCTCTCTCTCTCTCCCCTCTCTAATTCTCTCTCTACTTAATTAACTCTCCCCTCTCTATCTTTTTTAGCCTTTCATTCTCTCTCACCCCTTTATCTGTTTCTCTTTCAAACTCCTTCATTCACTCTCTCTCCCCTTCTTTCTCTCTCTCTATCCCGCTCCACTCTTTATTCTATGTACACCCTTTCTCTCTCTTTCTCTCTCACCACCCTCTCTAATTGGGCATTATATCTTCACTCTATCTCTCACTCGGCAACACCACAGCATCACTCAGCGCAACCACAGCATCAATCAGAGCCAGCACAGCATCACTCAGCACCAACACAACGTCTCTCAACGCCATCACAGCATCACTCAACGCCATCACAGCATCACTCAGTGAAACCACAGCATCACTCAGTGCAACCACAGCATCACTCAGTGCAACCACAGCATCACTCAGTGCAACCACAGCATCACTCAGTGCAACCACAGCATCACTCAGTGCAACCACAGCATCACTCAGTGCAACCACAGCATCACTCAGCGCAACCACAGCATCACTCAGCGCAACCACAGCATCACTCAGCGCAACCACAGCATCACTCAGCGCAACCACAGCATCACTCAGCACAACCACAGCATTACTCAGCACAACCACAGCATCACTCAGCGCCACAACAGCATCGCTCAGCGCCACAACAGCATCGCTCAGCGCCACAACAGCATCGCTCAGCACCACCACAGCATCACTCAGCGCCACCACAGCATCACTCAGCGCCACCACAGCATCACTCAGCGCCACCACAGCATCACTCAGCGTCACCACAGCATCACTCAGCGTCACCACAGCATCACTCAGCGCCACCACAGCATCACTCAGCGCCACCACAGCATCACTCAGCGCCACCACAGCATCACTCAGCGCCACCACAGCATCACTCAGCGCCACCACAGCATCACTCAGCGCCACCACAGCATCGCTCAGCGTCACCACAGCATCGCTCAGCGCCACCACAGCATCGCTCAGCGCCACCACAGCATCGCTCAGCGCCGCCACAGCATCGCTCAGCGCCGCCACAGCATCGCTCAGCGCCGCCACAGCATCGCTCAGCACCGCCACAGAATCGCTCAGCACCACCACAGCATCGCTCAGCGCCGCCACAGCATCGCTCAGCACCACCACAGCATCGCTCAGCACCACCACAGCATCACTCAGGCCCGCCACAGCATCACTCAGCGCCGCCACAGCATCACTCAGCGCCGCCACAGCATCACTCAGCGCCGCCACAGCATCACTCAGCGCCGCCACAGCATCACTCAGCGCCGCCACAGCATCACTCAGCGCCGCCACAGCATCACTCAGCGCCGCCACAGCATCACTCAGCGCCGCCACAGCATCACTCAGCGCCGCCTCAGCATCACTCAGCGCCAAGACAATATCACTCAGCACCACCACAGCATCACTCAGCGCCAAGACAATATCACTCACCACCACAGCATCACTCAGCAACACCTGAGTATCATTCAGCATCACCTCAGCATCGTCTCCGCAACAGTCACCACCACCACCACTACCACCTCAGCCTGCTCTCGGAATCTGGCATCTGTTGATTCTCCCCTAGCGTCTGGCCGCTGCTAGTGTTATAATACAGGTACTAGTTCCCAACCTTCACCCTCCGATTGTTTATGCCCCCTCAAAAAAAAAGCTTTAACATACAACCATTGCAATAGGCAGAAACAAGTTGCCAGCATTGCAAGAACAAAAGAAAACTGAGGAAATTTTTTATTGTAAATACTTTTTTTAATATGGTCGTTCAGTTTTACATAATGCCTTCTTGGTCATATATAAAGTAACAAAAATGCTTCTGACACTTTTTTATTATAACTTTTCAGCATGCCGCACAGCAGCCACACTTCTCTACAGCACAGCTTGAAGACATTGGCAAAGTCGATAGCTCTGGCTAAACACTTATAAGGCCCCAAAGGCGAGACCTATTGGCTATGCCAATGCTTGTTCTCTATGTAGGAGAAAATGGCGCGGCTGGGGCGCTCTCCCCTGCGCCTCACCAATCACAACGCTGCCATTGCAGCATTGTGATTGGCGGAGGGGAGGGAGGGAGGCTGCCTTTCCTGATGACAAGGAGCTGCAGGAATTGGCGCAGGACGGCGGGAGTCGTCGGACCCATCCAGAAGCTGAGTAAGTTTTATTTCATATTTTTATTTAATTAAACCCCTCCCGCCTCCCCCCCATCCCCCCCGCGACGACCCCATTTCCACCCCCCCGTAATGCCGGCCGCGACTGGCGATATGATCACACAAAACCTTGAAGCCGCGCTCTGCAGGGAGGAGGCCAGGCAACGCATATTAAGTCCCACAGTGACTGCAAGATGTGTAGTCCCACTTCGAAATATGTACAAATTCCCATTGTCTCCTCTGCAAGGGGGCTTGCGCTCCCAGTGTCTGCGCTGTACCTGTTCTCTGTGAGGATGTCTGCACAGATGTTGCTTATGGTGTTCTGTGAGTGTGGGGGAAGCTTGCACTGATGGTCTGTGCTGTACTTACTGTGTGTGACCTATCTCACTGCTGCCGCTTCTAAGTTCTATAACTGTGTTGTCCTAATGCCTTGTATACTGTTCAGTGTGTGCGAGAGAAGCATTCACTACTGCCGTTTGTGCTGTACGTGTTTTGTATCTGAAGAAGCTTGCACTGCTGCTCTCCCTTCTGTATATCTTCTCTGTGTTAGGGAAACATGACCTGCTGCTGCCTGTTCTGTTTTGTGGGAAGTGTTCACTGTTCCTCTCTGCGCTGTACCTGTTCTATGTGTAATAGAAACGTGCACTACTGCGGCGTGTGTTGTATCTGTCCTGTATGTGAGGGAAGCTTGCACTGCTGCTGCTGGAATTGCTGTACCTGTCATTTGTGTTGGGAAGGTTGCTCTGTTGCTGACTTTGATGTACCTGTCTTGCATGTGCGGGAAGCGTGCACTGCTGCTGTTCTATTTGATGTGTGAGGAGGAAGTTTGCACAGCAGAGGCATGTGCTATACCCGTGGTGTGTGTGAGGGAAGCTTTCACTGTTTTCTCTTTAGCCCCCCCAAAAAAATGAAAATATACAAATTAAAAAAAAGTCCCTCAGTTTGCCCTGCATCTCTATAAATACTCAGCAGGCAAGATTCCATGCCCGGGGAGGAGTGGGGGTCTGACCGTGTGAGGGGCGGAGGCTGTTGTAACAGGAGCACCCCTCCCTTCTCTCCTGATCTGTCACAAGGCTGCTGCGGCAAATCGCGGATTAGTCAGATCTTGTCAATTCTCTGTTGCGGAGCAACAAGGCCTGGCCCGTGCCAGACCCGGGAGAAGGTCTCGCATCTCCAGGAAATCCTAGTCTGGGGTCAGGGAGTTAATTAGCAGCGCAGCAGGTCCCTGCGCACATGATACGTGTGTGTTTAGGAATGGGGGCTGTTGAAGGAAAGGGGGATTAGGGGAACCAGACACCATCACAGCCGGACGGTCATGTGTGCAGCGGCCTTATGTAGAGCACTCGGAGCACCGAGTGGGTGGCTGAGTGATTGAGGGAGTGAGGGGGCATGTTACAGTGTTCTCTTATTGCCTGGGCCACGGGAATTATGCGATTCTGTGGCCTCGACGTTTTCCGCATTTTTATGGATTTGCCGCATAATCTATCATCCGATGCTTAATCTGCAGATTGTAACAAAAAAAATCTCTCTAGCTCAAACAGGTCAAAAGATAGCGACACGCAGTGGAGAGCCATTCGCAAAAGTTATCTCACTGCCTTTCAATTGCTTGTCATTGTATTCGGGTGAAATCTTTGCCCAGAGACAGCGTTACCATGTGTGAAAATAACAAAATAATGAAGTAATATTATCACAAAAAATGTTGCATGATTTCCCTTCTGTTGCTGTATAATTTGGTCCTCCCCTGCCGCATAATTGCAGTGGCCCTGCTTATAGCACACGTCCACCATCTCTCTCTGATGTTGAATGATGCCAAGGTTTGGTGCGGATGTCCTCCCTTGTGATCTGTCTTTGAGATGTGGTACCAAAAAAACTGAAGAACTATATTGTTCCGTCACTGTCCCGGCGTCAGGGGTGCTGGTGCGGCCATCTGTTCTTCTGATTTCCTCTGTACCTCAGCAGAAGGAACTAGCCTGACCCTTCTAATCCTGGGCCACACATGGACCTTAGTTAGCACCCATGCCTACAGAAAGATATGTATTATAGTATATTATGGAATTTATATAGCACTTCACACTCTTAAAGAGGCCATGAAGCACTCCTATTGACATTGGATTCATGGGAGGCCCTCTCAGAGTCATGGTTGAAAGGACATTGATTTGGCCTTTATTGGAAGTGTGGGTGAAGTGCACGAAGATGGGAGATGTGCTCAGGTCATGGAGCAACCAACTGCCAGCTATGCTTAAGCATGAAATGTTCCAGAAAATTTAGTATAGAGACAGTTAGTTGGGTAAGCAGGTAAGGGAGCCGAACTCCAATATTTTACTGCACCCCAATATTTCCATCTCCCCAAATTACCTCTGGCGACTGTCACGAGGTACGGGAAGTAAGAGACTGACTATTGTCTTTTTGCTTTCCTTATTTGAAATTTTTATTGTAAGTCACAAAATATAACGTAAAAGTTCTCCCTTTATCCTTCGGGGAATATCAGCTCCTCCTGGCGTTTTTCTCCCATCCAGGCACCCAGAACGTAGAACCGAAAAAGAAAGATATAGGATGTGTCAGTGTCAAGCGTAACTATCCGAGTCTATGTAGGGAAGGGAGAGGGGGAAGCACATCCGACATGCAGACAGGCTGGTCGCTGGTATATATGAAACCTCCACCCGTGTTTAAATACACACAAAAAATGAAGAACCGAGAGCCCCTAACGGTGCACGGGCGTATTTGTCAAGGTGTTCCCCCTTTGAAGGACCGGGTCCGTTCCACTACCTGCCTCCCGCTCCTCAGGAACCAGGCACGCACCTGCGCAAGACACGCTCCTCCTGGAACGCGGCTGGGCGGCTCGTGGGGTCGTTGGCCTCCTGGCGTTTGTGTTGGCGTCTCGATGCTGGGCTCCAGACTTCCCTGACCGTGGTCTTTGTTTCCTCCTGCTCTGAAGTGCTCCTCACCACTTCCTCCACTCAGGCTACAACATTCGGTTTTCCGCTCTGACGTGATGCTGCTCGTCTCCCCAGCGTGACGCGGGCTTCCCTCTTCCTGATCCGGCCTTGAACCGCCCAGGGGGGGGGCAAGGTTCATCCACACGTCACCGTCAGGCAGCGGGGACTTAAAGGGCCCATTGCAGGTGAAAGCAGGGTCGTCCTCTGCAGTATAGAACACCTCTTCACTCGGACGTGGGGGCTGGAAACAAAGCAGAGGTTCGGGCATATAAGGCATTGTCCACTCTTCCTCTATGTCGTCGGGGTAAGCGGGACACAGAGCCTGACAGCGACTCAGCTCCTGTACCTTGATCTCACCACCCACCTTGACATTAGGCCCAACAAATTAGCAGAGTAATAAAATAGTGACTGGACCACTCAATAACTGAGTTCTAGATCATTGATAAGTTAAACAAATGTATTATACAAAATCGGCAATACAGAGAATAGCAAATACCATGAAGGCTCAGATAACGAGTACATAGTCAGACATCAAAATATTCTAAGTCCTAAGTAAGCAACATCATAAGAAAAACCAGACAGAATCATGGCAAGAATAAGAAAATCATCTAAGTCACACTCATGAGAAACACTGACATCTCTAGCGGAAAAAAGAAAAGCCTCTTAATAATTGGACCGAGCACTGTGAGCAAAACGAAAAGCTCTGGCTGACCCCCAAAACACAAGGATTTATACAAATTTCGCGCATAGGTAATAAGCATAAACTGCAAATTCAGCATGACATGACTAGTGATAACACATTGAGCAAATCAGAATGATTATTGTCACAAAAATAATTATAACACTAATCCATTTTTAAAGCTGAGGACATCTTCCATTAGCTTACAAAGTCTGGATATGTGCAAAACAATATGAAACATTTTCGAACAAAGACACTGTGTACTAGCAGGCCTACATCGGAACTTCCAGTGGAAGTGTCCTTCAGAATGTTATATTAGATACAAGAAGAAAGTTTCATTCAAAATACATGCTCTCTAAGGAAAATAATCAATTGTGTCACAGTACTCTGCGAAAACTGTGGGGAGAGAAGACACGCAGGGGATATTGATTGGAAATGGTAAGGAGCAGGAGCAGCAGCAGGATGAACAGAACACTAAAACCGCATCAATTTTAATACAATGTTGTTTCTTCAGAAATGTGGCACAGTTACATTAATAAACACACTTCTAAACATCTAATAAAAATTGTTTCGAGTGCAACATTAATAATTCAGCAATTATGACTATATTCATTATAAAAATCATTAGTATTCAAAAATAATTTTGTCACCCAAAATTGCACACTTTTTTCTGAGAAAACTTTAACATAGGTACCTACCTGCTTTACAAATCTCTCCTGGGGCAGTGCATACGCTGTTGCTTGCGAGTTTCTTGTAAATAAAAAAACATTAAAAGGGCTTAGAGCCTGCCCAATGCTTACCGTTGGTTGGCTTCAATGTCACTCTCATTTCCTTGCTTCTCATTGATCAGCACCTCCTCCTTTCCCGTTCTCTTCCTGTCTTTGTTGGGTTCCGTGGAGCATGGACCACGTACAGCTTCCTGTCTGTGGCCAGTGTCCTTCACTTGATGAGCTTGCATTGGTACTGTTTTTTATTTTAAAGTGTAGCACTCCATAAGAGCAAACACAAGGAGATGATGGACGGAGCGCTGAAACTTTCCAGACACCCCCAGTCACAGATCTGGGTTGAGTCCATCATCGTTCTTTAGCTCACTTCGCCACCTCAGTTCAGACCCAGCTATATGCAAACCAGTCTTGACCCTGTGCCTCATGGGAACAGTCCAGCCCAAACTGCCAAGCCATATCTTCCCTGAACCAGAAACAAGCATCCTGGGACGGATTTCAGGGAAACACCCCTCATCAGCCAGGCTAGCTTGAATCCAGTGGCAAAGTGAGCAAGGGACCCACGTCTGGGCATACCCTGCCAACTCAGGGCGAACACAGCAAACACAAGGAGATGATGGACGGAGCGCTGAAACTTTCCAGACAATCACCCCCAGTCACAGATCTGGGTTGAATCCATCATCGTTCTTTAGCTCACTTCGCCACCTCAGTTCAGACCCAGCTACATGCAAATCAGTCTTGACCCTGTGCCTCATGGGAACAGTCAAGCCTGAACTGCCAAGCTTACCTGGCTGAGGAAGGGTGATGCCCTGAAACCAGTCCCAGGATGCTTGTTTCTGGTCCAGGGAGGACCTGGCTTGGCAGTTTGGGCTGGACTGTTCCCACAAGGAACAGGGTCAAGACTGATTTGCATATGGCTGGGTCCAAACTGGGGTGGTGTGGTGAGCAAAAGAATGATGGATTTAACCCAGATCCTTGTGACTGGGGGTGAATGTTTCCATTGCCCAGCATTCCGTCCATCAATTGTTTCTTTTGCATATGTTGCCCTAAGTGGGAAGGGTATGCCCAGACGTGGGTCCCGTGCTCACTACACCACTGGATTCAAGCTAGCCTAGCTGATGAAGGGTGATGCCCTGAGACCGGTCCCAGGATGCTTGTTTCTGGTCCAGGGAGGACCTGGCTTGGCAGTTCGGGCAGGACTGTTCCCACAAGGAACAGGGTCAAGACTGATTTGCATATGGCTGGGTCCAAACTGGGGTGGTGTGGTGAGCAAAAGAATGATGGATTTAACCCAGATCCTTGTGACTGGGGGTGAATGTTTGCATTGTCCAGCATTCCGTCCATCAATTGTTTCTTTTGCATATGTCGTCCTAAGTGGGAAGGGTATGCCCAGACGTGGGTCCCGTGCTCACTACACCACTGGATTCAATCTAGCCTGGCTGATGAAGGGTGATGCCCTGAAACCGGTCCCAGGATGCTTGTTTCTGGTCCAGGGAGGACCTGGCTTGGCAGTTCGGGCTGGACTGTTCCCACAAGGAACAGGGTCAAGACTGATTTGCACATGGCTGGGTCCAAACTGGGGTGGTGTGGTGAGCAAAAGAATGATGGATTTAACCCAGATCCTTGTGACTGGGGGTGAATGTTTGCATTGTCCAGCATTCCGTCCATCAATTGTTTCTTTGGTATATGTCGTCCTAAGTGGGAAGGGTATGCCCAGTTGTGGGTCCCGTGCTCACTACACCACTGGATTCAATCTAGCCTGGCTGATGAAGGGTGATGCCCTGAAACCGGTCCCAGGATGCTTGTTTCTGGTCCAGGGAGGACCTGGCTTGGCAGTTCGGGCTGGACTGTTCCCACAAGGAACAGGGTCAAGACTGATTTGCACATGGCTGGGTCCAAACTGGGGTGGTGTGGTGAGCAAAAGAATGATGGATTTAACCCAGATTCTTGTGACTGGGGGTGAATGTTTGCATTGTCCAACATTCCGTCCATCAATTTTCTTTTGCACTCCATAAGAGTGCATTGTTTTACATGCTGTTTCTGCTCACACATTCCATTTTTGCTTGCCCCCGTTTCTCCCACTGCCGCCATCCCATCGCAGCTTGCCCCCTCATTGCTTGCCTCCCACCTGCCCTTTGTCATTTTATTTTTAAGTGTAGCACTCCATAAAAGTGCATCGGTTAGCAGACTGGTCTCTACCCGCCCCTCCCACTGCGCCTACAATTCGTTGTTACTGGCCCCTGTCCCACCCACCACTTCCCTCTTGTTGCTGCTTCCCACCTATCCCCCGTTGTTCCTCCTGTTGCTGCTTCCCACCTATCGCCCGTTGCTTTCCCCATCCACCGACCCACTCCCCGACCCCTGCTTGCCCCATCATTGCTTGCCTTCTGCTCTTCCAGTTGTAGCTTGAACCATAGATCTCCCACTTCACTTGTTTGGTCATTTTCCCCAACCTCTGTTATAGCTTGCCCCCTCCCCAGCACCCTCTCCCGCCACAAAAAAAACGCTAAGACCATGTCATAGCGCTTTTATTTTCTTTACTTTCAGCCATTTTGCACAACGGCTGCACTGCTGTGCAACATGGCTAAAAAACAGTGACATTGGCCAACAGATTTGTATAGGTGAGATCTATTGGCTTTGTCAATGCTTGTTTAGACATGGTCAGTAACATAAAGTTATGTGAATGGTAGACACAAGAACTTAAGGCTCTCTGAAATCATTCTGATTGTTGCCAATTAATCTTATAGTTGAAGGAATCAAGTTGCAGAGATTGGCTGTCTGGACTGAGAAAGGGCAACTTTTTGGTGCAAGACTTTTTAAAGGAAGTGTGTTACTACCCTAAAATGTAGGGATGTAGTTTGGTGGTAGGTGGAGCGATAATGTTGCGGGAAGAGTGTTCAGCAAGTGTTTGACTTGGTGTGCACTATGGAAGATCGGTGTGCACTATGGATGGCTTGGTGTGCAATACACAAGGCTCCAAAGGTGATACTTCTGACCACAAGCAGCCATTGTAATTGAGTACTGAACAGATATGAGTACTGATACGTACATTAAGAAGTTTTCTGGCAGCTGTGTTTTGGGTTCTTCATTGTCTACAGAGGTGGTAGAGAGGAGCTGCATGGTATGGACTAGAAGGTCTCCAACCTTTTCAGTCATAAGAGCTACTTAAGTTTGATGAAAATCATCCTGAGATACCAACATTATTAGTGTTGTAATAGTGACCACGTCAGACACGAATACATTAGTAACCACCATTTGCAAGATTACTAGCAGTAATCACCTCAGTGCATCAAAAAGGTTTTCTAGCAGTACTGTAAAAAAAAAGGCTTAGTCAATTTCAAATGTCTCTACATGGGTAATACATAACAGCCATAGTTGTAATGCCCCTGGTACCAATGTAATGATATTAGTAATGCCTTCCCTACTCCTCATGATTCATCACGGAAATATCACCCTTAAATATAATTTGGAAATTCAGCCATTTTTCTTCATACATCAATGTATGAGTTCCAAAACTACACATACTTTCATCTTGAATACACACACTCTGTTTTGCTATACATATATTAATTCAACGAAGCAAAAGCTTCCAATTTAGTAGGCTGGGCTGCACACAGGAGAACTTCTTACAGGTAGCTGGATCGGTACTAGTAGCCCCCGAGCTACTCTTTGGAGAAGCCTGGCATAGACTGTTGGCATAATCAAGATGGGGGAAGATTAAGCAAAGGTAGTTTATGCACATTGAGGCAAACCACGGTAAGGGAGTTTTTGACATGTTGATCTCATGAATCAGAATATTCATTGGTAAACTTGGTTTACATGTGCTATAAGGGTGAGCTTGGTGTTCATAATCCCCCATAAATTCCTCACTTGTACTGTGTGAAATGGTGATGGACCAAGTTCTTTTGGGCCGATGATGGAGGGGTGAGGGCTGGTCTATATCCCGCATGTGAGTACTGCCATTTTTTGTTGCTTAATTTAAGGTAGTTTGTTAGTGTTAGACTTGGCTTTTTCAGCGGGTTTACCCCCAGACTTTTTGCTTTTTGGCCTCCTGTTTTTGACCCTGTGTGTGTTGGTTTTAGGACTCTGGGCACATTACCACTGCTAATCAGTGCTAAAGTGCATATGCTCTCTGTGTAAAATGTGTTATGGATTGGTGTTTCCATGATTGGCCTATTTGATTTATGTGTCAGTCCCTAGTAAAGTGCACTGCGAGTGCCAGGGCCTATAAATCAAATGCTGTTGGTGGGCTGCAGCACTGGATTGTGCCACTCACGCAAACAGCCCGTAAAGTGTAACTCTGGCCTGCCATTGCAGAGCCTGTGCGCAGCCTGTGGCTGCCATGTCGACTTGGCAAGTGCACACACTTGCCAGTCCCTAAACCTTCCCTTTTCTACATGTTAGTCACCCCTAAGGTAGGCCCAAGGTACCCCTGTGGGCAGGGTGCATTGTATGTAAAGGTAGGGCATGCCCTGGTGTGTGAGGCATGCCCTAGTAGTGAATTACAGCCTATTTCCGTTTTTCACTATTGCAAGGCTACCTGTTCCCCCTAGGCCAGAACGGGCAGTTTTGATTATTACAGCTTATAATCCTAACTGACCCGGGAACATGGTAGAAATTCGAGTTTAGTATGCCTGGACTCAGAATGATAAAATGCATCTTTTAGTGAAGTTGGTTTTAACATTCTGGGTTTGAAAATACCACTTTTAGAAAGTGGGTATTTTCTTGTCTAACCATCCAAGCCTGCCTCTGCAAGGTTGTGTATTCCTTGTCTGGAATGTGAGTGACAGGGGCTGGGGGATGCCAGGAGACAGGGTGAGTCAGCACAGGGCTGAATAGCAAGATCTACATGTAGATGGGTGGGAGGGGTCGCACCTGGGCCCTGAATAGGACAGTGCCTTCCCTCCACAATGCTGGCTCCACCTCCTGTGGTGCGTCTGATGTCCCTGGCCTACTCACTGAAAGAAGGGACGGAGACTTGTCAACAAAGTGCTCCAGAACTGGTTTGGACTAGGCAAAGGCCTCTCTGCCTTCAGAGAACAAAGGAATTTGGGATATAAATATTGGGGCCCTGACCCCATGAATTTAGATCTCGCTGGAATCAAGGAACCTGCCAAGACGAAGAGCTGGAAGAGCTGCCAGGAGGAGTACTGCCCCTTTGCTGTGTTGTTGCTTTGTTGGGTTGGCCTGCAGTTGCTGCTTCTGTCTTGGGCAGTGAAAGGACTGGACTGAACTTTCTCCAAACTTGTGCTGAGTATCTCCAAGGGCCAGAAACCGAGCTGGCGTCCTGTTAAGAAGTCTCAGGGACTGCAAAGACTTCACAAGCCTCTGGGTACCGCTTCTGGAACGCTGTTTCAGTTGCCACAGAGGAAGGGAACCGCAACCGACTCCGTCAACCGAATCCATCCCTGGCCGGTGACCTGTTTGCACCGCAGACCGCATCGCCCCGCTTCGCATCGCAACCCTGGTCTCACCGTGGGCAGCGTCCAACGCCGCCAACATCGAGCCGCTGCTTGCACCGTGACCTGTGGGCACCGCAGTTCGCATCGAATCGCTTCACTGAACCAACCGGACCCGACCGACGAGGTCGCTGCAACTGGCTCAAGAGTCGAGACCGCACCGCATTTGGGGCACCGCTCGCACGTCTGCGACGCACCGCTCCGACTCGCACCGCTGTCCGACGCCAGCTCCCGCACTCCGGCTTGGTCGCCTGCATCGCAACCTGTCAGCACCGCATCGAGCATCGTCTCACCCTGCACCGCACGCCTTGGACTCACCGACTCCGTCTGCACGACGCTCATCGAGCCGCTGCCTGCACCGCATCGAGGGACACCGCACCTTGCATCGCTCCGTCTTGCACCACAACCGCGACGAACGCCGACCGGCTCGTACACTCCGTACCAGCCACAACGAGAAAAGGTACTGTAACCGAGTCTGTTCACGACTCTGCTGGCCCGTATCGACGCGGTCGGCTGGAACTGTTAGACTCTGTGGTTTTCAGCATCACGGTAGGCTCGGACGGAGCTACCGACTCGTACGAACTTTGCTTTTGTGCTATTCTTGCAAAGAAGAAGTTATCGTATCAAGCATTCATTTTTAAAGTATCGTATTGTGGATTTTTGTCGTAATTGGTCTTGTCTTGAGTATATAAAATATTGGTTATTTTTCTAAACTGGTGTGGTGTCCGTTTGTAGTGCTTACACTGTATTACTGTTGGTTATGTGCAAATGCTTTACACGCTGCCTCTGAATTAAGCCTGACTGCTCGTGCCAAGCTACCACGAGGGTGAGCAGGGGTTACTTCACGAGTGTAACAACCCTTACCCTGACTAGGAAGAAGGGTCCCTACTTGGACAAAGGTGCAAGCCCTTGCCAACTAGAGATCCCATTTCTAACATTGGTTGTCAGCGGTGAGGATAGGACTTGTGTTTGCACTTGACTTACAGTGATTGGTGTGCACTACTACCATATCGCAGACCATTACGTACCACATACTGGTTCTTTTTCTTTTGGCCTATTTTTGATCTTGCCAGTTTTCAACTCACGACTTTTGTCATGCCTGAATCAATTGCATCATCCGTTGCATCTCTGGAAGTTATCTTTGAGGAGGACCGGTTGGAATCCTACGCCGTAAAGGAGTTACGAGCGATTTGTAAAAACCTGAAAGTCCAAATTAAAGGCCTCACAAGGAAGGAGGAGCTACAGAAGGCGCTGAGGGCCTGGGTAGCAGCCAGACATGCCAATGGGCAGCCTGGTAATCTCAGTGAGGAGGTGGAGGAGCCTATTTCCAGGGTGGATGTGCTTTTGGGTGGGGGGAACCCGCCAGGTCAGGCAGCAGCAGTCTGTCCCCAGAGGAGCTGGAGGACAGGCGGGAGGCAAGGCAGTTTGAGCTGCAGAAGCTCAGGCTGGAGAGTGAGCGGGAGGAGAAGAGATTAGCCATGGAGGAAAGGAGGATGATCTTGGATCATGAGCTTAAAATGAGAGAGCTGGAGCTGGATTGGGAAGCCGGTAGGGCTTTGTCCAGCCCAGATGGTGGCAGCAAAAGTGTAGTGTCCAGTACTGAGGATGAGGTAGACACACACACAGATTTGGGGCCCTACTTCAAGGAGGGGGTTGACATACACCAGGGGGTTCAGGATTGTGAGGTTACTCCAGTGGTGCGTAGTGTCCCTGAGGTAGATTGGGGAACTGGCGCAGGGGATCATATTCCTGGTAGTGGGAGGGACACTCTACTGACTCTAGATGAGAGGTGCAGGGAGAGGGGTTCCCCCATGGTAGAAGCCCTGGTAAGTGAGTATGAAGACCAGCCAGAAGAGTATGGGTTGAGGGACAGCAACAGTCAGACACTGTCTCGCCAGTCTTGTGAGAATGTTGTGGGGTACTTGTCTGAGGCACTGGATGGTTGGGTGAAGGGCAGTTTGGTTAACACCTGTGTGGGGCTGTGTGATTCAATTGTTGGAGAGCATATTTTAAGTCCCTGTTTTCCAGAGCTATGCCAACACCCAGTGGAGTGTGAGTTCTCTGACCCCAGGGAGCTTGCACTGGAGGCAGACCTTTTGGTGGATTCCAGAGGGTCTGGAGAAGCATCTGGGGGTGATCCTGGAGGAAGTGGCTTAGGTATTTCCCAACCAAGTGTGGTGGGAAAGGTTTGTAATAGCCCAGATAGGTCCCGGTGTCATGGGAAGGGTGTAGGGACTCACGTCCTGTCTCTACGGAGAAGGAGTGAGAATTGGCTGCGGCCCAAGGTGCCCAAAACCCGGTCCCGGAGCCTGGGTGGTTCCAGGAGGGAACCCCAGGTGGGGAGCCTAGACTGTACTGGTAGGCCGTCCATTGAGGGAGATCTCCTACTGACAGGAGAACCTGGAGCCTCTGTAAACAGAGCCCCAGTGGTTCTGGTGTCTGGCAGTACCGCTCCAGTTGGGAGGGTGCATAAGTCCAGAGAAAAGGGTAAGGGGGTGGCGCTGTCCCCAGTGGAAGGACCAGTGGGTCAGGGGTTGCCCGCTCTGAGGTCAGAGCACCCCAGGACTGACCCTGGTGAGGCCACTTCTGGCCTGGGGGGTCTTCATTCTCTGTCAGGTGGACAGGAGGCTGGAGACCTGCACCAGGCAGACTCTCGCACGACTCATGAGGAGTGTGTTTCCCTTGGGGAGGGTTGGTGTACTCCCCCGGAAGTCCTGGGTTGCCAGGCACAGGTTCAACCTAAGGGTACAGACCCTGGGTTGAAGGACCAGGTGCAGGATGTCCCCCTGACCTGGAGGAAGGGGCGACTGCTAACAGTGCCCCTACCAATTTGTCTTTGGGGGTACCGCTCCAGGTGGGAGGGTACAGAGCCCCAGGGAGGAGGACCGGGTGTGGGGAGGCCACCCCAGTCCCCTGTCCAGCCTATGGGTACAGACCCTAAGCTGGAATCCCAGTTGCAGGATAGAACCCCTGAACTGGTGGGCGAATTGTGCAGGACACCTGCCACAGGTGCCCTGACAATTCTGGAAGGGGGTACCGCTCCAGGTGGGAGGGTACAGAGCCCCAGGGAGGAGGACCGGGTGTGGGGGAGGCCACCCCCATCTCCTGTCCAGCTGCCGGGTACAGGCCCGGGGTTGGTGGGTCAGTGTCAGGATGTCATACCTGACCTGACAGGAGGGAGAGTGGACCAAGGGTGCCAGGCACATGGGGCTACCACCCCCCACTCTCTGACGCCACAGAGGTTAGAGAGCCCTGAGAGGCATAAGGCCTGGGTCTCCCCACTGACAACTGTCGGTAGCCACTGTGGCTTACTGTCCTGGTGGACAGAGTTGCCCCTGGGAGGGGGACAGGGGTCACACCCCGGGGGTGGACTGGGCCACACCACTGTGTTGGCTATGTGGGCACTGTCGGCCTGTTGGGACACACCTGTGAGCAAAGTAAGTTTAGGCGCTGCACAGATGGGGTTCACAGGTGAAGAGAAGGGTACCCCATGGGTCAGCTTAGTGGGCCCTGAGAGTATGGATAGAGGGATCCAACTGGGTTTAGAAAGGCGTAGAACCAGAACGTGCCCCCGCTGTTGTGGGCCAGGTCTATGTTCTATCGCCCCAAGCAGGGAAGTCCATCAAGGGATTGATTAGTCTACCCTGGCTTTAGGCTGGGAGGGGTTGTGTTAGACTTGGCTTTTTCAGCGGGTTTACCCCCAGACTTTTTGCTTTTTGGCCTCCTGTTTTTGACCCTGTGTGTGTTGGTTTTAGGACTCTGGGCACATTACCACTGCTAATCAGTGCTAAAGTGCATATGCTCTCTGTGTAAAATGTGTTATGGATTGGTGTTTCCATGATTGGCCTATTTGATTTATGTGTCAGTCCCTAGTAAAGTGCACTGCGAGTGCCAGGGCCTATAAATCAAATGCTGTTGGTGGGCTGCAGCACTGGATTGTGCCACTCACGCAAACAGCCCGTAAAGTGTAACTCTGGCCTGCCATTGCAGAGCCTGTGCGCAGCCTGTGGCTGCCATGTCGACTTGGCAAGTGCACACACTTGCCAGTCCCTAAACCTTCCCTTTTCTACATGTTAGTCACCCCTAAGGTAGGCCCAAGGTACCCCTGTGGGCAGGGTGCATTGTATGTAAAGGTAGGGCATGCCCTGGTGTGTGAGGCATGCCCTAGTAGTGAATTACAGCCTATTTCGTTTTTCACTATTGCAAGGCTACCTGTTCCCCTAGGCCAGAACGGGCAGTTTTGATTATTACAGCTTATAATCCTAACTGACCCCGGGAACATGGTAGAAATTCGAGTTTAGTATGCCTGGACTCAGAATGATAAAATGCATCTTTTAGTGAAGTTGGTTTTAACATTCTGGGTTTGAAAATACCACTTTTAGAAAGTGGGTATTTTCTTGTCTAACCATCCAAGCCTGCCTCTGCGAGGTTGTGTATTCCTTGTCTGGAATGTGAGTGACAGGGGCTGGGGGATGCCAGGAGACAGGGTGAGTCAGCACAGGGCTGAATAGCAAGATCTACATGTAGATGGGTGGGAGGGGTCGCACCTGGGCCCTGAATAGGACAGTGCCTTCCCTCCACAATGCTGGCTCCACCTCCTGTGGTGCGTCTGATGTCCCTGGCCTACTCACTGAAAGAAGGGACGGAGACTTGTCAACAAAGTGCTCCAGAACTGGTTTGGACTAGGCAAAGGCCTCTCTGCCTTCAGAGAACAAAGGAATTTGGGATATAAATATTGGGGCCCTGACCCCATGAATTTAGATCTCGCTGGAATCAAGGAACCTGCCAAGACGAAGAGCTGGAAGAGCTGCCAGGAGGAGTACTGCCCCTTTGCTGTGTTGTTGCTTTGTTGGGTTGGCCTGCAGTTGCTGCTTCTGTCTTGGGCAGTGAAAGGACTGGACTGAACTTTCTCCAAACTTGTGCTGAGTATCTCCAAGGGCCAGAAACCGAGCTGGCCTCCTGTTAAGAAGTCTCAGGGACTGCAAAGACTTCACAAGCCTCTGGGTACCGCTTCTGGAACGCTGTTTCAGTTGCCACAGAGGAAGGGAACCGCAACCGACTCCGTCAACCGAATCCATCCCTGGCCGGTGACCTGTTTGCACCGCAGACCGCATCGCCCCGCTTCGCATCGCAACCCTGGTCTCACCGTGGGCAACGTCCAACGCCGCCAACATCGAGCCGCTGCTTGCACCGTGACCTGTGGGCACCGCAGTTCGCATCGCATCGCTTCACTGAACCAACCGGACCCGACCGACGAGGTCGCTGCAACTGGCTCAAGAGTCGAGACCGCACCGCATTTGGGGCACCGCTCGCACGTCTGCGACGCACCGCTCCGACTCGCACCGCTGTCCGACGCCAGCTCCCGCACTCCGGCTTGGTCGCCTGCATCGCAACCTGTCAGCACCGCATCGAGCATCGTCTCACCCTGCACCGCACGCCTTGGACTCACCGACTCCGTCTGCACGACGCTCATCGAGCCGCTGCCTGCACCGCATCGAGGGACACCGCACCTTGCATCGCTCCGTCTTGCACCGCAACCGCGACGAACGCCGACCGGCTCGTACACTCCGTACCAGCCACAACGAGAAAAGGTACTGTAACCGAGTCTGTTCACGACTCTGCTGGCCCGTATCGACGCGGTCGGCTGGAACTGTTAGACTCTGTGGTTTTCAGCATCACGGTAGGCTCGGACGGAGCTACCGACTCGTCACGAACTTTGCTTTTGTGCTATTCTTGCAAAGAAGAAGTTATCGTATCAAGCATTCATTTTTAAAGTATCGTATTGTGGATTTTTGTCGTAATTGGTCTTGTCTTGAGTATATAAAATATTGGTTATTTTTCTAAACTGGTGTGCTGTCCGTTTGTAGTGCTTACACTGTATTATTGTTGGTTATGTGCAAATGCTTTACACGCTGCCTCTGAATTAAGCCTGACTGCTCGTGCCAAGCTACCACGAGGGTGAGCAGGGGTTACTTCACGAGTGTAACAACCCTTACCCTGACTAGGAAGAAGGGTCCCTACTTGGACAAAGGTGCAAGCCCTTGCCAACTAGAGATCCCATTTCTAACAGTTAGCATCCAGTTGTTAACCACTCAAACACTCAATTTATGGCTGTTGGTAGAAGAATTGATTATGAGGAGATGAGGAGCGTAGTTGAGGTTCGAGAAGCAGATTAGGGCAGTTTCCGTAGCGTGGTTTTCGACATATAACAGCAAGCACCATAACCCAGTCTTGTTGCAGGAATGTCTGTAGCACCACTCCTCAAACTGATGGTTCTGTGGCACTCTACAGATGGTATTGTGTAGTGCACCTTTGATTTATTGGGACCTTTCTCTGCCTGGAGACCATCTAGTCTCTATCCCAGTGCTGATGAAGTACAAGAATCTTGCGCAAGAAGGCTACTTAGAAATAGAGAGTCCTTTCCTTCTGCCTGTCCGTAATTGATGCATTTGTCTTCCGAGTCCAGAGTTGGAAGGAGTGAGACTTTGGAACTCCTTCAGTTTCCTTAATGCTCTGGCTTATGGGAAATCATGGACATCAGGGTTCCAGAGATGCCCGTCGGGAGGTGTTATGAGAAATGACTTGGCAATCTTCTCTCCAGGATGGCAGGGCTTAAGCTGCCAGCACTTTAAGCCTAAGCAAAAGACACACAATTGATGGACGGAATGCAGAACAAATCAAAACATTCACCCCCAGTCAAGAGATCTGGGTTAAATCCATCATTCTTTTGCTCACCATGCCACCCCAGTTTAGACCTGGCCATATGCAAATCAGTCTTGACCCTGTGCCTCATGGGAACAGTCCAGCCCGAACTGCCAAGCCAGGTCCTCCCTGGACCGGAAACAAGCATCCTAGGACCGGTTTCGGGGTTTCACCCTCTTCAGCCAGGATAGCTTGATTCCAGTGGCACAGTGAGCCCAGGACCCACATCTGGGCATACCTGGCGCACTTAGGGCGGGAAAGCAAAAGACACACAATTGATGGACGGAATGCAGAACAAATCAAAACATTCACCCCCAGTCAAGAGATCTGGGTTAAATCCATCATTCTTTTGCTCACCATGCCACCCCAGTTTAGACCTGGCCATATGCAAATCAGTCTTGACCCTGTGCCTCATGGGAACAGTCCAGCCCGAACTGCCAAGCCAGGTCCTCCCTGGACCGGGAAACAAGCATCCTAGGACCGGTTTCGGGGTTTCACCCCTCTTCAGCCAGGATAGCTTGATTCCAGTGGCACAGTGAGCCCAGGACCCACGTCTGGGCATACCTGGCGCACTTAGGGCGAGAAAGCAAAAGACACACAATTGATGGACGGAATGCAGAACAAATCAAAACATTCACCCCCAGTCAAGAGATCTGGGTTAAATCCATCATTCTTTTGCTCACCATGCCACCCCAGTTTAGACCTGGCCATATGCAAATCAGTCTTGACCCTGTGCCTCATGGGGACAGTCCAGCCCGAACTGCCAAGCCAGGTCCTCCCTGGACCGGAAACAAGCATCCTAGGACCGGTTTCGGGTTTCACCCCTCTTCAGCCCGGATAGCTTGATTCCAGTGGCACAGTGAGCCCAGGACCCACGTCTGGGCATACCTGGCGCACTTAGGGCGAGAAAGCAAAGACACACAATTGATGGACGGAATGCAGAACAAATCAAAACATTCACCCCCAGTCAAGAGATCTGGGTTAAATCCATCATTCTTTTGCTCACCATGCCACCCCAGTTTAGACCTGGCCATATGCAAATCAGTCTTGACCCTGTGCCTCATGGGAACAGTCCAGCCCGACCTGCCAAGCCAGGTCCTCCCTGGACCGGAAACAAGCATCCTAGGACCGGTTTCGGGGTTTCACCCCTCTTCAGCCAGGATAGCTTGATTCCAGTGGCACAGTGAGCCCAGGACCCACGTCTGGGCATACCTGGCGCACTTAGGGCGAGAAAGCAAAAGACACACAATTGATGGATGGAATGCAGAACAAATCAAAACATTCACCCCCAGTCAAGAGATCTGGGTTAAATCCATCATTCTTTTGCTCACCATGCCACCCCAGTTTAGACCTGGCCATATGCAAATCAGTCTTGACCCTGTGCCTCATGGGAACAGTCCAGCCCGAACTGCCAAGCCAGGTCCTCCCTGGACCGGAAACAAGCATCCTAGGACCGGTTTCGGGGTTTCACCCCTCTTCAGCCAAGATAGCTTGATTCCAGTGGCACAGTGAGCCCAGGACCCACGTCTGGGCATACCTGGCGCACTTAGGGCGAGAAAGCAAAAGACACACAATTGATGGACGGAATGCAGAACAAATCAAAACATTCACCCCCAGTCAAGAGATCTGGGTTAAATCCATCATTCTTTTGCTCACCATGCCACCCCAGTTTAGACCTGGCCATATGCAAATCAGTCTTGACCCTGTGCCTCATGGGAACAGTCCAGCCCGAACTGCCAAGCCAGGTCCTCCCTGGACCGGAAACAAGCATCCTAGGACCGGTTTCGGGGTTTCACCCTCTTCAGCCAGGATAGCTTGATTCCAGTGGCACAGTGAGCCCAGGACCCACGTCTGGGCATACCTGGCGCACTTAGGCGAGAAAGCAAAAGACACACAATTGATGGACGGAATGCAGAACAAATCAAAACATTCACCCCCAGTCAAGAGATCTGGGTTAAATCCATCATTCTTTTGCTCACCATGCCACCCCAGTTTAGACCTGGCCATATGCAAATCAGTCTTGACCCTGTGCCTCATGGGAACAGTCCAGCCCGAACTGCCAAGCCAGGTCCTCCCTGGACCGGAAACAAGCATCCTAGGACCGGTTTCGGGGTTTCACCCTCTTCAGCCAGGATAGCTTGATTCCAGTGGCACAGTGAGCCCAGGACCCACGTCTGGGCATACCTGGCGCACTTAGGGCGAGAAAGCAAAGACACACAATTGATGGACGGAATGCAGAACAAATCAAAACATTCACCCCCAGTCAAGAGATCTGGGTTAAATCCATCATTCTTTTGCTCACCATGCCACCCCAGTTTAGACCTGGCCATATGCAAATCAGTCTTGACCCTGTGCCTCATGGGAACAGTCCAGCCCGAACTGCCAAGCCAGGTCCTCCCTGCCCAGACGTGGGTCCCTTGCTCACTGTGCCACTGGATTCAAGCTAGCCTGGCTGAAGAAGGGTGACATACCCTGAAACCGGTCCCAGGATGCTTGTTTCCGGTCCAGGGAGGACCTGGCCTGGCAGTTCGGTCTGGACTGTTCCCATGGGGCACAGGGTCAAGACTGATTTGCATATGGCTGGGTCCAAACTGGGGTGGCGTAGTGGGCAAAATAACGATGGATTTAACCCAGATCTTTGACTGGGGGAGAATGTTTGCTTTGTCAGCATTCCGTCCATCATTTGTTTGTTGTAACACTTTTCGCCCTAAGTGGGATGGGTATGCCCAGACGTGGGTCCCTTGCTCACTGTGCCACTGGATTCAAGCTAGCCTGGCTGAAGAAGGGTGACATACCCTGAAACCGGTCCCAGGATGCTTGTTTCCGGTCCAGGGAGGACCTGGCCTGGCAGTTCGGTCTGGACTGTTCCCATGGGGTACAGGGTCAAGACTGATTTGCATATGGCTGGGTCCAAACTGGGGTGGCGTAGTGGGCAAAATAACGATGGATTTAACCCAGATCTTTTGACTGGGGAGAATGTTTGCATTGTCAGCATTCCGTCCATCATTTGTTTGTTGTAACACTTTTCGCCTAAGTGGGATGGGTATGCCCAGACGTGGGTCCCTTGCTCACTGTGCCACTGGATTCAAGCTAGCCTGGCTGAAGAAGGGAGACATACCCTGAAACCGGTCCCAGGATGCTTGTTTCCGGTCCAGGGAGGACCTGGCCTGGCAGTTCGGTCTGGACTGTTCCCATGGGGCACAGGGTCAAGACTGATTTGCAGATGGCTGGGTCCAAACTGGGGTGGCGTAGTGGGCAAAATAACGATGGATTTAACCCAGATCTTTTGACTGGGGGAGAATGTTTGCATTGTCAGCATTCCGTCCATCATTTGTTTGTTGTAACACTTTTCGCCCTAAGTGGGATGGGTATGCCCAGACGTGGGTCCCTTGCTCACTGTGCCACTGGATTCAAGCTAGCCTGGCTGAAGAAGGGTGACATACTCTGAAACCGGTCCCAGGATGCTTTTTTCCGGTCCAGGGAGGTCCTGGCCTGGCAGTTTGGTCTGGACTGTTCCCATGGGGCACAGGGTCAAGACTGATTTGCATATGGCTGGGTCCGAACTGGGGTGGCGTAGTGGGCAAAATAACGATGGATTTAACCCAGATCTTTTGACTGGGGGAGAATGTTTGCATTGTCAGCATTCCGTCCATCATTTGTTTGTTGTAACACTTTAAGCCTGACCCTAGGCTGGTGCTCCGGTGAGGGCCCTTTTGTCTAGGCCGGGTCAGTACTGTATTTGTACTGGGAGAGGGTCAGAGGTGTGGTATAGGAAGCAGGGAACAGAACTCTTCCTGTTTCACTCTAGGAATCATGGGAGAAAAGCCACAAGTAGTAGCAAGCATCCAGTCTCAAATGCCAGGAGAACGCACGAAGATGGACAGCCCTACCTAAAAAACAACTTATGTTAGAGGGTTAGAGGAGGCAACCAGCCCAGTTGCCACCTGTAGGAGATCACATCATACAGGAAGCAACTAGCACCACTCCAGCGCTCAAAACATCCATCAGAGAAGACTTCAACCTCAGCCCTCATCTGCACGACACCACATACATCAGAGGGGCAACCACCCTAATTCTCACTTCTAGGAGGGAGAATATGAATGACTAGGTGGGGGGCAGGTGGTATCAGTGCATTAAGAAGTGTGTGAGTAATTGAGTGAACAGAAGTGAATTACTTTTTATGTGAGCGGGTGAGCTATTGTGTGAGCCCATACGTCAGGCAGTCAGTCAGTAAGCCAAGTCAACCATTTACAAGTCAATTACTTTGTCAGTCATTTAGTCATTGAGTTAGTTGTTTTTTAAATAATCCAGTCATTCAGTAAATTAGTCTGCCAGTCATTCAGGCAGTAATCAGTCGGTAAGTCATGTGGTCAGTCAGCATTGGCAGCTACTCCTGATGCGAAGTGGTAGGGCGGCAGCGCGGGGGGATACATAAATACAAAAAAACAAAACATTTAAAAATAAATAAAGACTTACCTGACGCTGCGCCCGCTCCGTCTTGTTCCTCTCCCGATCCTCGACTGGTGCACAATGCGCAGGCTCCCAGACGCCAGTCCCTGGGATTGGTCTGAGCGGCCTGGTTTGACGCTCAGACAGTGCCTGAGAGCCTGGGACTGTTCTCCAGCCGGCTGTGCAACACAGCTGGGTGGAGAAATGCTAAGTGTGCATGTCCGTTTGACCGGCCCAATATTGCCTGCCAAACCGACATGCGCACTTAACAGTGCCCACAAGTCCTCCTCCTGAAGCTCAGGATAGCCTGGCCCTGCCTCGCAACTCGGCTACCCAGCAGAGGCAACAGTGAAAAAGAAAATGATAATAAAATTATTTTATCATCATTTTATTTTTCACTGTTGCCTCTGCTGGGTAGCAGCAGTGGGGCGACGCTCCTCTGCCATAGCGGAGGATCCGCCCCTGATGACCAGTGGGCATCCATTCAGCCAGTCAGTGATTGGACATGAATGTTTTTTTATGTGCATCTTGCAGAGGTCTCAGGTTTGCAGGACAATGCTTAAGAAGGCCATCCTAACCTGCATTTTTCTTTGCATTCTGGGATTTCGGTTCGTATCTATCCAGTTATTAAATAAGAACTACAAGTCCCGGAACGCCTAGTAAACTCCTTGACTGAGTGAACTACTCATTCACGGACCTGGGAAACGTGAGAGCCCTGTGCTTGAACTATAAACTCCGTGACCTCTGGGCATATAAAGTGAATTTTGGCCGCAAACACCATCTTGCAACCTGCCTGGTGCTAATGAAAGCCAGACTCGTTTGCCCGAGAACTGCCTGCACACCGGCTGCAGTCTGGGAGTTGGTGCACTCCAGCCCCGGCTGCAGCTGCACCTGGCAGCTCTTTCTGGAAGGCCACATTGTCGGAAAGAATGGGAAAGCCCTCGCCCGGGCTCACGAGGCCTCTGTCAGATGACTTGCCCGCGTGGGGCGGGATCCTCCGGGGAGGGCCTGGCAGCGCACGCGGCGGCGACATAACACCGTCCGCATTTAGCAATGCCCTTGACTGTAAAAAGAAAACCCAAGTAACTCATACCATAAATGTGCAGACACAAAGTCATGGCGGTCCGCGCACGGGATACCTGATCCGAGCCCGGCGCACACCCACAGCCGGGCTCGCTCTGCGGCCCTCGTGGCTACACTGGCGACGAGGCCACCTCGAGGGCCCTGCTGAAATTTCAGCTGTAGTTCAAGGCCTGGTTGGCGCGCGTCAGCTGATGTGCGCTCCGGACGCACCAAGGCTCGTGAGCCCCGGGGGTGGCACACCTGCGTCAGAGGGCCTCCTGTTGCTGCCTGAGCAGGGATATCCCAAGGGCAGACACCAAGCAGCGCTATGAAGTAATCACAAGACAACAACTAGCGCTGTATGAAACCACTAAATAGGTCAGTGTTGTACCATGGGACAGAAAAGAGGCCCAGGCACCAAAATAAAGGTGGCTCCCATTAGTGAATTAGATAGCTTAAAAAGTGGCCCATATTTGCAGATTAGGACAATTTTGAACTTGTAAAGACGCGCAGTATTGCAAGTGATGGAAGACTGCATGGATTTATGCTTGCTGCATGCAATACAAAAGAGTGTGCTGAAGGTGGCAAACCTACACCAGAGGGGCTATTGTGACTATCAGAGCAGGAATTTCCCAAGGAGGATACCACACCAAGATGTCGACCAGCGCTTTACAACACACCTAAATGAATCAGTGTCGTGCCAAGGGACCTAAAGGGTCTATAGTAAGCAAGGGTGACCAGGAACTGGTACACTTACGTCAGTTGATGTAACTGAGTGTGAGTTCCTAACATGTCTACACAGTGGCATAGCTAGACCTATGGCCGCCCATGGCGGCCCCTGCATTAGCCGCTCGCGGGCGTGTGTAAGAGCGGGGGGGGGGAAGGGGTGCTGGCGATTTCCTCGACAGCCGCCCTGCGACAGCTGCAGGTAAGAGCGGGATGGGTACTGGCGATTTCCATCGCCCCCAAAGCTTGTGCGAGCAGTGATCTCCCAAGGATGGACTCTAAGGCCCTCATTACGAGTGGCAGAATTCACCCAGAACAATCACTTCCAGTGGAATTATGCCATTCGAAAATTAAGAGTGTCCCAATGTCTCCAGGCCCAGAATTATTGAGCCTGTAAACTCTGAATCTGACCATTCTGTACCTGGAAACACCTGGCTTTCTGTTTTGTGGGGTGGTGGGCTGTAGGCCAGAGCAAATGCAGACCCCCACTAGACCCCTGCAGCAGTGCGTGGAGAACAGACAGTGCTCCCCAGAATAGCATTAAGCCTGCCTTGACCCATTGACCCCTCCCCCCTAAAACACCTCCCTGCCCCCCTATCGGCCCACCTGCTGACATTTTCCACTTGTCTAAACAGGCAGAAAATATCACCGGTTTTCTCACTGGAAAGGGGAAAAAGTCCATGGAAATAGACCGGTATTACTGGGTACCTGTAGTTATTCCCCACTCAGGGTGAAAACATGTGCTTGCTGGGATTTGGGGCAGGGATACCGGTCCCCTGGTAACTCTGCAACAAATTTCAGCACACTCATAATGAGGGCCTAAGAGCTATGAAGTTATTGCATGATGGCAACTGGTGAACTTCAAAACATCTAAATAAATCAGTCGCCCAGCAAAGGGCCTACAGGCCCCAAGCCAGAAAATGTGTCCTGAAATTCACACACTGGTATTACATCCTACTCGGCGACCTCAACTTCTACCTGGACAACCCCAGTGACCAGAACACTGCAACCCTTCTGGAGAACCTCATCAACATCGTGCTCAAGCAGCTAGTCACCGATCCAACCCACACAGCCAGACACATGCTCGACCCCGACTTCTCCACCACCGGTAACATCACTTACAGCCACACCACCGAACTCCTCTTATCCGACCACCACTGCATACACTTGACATTCACCGTTCATTACCGCCCTCACTGCCCCCCCTGTCGTAGCTGGAACAAGGCCACTGAAGAACATCTCATCGCCTTTCTCAGCACTACCACACTGCGGACATCAACAGACGCCAACACCTCAGCACGCAACCTTCACCAATGGATCTCCAACTGTGCCGACACTCCAGCATCCCTCACGAAGGCACCAGTCAAGCAACACGCCAAGAAAGCCAGCTGGTTCCCTCCCACCCTCCACGAATCCAGACGCATCTGCAGATGGCTCGAGAAGAGATGGAGGAACAACAAAACCTCGAAAACCCGCGCAACCTTCAAAACCGCCGCCAACGCACACCACTTCCTCCTCAAAACCACAAAGAAAATGGCCCTCCAAGACAGAATCAATGCTAACGCACACAACAGCAAAGAATTCTACACCATCGTCAAGGAGTTTGCCAGGCCGAACAGCGAAACCACAGATGTACCACCCTCCCAAGACCTCTGAAACAAACTCGGCACCTTCTTCCACCACAAGACTAAGCAAATCTACGACAGCTTCCACACCCAAGACCCTGCCACAACGCCCATCACCACTGCACGCAAACTCGCCAAACCCCAACAAACCCTGCTCAACTGGACTCCGCTCACCACAGACGACACACTTAAGACCATGAAGAGCATCCACTCTGGAGCCCCATCGGACCCATGGCCGTATCACATCTCCCATAGAGCAACCACCTCCATCGCCCCAGAGTTTAACCACACCATCAACTGCTCCATTGAAACTGCCACCTTCCCTGATGACTGTAAACATGCCGAGATCAACCCCCTGCTGAAGAAGCCATCTGCTAACCCAACAGACCTCAAGAACTTCAGACCCATCTCCCTCCTCCCCTTCCCAGCCAAGGTCATCGAGAAGGCCATCAATGACCAACTCTCCGAGTTCATCGAAGAGAACCACGTCCTGGACATCTCTCAGTCCGGCTTCTAAAGTAACCACAGCCCTGAAATCACTCCTCGCCGCCACGGACGACACCAGCTCCCTCGTCGACTAGGGCAAAACCGCAGCCCTCATCCTACTGGACCTTCCGGCCGCCTCCTGTACCGTTTCCCACTGCACCCTAATCATGAGACTCCACGACGCCGGCATCGGCAACAAGGCCTTGGACTGGATCCACTCCTTCCTTACCGGCCGAACAAAGTGAGTCAGGCTGCCTCCGTTCCTCTCAGAACCTACAGAGATCAGCTGCGGAGTGCCCCAAGGCTCCTCCCTGAGCCTCACCCTCTTCAACGTCTACATGGCTCCCCTCACGGCCATCATCAGAAACCATGGACTCAACCTTGTCTCCTACGCCGACTACATCCAGCTGTTCCTCTCCCTCACCAACGAACCCACAGCTGCCAGTATCAACTTTGTGAGAAGTTGGCCTGGCATATGCTGTTCACTAATTAAAGTGGACACCTTGCACCAGAACAATTCGACTCTTATGGTAGATAGGTTTAAGGCAACCTTTATAGAAAGCTATCCTAGTGGTAGCTGTGGAGAGCAGCCTTCAGGCTAAGTCTTGAAGGAATGAAAAGCAGCTTGTTTTACTACACAATCTCTTGAATCACCAAATGAAAAGACACCACACGGGTATATATATCAAATATATATGTATTTATTAATAAACACTCTCTACTAATCTCTTTATGAGATTAGAGGTCAGGAACATATGTACAAGTCAAATATTATCAAAATAAGTTTAGCACAATCGAATATCACAATCTTAGTTTGCTAGACCTAGGTCTAGGGCATCTAGAATCGAGGGACCCCCAAGAACCACCCCAGGTAGTTGTAGGAGACCCACAGGGGACGGACGCGGTGACCTGGCACCGGTGCGAGTCCTGTGCGAGTCTATGCGCTCAGACGCGATTGAGATTTCAATGTTAAAGGTCCCTTGCGTGTTCGAGGCGAACACACCGATCGGTCCTTGTACGAGTCGAAGGACGCGGTTACAGATAGAGTTGCAAGGGAGATGGACGCGCTGTGTCTAACACAGACGCGAACCTTGTGCGAGTCAGTGCAATGGAGGTCTCGATGTTACAGGCCCCTTGTGTTCGAGGCGAACACCGATCGGACTCAGTACGAGTCGAAGGACACAGTTCTAGACAGTGTTACAAAGGAGATGGACGCGGTGTGTCTAACACAGACGCGAACCCTGTACGAGTCAGCGCAATTGTCGCACTTAGAAAATAAGAGTTTTAGGGCACTTCTAGGGAAGCTACAAGCAAGTCACTTACAGGGTAAGTAGTTCTAGGGCCCACACCCACAGGAGCACCATAGTGCTGAAGTTACCTCACCCAGGGAGCCGGGTGCATAGGTGTCCTTTGGTGTCGGGTCGCGGCGTCGTTTTCAATGGGAGCCAGTGAAGACTTGCTGCTTGCGGCGACAGGAGAAGTGTCCGGAGGAATCCAAGCCTGGATTCGGAAGAGGGAAGACCTGAAAGCAGAGGGGACAGTGTTCAAAGTCACTTGGCAGTGACTTGGGGCACGGAAGATGGATGCCCACCGTCGTTGCAAGATTCAGGTCGTTCGCGGGTGCCTTGACTCTTCAGCCACGAGGTCCAGGAGGCGTCGACGATGACCAGGAGCTGGATTCGGCGTGTCCCACGATGTCTGCAGCTTACTGCGGTGTCGGCGACTCGATTTGAGCCAACAAGCCTTGGTAACAGCAAGCCTCAGGGAAAGTGCGAAGAGGCAATGGCGCAGACCATCAAGGTCTGTGGGACTCACCCAGCGAGGGTAAGTCAGGGCAGGCCTGGAGCAACCAGGGGAACCCTTTGGTTTCTTTAGAAAGTCTTCTGGGGACCCACAAGCCGGCTGGCAAGGGATCGCGAAGACGCCTCAGGAGGATTCGCTCAACAGGGGCCCACGGTCACTCGGGACGTGGCAGGCCTCTGATCTTCAGAGGGATTCCTGCTGGAGGCTAGGACCACACGTGGTCCAAAGCACAAGTTCGTGGAACGTTGTGAAGGGGTTGCACTTGACAATAGTGCACGGTACCCAGGGGTCGCGGTTCCTCGTTACTCTTGGGGTCCACTGGCCTCAGCTTCGCTGGGGACTCACGATGGCCTTTGAGAAGTCAGGAAATCCACTTCTTGGGCTGCAGGGACTTCGGACTCCGGCGGGAGCGGCGTAGTTTGCGACCGTCGTTTGTAGTTTTTGGTGCCTGCCAAGCAGAGGAGTCACTCCTTGACTCCAAGGGAGATTCTTCAATCTTCCAAAGGTAGTGGAACGTCGAAGGTCCGGGATTCTTCTTCAGAGCGTCGTCCAGGGAAATCTAGGTTGCAATGCACAGGTTCCCCCTCTTATACTAAAAGAAAGGGAGGGACTAGCTCTATGACCCTACCTATGGGAGGGTCAGGGGAGTGGGTGGCTACACCCACTTCCCTTTGTCCAGTTTCGCGCCAGAGCAGGGGCAGGTAGCCCCTGAGCCGGTTTGAACTGGGGTATGCACAGAGGAGCCTTCTGCTCCCCAGTGCAGGACTTCAAAGCACTCTAAGAGTGCACCCACCCAGCCCCAAAACACTAAACCCTGTCTGGGAGGTGGTCACACCCCCTTGGGACAGGATATCTATTGTTGGGCTTCCTCCACTGCGAGTGTTGGTCATCAGCAGGAGGGCAGCCCAGTGTCTGTGACTGGTGGCATCCATTTTGTGATGCCAGGGCAGGAACATATGTACAAGTCAAATATTATCAAAATAAGTTTAGCACAATCGAATATCACAATCTTAGTTTGCTAGACCTAGGTCTAGGGCATCTAGAATCGAGGGACCCCCAAGAACCACCCCAGGTAGTTGTAGGAGACCCACAGGGGATGGACGCGGTGACCTGGCACCGGTGCGAGTCCTGTGCGAGTCTATGCGCTCAGACGCGATTGAGATTTCAATGTTAAAGGTCCCTTGCGTGTTCGAGGCGAACACACCGATCGGTCCTTGTACGAGTCGAAGGACGCGGTTACAGATAGAGTTGCAAGGGAGATGGACGCGCTGTGTCTAACACAGACGCGAACCTTGTGCGAGTCAGTGCAATGGAGGTCTCGATGTTACAGGCCCCTTGTGTTCGAGGCGAACACCGATCGGGCTCAGTACGAGTCGAAGGACACAGTTCTAGACAGTGTTACAAAGGAGATGGACGCGGTGTGTCTAACACAGACGCGAACCCTGTACGAGTCAGCGCAATTGTCGCACTTAGAAAATAAGAGTTTTAGGGCACTAGGGAAGCTACAAGCAAGTCACTTACAGGGTAAGTAGTTCTAGGGCCCACACCCACAGGAGCACCATAGTGCTGAAGTTACCTTACCCAGGGGAGCCGGGTGCATAGGTGTCCTTTGGTGTCGGGTCGCGGCGTCGTTTTCAATGGGAGCCAGTGAAGACTTGCTGCTTGCGGCGACAGGAGAAGTGTCCGGAGGAATCCAAGCCTGGATTTGGAAGAGGGAAGACCTGAAAGCAGAGGGGACAGTGTTCAAAGTCACTTGGCAGTGACTCGGGGCACGGAAGATGGATGCCCACCGTCGTCGCAAGATTCAGGTCGTTCGCGGGTGCCTTGACTCTTCAGCCACGAGGTCCAGAAGGCGTCGACGACGACCAGGAGCTAGATTCGGCTTGTCCCACGATGTCTGCAGCTTACTGCGGTGTTGGCGACTCGATTGGAGCCAACAAGCCTTGGTAACAGCAAGTCTCGGGGAACATACGAAGAGGCAATGGCGCAGACCAGAAAGGTCTGTGGGACTCACCCAGCGAGGGTAAGTCAGGGCAGGGCTGGAGCAACCAGGGGAGCCCTTTGGTTTCTTTAGAAAGTCTTCTGGGGACCCACAAACCGGCTGGCAAGGGATCGCGAAGACGCCTCGGGAGGATTCGCTCAACAGGGGCCCACGGTCACTCGGGACGTGGCAGGCCTCTGATCTTCGGAGGGATTCCTGCTGGAGGCTAGTACCACACGTGGTCCAAAGCACAAGTTCGTGGAATGTTGTGAAGGGGTTGCACTCGACAATAGTGCACGGTACCCAGGGGTCGCGGTTCCTCATTACTCTTGGGGTCCACTGGCCTCAGCTTCGCTGGGGACTCACGATGGCCTTTGAGAAGTCAGGAAATCCACTTCGGACTCCGGCGGGAGCGGCGTAGTTTGCGACCGTCGTTTGTAGTTTTTGGTGCCTGCCAAGCAGGGGAGTCACTCCTTGACTCCAAGGGAGATTCTTCAGTCTTCCAAAGGTAGTGGAACGTCGAAGGTCCGGGATTCTTCTTCAGAGCGTCGTCCAGGGAAATCTAGGTTGCAATGCACAGGTTCCCCCTCTTATACTAAAAGAAAGGGAGGGACTAGCTCTATGACCCTACCTATGGGAGGGTCAGGGAGTGGGTGGCTACACGCACTTCCCTTTGTCCAGTTTCGTGCCAGAGCAGGGGCAGGTAGCCACTGAGCCGGTTTGAACTGGGGTATGCACAGAGGAGCCTTCTGCTCCCCAGTGCAGGACTTCAAAGCACTCTAAGAGTGCACCCACCCAGCCCCAATACACTAAACCCTGTCTGGGAGGTGGTCACACCCCTTGGGACAGGATATCTATTGTTGGGCTTCCTCCACTGCGAGTGTTGGTCATCAGCAGGAGGGCAGCCCAGTGTCTGTGACTGGTGGCATCCATTTTGTGATGCCAGGGCTCTGCAGGATTCTACCGCGTTTCCACAGTAGGTACATGTCTATCCCTCTAGAAGGGTGGAATGCTACCCCCGCCGCCAGGACTGGCGGGGGGTAGTATTCCAAGATGTTTGACACCAAACACAACATGTTTTGATGCAGCCATTCCAAAGTTAGCATTTTACCGCGAGGATATAATGCACTTAAAAGTATATGGTTTAACCGCATCCACAAACAGCCCCAGAGAATGGACTCTGAGAGCTGCAGAGGGCCCTGCTCAGGCAGAGGCACCCCCTCACATGGAAACTAAGCACCCTGCCCTCAGGATTGATAGGGCCTGCTTTAGGGGTGACTGATAAGTCTCAATGTGTGTGCAGGAGAGATATAGGGGACCTATATCTCAGTGAGGGGTGCTAGCACTTCCTCACCCAGGCTGCAGTAGCAGGCCTGTGGTGTCTGATTTAGTCTGCTTCCCAGGGTGCCATAATACATGCTTCAGCCCCTGGTAGGCCTGTGAAGTACCTATGCCCTTGGTACCTAAGGTACCATATACTAAGGGACTCATAAGGTACCACAGTATCCAATCACTAGTGCACCTAGAGTGCACTCCAAATCGTTTAGAGAGAACAGAGAGGCTGGGGCCCTGATTAGCAGGGTCCCAGCCAGACTATAGCCAGAAACCAGTGTAAACATCAGAAAAAAAGTGGGGGCAACATAAGAGGCAGATCCTACTCTCCTACAAACTTTCACAGTGGGATGAAGGCCGTTGCTGCCTGGATGAAAGACAGCTGCCTCAAGCTCAACTTGGACAAGACTGAAGTACTCATCATGGGACCCGCCCCCTCAGCCTGAGACGAATCCTGGTGGCCCACCACACTGGGAACCCCTCCCACCCCCATTGACCACACACGTAACCTCTGCATCATACTGGACTCCTCGCTCACAATGAACCGCCAGATCAACGCTGTTTCCTTAGCCTGCTTCGAAAGACTTTCAGATGGATCCCCACAGAATCCAGAAAGACGGTCACCCATGCACTCATCACCAGTAGACTTGACTATGGCAACGCACTCTACGCTGGCGTCACCCAGATTCAGCTCAGGAAACTTTAGAACGTACAAAACACCGCAGCCAGACTGGTCCTCGACATCCCCCGCCGCAGCCATATAACACAACACCTCCGACAACTCCACTGGCTCCCAGTCAACAAGAGAATCACCTTCAAGCTCCTCACATATGCCTACAAAGCTCTCCACAGCGCAGGACCAGCATATCTGAACCACTCGCTCTCATTCCATGTACCCCCCAGACAACTTTGCTCCACTCAACTTGCCCTGGCCACCGTCCTATGGATTCACAAGACCAGAACCGGAAGAAGATCCTTCTCCTACCTCGCCGCTAAGACCTGGAACACCATGCCCCTCCACCTCAGGTAATCCCCGTTGCTGACCCAATTCAGGAAGGATCTCAAGTCCTGGCTCTTCGACTGAACCTCCACGCCCAGACGGATCAGCAGCTCCCCCCTTCAGCGCCGTGAGACCCTCTTGGGTGAGTAGCCACTCTTTACAAACTCCTGATTGATTGATTAATTGAGAGTCCTACAGGCCCTCATGCAAGCAAGAACATGAATGCCCAGCATGCCCATTTGAGTGATGAAAGTTGTTATTTCTAAGCAGTGGGCGCCTAACTCTCTTGGGCCCCTTAACTGTTACACCTGCTGCACCAATGGTAGCTGTGCCCCCAAAATGAATAACTAGCAAAGGACATGAGCCAGGCATGAAAACAGGCACACAAGTCGGTACCAGGCGAGACAGAGGTGCATTTAACGACAGATGCAGTAACACTGTGAAACACGGCACTGTAATGCAGCAGGTTTGAATTTTCCCTCAGACTCTTAGACGCCTCTCAAGCTTCCAAAGAAATATACCATAAAGACTTATCTCCTTAATTGCTTTTTGCTCTACTGCTGATTCTGTCTGGTACTCACTGGTACTACACACATATGACCAATCCCATTTTGACCTAGTGATCAGTTCTACAGGAATTATCAGTGCGTTGTTCTTCCTGGACACACTGGTCCTCCGCAATCCTGGGCCTATCTATCCTCCCAAGCCTACCATCCCTATAGTACCAAGGACAACCTTCCTTTTTTCTTCTTTTCCAAAGTAATCAAAACTAGCATTGAGGCCTAAATCAGAAGTTCAGTGGAGGTGCATGAGGTATTTACCAGACACTGTAAATGTAGACACTTTGCAGTGAAGCATTTACTGGGTTCAGCACATATTTCCCATTCTGAGTTCAACACTGGAAATGAGGCATAAATATGCAGAATTCAAAGCCTGCTGCAACCAATGCTGCTTGTTATGTTATGTTGATTTGTATAATGCACTAATCACTCGAGAGGGTATCCAGGCACTTGGGCAGATGTGGAGGTTTGTGGCCCCCAAGGTGCTTGTACGAAGAGCCAGGTCTTCAGCTTCTTGCAGAACTCAAGAAATGAGGAGGAGGCTCTGATGTGTTGAGAAAAGTCATTCCATGTCTTAGGTGCAATGTAGGAGGATGAGCGGCCTCCAGTTTTGCTTTTGGAGAAGCGGGGAATGTGTGCGAGTGAGAGTGCGGCAGAAGGTAGTTGTCTGGTGGGTAGGTGAAAGTGTATGCAGCTGTTCACGTATTCCGGTCCTGTGTTTTGAATGACTTTGTACTGGTGCATTGCATGTGAAGTTTGAATTGGCTGCGCTTGTGAATGGGGAGCCAACGATGCTTCCTGAGGTGCGGTGTCATTTGGGTATGGCATGAGAGGTCAAGTATGTCTTGAAGCAGTATTCTGGATGTTCTGGAGTCTTTGTAGGAGTTGTTTGGAGATACTGGCATAGTGTGTGTTGCCGTAGTCCAGCCTGCTGGTGATGAGTGTTTGCGTGATGGTTCGTCTGGTTTTCTAAGGCAACCATTTGAAAATTTTTCGCAGCTTGCGTAGGATGTGGAAGCAAGTGGTGCACACAGCTTTCACTTGAGCCGTCATGTTGACCTTGTCATCTAGGATGATCCCTAGATTTCTTGCGTGGTAAATGGGTGTTCGTCCTATCTCCAAAGGCTATCAGGTAAAATCCCATGGGGAGGTCTTGTTGCTGGAGAACAGTACTTCCGTCTTGTTGGAGTTGAGCTGCAGGCAGTTGGTTCGCATCCAGTCTGCTACCATGGTCATGCAGTTTGCAAAGTTGGTTCTGGCGCTGGTTGTTTTGTCCGTCAGGGAGAGGATGAGTTGGGTGTCCTCGGTGTAGGAGATGATGGTGATGTCTTGTGATTGGATGATGTTGGCAAGGGGTGTCATGTATATGTTGAAAAGGGTGGGTGTGAGGGACAATCCCTGTGGGATGCCGCATATCAATTTCTTGGTCTCTGATGTGAAGGGTGGGAGCCTGACCCATTGGATTTTTCCCGTGAGCAAGGGACAGATCCATTTGAGAGCAGATCCCTGTATGCCAATCTCATGGAGTCTTCTGATGAGGGTGTTATGAGAGACAGTGTCGAAAGCCACAGAGAGGTCGAGCAAGATGAGAGGCGCTGTTGCGCCTCGGTCCAGGATGATTCAAATGTCACCGGCGGCTGCAATGAGTTCTGTTTCAGTGCTGTGGTTCTTTCTGAATCCCGATTGAGTGAAGTTCGAGGTGGGTTGTGAGTTGCTTGTTGATGGCCTTCTCAATCACTTTGGCTGGATAGGGAAGCAGGGAGATGGGCTGGAAGTCGTTTAGTTGATTCAGGTCGGCTGTGGACTTCTTAATTTGGGTGATGATTTCTGCAAGTTTCCATCATACGGAAAAGTGGCGGATTTGACGGAGGCATTGATGATGTGGGTCAGGGTGGTGCTGATTGGCGATGTTCCCAGGTTGTAGATGGGGAGCATGATTCCGTTGGGGCCCCTGAATGAATGGTCTGCACGATTGTGTAGTTTCTGGTGAGGGTTGTCCATTCGGTCAGGTGGCCATCTTGGTTGGTGGTGGGTAGGTTAGCAACAAGTTCTCAGGGGTGGGGTTAGTGTGCGAAGTTGCTGTAGATGTTTCCTATTTTGCTATCAAGGAAGCTGGATAGGTTGTTGCAGAGTTGTTGGGAGGCAGAGATGTTGGTGAAAGTGACTGAAGGCAAGGTGAAATCCTTAACGATCAAGAAGAACTCCTTGCAGTAGCTTCCTTCGATGCAGCCCACTAGTGCTTTTTTCTTGCGGTCTCTTATTTGCTTCAGATAGCCCCTGAGTGCAGCCTTGTATGTAGTTCTGTTGTTAGTGTTGTGGCTGACTCTCTATTTCCTTTCTAGCTGTTTACAGTGTTGTTTGGTGTCTCAGAGGTCTTCTGTGTACCAGCTGGACTGCTTGTATGATCTACTATGCTTGTTGGGTTTGATGAGTGTGAGGGAGTCCACGCAGTTCTCGATCCAGTTGATGTCCTTGCAAAGGTTGTCTGTGGGGCTCGGATGATCCGTGCTAAAGGCGGCACTGAGCTAATCTGCTTCTGTGACTTTGGCTTGGCTGCTGCTTGAAATTCTGAATCTGGTAGGGGTGTTGACGTGAGGTGTGTTGATATGGAAGTGGAAGATGGAGTGGTCAGTCCATGTGAGCCGTGTGGTGGAGCTGTACTTGATGCTGTCGCTTGTGGTGAAGATGGGATCCAGTGTGTGTCATCTAGTGTGTGTTGGTTCTAGGACGAGTTGGGTGAGTCCGATGTAGCTCAAGCTTTCGAGGAGTGCTGTGGAGCAGGAGTAGTTTCAGTCTTCCAGGTGAAAGTTGAGATCACCGACGAGAATGTCCAGGTAATTACTTGTCATTTCCCACTGGTAAATTCCATCAGGTATATCCTGCCGAAACTGGCCTGGGGGTAAATTGAGGAGATGCAGAGTTTATCACACCCAGAAATCCCAAAATAACAAACTTGACATTAATTGGAATTCTAATCCTTGCACAAAGAGGGGTTTATGCATGCACCAGAATTTCATTGGCCATTTTTCATGAAGGCCTAAATGAACAAAACCCCTTTCCTGGCTGGTCAGTTACACGAAGGTTTATGTAAAGCAGATCACACATATCTTCAACCCCCCTGATCAGACATGCCACATTACGGACATGTATATAAATTACCATAGTATCGTATAGAGCTACAAGCCCATAAAAACGGTAGAACTGTGTTGATGAAACACTGGTAACATTACATTACATATCTGCTCCCTAACTGTGGCTGCACAACAGGGTGGGTAACAGGCTTGCTGCTGAGAAAAGGAATGAGTTGCACCCATGCAGCTAGCCACTACCTCCCCAAAACCCACCAGTCAGGCTGTGCGCCCTTCATGGTGGACTCCACCAGTTGCTCAAATTCAACAGGCGTAGAGGAGACCGGCTGCCCATCATCTCCAGATCTCCCACTAGATGAAGCAGTGTGATCAACCGCTGACAAAGGCAGAGTGTGTAAAAAGCAGCTTCTATGGGGTTCATTTATACTTATTAACATCACTACTATCTAGTTCATTATTATGCACTTATATCCTAACTCACAAATGAATATAGAAAACTGTTAAACCACCCTCACAGGCCGTAAAACATCCTACCTTTTTAATTCTACTGTTCCCTCAACTGCTTTTTGACCTATTAGAACATGCAAATCAGAACCTAGCTAACTCACCCAGTATAATTCCCCTTTGACGTAACAGTCGATCCTCCAACACCACCCTAGTCTACTTTCCCCCTTCTGAACCTACCAGTCCTAATGCTCTATTACAGACCTTTCGGTCCACCTTTGACGTCTTAGACCTACGACTCCTCTGTTATTGTGGATCTAGCAGACTTTCCTTGCCATCATAGAACTACTGGCCATTCATCACCATCTTGGACCTACCTGTCTTCTTTATCCATCCTACACCTCCTTTCTCCTTCACCATCCTGGAACTACTGGACCTCCCCCAGTATCCTGGACCAATTATGGGAAGTATGGGCCCTTGCCATAGAGGAAGCTGTGGGTGATGCAGAGAGTCTTGAAGAATGAAAATGAGATGCCAGAGGAAATCTTGGAAGGCTAGTGTGATGTGGTCATGTAGATACAGCTGTACCAGTTATTTTGCTCCTGTGTTCTGGACTATTTGCAGTTTTCAGAGCAGAAAGTAGGTTCTGATTACATAGTCAAGCCAAAACATGGTTAGGGAAATGGTGGGCTGGAGCATTGGTCAGAAACATAGATACCCAAAGATTCTTCTGAAAGTTTTCATGGTAGACAAGGCACTTTTTGTATCTTGGTTCATTTGGGGGGACTAGAGATGAGTTGGTGTCTATGATCACTCCCTGGTTTCTTCCTTCCGTCAATGTCATTGGTGGTATGCCAAGTTCCAGCGGCCAGACTGTAATTTGCTGGTAGTATTTCCTTTCTCCACATATTAGCATCTCTGTTTTGAACAAGTTAAGTTAAGATCATTTCTCAGAACCCATTGGTCGACGCAGTGGTCTAGTCGTGAGAATTTTAGGCCTCGGGATTTCCAGTTTTTTCGTTGTCAGGGTCATTGTAAAAGTTATGTTAAAGGACTTTATGAGATCCAGTAGAGGCTGAGTTTGGCTTTGAATGGGAGTGGTAAGATGATTGAGCCTTGATGTACGCCAGCGATGGTTCTGAAATATGGCCATGTTAATGGAGCAGCGAGATGATGCTGGATCTGCCAGAGAGGTAGGAAGAGATGCAGTCAATGATGTTTCCTTTCATGCAAAGTTCCCCTAATATCAGTAGATCAGAATGGTAATGGCCAGGGTCTAAAAAGACAGAAAGGTCAAGTAGTATTAGCACCATGACTTTATTCTTGTTTACAGTAGCCTTCAGGTTAGCAGAGCAGGTTCAGTGAATCTCCCAGTGAGAAATCCAGTTATTTTGTCTGTAAGTGGGTTGTTTGTTTCCAAGACTCCACAGATAAAAGTGAGCGCTGATGTTTTGATCAGTTTTCCTAAGAACCGGCTGTAAGAAAGTGCCTCTTTTTGCATGTTTATCCCCCACTTTGTGCCTGATGCACTTCAACTGAATGTGCCCTGGGTTCCTGCTGGCCAGATTCCCAGTGCCTGTGTTCTTTCCCAAAACTGTACCTTTGTGTCCACACTTGGCACAACTCTGGCCCACATATAAGTCCCTTGTACAAGGTGCCAATGGTACCAAGGGCCTTGTGACCAGAAACGGTCTCTAAGGGCTGCAGCATGTATAATATCACCCTAAGAGACCCCTCACCAAACACATGCACAATACCACTGCGTCCTGCGTGTTTTGGTGCGGCTAAAAGTCAAGAGTCAGCCTGGCACACATCCCTGTGTACCAAGCCTGCTAGCACTGAAAGAGGCATAGGTAGGTCACCCCTATAGCAGGTCTTACAGCCCTAAGGCAGAGTGAACTTTACCTCTTGTGAGGGCAAAACTGCTTGAGCAGATATGCCCCTATAGTGTCTAAGTCCATTCTTAGACATTATAAGTGCATAGTGAAGCCATACTGAGTACATGGGCTGGGAGCTTGTCAATACGAGTTCCACAGCTCCATGATTGCTTCACCGAATCCCAAGACGTTTGGTACCAAACATCTCAGATTAATGAGCCCACACTGATGCCAGTGTTGGATTAATTAATAAATGCATTCAGAGGGCACCTCAGAAGTGCCCCCTGAAAACCTACCAAACCACTCATGTGTGGCTGACTGGTCTGCACCAGCCTGCCACTTCCAGACATATTTCTGACCCCCTGAGGTGGGAGCCTTGTGCTCTTGTGGGTCAGAAACAAAGTCTGCTCTGGGTGGAGTTGCTTCACATCTACCCCCAAGCAGGAACAGCATTCAAGAGTGGGGAGCCTTAAAGGCTTCCAGCCCTTTGTTATGCTAGCCAGGGCCTCTCCAGCTAATGGAGATGCCCACCCCCTTGACCAAGCCCCACTTTTGGTGGCAAGGTCGGCGGGAAAATTAGTAAGCAGGAGAGGTGTGTCCCGTCTCAGCCAGGACCACCCAAAGGTGTCCTGAGCTGAAGTGACACCCTCTTTTTAAAATCCTCCATATTGTTTTAGAGGAATTCAGCCAATAGGATTAGGGTTATGCCCCCTCCCCAAAGGGAGTGGACATACAAAGGGTGCAGTCACCCTAAAGGTAAGTAGCCCATTGGCTATTACCTTCCAGCCCCTGTAATACCCCTAAATTGAGTATTTAGCGGCACCCCTGAATCTTAATCCTTAGGTCCTGATGACCTACGAAGTAAGAGGACAAAGAAGAGCTGTGCAGCCAAAGAAGACTGAAGACACCATCTGACTTGGCTCCAGCCCTACCGACCTGACTGGAGCCCTCGAGATCCTGCAAAAACCAACAACTTGTCCTGCAGCCCAGCAGCCTCCAAAAACCTCTGGAAGGACTGCTGCCTTCAAGAAAGACTACAACTCATGAGAACAGTGGCCCTGTTCAAGAAGAAACTCCAAGAAAGGCCTCTGTGACCTGAGGAACCTCAAAACCCTGCTTCCGGATCCATCACTGCACCTGACGCCTCCGGCCCGAAGCCACGTGGCCCTCTGATCCCAGAGAGGCTCCCCAGCAATCCAGAGCCCAAGTCCATCATGGGTTGACCCCTCCTGGACTCCACGATGATGCATTCAGCCTCAACACGAAGGACTCTCTGATGGCGACCGGCTCCGGTAAGGATTTTCCAACGTCCAAAGACACCCCTGCATCTGCAGCCCCCAGGCCTTGGGGAGCCCGACTGATGGGTCCAGGTGACCCTCAACATCCAAACCTAACCTGCCCAGCCACCGGTTCCCTTCGTCAAGCTTCCTGGTCCAAGCCTGCAGCCTTTGTTTGAGACCGCAGTCCTCCATTGGTTTGCATTGGGCGCCTGATGCTGTGTTGGCATTCTGCATCTGGCCGCCCCTGTGCCGCTGAGGGTGTATGTTTGGTGCCGCTTCATGGCCCTCTCCGGTGCCTGTCCTAACCCCCAGAGGTTGGCCTCCAAATCTGCTTTACTTACCTGTAATTGGCACGACTTTGAGTGTCCCCCGGGCTCCATTGGTTAACATTGGGCACCCGAATCTGACCTCTGCCCCCGGCCGCCTCAGTGCCGCTGGTGGTGCAGTCTTGGTGCTCACTTGAACCTTGCCCTTTGTTGACCTTATCCTCCGAAACCTGGTTTGCGAGTACAATACTTACCTGTGAAATTGCATTACATTTTCCTCCCTTAGGATAACATTGCTCATTGGAACCGTTGCACTAAGTGTGTATTTCTCTTGAACTGCAGAGCATTGCTATTTCTAAAAACTGTAAATATCTTGCTGAACTGAAGTCCTGCACTAAGTATACCTTTACTTAATTGAAAAGTATTGCCAGTTTAAAAACTGCACTTACCTGCAACTAAGTTTCTTTGGTTCTAGCAATAAAAGTAACATAGCAATATTCTTACAAAACAATTGGTCTTGGATTTAGTCCTTGAGTGTATGTAATCATTTCTTGCCTGAGTGTGTACAACAAATGCTTAACACAGCCCTCTGATAAACCTAACTGCTCGCCCACACAACCACAAAAGAGAGCATTGGTATTATCTACTTTAGCCTCTGTAAAGCCCTTGGAGATCCACTGGACTCTGTGCACTCAATACCTTACTTTGGTATAGTATATATAGAGACAGCTTCCTACATTGGTGGATCAGCGATGGAGTCTACAACTTTGCATTTGCTGGACTACTCTGACAAAAAGACTACAATCCAAAATTGCCTTTAGATTCAACTGTACTTTTGAATTGACATTTTTCTCAAATTTTTAAAAGTCTTGTTAGGGCCTTGGTTAAGTCCCTTTACCATTTTTTAGAACAAGTTTAAAAGCCTACTTTAGCCAGGGTTAAAAGTGCCTAGAAGTTTTTGTAGTCCTTTTAAAAAGGCCCCAAATTTAGTAGAGTAATGGAGGATACAGAGTAGGTGGTTGTGGAACTCAGCCTGACCCCTTACCTCCACCTTGTCATGCAGGAGCTAAGGACTCTCTGAAGACTTGAGAAAATTAAAACTGGTTCCACTCCTACCAAGGTCAAACTCCAGGAGCTCTTGGCAGAGTATCCTAAGGAACATCCTTCTGAAGAGGAGCACCCCCTTGCGGAAGGGGAAAGTGGTGATGAGGGGGACAATTCCCAACCCCTCACCTACATAGTGAAGATGTGGTCCATGCACCCATCTTTCCAAAAGTAGTGCTTAGGGTACCTAGCTCCCACACAGGTGGGTCAGGCATCCCAAGTAACATTGAGGGCAGCCTCAATAAGGAGGAATCATTTTAGCAAGGTTGACTCGCAGACTAGCCCTGGAGGATAGACTCCTGGCTACAAAAAAAAAGAAAGAAAAAGAGCAGAAATGGGCCTAGCACCCATAAATGGTGGTAGAAACGTAATACCTAGGGACAGAGAGACCTCTTATGACCTTAAAAATACCAAAGGGATTGTCCCCAAGTATAAGGAAGGTGATGACATCACAAAATGGTTCACAGTCTTTGAGAGGGCCTGTGGAATGAGAAAGGTGAAAAAGTCGCACTGGGGAGCATTGCTTTGGGAACTGTTCACTGGCAATTGCAGGGTCAGTCTCCTGACACTTACTGAGACAAAAGCTGACTCCTATGACCTCATGAAGGGTGCCCTGATTGAGGGCTTTGGGCTCACTATTGAGGAATATAGAATTAGATTCAGGGGGGCTCAAAAAACCTCGAGTCAGTCCTGGGTTGATTTTGTAGACTACTCTGTGAAAACACTAGATGGCTGGTTAATTGGAAGTGAAGCCCATGACTATGATGGGCTTTATAATCTGTTTATGAAAGAACACATTTTAAGTACTTGCATTAATGAAAAGTTGCATCAGTATCTGTCAGACCTAGGTCCAATTTCTCCCCAAGAATTGGGAAATAAGGCAGACCACTGGGTCACGACTAGGGAGACCAAGACTAACACTGGGGGTGGCCAAAAGAAAGGGGTTACAAAACCTCCCCAGGGGAAAGTGTGTGATCATCCTAAGGATAAAAGTAAAGAGTCTTCTAAAGGCCCCCAAAAACCTACACAGACGGGTGGGTCCCAGAACTCTTCACAATCCAACAGCGGGTACAAAGGTAAGAACTTTGATCCCAACACGGCCTGGTGTTACAACTGTAAACGATTGGGACACAAAACTGGAGACTCTGCCTTTCCCAAAAAGAATCCCCCTAGTACTCCTACAGCTAGCACTGGTATGGCAAGTCTCCAGGTGGGATCAACAGTGTGCCCAGAGTAAATCAGGGTTCACACTGAAGCTATTTTAGTCCCTGAGGGTGGGGTAGATTTGGTCACTCTTGCTGTCTGGCCCCCTAATAAGAAAATATACAGACAGCAACACTTGATTAATGGGACTAGGGTAGAAGTCCTGAGGGATACAGGTACCGCTGTCACCATGGTGACCGAAAAATTGGATTTTCTCAAGACAGTATTTGACTGGACAAACTTATCCAGTCGCCAATGCTGACAATGTCACTTAAGGACCATCCCACGGCTATGATAACCTTAGAATGGGGAGGGGATACTGGCCTGAAACAGGTAGTGGTCTCTTCTGCAATCCCAGTTAAATGTCAAGTAGGGAATGATCTGGAGACCTCAGCATGGGCTGAGCTAAAACTGAAAACCCATGCAGCCATGCTGGAAATCCCTGAGTTGTTGTGTGGATAAACACCCTTTAACAGAGCCGAGCACAGGGTGAAAAAGAAGTGTTGGAGTCTGGAATAATGTCCCAACTTTCCAAGAGGAAAGATAAGAAGACTGAGGGACCAGCTTCTGTACAGCAAAAAGCTCAGGACCCCTCTCCTCAGGGAGAGGACCTGGCACCACCAGAGGGAACTGAGCCTATGGAACTTGAACCTTATCAGGTTGAGCTTCTGGGCCCAGGGGGACCCTCTAGGGAACAGCTGTCCCTTGGACAGAAGATGTGTCCAACTCTTGAAAGCCGAGGCAGCAAGCTACTGCACAGAAAAATGGGAGATGTCAGTGGCTCCCACAGGACCTATTGGGAGAAGAGACTCCTTTACATTGAGGTCAGAGACCCCAAACCTGGTGCCACTAGGAGAGTGGTAGTGCCTCAACAGTTTAGAGAATTATTCTTCACATGGCCCATGACATCCCCCTAGCTGGACATCTTGGCCAGACTAAAATGTGGAGTAGGCTAGTCAGCCACTTCTACTGGTCAAACATGTCCCAGAAGGTGAAGGAGTTTTCCAGCTCCTGTGTCATCTCTCAAACCAGTGGCAAGACAGGTGGCCACCCAAATGCCCACTTAATCCCACTAACAGTGGTTGTGGTTCTCTTTGAAAAGGTAGGTGTGGACATATTGGGTCCACTTGAACCTCCCACGGCATCAGGAAACAAATTCATACTGGTAGTAGTGGATCATGCTACCTTCTATCCTGAGGGAATTTCCCTTAGGACTACTGCAGCCCCTACAGTAGCCAAGGCCCTCATTGGTATCTTTACCATGGTAGCTTTTCCTAAGGAGGTGCTTTCAGACAGAGGCGCAAACCTCATGTCTAGTTACATGAAGCACATATGGAATGAGTGTGGAGTGGGCTATAAGTTCACTGCACCTTATCATTCACAAACCAATGGCCTTGTTGAAAGGTGCAACAAGATATTGAAAGGTATGATCATGGGAATCCCTGAACAACTCAAAAGGATTTTTGGATGTCTTTTTGCCATGCCTACTTTTCGCCTACAGAGAGGTGCCTCAGAAGGAAGCATGGTTTTCCTCCTTTGAACTTCTGTTTGGCGATCCTGTTAGGGGACCACTTTGTCTTGGGAAGAAGGGTTGGAAGAAGCCTCTCCAAGAACCTAAGCAAGATATTGTGGACTATGTACTAGGCCTATGTTCCAGGATTGCAGAGTACATGGAGAACGCCTCCAAAAATCTTGAGACCAGCCAAGAGCTCCAGAAGCTCTGGTATGACCAAAAGGCTGCACTGGTAGAGTTCCAACCAGGGCAAAAGGTGTGGGTTTTGGAGCCTGTGGCACCAAGGGCCCTCCAAGACAAATGGAGCGGTCCTTACCCTATCCTTGAGAAGAAACGTGAGGTCACCTACTTGGTAGACCTTGGCACTAGCAGGACCCCCCACGCCCCCCCCCAAAAGGGTGATCCATGTGAACCGCCATAAACCTTTCGGTGACAGGGCTGATGTAACCATGCTGATGGTTACTGATGAGGATCAGGAAGCAGAGAGTGAACCTCTCCCTGACCTCCTCTCTTATAGTCCAAAAGATGGATCAGTTGATGGAGTTGTCTACTCAGACACCCTCTGTGCACGACAACAGGCTGATTGCAGGCAAGTCCTGCAACAGTATGCTTGGCTCTTCACCTTAACCCCTGGACAGACACACAGGTGCACCCATGATGTGGACACTGGAGACAGTGCTCCTGTCAAAACAAAGATCTATCGGCAGTATGACCAAGTTAAGGAGAGCATCAAAGCTGAAGTAGGTAAGATGCTGGAGTTAGGGGTTTTGAACCCTCTGTGAGTCCCTAGGCCAGCCCAGTGGTCTTAGTCCCCAAACCTCATCCACAGGGTGGGAAGAGAGAATTCAGGTTTTGTGTGGACTACAGATGTCTCAATGCTGTCACCAAGGCAGATGCTCACCCTTTACCCAGGGCTGATTAACTGATAGACAAATTGGGTGCAGCCAAATTTCTCAGTACTTTTGACTTAACTGCAGGGAACTGGCAGATTGGCATGGCCCCAGGAGCAAAAGAAAAGACAGCATTCTCCACACCAGGTGGGCATTATCAGTTCACTGTTATGCCCTTTGGCTTAAAGAACGTCCCTGCCACTTTCCAAAGGTTGGTGAATCAAGTCCTTGTTGGGCTGGGGACCTTTAGTGCAGCATATCTAGATGATATTGCTGTCTTTAGCTCCTCCTGGCAGGATAACCTGGTCCACATGGGGAAGGTTTTGCAGGCCCTGCAATCTGCAGGCCTAACTATCAAGGCATACAAATGCCAGATAGGGCAGGGTGCAGTTGTATACTTAGGCCACCTTGTAGGCGGAGGCCAAGTGCAACCCCTACAACCCAAGATCCAGACAATTCTGGACTGGGTAGCTCCAACAACCCATACTCAAGTCAGGGCATTTCTTGGCTTGACATGGTATTACAGGAGGTTTGTTAATGGGTATGGTTCTATTGTAACACCCCTCACAGAACTCACCTCCAAGAAGATTCCCAAGAGTATGAACTGGACAGTTAGTTGTCAAAAGGCGTCTGGCACCCTGAAAGAGGCAATGTGCTCAGCACTTATTCTCAAAGCTCCAGACTACTCTAAGCAGTTCAATGTGCAGACTCATGACTCTGAGCTAGGGACAGGAGCAGTCCTATCCCAAACCAACGATGATGGCCAGGACCAGCCTGTTGCTTTTATTAGCAGGAGGTCACTCCCCAGGGAACAGCGCTGGAGTGCCATAGACAGGGAGGCCTTTGCTGTAGCCTGGTCGCTGAAGAAGTTGAGACCATACCTGTTTGGTACTCACTTCCGTGTTCAAACCGACCACAGACCTCTCAGATAGCTTATGCAGATGAAAGGTGAGAACCCAAAACATTTTAGGTGGTCCATCTCCCTACAGAGAATGGACTTTACAATGGAATACAGATTTAGGACTTCCCATGCCAATGCATATGACTTTTCAGGTTCTTCCACTTAGAGAATGAAGGCTTTCTTGGGGAAGGTTAGTCTCATCCTCTTTCATTTGTGGGAGGTGTAGGAAAGTGCCCCTTTTTTCATGGTTACTTTAGGAGGCTGGCTTAGTATATGGGGTACAAAAGGGGATGATGGACGGAACGTTTGAGCCAATCAAACACTCACCCCCAGTCAACTGATCTGGGTTTAATCCATCATCATTCTTTAGCTCACTCCACCACCCCAGTTCAGACATGGCCATATGCAAATCAGTCTGACCCTGTGCCTCATGGGAACAGTCCAGCCCGAACTGCCAAGCCATGTCTTCCTGGACCGGAAACAAGCATCCTAGACCGGTTTCTGGCATTCCAGCCGTCATCAGCCAGGCTTGCTTGAATCCAGTGGCAAAGTGAGCAAGGGACCCACGTCTGGGCATACCCCGCCAACTTAGGGCGAACAAAGCGATACAAAGGGGATGATGGACGGAACGTTTGAGCCAATCAAACACTCACCCCCAGTCAACTGATCTGGGTTTAATCCATCATCATTCTTTAGCTCACTCCACCACCCCAGTTCAGACATGGCCATATGCAAATCAGTCTGACCCTGTGCCTCATGGGAACAGTTGGCAGGGTATGCCCAGACGTGGGTCCCTTGCTCACTTTGCCACTGGATTCAAGCTAGCCTGGCTGATGACGGCTGAATAGCCAGAAACCGGTCCCAGGATGCTTGTTTCCGGTCCAGGGAAGACATGGCTTGGCAGTTCGGGCTGGACTGTTCCCATGAGGCACAGGGTCAGACTGATTTGCATATGGCCATGTCTGAACTGGGGTGGTGGAGTGAGCTAAAGAATGATGATGGATTAAACCCAGATCAGTTGACTGGGGTGAGTGTTTGATTAGCTCAAACGCTCAGTCCATCATCCCCTTTGGTATCGCTTTGTTCGCCCTAAGTTGGCAGGGTATGCCCAGACGTGGGTCCCTTGCTCACTTTGCCACTGGATTCAAGCTAGCCTGGCTGATGACGGCTGAATAGCCAGAAACCGGTCCCAGGATGCTTGTTTCCGGTCCAGGGAAGACATGGCTTGGCAGTTCGGGCTGGACTGTTCCCATGAGGCACAGGGTCAGACTGATTTGCATATGGCCATGTCTGAACTGGGGTGGTGGAGTGAGCTAAAGAATGATGATGGATTAAACCCAGATCAGTTGACTGGGGGTGAGTGTTTGATTAGCTCAAACGCTCAGTCCATCATCCCCTTTGGTATCGCTTTGTTCGCCCTAAGTTGGCAGGGTATGCCCAGACGTGGGTCCCTTGCTCACTTTGCCACTGGATTCAAGCTAGCCTGGCTGATGACGGCTGAATAGCCAGAAACCGGTCCCAGGATGCTTGTTTCCGGTCCAGGGAAGACATGGCTTGGCAGTTCGGACTGGACTGTTCCCATGAGGCACAGGGTCAGACTGATTTGCATATGGCCATGTCTGAACTGGGGTGGTGGAGTGAGCTAAAGAATGATGATGGATTAAACCCAGATCAGTTGACTGGGGGTGAGTGTTTGATTAGCTCAAACGCTCAGTCCATCATCCCCTTTGGTATCGCTTTGTTCGCCTCTAAGTTGGCAGGGTATGCCCAGACGTGGGTCCCTTGCTCACTTTGCCACTGGATTCAAGCTAGCCTGGCTGATGACGGCTGAATAGCCAGAAACCGGTCCCAGGATGCTTGTTTCCGGTCCAGGGAAGACATGGCTTGGCAGTTCGGGCTGGACTGTTCCCATGAGGCACAGGGTCAGACTGATTTGCATATAGCCATGTCTGAACTGGGGTGGTGGAGTGAGCTAAAGAATGATGATGGATTAAACCCAGATCAGTTGACTGGGGGTGAGTGTTTGATTAGCTCAAACGCTCAGTCCATCATCCCCTTTGGTATGGCTTAGTATATGGTGCACACTTATTTAAGTGAAGCACCTTGCACTAATCCAGACAATCCTTATGGTGGTTCAAGAGGTCTTACACAACCATAGAAAGCTCTCTAACTGATAGCTGTGGAGAGTAGCCTTCAGGGCTAGCCCAGAAGGAGTGTTAAGCAGCTTGTTTTACTAGAACTAATCAGATAGTGTAAGTTAAACAAAAAAGAACCACACATTGTACTTATAAAAAGTTATATTTTTTATATACACTCACTAACACATTGGTATATCTCCTACCCGGAGATATCAAAACAATTCACACAATACTTTAAATGTAAAAGAAGTAAGTAAGCACAAATACAGAGTGGTCTCCAGGGGGAGACCAAACCATATACTGAAGCAGCGGAATGCGAACTGCGACCGAAGTTGGTACTTGGACCAGGAGACTCAGAAGAGCTGGGGACACAAGGAACCACCCGAGGTAAGTACCCAGGAACCCCACGGAGGCTGTGTGCAGAGTGGAAACACAGCCGGGTACTCAATGCAAGTCAATGGGACAGTCGCGGTTGCAGTTTTTAAGAAGAAGGACCCTTCCCAGTGGACCCTGAAGAAACCTTGTGGAAGACAAAAGGTTGGAGAGTCACCCCACCCATGGATACCCCAGTAACCAGGATACCTACACCAGGGAATCCGGGTGCATAGGTGCAAAGTGACATCGGAAACTGCCATGGACCACAATGGAGGACTTCAGAAAAGATGCCGTTGGTGAAGAAGGTGAAAGAGTCCAATGGAATCCAAGGATGGATTCTTGAAAAAGAGTACCTGCAAGCAGAGGGGACAGAGTCTATGCCACTCGGAAGTGACAAGGAGGCACAAGAGACCGATGACCACCGATGACAGAAGATGCGGGCGTGATGACGGTGACCTTGTCACTGCCGCTGTGAGGACCAGGCGATGCTGTGGAAGACCAGGAGCCGTTCACAAGCTGCTCCAAGTCGGAAGTCGTGAACCAGGGGGTCAGTGTCTGGCGGGAGCACCAACAAGCCTTGGCACCAGCAACAGACATGGTAAACGAAGAAGGTGCAGCGTTTGGACCAGCAAGGTCCAAGGGACTCAACAAATGCTGGCCCCAAGCAAGCAGGGGAGCCCACTGAAACCAAAGATTTTGGCAGGAAGAGATGCTGGAGGCTGGAGCTTCTTGTAGCCTGAAGATCTCCGGAGGACAGAGCCAAAAAGCCTTGGCAATGGCAGGTCGACGCAGTGTACAGGGGTTCTGTTCCAGCAGTTCAGACGAGGGATACTGGCCTCAAACTTGCTGATAGGACAGGTCAGGCATCGAGGGAGTTGCAGAACCACCACCTGTGTTGCTGAGCCTTCCGGGGTCCATGGGATGTCAGGAGCAGCAGACCGGGCAGCTTTGTTGCGGTGCCTGCAGATGCAGGGGAGTGACTCCTTCACTCCAAGGGAGATTACTTCGGGTGTCTTTGATGCCCACAGGCCTGGAGAGGGACCTGGATGAAGCACAGGCACAGACGATGAAGAAGACTTGCAGAACAGCGAGACCAGGAGCAGCAGGAGTCTTCCTTGGTGCAGTCTCTGTTCAAGGTGAACTCCAGCCAAGGTGCACAGATGGTTGAAGTTGAAGTGATTTTGAGTTTGAATCTTGTCCCACGACGAATCTGAAGAGCCACCCACAGGTAAACCCTTAAGTACCCTAGCGAAAGGGTTGGCACGATTCAAGGATCACTCCCAGACACTCCAGCTAGACAGAGGGGAAGATACTCCCATGTCCTCTGTCCAGTTTCGCGCCAGAGCTTGGCGCCACGTGTACTCTCTCTTGGACTGGAGCCACTTGTTTGGATCACGCCTGGGAATTGGCTGAAGGCGTTACGATTGAATACAAGTACCTGAGCCGGTACTTGCACTATTTCTCTACACTCTGTGTCTATATTATACATAACATCCGGATTATACCTGGACTTTGACATAAGACAATAGGATTGAATATGGGTATCGGAGCCCACACTTATAATAATTTCTGCGATATATATTTGACATACATAAGCTTGCCCTGAAGAAGTCTGTGGATCGTTCCACGTAGACGAAACATGTGTTGGCTAGGAGTCCTTTTGCTGTTGGTTGGAGCCACCAGTTATGTACTGCTATGTTGGTGGCCAGAAGTGACTACTTGTGAACAAAGCTTGGAATAAATAAAGAACAGAAGAAGAACTCTGTGAAGAAAACCGTGTGGACTTCTCTGATTATTATGGATTTTCTTTGCTCAGTTTATTAATTCTTTGTTTTATGTCTATATAGATACAGATCTAATGTAAACAAATAGCCACTCAATCGACCAGTAAACCCCACAACCCTAAATTAACATTTAATACATAATTAAAAAATATGAATCCTTTTAAAAAACATAAAATAATAACCTTAAGCAACATTAATTAATATAGAATTAAAAACACTACCTAATCCCCACAACCCGAAATTAAAATGTCATACATCATAAAAAAATTAATAAAGATTTCGAAATACATTTTGCAAATAACTAACATATTCATCAATTATCAATAATTAATATATAATTGAAAAAATACTGTCCACCTACCCAATCTTCCAATAAATCAAACAACCCCAAAAAAAATTCATTACAATAACATATGTTTCAAAAATTAAAATAAATTGTACAATAACATATCTGATGTAATAGAGCATAATACAAAAATTCATAATAAAAATATTAAAGTAAGCAATATTTTAAATTTCGATTTTACAGTTAACTAGTAGACATATACTTACCTTCAATATTTTGCTCTACTACATTTTTTTAGTCAAGATATTTTGAAAACGATATTATGGTCAGACAATATTTTGGAGTCACTATTTAGGTGGAATACCCCTTGTTTGGTTATATTAATATCTAATAATTGTGACTATACAAGACCTTTTGCATAACACAGGCATATTCTGAAGTGCCCCTTGTGTGCAAATATATCATATAATGTTTATTTACTCATCATCTCAATGCCCTGAATTGTTGATTTTGTTAATAAAACCATCAGATGTATGAAAAAAAGAGTTTTTGAATATTCTAAATGAATGAATCCTTAGGCGCCCTTATTCACTCAGTATACTCATGCATCTAGCTGGAAAAAGGATTAGTCCTGATATTTTTTGTCTGCTCCTGTTTCAAAGCACATGCCACTTCTCTGCTTGTCCCTTTGGTAAAGAACTAACACATACTCGTCGGAGCTGTCCGCTACCTAGCTGCGCTCTCCATCCCTTCCAGGCCAAGGCAACATGAAAAGGATTGATGTGTGCAAAGATAGGCTGTTGTTCACACACGATAAATAACAATATCCTCAAGAATGTAATATAGTAGCTGTAATAAATAATGCCAGCACACCAACATCCTAATATCTACACGATTTGACCTGCCGATATTTATTCGGAGAAAAATCTGAATGTGGTTGTAATCCAAAAGCGTAGCTTGAGCCCTGTGCAAACAGTGGTTTGCACGGGTGGCAGAATTTTACACACCGCGCATAAACAAGGCCTGAGTGGTGCCAGTTGTAACAAATGTAGAATGACTAGTACCAGATCCACCAGGAAGACATACGTTTTGCCTCAGGAACAGGAAGGATGGATGAGGACATTGATGTAGCACACTATCACGTACAACAACGTCACCGATGCATTGGATGTGGGTGAAGTGTCCTACGTGTAGAGCGAGGGCTTTGCCCCTTGTGTAAGGTGCGGTGGACCCATTGGTGGGTGGGCATTTGATGAAAGCTTTAACTAGATCACCCCAGCATGGCCTTCGGGAAGGAAGGCAGGCGGGGGTGGGGGCACTAAAGTATAGGAGTGTTGCCTGTTGTGTTTCTTCCTAAAGACCTTGCCCCCCCCCCCCCCCACTACAGAGAATCTCCTACATCGATGTACCATTACGTAGATGCCACAAGAATTACATTTCTATTATTGGGCATTCCAGTACATCCAATGAGGTAAGTAGAAGGATAAATGTAAATGCTAGATTAAGTGGTATTGTTAAGTTGAGGATAAGCATTAGATTTAGGAAAGGGGTAGAATTATGGTTTTGATTAGGTTTGGGTTTTGGGTAGGGCGCAGGCTTAGCCTTAGATTTACTGTAATGGTTATTGGTAGGATAAGGTGTTGGACTGGGTTTAGGATTTGTGGTAAACTTAGCCTAGGGTTTCAGGTTAGGAGCGGCTCCTCCATTAGGGTGGAGGAGCGTCTCCCCGCTAATTAAAATGCCCCCCTTGCCCCAGAATTGAAAAATAAAATGGTAATAAAGTTACTTTATTACCATTTTATTTTTCAATAACCCGCATCCCGAGCCGAGTGTCAGGGCGGGGTGAGCCACTGCTGAGTGGCAGCAGCAAGGAGGAGTAGAGGGCTGGGCACTTAAGTTTAAAGTAAGCATGTCTCTTTGGCCAGCTGTTTTGCGATGGCCAGTCAGACATGTGTACTTCAAGCCTCTCAACCTAGTTGTCTTAGACATCTTGGTTGAGAGCAAGCATGGGCCTCCAGTGCTCTTTGGAGCACTGAGAGAGCCCGCTCTATTTAATCCTGGCGCTTCTCTCATGCTTGTTAACAGCATGAGAGCAGCACCAGGTTTGGTTAGGGAGTTGGCTGGGGCCTGCGTTTTAGGAGAGAAGGACACGAGACCGGAGCGAGGACGTGCAGAAAGGTAAGTGACTTTTATTTCCATTTTTCAAATGTATTTTATGTGTATGTGGTAATGTGCACTAAATTGCCAACACACATTACATTTCCATGTGAAAGTTAAACATTTTAACTTTAAAACGATAATGTAATTCATCAGAAATGTAATGTAATTTTGCGCCGCGTGCACGCACCCACCACCCATTTGCCCGCCTCACCACTCCCTGAAGTTGGCAGCCGCCACTGTGATTGCGGTAATATTAGGGTTTACGGTTCTGGGCTCGGCTCAAGTTCAGTACACTTCCCCTTGTACTTTGCTTGTTCAATGTTGGGGTATCCTCAGCGGTGGTAATTTCAATAGAGGGGCCGATTCCGATCTCGGTCGGAGGCGCACCCAATACCATTCGGTCGGGAAAAAAGCCATGCGAAAGCCTGTTTCCCGACCGATCCGTACAGCACACCGAACGAGCAAGTACGATGCGCACAACAGCAAAGAATCCGGCCGAGCCGTACTCACCCAAACCAGGTCCTGTTCTCCGACCGAGGCGAATCCGGAAACGCCGAATCGAGTCGCACGGAAGGAAAAATGCAGCCCCGTCCGGCCGGACAAGTACGATGCGCTTCCGTACGCGCCGAACCCGTCGCTACGCACGGCACGTCAAAGCATCCGGGAGAGGCGCACATAAGCTCCGATTCGCGCCACAACACGATCCACGGCTCCGAGACGAACACGGCAGCGACGAGGACGAGGCGAAGCAACGAGGACGACGCGAAGCAACGAGAAGGACGAACGACACGAACCAACCATGAATCCCTTCGTCCCGATCATACCAATATTCTACATATACTACCGGAACAGGCACGGACGCGTACGGCGCAGAAGGTAAGCCAGACACCAACCACAAAACACATACAACACGTACACGACACATCACACACACACACAGGGATGCAGAATATACTTACACCAGCAACAGCAGCACCATAGGGGCGGGATGCCCATCACCAATGCCACATATGCACCCAGGGGCGGCTGGATGCCTACCACTACTACCACCCTTAGCCAGGGGGGGCAGGATGCCTACCACTACTACCACCCTCAGCCAGGGGGGCAGGATGCCTACCACTACTACCACCCTTAGCCAGGGGGGCAGGATGCCTACCACTACTACCACCCTCACCCAGGGGGGCAGGATGCCTACCACTACTACCACCCTCAGCCAGGGGGGCAGGATGCCTACCACTACTACCACCCTCAGCCAAGGGGGCAGGATGCCCTACCACTACTACCACCCTCACCCTGGGGGGCAGGATGCCTACCACTACTACCACCCTCACCCAGGGGGGCAGGATGCCTACCACTACTACCACCTCACCCAGGGGGGCAGGATGCCTACCACTACTACCACCCTCAGCCAGGGGGGCAGGATGCCTACCACTACTACCACCCTCAGCCAGGGGGGCAGGATGCCTACCACTACTACCACCCTCACCCAGGGGGGCAGGATGCCTACCACTACTACCACCCTCAGCCAGGGTGGGCTGGATGCCTACCACTACTACCACCCTCAGCCAGGGGGCAGGATGCCTACCACTACTACCACCCTCAGCCAGGGGGGCAGGATGCCTACCACTACTACCACCCTCACCCAGGGGGCAGGATGCCTACCACTACTACCACCCTCAGCCAGGGGGCAGGATGCCTACCACTACTACCACCCTCAGCCAGGGGGCAGGATGCCTACCACTACTACCACCCTCACCCAGGGGGGCAGGATGCCTACCACTACTACCACCCTCAGCCAGGGTGGGCTGGATGCCTACCACTACTACCACCCTCAGCCAGGGGGGCAGGATGCCTACCACTACTACCACCCTCAGCCAGGGGGAAGGATGCCTACCACTACTACCACCCTCAGCCAGGGGGGCAGGATGCCTACCACTACTACCACCCTTAGCCAGGGGGCAGGATGCCTACCACTACTACCACCCTCACCCAGGGGGGCAGGATGCCTACCACTACTACCACCCTCAGCCAGGGTGGGCTGGATGCCTACCACTACTACCACCCTTAGCCAGGGGGGCAGGATGCCTACCACTACTACCACCCTCAGCCAGGGGGGCAGGATGCCTACCACTACTACCACCCTCACCCAGGGGGGCAGGATGCCTACCACTACTACCACCCTCAGCCAGGGGGGCAGGATGCCTACCACTACTACCACCCTTAGCCAGGGGGGCAGGATGCCCACCACTACTACCACCCTCACCCAGGGGGGCAGGATGCCTACCACTACTACCACCCTCAGCCAGGGTGGGCAGGATGCCTACCACTACTACCACCCTTAGCCAGGGGGCAGGATGCCTACCACTACTCACCCTTAGCCAGGGGGCAGGATGCCTACCACTACTACCACCCTCACCCAGGGGGGCAGGATGCCTACCACTACTACCACCCTCAGCCAGGGGGGCAGGATGCCTACCACTACTACCACCCTCAGCCAGGGGGGCAGGATGCCTACCACCACTACCACCCCCACCCATAGGATGGACAATGCATGACACAACCAGCACACCACAACCTAGGGAATGCAAGAAGAAGACATCCCCCAACACCATGACAAGCGTGTGTAGACTGTGTCAAATGCCTACAACACCGAACATGACTTCTAACATACAATGTGACCCCCTAGCACATGTGCCACACAAATATGTGTGTGGCACACACAACGCAAGCAGGCCATGACCATTGTGGCAATGGGGTCCAAACCCCCATCATCACAGTGACCAAAAGGCAAGTGTGGGGTCCATAGCTGCAGCACATTTTGAACATTGTGGCAATGGGGTCCAAACCCCCATCATCACAGTGACCAAAAGGCAAGTGTGGGGTCCATAGCTGCAGCACATTTTGAACATTGTGGCAATGGGGTCCAAACACCCATCATCACAGTGACCAAAAGGTAAGTGTGGGGTCCATAGCTGCAGCACATTTTGAACATTGTGGCAATGGGGTCCAAACCCCCATCATCACAGTGACCAAAAGGCAAGTGTGGGGTCCATAGCTGCAGCACATTTTGAACATTGTGGCAATGGGGTCCAAACACCCATCATCACAGTGACCAAAAGGTAAGTGTGGGGTCCATAGCTGCAGCACATTTTGAACATTGTGGCAATGGGGTCCAAACCCCCATCATCACAGTGACCAAAAGGCAAGTGTGGGGTCCATAGCTGCAGCACATTTTGAACATTGTGGCAATGGGGTCCAAACACCCATCATCACAGTGACCAAAAGGTAAGTGTTGACAAAGTAAGAGGTGCAACTGCCAAACTGCATGGATGATTCCTGGTCACAGAACAACAAACACATCAGTGGCAAAGTAGTGTATGTGTCCCATTGCAACATAAATTGGGGGAGCCAAATCCTGCAGTGCAAATAAGACATAACTTTGGCCATGTGCAGACAAACAACACCCATGGGGGCTGACACCGTCAACAATCATCAATGACACAATGACAGAAGTGACCATCCGAATGCAGACCCACATATTTGCACCAATGGGCACACACATGCAGATACCCTGTGGAGACTGCAGATGTGAGGCGAACAGATACCATACCATGGCAGCAATGGGACACACAATGAACAATTAGCACCAAATGAGGGCTCCCGTCCCATCAGCCTGGTCATGGAAGTGCCAACGGAATCATCAGCACAGATCCAACACACTTGTATAGCAATGTTGCACTGACAACACAGATGAGTCCTTCCCCATTGATGCCCAAACCTGCATGTTCACTGGAGATGGCCACACGGTCAGGGAAGTAGACGAATAGAACAATGGCAGGCACAACAGATGTGCAGGGGTGGAAGCCACAGATGTGAAGTTGCCAATCTAAGTAGGAAATCTCATTGCCAAATACTGAACACATGACACCCTCAGATGCTGCTATGGATGACATGGATACACCACAGGATAGGACACATTCCCCTGGACCACATGGGTTCCTGCACAGTAACACTTCATTATCATGAGACCAAATATCACCATCACTGCAGCAAGGGCATTGTTAGCATCATCAACATCATGTACATCAGAAGCAAAAGCACTAGAGAACAGAAAGTTGCTTTATTCAGCATATGTGGCATTAAAAGTAGAAGTCCGGTAGAACATAAACAAAGGCCAATGGCCAGTCCATCAACAAAGTCACAAGTGGGTGACAGTGGCAGATGCCACCCTACACATGCCTGCACAAAACCAGGGACAATCCACTAGGAGGGGCAACCGGGGGGGTAGGCCAGGCACCGCAGGGACAGGATCAGGGCTCACCAGGAGGAAGCAGGGAAGGGGTGGTGGGTGCTGAAGAGCCACTGACAACTGCAGTGGAGGTGTCTGACATGGTGTGTGCCGGCACAACTGGGGGCATGGCTCAGATGTTGTGGGTGCCGGCACGACTGCAGTGGACCCTGCAGATGGAGTGGACAGGTCCGCCACTGCAGTGCCCAAGTCAGACAGGGTGGTAGTGGACTCCACTGCAGTGCCTACCACCAGGGGAGGAGAATGGGGAACAGGCAAGGTGGGCTGGACAGAGGGGAGGACACCCTCACCACATCAGTGGCACAGACAAGCGCAGCGGGGGGTGTGGTGCCGGGAGAGCAAGTGGCAGGGGGAGAAGGCCGGAGCCTCTTGGGGATGGTATATCTGTGGGTGGGGGAACCTGGGGCAGGGTGTGGTGGGGGCACCTGTGGAGTGGGGGCCTGAGGGATGGAGGAAGGAGACCTGGTGCTTGAGCTGCAGGGCGGCGGCGGGGTCTTGCTCTTAGCACTCCGGGGGACTTGCGGGTGGGGGCCTCAGTCTGTCTGCGCCTGGGGGAGGGTGTCCGGGGGCGAGGGCACTCTGCTCCGTGTGGGGGCTTCCTCTTCCCCCTGGATGCTGGGGCAGCTGGATCGGAGGGGAAGAGGCCGAGGTCACTGAGGAAGAGGCGCTGGGTCTTTGGGGTTGCAGGTGAGGCAAGGGAGGGTGCTTTGGAGGGAGAGGCAACTGAGGACTGTGCAGTGCCCGTGGATGCGTGTGTGTGTACCAGGGCCCCATCCCCTGTGAGTCTGGTTTCAGTCCCCTGACTGTGCGTGCGTGTGCGTTTAGTTTGTGGCGTGTGTGTCTGTGTGCTGGATGTGTGTGTGCTGGTGTGTGCCTGTGCCGGTGTGTGTGTGCTTGGGACGGGCAAGGTGCTGGGGAGTGTGGATGGAGCAGAGGCAGGAGGGGTGAGGGACTGTCTGAGGAGGGACACTGCTGCCGTCAGGGAGGAGTCCATGGACCTGTTGCCCCTCTGTAGGTCAGACATGCCCGATGAGATGCCCTCCATGAACGACACCAGCTGAGTCAACAGTGCGGTGTGCGCATGGAGGACACTCAGCATGGCTGTCTGCCCTACATGGAGCTGGCGAAGGAGGTACACAGACTCCTCACTCAGGGCAGCAGGGGACACAGGGGCAGGGGTGCGGTGCCTGGGCCAAAGGAGACACGCTCCCGAACATGGGAGCCTCCACGGACCTTGGGAATGGGAGCCGATGGGAGGGCGGTGGTGGTGCTGGTGGTGGCGGGGACAGCAACACTAGCTGGGGTGTGGTGGCTGCTGACACCCGCCTCCACAAGGGAGTCATCCTCCGAGTTGCTCTGGTCCTCAGCTGAGGTGGATGGTGCTGAGGACTCCTCGGTGTGGCTCCCCTCGCCCTCCGTGCCACTGGGTCCCTCCGACCACTCCTCGGCTGCTGACCCAGTCTGGCTCTCTGGCTCCTCCTGGTCCGTGGAGCTGTCCCCTTCCGTGGCCGTGGATGTATCTGCAAACAATGGGGAAACAGACAGACATCAGTCACCTGCACCAAACGCACACACCACTGTGAGCACAGCACATCACAGAGCAAGCCCTGGCATCATTAGTTGTACATTGCTAAAAGTGCCCTAACTGAACAGGAGAAGCCAATTGTCAGTCTGATGCCAAGCATGGCACTCACATCCCACATGGCCTTGCACCCATCTGTCTGGTGTCTGTTGGATTGCAACACCCCAGTGTGGACACATGCACCAAGTACACAGTAGTTGGACAGTGCAGAGGACACGGTGTGGACACATCACAGCTCTTGCCACTGAGTCAGTACAGGTTTCCGGATGAAAGGGATGCCCAGAGTCAAATAGGAAATGCATGTGATGCATACCAGCGACAGACACCATGATGCACCCATGTCCTGATAGCCAGCGCCACTATGGTGTGCATGTAGCACATGTCACTCCCCTGCAGGACCACAAATAAGTTGACACATGCCATGGCAGAGGCATGACTGCTAAGTCATACATCACTGTCTCAGTGATGTATGACTTGGCAGCCAGACAACAACACTATGCACTGTGTCACAATAGTAGGTCATGGGGAATGCAAGTCCTGGAGCTGCACAAGTGCACATGTACATCCCCCACACAACACATCATCTCAACCCTCATCTGTCCAGGTCACACCTATTGGACATATGGGAGACCTGTGACACTACCCTCTGAACCTGAGCCCCTCACAATTTGCTGTGAATGGGGAACAGCTGCCTGAACTTCACATTCGCATACCCCAGTCTGCACGGGCAGCTGATCAAACACCTATGTGACACACAAGTATCGTCTCCTATGGTCACATCTCCAGGGGCATGCTGAGCCCCTACCAAGAAACACCCCAGCAGTCCTGGCAACTAATCCACAGCACACTGACACAGAGGCAGACACCTGAGGGGTCAAATCACTGTGCACAATGTGTCAGCTGATACACGGGAGTGGGAGTACAGAGTGCATTGCATGGCCTGGAGTAGGCATGACTGTCCTGCTCCACATGAATGAGGGATGTGCCCTGGACAGTGGATAGCTGGCTATGTATGTGTGACACACGTAATCTGCACACTCCTGGGGCCCAAACATTGTTCCCACCCGCTGCATGGGCGTGTGCCACATACCCCAGGCACATGTGGTGGCTCAGCTCAGCAAGTGGACCGCATATCAAAGCAACACGCAGATCACATGTCCAAACCCAGGCGTTGTGTGAACAATGGACCCACCCATGATGCCCACAACAGAGTTAGGGAAACAGATGCTGTCCCCCACCTTTAGTGAAGCAAACTGCAAGGACACAGTCCCAAGTGACACGATTCCCTGAATGTAAGGGCCACACCTGGGTATCAGATGAGCAGTGGGCAGTGCACAATAGAGGGACATGGCTCCTGGACAACATGACTGCTGCACTGTGGCAGTTGAACCAGGCCAGAGGAGGGCACAAAGCATGTAATACAGAGTTCACAGTGCAGTCTTTGACTCACCCCCTCCTTGCTGCTGTCTGGCCTTCAGCTGCCCATCCAGGTCTGGAAACACCACCGCCAGGATCTGGAGCATGTGGGGGGTCAGGGTCCGTGTTCCGCCCCTCCTGCGAGGAGGCGACAGCTTCAGCTGGACCCGTGCAATCCTCCGGGTCCAGCCCCGAAGGTCCTGCCACCTCTTCTGGCAGTTGCGGATCCGGCGCTTGTAGACCCCCACGGACCGGACAGCCCGGACGATGTCCTTCCAGATTTCCTGCTTCCGATGGGCATTAACCTGTCAGGATGACAAAGTGAAAAGGCCATTACCACACATGCAACATATCCGTGCATGACACAGTTGCATATACATGTCTCAATCACAGGGGCACATGATGTACACAGGCAGTGCAAAGCTGACCATGGACAGTTTGCCAGACGTCACTACATGGTATCATTGCATGGGAAGTAAAACCATGTTCAAATGCACTGTCACTGCACCATACCTGTCCAGTGCAAGTCACTACACACTATGGGGGGTGACAACTACTCAGTGAGCCTGCTAGCCAGTGGCGTGCAGACTCTCAGCCTTGCTAGTCACACAAAATGCACATTCAGAAAGGCAGTGCACAGAACACTCACCTGCTCCCCTGGTGTCCCATACAGCTTGCTGTACTGTGGAAGTAGGCTGTCCAGCAGGGCCTGGTTCTCTTCAAGGCTGAAGGCTGGGGCTCTCTCCACAGTACGTGCCATTGCAGGGTCCAGAGGGGCAGAGACAGCAGCAGTGCAGTGGCAGATGTCGTCCTGGAGCATGTAGTGCAGGCAAGTGAGCTCTCAGGGGAACAGCCAGCAATATATATGTGCTGGAGAGGCAGATACTGTCCCTTGTGTCCAAAGTGATAGGTCCAAGTCGTTTGCATCTTCTGAATCTGGCCAATCCATGGAATAGCAGCACCAAAACACGCCCACAGCATCCTTCAAATCCTCAACTTCATGGCATACATGATTTTGCAACATTGTTGTGGGTGACCAACTGAATTTCCAGCAACCGACTCGTTCGAAATTCGAAAACGCGTCCGTTGCCAGGCAAGCCCATTGTCAATGGGTGCGCACCGATCGGTCCATTGCGGTACAACGCGCACAGGGGTACAACGCGTACCCGCACACATTGAATGCAATGGGCCGGCCGGAGGCACCGATCGGTCCATTGCGGTTCAACGCGCACAGGGGTACAACGCGTACCCGCACACATTGAATGCAATGGGCCGGCCGGAGGCACCGATCGGTCCATTGCGGTACAACGCGCACAGGGTACAACGCGTACCCGCACACATTGAATGCAATGGGCCGGCCGGAGGCACCGATCGGTCCATTGCGGTACAACGCGCACAGGGGTACAACGCGTACCCGCACACATTGAATGCAATGGGCCGGCCGGAGGCACCGATCGGTCCATTGCGGTTCAACGCGCACAGGGTACAACGCGTACCCGCACACATTGAATGCAATGGGCCGGCCGGAGGCACCGATCGGTCCATTGCGGTACAACGCGCACAGGGTACAACGCGTACCCGCACACATTGAATGCAATGGGCCGGCCGGAGGCACCGATCGGTCCATTGCGGTTCAACGCGCACAGGGGTACAACGCGTACCCGCACATTGAATGCAATGGGCCGGCCGGAGGCACCGATCGGTCCATTGCGGTTACAACGCGCACAGGGGTACAACGCGTACCCGCACACATTGAATGCAATGGGCCGGCCGGAGGCACCGATCGGTCCATTGCGGTACAACGCGCACAGGGGTACAACGCGTGCACCGCACACATTGAATGCAATGGGCCGGCCAGAGGCACCGATCGGTCCATTGCGGTACAACGCTGCACAGGGGTACAATGCGTACACGCGCACATTGAATGCAATGGGCCGGCCGGAGGCACCGATCGGTCCATTGCGGTTCAACGCGCACAGGGGTACAACGCGTACCCGCACACATTGAATGCAATGGGCCGGCCGGAGGCACCGATCGGTCCATTGCGGTACAACGCACAGGGGTACAACGCGTACCACACACATTGAATGCAATGGGCCGGCCGGAGGCACCGATCGGTCCATTGCGGTACAACGCATCACTGTACATGTGACTGGCATATGTCAGCATGCCTGTCTCAGATGGACATATGCCAGCCACAGATAGCTCCCAGGGAGTGAGGGGCACACCTACATCACGACAGCCTGTCCAAACCTTATCATAAGGCATGTAAGGATGCATTTCCTATTGTGTGTATGTTGGTGTACATGTTGTCCTGTGGGTGTCACCTGTGGGCAGCCACCCCCAGGCTGTGCACGTGTTCATGGGGACAGGATCCTGGGTGTTACGTGTACGTGACCACTGTGATGTGCAACTGTTCATATCTGTGCATGTGCCATGGTCACATTTCACAGTGGTGTATGTGTATGTCATGTCACATACCCCGTGAGTCCCATGTGGGACGGTATGTTTGAGCCAGGGTGTCCCAGTGGCACAATAGTGATGGTCCTCCACAGTCTTTGTGCATGTAGTGTTTACAATGTCTCTGATTTCATGTGCACAATGGGAGACAGTCTCCACATCCACGTTGTGTGTGCATGGACTCTGATGTTGTGCGTGTGTGTCACAGACGTCCATGTCTGTCCTGCCGTGGCAAGTGGGGCCACTACCTGTGGGGGTCATGGTTGTTTTGCTGTGGTGTATACATGATACTCCATGTAATGCCAGTGTCCATGTGGCATTACAGGGTCCCTGGGAATGTACCTGTCGTTGAGCTGTGGTGCCTGGGGCACATCTGTCCTCACATGTCACTGTGGGGGTTATTGTGACACGGCAGCAGGAGATGGGAACTGTGACACGGCCTCATGATATCCAATGGGCCAACCTGGGACAAATTGATGCCACCTGTTGGACCGTGTTGACAGATGTTGGCCATGTATGTACCATACATGTCCTTCCGGTACTGCACACTTCATGTAGTTGTGCCTCATAATGATGTATGTTGGGATCTTGAGTGTGTTCAATGCCGCATATGTGGGGTGACTGACAATCTTGCTTACTTCTCCTCTGCACTGCAGGGCTCCTGCTGTCCATCGGCCATTCCCAGACCTGGCAACGATGGTGGAACGGGACAGCATCCGACGGTACCGCTTCACCAGGCAGCTGATTGAGGATTTGGCAGTGCAGTTGTCCCCACATTTGCAGCCTGGCCGGCCGTATCCTACAGCGCTGACCCCCAAGGTGAAGGTGATGGCAGCCCTACACTTCTTTGCCACTGGTACCTTCCAACATACTGTGGCGACTGCTGGTGGGATGTCACAGACCATGTTCAGCCGTGTGCTCCGCGATGTTTTGGCGGCAATGTTGCTCTTCCTGAACCGGTACATCTATTTCCCTAGACTGCGACGACTCACTGACGTGAAGAGTGACTTTTATGCCCTGGGGAGGATGCCGCATGTAATTGGCTCCATTGATGGGACACATGTGGCTTTGGTACCACCACAGGCCCAGGAGCAGGCCTACAGGAACCGCAAGCACTACCACTCGGTCAATGCACTGGTGGTGTGTCTTGCAGACATGACCATCACACACGTGTGTGCCCGTTTCCCTGGTTCAGCACACGATGCCTTTGTGATGAGGAGTAGTCGCATCCCCAGGATGATGGCACAGATGCAGAACCAGCGTGCCTGGCTTGTCGGTGTGTACTGACTTTGTGCCATTGTGTGTGATCTGATCTGTAGTATTCCGCCCACTTTTCCAAGTCAGCTAATGTGCACTTGTCTGTCCGTAGGTGACTCGGGATACCCCAACATGCCGTGGTTGCTGACACCCCTCAGGAACCCTGTGACACCTGCCCAGATGCGCTACAATGAGGCACATGGTCGGACCAGGAGAGTGATTGAGCGGACCTTTGGTCTCCTGAAGAGCCGCTTCCGCTGCCTGGACAAGACCGGAGGGTCCCTCCCATATGCCCCTGCGAAAGTGTGCAAGATTATCATCGTCTGCTGCATGCTCCACAACCTGGCAGTGCGGAAGGAGTTGCCTCTCATCCAGGATGACAATGACCAACATCCGCCACCTGTGGAGGATCCTGGCCTGGACCACGATGCCAGTGACGATGATGATGATGATGGTGATGGTGATGTCCGCACACAGCTCATCACCAACTTCTTTAGCTGAATGTGAGTATCCTGAGGTGTCATGTCAATGATGTGAGTTGGCATGATGTGTGGGTGGTGCTCTGGTGCTGTTGGAGTGTGTCCATGGGCTACTTGACTGGATGTGTGTTGCGATGTGTGGTGACAGGTGGGCTGTACTCCCCAACAGTGTTGACATGCTAACTTGGTTCTGGGTGGGTATCTTGTAACATGTATTGTGCATGAGTTTTGCTGTTCTGTCCTGTACTCCATTGCTTTTGACTGTGTGTCATTTCTGTCCTTCACAGGGTACTTTCAGATTCGTTTGGTCAACTGTGTCCACCGACGACGTGATTGCACATCCAGGCTGGTAGCTGTTGTGTCCCTACAGGTGATGTGCGCCACACCCATGGACTTCCTTCCGTCTACAGTTGTTGACTGTGTGCCCGCTGCCAGGTGGGGTTACCTTGCATCTGTAGTGGTTACGGCATGTTGCAACTGTGTAATAAACCTGTGCTTCACTTTGTGATGTGCGTTGTCTGTGGTCACACATTTGACTGCCATTTGCTTACTGCACCTGTGGGCTACTTGACTACAACTGGGAATGGGTGTGGTGTCTGTGCATTGCACCGTCTTCCCTGGCAACATCAGTGTAGGCAATGAGTCAGATGGCCTAGGTGTGTATGTGTTGTGTAGCCCTGGTGGTGTGTCTCCCTCATGTGTGTCACGTTGCCTGTACTCACATGCCTGTGTTGTCCTTGCTGTTGCAGTTCGCATACACAGTGTAATTTTGCAGTTCATCATCCCCATAACAGCACCCACGTTGGAATCACGACAGAGGCAAGTATGGTGTATTAGTGTGTTTATTGTGATACATTTGTGTTAATAGTGCATAGGATGGGTTGTGCTGTACATAAATCTTGCAATCCCAAGTTCCTAGGTGAATTGAAAGTCCGGGTAGACAGGATCCCCAGTATCGGGGCCACAGTTGTCTGACACATTGGTCCAACTTGTACTCCCCATGCAATGTGTGGGAGTAGTGTTGCCGTCAACAGGGTGAACAGTCTGTGCACAAAGGCGAACATCCAGAACAGGTTCAGGCTTCCTGGGAGTTGCGCTTGGCCATCGGCCTCTCACTTTTCCCTCCTCGGACGACCCCTCTTCTTGGGGGGGGGCCCTCAAGTACAGGCTGCTGCGGTGCAGGGGACTCTCCGCCAGAGTCCTCCTCCCTCCCTGTGGCAGTTGCAGTTTGTTCGGCACCAGATGTTGTTGGCACACAGGGAGGTGTGGACTGGTTGCTGTTCATCTGGCGGAGGCATTGTAAAATGTCCCTGTGCACCGCCGTCATCTCATGCAGTGCATCCCACTTGGACTCCACGCGGGACATGTGTGAGTCCACACGGGACATGTGTGACTCCACGTGGGACATGTGGGAGTCCAAGCGGGCATGATGGGCAGCCTGCTGCTGTTTAATGTCTCTGAGGAGCCCCACTACCTGGCTGAGCTCTCCGGTGCTGGACTGGTACGCATCAGCTATGCGTACCAGTTGTGGGTCATCATGCACACCAGCAACGTCTGCAAGCAGCGACCTCTGTCTCCCACCCCTCCCACCACCCCTGCTGACATGTGCAGTGTGTGCAGTGGCACGCACAGATAACCCTGGTCCACCTTGGGGGTTGGTGGTGGTGGTGGTGTCCATGGCCCCAGGTTGGTCCAGGGTCACTGTGCTGGTGTTGCTCCTTGTTCTGTCCATGTCGGCAGGGATGGTATTCGTGGTGACAGTCGTTGGAGGGGTGGGTGCAGGGGTGCAGCTGGTGGTCCTGCTGGTGCTGCAGCTGGTGGTCCTGCTGGTGCTGCATGTTGACTTGCACCGGATGTGCCAGGTTGTTCTTCATCGTCCGAGGAGGACAGAGGCTGTACGACGCCAGTGAGCTCGGCATCCTCTTGAGCCTGGGACTGGGACTCCTCAGCGTCTGCTGCTGTGTCCCCATCATCACCTGTTTTTGGGAGACACAAACAATGTATGTCATGTTTCTGCAGGCATCAATGGTTGACACACATGACAGTTGTGACTGTGCCTCTGGCTGCGGGCCTGTACATTGCATTGTCCTAAGTCGTCACAGTCAGGGGTTGATATTGGTGTGGCACATTGTCCTGCATTATTTGGGCATTTCTATGTATTTTCTGGGGTGTGAACATGGTCTGCATTGGTTGTGTTTGGTTGACAGCCGGCCCTCCTTCCCACCCACCCAGCCAGTCAGTTATCCCACCATGGAACGTGCTTGCGTTGCAGGGAGTGTAAGTTGTCTCTCAGGATGTCAGTCAGTGGTGTCCTGCTGTTTGTTGGTGCACAGTTGCCAGCAGGGCCTTGTGCTCCCCACAGCAGTAGCCAGTGTCAGCCATCTTGTGAGTCCTTCTCCACTTCCTGTGATGTGAGCATGGTTCAGGGTGGTGTTGATGGGACAGTTGTGGGGGTGACCAATATCAGTGACTACGACTCCCATCATGCTATTGCCTCCACCCCCTTCCCAGCATGCCCATGCTTCCTTCCTTTTGATTCTGCTTCCCTGTGGGGTGGGCTGGCTGTGCTGACAGGATGGCTGGGAGTGTTGTCCTGGCAGTTGTTTGGCTAAGAGTCCCAAGAGTGTCCCTGTGCTTCACACAACATAACCCAGGGTGGTGGTTCTTTGTGGGATCTTGTGTTAGGATGGAGGGCATTGCATTCTACCAGGTGGGTACTGTGGAGTTTGTGTTGGGGTGTGTGTGAGGGGAGGTGCTTGTGACTATGGTTAGTGCTGCAAGTCCTCCTTCCCACCCAGCCAGCCAGATTATCCCACCATGGAACGTGCTTGCATTGCAGGGAGTGTAAGTTGTCTCTCAGGATGTCAGTCAGTGGTGTCCTGCTGTTTGTTGGTGCACAGTTGCCAGCAGGGCCTTGTGCTCCCCACAGCAGTAGCCAGTGTCAGCCATCTTGTGAGTCCTTCTCCACTCCCTGTGATGTGAGCATGGTTCAGGGTGGTGTTGATGGGACAGTTGTGGGGGTGAGCTATGTCTGTGACTACGACTCCCATCATGCCATTGCCTCCACCCCACTTCCCAGCATTCCCATACTTACTTGCTTTTGTGTGGAGTTCAGTGTGTGTGGGTGTGAGAGCAATGGCAAGATGGCTGACAGTGGTGTCCTGCTGTTGGTTGGTGTGCAGTACCCAGCATGCCCTTGTGCTCCCCACGACACAGCAACAGTGTCAGACATCTTTGATGGGCCTTTCCACTCTCTGTGGGATGTGCATGCGTGAGTGTGAGCTTGCTGGGCCATGTGGTGGGGGATGTAGAGCTGTGACTACGACTCCCATCCTGCTATTGCCTCCTCCCCCCTTCCCAGCATGCCCATGCTTCCTTCCTTTTGACTCTGCTTCCCTGTGGGGTGGGCTGGCTGTGCTGACAGGATGGCTGGGAGTGTTGTCCTGGCAGTTGTTTGGCTAGAAGTCCCAAGAGTGTCCCTGTGCTTCACACAACATAACCCAGGGTGGTGGTTCTTTGTGGGATCTTGTGTTAGGATGGGGGCATTGCATTCTACCAGGTGGGTTCTGTGGAGTTTGTGTTGGGGGTGTGTGAGGGGAGGTGCTTGTGACTATGGTCAGTGCTGCAAGTCCCCCTTCCCACCCAGCCAGCCAGATATCCCACCATGGAACGTGCTTGCATTGCAGGGAGTGTAAGTTGTCTCTCAGGATGTCAGTCAGTGGTGTCCTGCTGTTTGTTGGTGCACAGTTGCCAGCAGGGCCTTGTGCTCCCCACAGCAGTAGCCAGTGTCAGCCATCTTGTGAGTCCTTCTCCACTTCCTGTGATGTGAGCATGGTTCAGGGTGGTGTTGATGGGACAGTTGTGGGGGTGACCAATATCAGTGACTACGACTCCCATCATGCTATTGCCTCCACCCCCTTCCCAGCATGCCCATGCTTCCTTCCTTTTGATTCTGCTTCCCTGTGGGGTGGGCTGGCTGTGCTGACAGGATGGCTGGGAGTGTTGTCCTGGCAGTTGTTTGGCTAAGAGTCCCAAGAGTGTCCCTGTGGTTCACACAACATAACCCAGGGTGGTGGTTCTTTGTGGGATCTTGTGTTAGGATGGGGGGCATTGCATTCTACCAGGTGGGTTCTGTGGAGTTTGTGTTGGGGGTGTGTGAGGGGAGGTGCTTGTGACTATGGTCAGTGCTGCAAGTCCCCCTTCCCACCCAGCTAGCCAGATTTCCCACCATGGAACGTGCTTGCATTGCAGGGAGTGTAAGTTGTCTCTCAGGATGTCAGTCAGTGGTGTCCTGCTGTTTGTTGGTGCACAGTTGCCAGCAGGGCCTTGTGCTCCCCACAGCAGTAGCCAGTGTCAGCCATCTTGTGAGTCCTTCTCCACTCCCTGTGATGTGCGCATGGTTCATGGTGGTGTTGATGGGACAGTTGTGGGGGGCAATATGTGTGACTGCGACTCCCATGATGCTATTGGCTACACTGACTTGGCCAGCATACACAGACTTCCTTCCTTTGAGTGGTCTTCACTGTGTGTTGGTGTTGTTGTGGTGGCTACATGTGTGGATGTGTTTGTTAGTTCTATTTGTGCCACTGCCTAGCTGTAGTTGTGGTTGTGTTTGTACATGTGTTGGCACAGTTGGATGTGACTTTTTTGATGGCATGTGTTGTGTTTATCTGACTGACATACACATTTTGGGATGATTCTGTTCTGGTTGCTGTGTAATTGCTATGAGTGCATGGTTTGACTCTCCCCTTGACAGTGATGTGTGTGTTTTGTGGCAGTATATTGTGTACATTTGTTGTGTACTCACCAAGCTCTGGGATGTCCTCTAGTCCATATACGCTCACTGGCGGAAGGATGGCCCGCACCTTCTCCTCCCAGGGCCTGAGGTATATTGGCTTGGCAGGAGGGCCACTGCCGGTGTGTTGGCTGTTGATGTAGTCTTTCGTCAGCATTTTCCGTACCCTCCTGCGCACGTCATACCACCTGTTCTGGATGTCGGTCTTTGTGCGCCGACATGGTGATTGGGCGTTCACCCTGTTGATGATTCTCTCCCACATCTTGGTTTTCTGCGACATGGGGGTCTGTTGGACCAGTGTGCCAAACAGCTGTGGCTCCACCCTGAGGATCTCGTCTACCATGACTTCCAATTCACTATCTAGGAACCTGGGATTCTTCTTGGGGGCATGGTGATGGGTGGTGATGGTGGGTGATGTGTGTGTTGGTGTGCAGGTGAGGGTGTGTGAGTGTGTGTTTTGCTGGGTGTATGTGAGGTAGGTATTTGTTGGTGTGCTGATGGTGTGTGGCTTGTGTGAGGGATGAGCTGTGGGTGTGTGGTTGCTTTCTCTTGGGTGCTGGCAGTGGAATGGCATTTGCAAAGGCTCATGGTAGTGATTTGTGTCCTTTATATAGGTGGAGTTGTGGGTGTGTCTTTGTTCTCTGTCCCCACCCCCCAGTATTTATTGGCTTGGTAATTGCTTGTTTGGCCTTTTTTGGGTGATTTTTCCTTTGTGCTGTTTGTGTATGTTGGAAACGTTCTTGTGACCGAGTCGGACCCTGCATTGGTCTCGTACGGTGTTCTCCGTTTCGTTCACGCTGTGTTTGTGCAGTTTTCTATTCTGCGTACGCGTCGGTCGCGTTGTATTGTGTTGCTTCGGCTCGGTTTTGTATGCGTGTCGGTCGTACGGCTTGTCCTCCGTCCGACTCGCTCGTGGTTTTCGTGCCTTGCATCGTACTTTGCGGTTTGGAGTTCGCGTGTACGTTTCGGTCGGATTAGTTCCGGGTGCGTGTCGGTCGGTTGGATTCGCGTGTTTTTCCGGCCGGATTGCTGTTTTCCGTGCGGCTCGGTCGGTCGACTTTGTTTCGGTACGTGTCGGTCTGATTTTTCGCGCCTTGCATCGTACTTGGCGTGTCGTGTGCCACGGGTACGTGTCGGTCGGTATTTTTTCCGGATCCGAGTCGGTCGGTGCTTTTTCCGGCCCGAATCGGAATTGACCCCTAAGTGTTTACTATGTAGTGGTATTTTGATGCCGTTGGCAGGCTTGATCAGCCCAGCTTTGTCCATCTGAAATACAGCAAGAAGAACAACAAGGGCGCTCTTTATGAACACAGACTATGGTAAGTAAACAATAAACTTAAATTAAAAATTTGAAAAGACTTAATGGCTCAAGCCTTGTGGGTTGCACCACTGTAACTCGGCAGCTCAGTGGTTCTGCCACTGGAAGCATGGTGATTTCCCACCTCTAAATAAGGTTTAGGAATTGAGAGTTTGGAGGGCACAGCTGTTCTTATGTCTCACTAAAATCTATCTGACCCCATTAATATTCAATTGATACCTAAAGGACACCAGGTATGATTTAGAGGAGGGTGGTCCTGGAGGATCCACTAAAAACAGTGAATCCTTCATCTGCAGATGAAGGATTCACTTGAAGTTTCTTCTACTGCAGGGGCCATCAGGCCCACCTAATATGCGGCACTAACTGCGACAAAGACAGTGGCGGATCAGCTGTTCAATCTGCAGGGCCATCACAAGGGAAGGGCAGCTTGGGCTGTTTGCTCCTGACCCCGTGCTTTTTGTGTCGTGGGTCGGTCTCCTAGGCAATGCAGTTTAGTTCTTCTTGTAGTGCAGATATGGCCTCCTGCCTTCAACAAACGTCTCTGAATCCAGATTGAGAACAGATTCAAGAGTGATTATGCAAGGCAGACTGAAAAAGTCTTCAGTACGTCAAGAGAGAAATATTGAAGAGTTAGAACCCACCCTAAGCTTCAGGTGGAAAGGGAATCCTAAAAATGCTGGAATTGAAGAAGATAGCAGAACAAATAGGGGTAAACGAATCCACATGTGTGAGCTACAATCTTAACCTGGAAGTGAAACGAAATAAAAACTGTGAACAATTTCCCCCATAATTGTTTGGGAACAAGAACTAATTCCCATAGTATCCAGAACAGAATCCTAACTGAAAATGAGGGCTGGATTATGGAATTTCAAATCGTCATGCATCCGAATTCAATAAATTTACTTGAATCAAGTAATTCTAAGATGGCTTCTCATCGACAAAGTATCTCAAAGATGTCGACTTGCACGCTTGGCTACACCCTGAACCAATTGATTGAGAGAACACCACTGAGGCATTCGGCGCAGCCATGACCAAGAGGAGGTTGCTAAAGCTGAAGCCTCAGAGGACGCCATCTGTGCATAAGTTATCAACCATACAGGAGAGAGCTAGTTACCAGTGGCAAGTTTGTCTGAAGCTCCCTGATTGGATGAAAGATAATGGTTCAAAAACCTGAGCCCAGCCCTCGTCTTACAACTGTTTATTAAATAATAAAATAGAAGGTCTGATCTCTTCCTTCTTGATGCAGATAACCCATAATACCACTTTGTGACTCCAAATACTGTTAATTCTCTTTCCCTTACCTACGTGTCTTCTTTATTACTGCAAGCTGCTCCTTCGATCAGAGAGGCTTCACAAAAATTGTGGTCTCTGGATCCACAAAAGTAATCTGTATCTCGGTTAACGGAGTTAGTGAGTGAAAGGCTGCCACAGGAGGTTTGGCAAACTCTCTAGGTGAGTTTTGTGTTACTCGGATAAACGCTGTAGCATGTAAGAGGGATTCAATTTTTGGTGGAAATTTCACCATCCAAGAACCCTCAACTTTTGTGGAAATCACCTCTAATGGCAAAATTTCCAGCACAGGGTGATGGATTGTATAGTTCTGCCACACAGTTGGATGGATATGCCAGCAGACAAACCCTGAATCAACCTTAACGTTTTTAAAAGTCTTACCCAAGAAGTAGGAAAAAGGGGCAAAAATATCTGAGGTTTGCAGTTCAGCAGCGAGGTGGGCAGACCGGGACAAGCATAGGGTCATAGCAGCAATAAGGTTTCAGGATGGTGCAGACCTGCCAACTCACACGGTGCCACCGTGTGACACATGATATCGGCTCCCATTACACGGTCACCTGGTGAGGAGCTGATATCACACGGTGGCAGGGAAAATGAGCTGAAAACCACTGAAAATGGTGGATTTGAGCTCGTTTTCCGAGGATTTGAACTGCCAACTTCCATTAAGAGGTGTGAAAACACCCCAGGACATCGGCACTGGCCTCAGCAAGCATTTTGTTTTTGGAGGAGGGGGCTTATGGGGGGGCAGGGTAAAGGCAAAAGTGCTTCTTAGGTACTTCTTGCACGGGACCCCGCCCCCTCCTCACATGGTGAGATTTTTGTTCAAGTTGGCAGGTATGGTGATCTTCTTCCATCAATTGCACAAGACAACCACCACCACAAATTGGCAGCGTGATGGAAAGGGTGCTGTTTCAAATAATAATATCAGACCTTTAACGCAGTGTGACAAGCAGATTGTTTTGTGATATTTTATCTTGCACTCTTATTGCACTAGGGTACTATAATTTAGATATTATATGCCTGATTTAGAGTGCAGAGTATGGTTTGCACTCTGTCAGGACAATGGAGCAAAATACTCTGTTGCCTTGAATGGAGTAACTGTCCTCCGCATTTATAGATGCCCGCCAGCCCTGTGGGCATCTCTAGTCATTGGCAGGAAGCTCCGTCTTGACAGTCTCTGTAATTGTGTTAAAAGCTTGGAGGATGATAACATCAAATTGACGGCTGTTCCTCAAACTTTTAACATGTTTTTTGTTTTTTTAAATCAAAACTCCCAAAGCGTGAGTTTGTTTCTGAAAAATCAAAAACAAATGACCCCTACACCATGGGAGTACATACCATGGGAGTTCTCTCCCATGGTGTAGGGATTGGTGTAGGGATTATTTAAATGGTTTCCCTCCCCTTATGCTAGGTTTTACCCAGTGGTGATGATAAGTGAAAACCGGCGATTGGACCGCACCTCTAAATCGGGCGGGTGGTACAATCACCAATACGCTGACGGCCTGTACTGCAACGGGCCATGGGAGCACTATCTCAGCGCCAGAGTAGGCTCCGTTGGCGAGATACTGAAGGTCTGCCCGCCTGTATGTCAGGTGAGTGGACTGAGGGTTTGTACCCTCTCCGCCAAACTGTAAATCAGGACCTCTGCCACCGATTTAAACAGTGTTTAATTTGTAAAAAAATAAGTGCCAGGGCTCTTGTCAGGAGGCCACTGCAGCTTGCACCACAAATTGCCCTTGCCATGCTGCCAATGATAGTAGCAACACAACTGCTAACCATCACACTCCTACAAGTATGATAGTTTGGACTACTACAGGCCCCCAAAGCTATAAGAATGCCTTGGACGGCAGGTAATAGTCATTTTTAATGTTTGTTGAATTAATAATTTACCGTTGTTGTGGTCCTTTCTTAATTAGCCAGCCAGTGGCAGACTGTCACAAGTACCGGTGCTGACAATTAAGTGCCAGTGCCAAGCACCGGAAACCACCGGCTCAAATTAAGCACTGGATTTAAACCTATTTCCTTCCGCTGACACACTATCTTGTTGGCACGTGGCACTTTTCTTATAACATGAAACATTCACAGTAGCGGCTGCTACTGGGCAGTAGTGGCGGGGTGGTTAAAAAAAAAAGAAAAGGGGCCAAGAAAAATAAACACCTTCCCGGCGGCCGCTTTCCTCCTTCCTCTTCAGGTCGACGAACCAGTGCAGTGTTGTGATTGGTCTGGTCGCTGTGGTTCAGTGCTGAGCTAGGGAATGGGAGGCTGGGCATGTTCTCCATTGGGCTGTACAACAGACCGGTGGAGAACATGCCAAGTGTGCACGACGGTTTGGCAGGCCCGAGACAGCCGGCCAAGCAGTCATGCGCATTTAGGAAAGTGCCAACACTCCTTTCCCTGCTCTGCGGAAAGCACAGCCCCGCCCAGCCTGCACCGGCTTTACATAGCCAATAATGAAAAATAAAATGATAATAACATTGGGCCCGATTCACAAAAGTAATCTGAGACAAAATCCTAACTTTACGACTTTCGGTATTCATAAAAGGCATTTAGGAGTAGTAAAGTTAGGATTTTGTCTTAAGTTTGTCTTAAGTTTTGGTCTTAAGACAAAATCCTAACTTAAGTTAAACTTAAGTTAGGATTTTGTCTTAAGTTTGTCTTAAGTTTTGATCTTAAGACAAAATCCTAACTTAAGTTTAACTTAAGTTAGGATTTTGTCTTTAGACCAAAACTTAAGACAAACTTAAGACAAAATCCTAACTTTACTACTCCTAAATGCCTTTTGTGAATACCAAAAGTCGTAAAGTTAGGATTTTGTCTCAGATTACTTTTGTGAATCGGGCCCCTTGTTATTATTATTTTTTTTTTCTTGTGGTGCGACACTCCTCCACCTTATCGCAGGAGCCGCCACTAAACATGTCTACAAATAGTTGGTACATTTCTTAATCTTTTTAAATGACAGTCTATTTGAACCCCTTGCCACTCCCCATTATTCATAGCAAAGGTTTACACATTTATTCAAAATATCCAATGTTTTAGTGATTTATTTATGTCACTGTCCAGCACGAGACCGTCTACAGAGCTTTGTTACCGAAAAAGCATATTTAAGCATAGTTCTCTGCCACAGCCCGGAGAACGGGGCTCTCACTCCCAATTAATCTCAGGGAGTAATTTAAAAATGTTAAAGCTTTTTAGCAATTGCCAAGTAGCTCAATCCCTTGTTACAAACCTTACGCAAACGAACGCTGACACCTCTCCGGGCCGGCTGAGAAGGAGGGCGTTGGACTGGGAAAGATGCGCCACAGTCTATCGGGTGCTGCAGGCGGGGTGGCCGGATGGAAAACACGGCTGTAATCCCGATGCGTGAGAAGGAAACTACAGTTCCCAGAAGCCTGTGCGGCCCGTCGAGCGCGCACAGGAAATGACGTCGCTCCGTGACCCAGAAGGCTATGAAAGCCAGCAAACACAGAGGAAACGCCACAGATTATCCTGTTTTGATTGTACTCCAAGGACGAAGGAGTTAGAGTTCTGGAGTGTCCGGTGCGGTAAGGGTGTCACTGACACCGCCTTCCAAGTTCCTTTTCTGTTTGGCCATTGGATGGGGCAAGCCGCATTTCGTATTGTTGCAAGCAATTAAGCTACGCTTATATGCAGGAGCTAGTACCTTGATTTAAAGGCTCATGTATATTCTAAGGATTATTATCTCCCAGAGTTCGTGTCTGCCAAAAGAATTGTTAAGACTACATTTATATCAGGTGGTATAGTCTCTGCTTTCTAAAGGCTATACTAATTACGTTTCTACTTATTCAACTTCATCATTACCAATTTTATGGTATGTTTTGTTGCTACTAATTCCACTTGGAACATTGCCCAGAGTGATCAACCATATGCTATATGGATGCGTTAAATGTTGTGTGTTTTTGTTCGTGTTCTAACAGGGGGTCAGTGAGAGGTTGATGCCAAGCCTTGTCCTTCCTCCCTTGTGATGTTAGGCATTGCACAAACATTGTACTCTTTGAATGAAACCTGGGTCGATACAAATACTGTTCTATAGAAGACGCTTTAGTCATTTGGAAGTTCTCGATGAGTTCAAATCGTCCTTCTTAAGGCTACTGCAGGATCTTGTTATTTTTCTTTACAGGTATAAAGGGATAGAGGAGACCTATGAGTATATGTTATAAATGTTTAGACTGTTTCCTAAACAAGTTTTTCATTCCACAGATCTCCCTCCCCGCTGTTCCCTTCCTTTCCTTCCCCCGATTGACCACCTTAATCTTCCGTGCTATAACCGCAAGTCGTAATTGAGGGTGTCAATAGGTGGACCCATTTGAGCAACGAACCGATCCTGAGAGGCCACCGAGGTAACCGTGACATCCCTGTTCAAAACTGTATCGTAGTGTGATCGCGCAGGCTAGCGCCAAGAAACAACCTTTTGGAGAGCACTGCTGTATGCTCTAAACCATCTGTCATTTCCTCCAATAGAACCAGGGATTGTGGTTAGGTATTGGAGAGAATTTAAGCAGAATTGCCGGAGACCAATATAGAGTAAAATAAACTGCCTTGCCCACACACTAATGAATCATTGAAAAAAGCTGATAGATTAAAGCTTTTTGCCTGCAGTGCATCAACTGGTTACATTTGTGAATCCTGAGGGTTTGAAATCTTAAAGCCTCCTTTTTCGGTTAATTCCGTAGGGTTTGTGAGGCTATGGCTTCATTTTAATTTCATAAAATGTTACTGCTACCTTCTGGTGACAATTATTATTGCAGACTGCTAGTTGTTCCTTTGTATGGTCATTAATGAAAAAAAAAATTTCAGCGGTTAAACACAGTTTCAACCAGAAGCATGAGAGCTACAAATCCAACTAAGTGCCACCATCTGTTCTCAAAGTTTGATGAATTTTCGCTCACGATTTTTCTGTGTCAACAAGACTTGGAAAAACCAATTGGCGTGACCTTGGCAAGTTGGTGCTATAATTCCTTTAAAAAAAAAAAAATAAGAATGAAATACTGCTAGCAAATGCCTAAGAAATAAATAAAAAAGGCATTGAAAAAAGGAAACATTCCCCTGATTGAATGTAGCAGCCATATGCTTGCAATAAACAATAACGATGAACATTGCTTCCTAGCAGATAGGTGTACTTAGAACAGGAATAGAAACTTGTAAGAAATTGGGTCATTAGTTCAGAGTGATGAAAGCCCTACCCAAGTAAGAAACACAATCCTTGTTAGGGTGAACCACAATAGTCACTAAAAACCTTTGCTTAACCCTCTGTTAGCTTGGCACAAAAACAATCAGGCTTAATTTAGTGGCAATGTGTAAAGTATTTATGCAGCATGTAAACAGCAATAAAGAGAAAACACAACACTAGAAAAAAAAACAAAGCAATTTAGAAAAATAAAGTACATTTTAATAAATAAAATGAAACCAAAATGGCAAAAATTAAATCAGTAGAAACTGAGATAGATTGTTTAAAGTACGTTTTAAGTGAAAATAGTGCCAAACAGCCCAAAGCGCCACCCAGAGTATATGGTTGCTCTGGACTGGGGGAAAGCCACAAATTCAGGCCGACCGTGATGGAGCGCGGGTCGGATACGGGGACCAGGTTAGTCCTGCTGAAGAGTTAGCATCTCAAGTCCTACAAGAAGAGGTCCGCTTGCATTGGCAGGGGTTGAAAGGAGGAGGCTGTTAGCACGAAGAGCAGGTCGGGCATCACAGACGGTCACTGTTATAGCACGAAGACCCGGTTGTTGCTGAAGATTCGTGTTGGCTGTCAACATGGGCTGTCACTATCGGTTCGAAGAGCAGGTCCCGCTAGAGCTTTGCATTGGCGATTGTCACAGGTGGTCGATTCTTGGTGCTTCATGGTCGTGAGGAGCCCAAAACGTCTGTATCTTCACCATTTCTTCAAAAAGAGTTCATACTGTTGCTAGCCAAGGGTCCAGGACCTGGGGGCACACCTCTTGGGGATCAGAACTCACTCCAATGGAGGCCAACAGCAGGGCTCAAGCAGTTCGTGGCAGGCCCAGTTGGTGCTGGCCAGCTGGGTAGTTGCAGGGAGGCCTCTGGAAGCTTGTTTTTTTCCTGTAGCTCAAACATCAGGTCAGCTAACTGACCCTTAGAGTCACTCACTCTGAAGAGCCTGGGTTCAAAGCAAGCAGGTCCAACCTTCCTTCTTCCGATAGCATGGCAGTCCTGCTTCTGAATCTTCCTCTTCCTCAGGTCCAGGAGTGTTCTGATGAGGGGTTATGAAGCTCCCACTTTTATACCTGGTGCCAGCCTTTCTTGTAGGAGAATTCCCTGACCTAACTTCTGGCTCCAAACTATCTAGGGCCTACTGTCCGGTTCCTTTATGAGTTCTACAATCAGGGCCATTTAAAGTGTAATTAGGGCATGGTACAGCTCCTCCCCAGCTGTCTGGTCAGGAAGACCCTCTCCCCTCACACCCAGACCTCTTTTGTCTCAATGTCTGGAAGCAATACACAACCCACAACAGGAGAGACATTCACAGTCATGTAACCCAGGATATTGACAGAAAAGTGCAGTTGGTTTGGGCAGGAAAATGCCAAATTTCTAAAAGTGTTAATTTTAAAATTGTAACCTAACATCCAACTTCACCATTAAAGAGGATTTAAAATGACATTTAATTTCAGTGGAAACAGCATTTCACTATCTGGTCTGTATCTGAAGTTGGCACTTATTGATTGAAATAAGGCACCCAGTGTTAGTCTAGGGAAGAGATAACCTTACAACAGTGAACAATGACTTTAGGAGTTTTTCCTGCCAGGACAAGTAAAGCTTAAACACACATGTCCTACTTTTTAAATACCAGGCACCCTGCCCTATGAGTCTTTAGGGCCTACCTTAGGGGTGACTTATAAGTATTAAAAAGGAAGGGTTAGGCCTGGCGAAAAGTTCATTTTGCCAGCTTGATATGGTAGTCTAAAACTGAACTGCAGGCTGCAGTGGCAGGCCTGAGACTTAAAAGGCTACTTTAGTGGGCGACACAATGAGTGCTGCAGCCCCCTAGTAGCATTTAATTTACAGGCCCTGGCTACAAGTAGTACCATTTACTAGAACATGATAGTAAATTAAATCTGGCAATTGGGTGTATGGCTATTTTACCATGTTTAAAGGAGAGAGCACAGCGACTTTGCCACTGGTTAGCAGGGGGAAGTGCACAGAGTCCTAAGGCCAAACAAAATAAGTTCAGCAAAAACCAAGGAGCGAGAGCAAAAAAGGTTTGGGGGAATACTATGCTAAGGATGTCGGGTCAAACAAAACTATTTTAATTTTAATGCACATCAAAGGACATCATGACATAATTTTAAAAGGATAATAATGGAAAGAAAAATGCATTGGGAAAATAAAGCTTAGGCACACCTCTCTTGGCACAAAAATGTACTTATTTTGAGATGGGTGTGTACATGTGTCACTGGTCTCCCAAAATGCCACCTCTCAGTTCAAAAGAGTCAAAGTGAAGTGTATTGATCCACTGCCTTTACACTGTGGTGAACCGAAGGAAATTTTGAATGACACTTCAACAGACCTGCTCCTCTATGTATGTATATATTTATATTTTTTTTATTTAGGTTTTTATCACACGAGGCTGAAAAAAACAGCAGGAGGACCTACGGGCCCGCACGTGTCAGCACATTGGCAATCCTCCACCTTAAATTGACCTCTCCTTTAGCAGTTCTCACAAAACATGACACAAAAATTTAGAGGCGCAGAAAACATTTTTTTCGAAGGATGACACAAATTGGTCGGGCAATACCGCAGCCATAGATCATCGAATATTTCCGCTTTCCTAGACTTGGAATCATAACCACAGAGCGATGTTAGGCTCCATGATGAATCTATTTTACGTCGGAGGTAAATATTTGCCTTTGTGATAAAAAAAATCATATTGTCTTATTTAAGACCTTTGTGCATGTTTAACTAATTACACATCTTAAGACTTTAAAAATAAGCTAAGTGTTTTTCATCATGTTCATATGAATAATTTTTTTTTTTTTAAATTACATCTTTGGAGATAACCAAATCTCAACCAGCTTCCTGCCTTAGTCCCAATCACGTTGTACGGAGGAATGGTGCTCTGAGTAGCACAGAGTACAAACCCTTTATGCGTAAAATGAAACATAGAGGTACGTAGTGTGTTGACATATTTATCTCTTCTTGTGGAATAAAGAGGTCCCAGTGAAACACTAAGCCCTTTCAGCAAACTATTTCATATCAAATGCATTACCATTTCCAGAACTAGAAAATAAAGGTACAATTGACAGAAAATATCATTCGAACAGAAGTCGAATTGAAAATGGCGCCCTAAGGGTTTTCCTTAATAAAAGCAGTGAAGGGCAGAGAGAGCAGCTCTGCGCATTATTTCACATAGTGCCATTCCCAGAAGGATACTTCAATAGTATGACGCACCTACGACTCAGATTTGTGTAACATGCGAATCAAAAATTCCACTCCCAGCATAATAACTTAGAGGGTTAATGTGCCTGCCAAAGAGAGCAGTCTGTAACTTGCACATTTCAAAACTGATCTCCAGCAAGCAGTGGCGGTTCCTCCATAGTAGCGAAGGAACGACGTCCCCCCACACACTGCTGCGCAGAAAGCATGAAAAAATAAAATGGTAATAAAATTATTTTATTACCATTTTATTTTTTACTCTCTGCCAGCAAATGGAGTTTGGGGGCGGGGCCATTGCTGCTGATTAGCAGCAGTGAGGAGTGACCACTTTAGTTCAAAGTGCGCATGTTGGTTTGGCTGGCTACGTTGCTACGGCCAGCCAGGCATGCACAATTCAAACCTCTCCAACCCAGCTGTTTTAGACAGCTGGTTTGGAGAGCGGACACAGGACTCCAGTGCCTTTCAGATCAGAGAGCCCACTCCAGCCATTCCACATGCTTCATTCATGCTGCTAACAGCATGAGAGCAGCGTCTTGATTGGATAAGGGAGTTGGCTGTGGGACCTTGCCCTCGGATTGAGACTGGAGCCAGGACATGCTGCAGAACATTGAGGATGACATCGAGGACATGCAGTGTAAGATAAGTAAAACTTATTTTTTTTGTAAATTGTTTTATGCGCCCCTCTGATTTAATATGTCACCACCCGTCACTGCCAGCAAGGCAGCTGCGGGGTTAAGGCTTGCACTTGAGAGATTTGTGTGTTTACCTACAGATCACATTGCCCAATCCCAGGAAAATAATTCAGTGAGCTGATGTTTGCACTTCAGAGATCTGAGTGTTACCTGCAGACCACATGTACTAACCCTAATAAAATAGCAGAGCATATTAAATTGCCTACTGCAGTAGCGCAGCAAAGATGCCATGGGCCCCGGTGCAAGTAAGGAAAGTAGTAAAATACATCATTGTCAGGTTTAATGGGCCCATCAGGGCTCTGGGCCCTGGTGCCACTGCACCTACTGCATCAAGGATAGCTACGCCGCTTGCCAAATTCAAAGATCTGTGTAAAACCCACAGGCCATAGTCAACTGTTCCAATAAGATAACTCCATAAGTCAAGGCAACTGCTTCAGTGAGTTGTATATAACCACAAGTCACAGTTTTCAGTCCCAGTAAGACAGATCAGGGGGTTGCTGCACCTGCTGCAGAAGGATTTTAACCTGGGACCATGAGCATAGGTGTTGATTCACCAAAAGGGGTAGATGAAGCTTCATCATATACCTTTGATCTTAATAACATCACAGGAAGTGACATCATATGACCCTTTACCCTGATTTTTTTCCAGGAGGCATGTCACATGACCCCAACATCACAACAATTGACTTTTCTAAAGACTCATAATATTAGGGATAAAGTACTGAGGCGTTCCATAACCATATAGAGGAACAAGGCCGAAGGCCAAGTTCCTTTGTAAGGTTATAGAACTCCGAGGTGACTTGCAGTATCCTTATCAGATACACCATGGGGTACTTTATCCTATATAATACATGGTCACACCATCACTTTCCAACAAATCACTTAAAACCTTGATACATAGCTCTTTCATATGAAAGAGCAAGCATGTTTGCAAACATGAAGAATAAAAGTAAAACCTCTCGGGCAAAATTAAACACATCAAAAACCTGTGAATGTGTAGAAACATGCAGAAAGATTCTAGCTTTCTCTGTCTAAGGAGTGCAGAATATAAACATTCCCTCTGCTTGTCATTGTAAGCTATTAAAACAGAGCAGAAGAAAGAAAAGCAATGTCCTGTTTGTCTCTTTAAACATCTGCTTCAGGCCTCCACTGCTGGCTCTGGCAGCAGGCATTGTGACGTCAGAACTCGACTGTAATAACTTATAATAGTTGAGTTCTGACGTCTTTTCTTTATAATCGGCAACTGGGTGAGTCAAAAGTCGCTGATTATAAAGAAATTAGAGACTGCGATTTTGCGATTTATACAGGGATTACAGAATCCCATGTATTATCTCTGCACAATTAGTATACCAGCATAAGACAGACACATATCTATTTTAGATACCACCTATATTATGGTGCTGACTTGATCTTTGAAAGTTGTGGGGCAACACACTTGCCCTGAATTGTAGTAACCAAGCAAAGAGAATAGGCCATACCTTTTCTAGTGGGTATCTCCCTTTGAGAAATTTTTTGAAAGAATGGGGTGAAATCATGCTTTTTACAGCACAATTTTCACATAAATTTGATAAAATGCCACAGATGTGGAAAGGGCACTCATTAAATAATAATATCCTTTCCTGGTGTGCCAAGCCAATGAAAACTGAAGTTCCCTAGGAGTTGACTCCATATTTTCAAAATGTGATATGGGTACCCTCATATGTCAAAAATTACCTCCATTGTGCCAGGGCTAGAATTTTGTTATGGGTGCCCCCATATTCCATGGGTACCCCATTATATCAAAAATGACATCAAATGTGCCAGTGCCAGAATTCTGCACTTTATGCCATACATATACCATTGTTGACTCATATGTCAAACATTACCTCAGTGTGACAGGGCCAACATCTTGTCATGGTTGCCACCCTCTTATAATGCCAGGTTGCCCACCTTTATGCAAAGAAAAGTACCTCTATTTTACTGGTACCAGCATTCTGACACTGTTGTCTGCATGCCAAGAATTTCCTCAAGTATGCCAGTATTTTCCCTGGTGCCCTATATGCTATGAATTACCTCTGGAATGCCACAGCTAGTATTCCGTCACAGGTGTCTGTCATGCTAAATAACTCTGCAAGTATGCCAGCACCACTTTTTTGCCCAGGGTATCTCTATAAGATAAAAAGTACTTTCAGTAGGCCAATGCCACCAACAAATTCGCAAATGCAAAAAGAACAATTGATGGACAGAATGCAGAACAATGTCATACATTTACCCCAGTACAGGGATCTGGGCCTAAATGCATCGTTTTTTTGCTCACCATGCCATTCCAGTTTGAACCCAGCCATATGCAAATCAGTCTTGACCCTGTGCCCAATGCGAACAGTCCAGCCCGAACTGCCAGTCCAGGTCATCCCTGGACTGGAAACAAGCATCCTAGGACCGGTTTCGGGGTTTCACCCCTCATCAGCCAGGATAGCTTGACTCCAGTGGAATGGAGAGCATGGGACCCACGTCTGGGCATACCCTGTCCCACTCGGGGTGACAAATGCAAAAACATCAATTGATGGACAGAATGCAGAACAATGTCATACATTCACCCCAGTACAGAGATCTGAGCCTAAATCCATAGTTTTTTTGCTCACCATGCCATTCCAGTTTGAACCCAGCCATATGCAAATCAGTCTTGACCCTGTGCCCAATGGGAACAGTCCAGCCCGAACTGCCAGGCCAGGTCCTCCCTGGACTGGAAACAAGCATCCTAGGACCGGTTTCGGGGTTTCACCCCTCATCAGCCAGGAAAGCTTGACTCCAGTGGCATGGAGAGCACAGGACCCAAGCCTGAGCATACCTGTCCAACTCAGGGTGACAAATGCAAAAACAACAATTGATGGACAGAATGCAGAACAATGTCATACATTCACCCCAGTACAGAGATCTGGGCCTAAATCCATCGTTTTTGTGCTCATCATGCCATTCCAGTTTGAACCCAGCCATATGCAAATCAGTCTTGACCCTGTGCCCAATGGGAACAGTCCAGCCTGAACTGCCAGGGCAGGTCCTCCCTGGACTGGAAACAAGCATCCTAGGACCAGTTTCGGGGTTTCACCCCTCATCAGCCAGGATAGCTTGACTCCAGTGGCATGGAGAGCACGGGACCCACGTCTGGGCATACCCGTCCCACTCGGGGTGACAAATGCAAAAAGAACAATTGATGGACAGAATGCAGAACAATGTCATACATTCACCCCAGTACAGGGATCTGGGCCTAAATCCATCGTTTTTTTGCTCACCATGCCATTCCAGTTTGGACCCAGCCATATGCACATCAGTATTGACCCTGTGCCCAATGGGAAGAGTCCAGCCCGAACTGCCACATTCTCACTGACATTCACTCACTCACACTCATTCTCTCATTCATTCCTACTCACACTCACTGAAAACCCATTACACTTACTCCTATTCTTTCTTACTCACTCACCTGCATTTCCTCTTAATCTCACTCATTCTCACTCAATCATACTTACTGATGCCCAGGTTTACTAATGCTTTGTGCAGTGTTTGCATCAATTTGGTGACAACAAAACCCTGCACAAAGTGCTATGGTGGGATTTACTATAAAACACAAATCCGGATTTGCGTTGGATAGTTTCCCAAAGTAAATCAAAGTTGTGTTTTGTGTCATTTTGTGTCAGGGGCGTTCTATGGTTGGTTGCATTGGTGTTTCCATGTAACCACCCATGGGTTTTGAAGCAAATTCCTCTCTGCAAACATTGGTGAGAGGAATTTGCGCCAAAATCCTATGCCTCAGTGAGGCAGTCTTAATGCAGAGAAAGGTTTTCATTTCTCTTCATTTTTCCAACTTTACGTGTGTGCTGCATTGTGCAGCACACATGCAAAGTGGGGAAAGCCTTAAAGCATAGTTTTTGTGCTAGAACGGACCCCATCCAGTACACAACCTATGCTTCAGAGTACACATTCACCCTTGCACTATGGCACAATGGTGTGTGCGTTGGCACATGGTTGCCAAAAGTGTGCCAGTACAAAGAGAGAGGTAAATGCACCATATCTTAGTAGATGTGGCACATTTTTCTCTCTCCTTTTGATGCAAAGCAGTGCAGCAACTTTGGTGCAGCGTCGCCTTAACACCAAAGAATAGTAAATCTGCACCTCAGTCTCACAAAATCTTACTCACTACCTGTCACTGACTCTCCCTCACTTTTGCTCACACACTCCTGCTTACACATACTGACACACTTAGTCACACAAACACACACTCTCTCATTAAACACACTCTCATCTGCAAGCACACACACACACCATACATTTAAAACCATTTTTACTTACCACAGCTGCCACCAAAGGTCCCATTCCAGGTAACGGTGGCCCATTTTTATGTCTCGCCTAGGCAGCGCTTGTGCTGTCTCTTTGAGACATGCTGTATTAAGGTATGGACTTTGAGCTCCGCCCATTTTCCCGCCCATCTTTTCAATTGGCTCCTGTTACTGTCCTTTGAAAATGGTGGCTTTTCATTTGCTAATAGACTTAAAAGTCCCTCCTTAGTATCTCCTTTTCTCATGTTGTAACCTCCCATGAGGACTGCCTCTCTTACATGTGTTGTTACTCAGTATGTTACTTATTACACTTGTGAGGACTATTTTTAGGTCTCGCCTAGCGTTGCAGCGCGCATGCGTTGCTCGCTCTGCGAGGCTTCTTGTGATTGATTTACTTTCAGAAGTGGAGTGTAGGCTCCGCCCCTTTTTTGCATTGGCTTCCGTCATTCACTATGCTAAACGCAGGCCTCTGATTGTAAGTGAGGCTTTTTAGTCCCTCCTTGTTGCCGCCCTGTCTCCTTTTGGCCCCGCCCACCCGGACTGAATCGTTTACTTGCGGCGTCACACCCACGGTCTCCAATATGTCAGTAAGCACTCTTTTTTTTTTCTTATTGTGTGTGTGTTCCACGGTCTCCAATATGTCAGTAAGCACTCTTTTTTTTTTCTTATTGTGTGCATGTTCCACGTTTTGGTCTCTTATCTCTGTCTTTTGCAGCACACTCGGCGCTCACGTTACGTTCTAAAACTGCGCTGTCTTCCCTTCCACCTTGTCCCCAACCCCCTTTCTAGTTTATCCTTCACCCTTTTACATCATGGTTTATGTGTCCTGGGTCATTGACCGGCGCAAAGGCATGTTTTGCGCCGCTGTGTAGCCCGCCACGAGTATTTATTTTCCCGGTGTTCCCTTGTCTGCCGATGCCGCCGGAAGTGCCTCTGGAACCCCGGTGATTTCCGTGTCTGCGCCGCACCGCGGGATTTCACTTCGCGGCAGATGCAAGCGGTTAAAAAATAGGAACATGAGACTTGGGGACACGGGGTTCTCTGCTTATCCCCCACCCCTCCAAAAGGAGAAAAGGGACGTAAACAATCAAAAACGCTCGCAAAAGCGAAATGGGCTGCAACGGACGGTGTATCTCCCCGTGGGGTGCCCTCCCTCCGCCACCAGTCTGTCATCATTCATTGTAATATGGCTAACTTCCAGTGCGTTAAGGTATCCATGTTGTTCCTACTTACATTTCACATGCTTTACTTAATCTTGTTTTTAGTAACAGTCCGCGCGGTCCCCGAGGGCTCCAGACACGCTACAGTGCTGGGCTCATTATCGCCCCACCCCTTACCTCATCCTTGCATGAATATGGAGGCCACCCGCTTTAATTTGGTTATGCAGATCAGCGTGGCACACAGTGCTTTCTCTTTACATGTATCGGCGTTGGATTCTTGCACTGCTGGCCCACAACAATTGGGACATGTTCTCCCCCCTTCAGACTGGTGGAGAGTGGAAACTTTGAACCACACAATGGGAGCAGTGTTTTATTCCTTGACAGAGACTAAAATAGGTTTGCTTTACATTATTTTAAGGCTGCGCACCTTTTAATGACACTCCAGCAGCCCTCACGCTCAGCTGCCACTCACTTCTCTCCTCGGCTGCCTCCTCCTCCCCCCTCCTCTTATTTCAAGGAATGCACCTTTTAACAACACACATATAAACAGGGAGTGCCCTATTTCCCCGTGGGTTGCCCTCCCTCCACCACCACTCACTTTGCATGTCATCATTCATTGTATTATGACCAGGTTCCAGTACGTTAAGGTAGCCATGTTGTTCCTGCTTACATTTGACATGCTTTATTTTATCTTGTTTTTAACAGCAGTCTACTCGTTTTCACTTTACATGTATCGGCGTCGGATTGTTCCACTGCCCGCACACAAAAGTTGGGACATGCTCTTCCTCCCTCCACACAGGCAGAGAGTGCGAAGTTTGAACCACACAATGGGAGCGGTGTTTCATTCCTTGCCAGCGACTAAAATAGGTTTCTAAAGTTATCGTTCCTCGGTAGTTGTGAAAGCCGAGCATGCACCATCATTCGTCCACTTTAACAGTCCAATTCTGCATTGTTTCTCTACTCCAAACTGCATTGTGCAGATAAATCAATTTGCTGCTTTGCTTTAATGTAATTACTTCTCAGCTTTGTTCTCTTGTTTTTTATCTTGTTAGCGTGTATTTGTGTATGTGCTTACGTAGTGCCACTGTTAAAAGCAAAACGATAATCATGAACATTACCTGCGCCATCTTGTCTGGTGGAATTCTATGTGCACATAAGTTGCAGTCATTTTAATCTATCACAGCCATTTTGTACTCTGTTGGTCACCTTTGTTTCACCCTGCCCTTACTAGCATCCCTCTGACCCTCTGACCGACCTGGTATGTGTGCTGGGGGCTATAAACTCTATTGCCACAACAAACCTCAGCGCCACTTGCTGCCACAAACTCGTTTTTCCTCTCATCTCTGTTTTCAGGTAAACCTTTGGACACTCTACCCCTCACTGCACCTAGTTACACAAACAGGTTCCAAACACCAAAAAGACTCTTGCAACATGATTTATTGCACTGCAAACAGCAAGACTTGTTGTTACCAACAATGGGACCTGTTTTTATCAACAGAACGGACTCTTCGATCTGGCCGGTCTCACATGTTTTAGACCCTGAAGCAAGGTCCAGCTGCAAGATAAGATTGTCTGTTTGACCTGGGTGGGAAGAGAATTACTGTTGGGCTTGTGTGACAACCTGCCCGGGCGGGGACCCCAAGCTTGTGTAACCATGGTAATGAAACAAATGCATTGTGTCAAACCTGTATAAAAGGAAGAGCCAAAGGAGTATCAGCAGAGCACTTCCCTCAGACATCCCAGTGTCTGCAGTTGACGTGATCTCCTCATGAGAAATAAACCTTTTTCTTGTCTTCCAGTTTCCAGCGCTTGCCTCATTATTTTGATAGCGAACCCAAAGTGAATTAGAGGTGGAACCCTGCACCGGGCAGCATTGAGGGTCTTAGAAGACTCGCTGTCTTTCACAAATTGGCGCCCAAACGTAGGGGCCCATCAGCGACGCGTGGGTCCGGTAGAGAGGTCCTAACGACGGAGTGAACGACTAAACAATTGGGGTATACCTGCCTGAGAAGACCCTTGTCTGGCTGCCGATCGACTGAACTTCACCGGTTCCGAACGGACCTCTCTCGAGTGACCTGCGGTCCTGACTGGGACTTTAGAGGAACGCCGCATTGATTGTTGGAGTGAGAGGACAACCAGGCGCTGGAAGGGGAAGACGAAGAACTGTCCATACGGTCCGGGTAAAGTCGTGAAAAAACGACTTAAATTGATTGATTAATTGAATAGTTTGATTGAAATACTAGTATTCCTTTTTTGATATTGAGTTATTTATGACATTTCCCTGCTTGCAAACAACGAAGAATAGGAATATTCTCTCTCTTGCAGGCAGCGAAGGACAGGTAGTGCAGACTTTTTGTCTAAATTGATTGATTGAGATATTCATTTTTGACCGATAAATACGTCATGCCTGTTTTCTCTAGATTGTTTGATTGTAATTGTTTTGGACTCCGACCGTTCGTTAGAGGTCAGTCAGCGGCACCGCCGGAAGGCACCCCTAACAAGGACATGTACGTAAAGTATGGATTAGCCACCGTAGCTTATAGCAAACTATGGCATAAATACACTAGGAAGGACCGGGTAAATCAGTGGCCACTGACGGGATCTTTCGATCCCGCTAAAATAGAAACGTTTGAATTAGCTCTCCACAAAAAGAAAACTAGACCAGCCATGTTTGACAGTTTTGGTTTATGGCGAAAAGAGGCAGCTCAAAGAAAGAAAAGGGACGAAGCTAGACAAGATAAAGAAACGCGAAAATCAGCTTACCAAGCCTGTAAAAGATTAGAAGAAAAACTAAAAGAAAAGGAAATCGATAAAAAGGAACAGGAATCAAAAATATCAGGTCAATGCCCTGTTAGAACGCCCTCGACTCTTTACCCCAAGTTACCTAGCAAAACAAAGGGTAGATGATGATTTATTGTTAGGTCCCCAATCATATACATGCCACCCCTTACGCCCCTACTCATCCCGTAGTACAACACCAGGACCACCAAAGTATAGCCGGAGATGGCACGATCGCCTCAGTCTCCACCGCCTCTGCTCCCACCGAGTCACCCACACCAAATGCCTCATCAAAGGATACAGTAGTAGAGGTAGGATCAAAAGAAAAAGAGCGCCCAGGGTCCCGCGATTAAGTAAAAATGAGCGAGCAGGCATTGATAAAATAGTTAAATCCCTCATAGATAGGAAGGAGACAGAAGAGTATGTAACTGACATATGCAACTCCTATGTTGAAAACCGCAAACGATACTTTATTGTACGTCTCTGTTACCACACTCTTACTGCATATGAAGAGAAGTACCAAGATGTAGGGCCCGAGCGGCTAGTGGCTCTCTATAGGAAGGTAGACACCGGAGATGAAGGCGACAACGATGTTACAGAACTCTTTTCATCCACACTGGAGGTATTCCGCCACCTCGTGGAACAAGGACGGATAGATAAGGACAGGACATCTAAGATAGCAGGACCCCCGGTGGAAAAACCAGATAGCATGATGCCGATAAAAGAAGCTGCCCCTTATTGGGTACCTCCTAGAGGACAAGGGACTCATGACGATATGAACCATCAAGACGCTAGAGGAAGGGTGGTCTACAATTGGGTGTATCAACCATGGGACAGACAGGACATTTTGACGTTCCGTAAATCTTTACCGGATTTGCGAAAGAACCCCACCGCCTTTACACCGAGCTAGGTACCGCTCTGGGATCAACAATAATGACACTTGCCGACATAGACTTGTTCTTCAGGTTATGTTTGCCAGCAGATGTGTGGAAACAGATTAGGAAAATAGATCATACCGAACTGCTTGGTCATACCTGGGAACAACTCAACATATTAGATAAACAGCGGAACCCTGGTCAAAAACCGGTTAAAGCAATATTGGACCTCCCTGACAAAATAGTGCAGAAAGTGAAAACGCTGATCCCAGAGAAAAAGATAGACTGGTCCATAGTAACCGCGTGCCGCCAGAAACCACAAGAGGATGTCTCAGAGTATTTCTCCAGATTTGAAACGGTGTTCTCCGATTACAGTGGACAAGACATGTCCACCGCAACCGGACACCACTTATTTGTGCAGAACTATGTCAAAGGACTACTGCCAGATGTATCCCAGAAATTACAAGCCAGCGAAAGTAGTTGGGCAGCATCTAAACCGGCCGCCATTCTCCAAATGGCCCAGTACTATGAGCATCAGAAAACGAAAATGACAGGGCTACAGAAAGGAAAAAGAAGGACATGAAGGAAAGGGTAATGGTAGCACAACTCCAGGGGGCGAATACAGGAAGGGAGCAATATAGGGGAGGATACCAGCAGAATACCCCTAGAGTACAGCCACCTAGAAACAATTCATCGACATCATATGTAGGACGCCAAGACCTAGGACAGGATCAATGTGCATTTTGCAAAGAATATGGACACTGGAAAACCCAATGCCTGGCTTTGTTAGGAGCTGGTAGGGGCAGAGGGGCGAGGGAAATAGCAAGTGGACAGAGAGGAAGAGGACGTGGGAGAGGGTACACGAGTGAAGCAAGCGAGGAAAGGCCAGGAAGAGTGAACACATTTGACCATCCCAAACAGAATCAGTACCAACAGACAGATTATGACAATACGTATGACTTTGCATAGGACAGCCAGGGGCAAGGGAGGGATCCAGTCGAGCTCTATGTTGATCAGCAAGGCCCTTATGTTACCGCTGAGGTCCTGGGCACAAAGTCGCCATTTCTGGTAGACACGGGAGCAACACGTAGTGCACTATCCAAACGACTGATTCCAAGGGCACCCTTGTCAGGCTCACATGTGACCTCAATAGGATTTGACGGTACGCCCTCCACCAACCCTTTGTCCCGACCGATCCCTTTTAACCTTGACAACAATAGCGTCGAAACGACATTCCTCCTCTCTTCCAACACCCCAGATGCCATTATGGGTCTCGACCTTTTGAAACACTTCCATGCGACCATCAGATGCTCACCAGACGGAGTGCGTGTCGTCCTGTATGACAACCCCCAGCGCCATAGAGAGAACCCTTCTCAGCACATGTTTCCCATCTCCGAGACTGACGCATCCCTACTGGACACTTTGCCATCACACTTATGGGCTAGGGCTGATTCAGACGTAGGACGAATGATGATTGACCCAGTACACGTAACAATACGACAGGACGCAACCCTACCGAAAGTACCGCAGTACAAAATATCGCCAGAGGGTGAGAAGGCACTGACAGAGATTATACACTCTTTGGTAGAGGCAGGGGTGGTAGAGGAAGTAGTGAGCAATGTTTGTAACAGTCCCATACTACCGATTGTAAAGAGACCGGGAGAGGGAGACGGAAAAGCCTACCGCTTCATCATTGACCTGCAGGGAGATAAACAAAATCGTAGTGCCACAATACCCAGTAGTTTCCGACATCACGACAATTTTGACTTTAATCCCCTCCACTGCCACCACCTTCACTGTAATTGACCTCAAAAATGCATTCTTTTCCATACCTATACACAAGGACAGCCGCTATCTATTTGGATTCACCCTAAACTCCTGTTCGTACAGATTTTGCAGAGTACCTCAGGGGTACACTGAGAGCCCAAGCATCTATAGCCAGGCGCTTAAAAGACAGTTAGATGCCATACAATTGCCAGATGGAGTGGCACTAATACAATATGTAGACGACATCCTTCTAGCAGCGGACACCATACCAATAGCCGTCACAGCCACCATCAAACTACTCCATTTTCTTGCTGAGAATGGTCACAAGGTCTCCCGAAAGAAATTGCAGTTCTGTAAATCACAAGTGACCTATTTGGGTCACCTTTTATCCAAAGAAGGGAGGAAACTCACGCCTGACAGGATCCAGACAATTCTAGACACCCCTGTCCCCAAAGATCAGAAACAAGTCCGCTCTTTGATAGGTCTCACTTCATTTTGCCGACAGTGGTTACCGAACTTTAGCCTCATTGTCAAACCCCTTCTCTCCTCCTAGCTAAAGACATCCCCTCACCTCTCCCCTGGACCCCGAATGCCAGTCAGCCTTTAAAGAACTACGCAATGCCCTTTGTTCAGCGCCTGTCCTAGGAACCCCGGATTACTCCAAACCATTCTTCCTCTACACGCACGAGAGGGAAGGATGTGCATTGTCTGTCCTAACACAATCAATTGGTCACAAACAACGCCCTTGTGCATATTTCTCTGCCACCCTCGATCCAGTAGCCAGAGCGCTGCCAGCGTGCCTGCGCGCTGTGGCAGCTGCAGCAGTATCGATACGCCAGAGCGAAGGAATAGTACTCTCCAATCCAGTCACTGTTTTAGTACCCCATGCAGTCGACACACTACTAAACCAGACCAAAACCCAACACTTGACTAGCGCCCGACTGACAGGATATGAGTTGACCCTGCTAGCACCGCACATTACCCTAAAGCGATGCACCACCCTCAATCAAGCCACACTGTTACCCCTACCCGAAAATGATCCTAGCGTGACTCCACTACACGACTGTGTGACACTAACCGATGAACAAACAAAGAGTAGAATAGATCTCAGAGACACCGCCTTTCTAGAACCAGATGGAGAACTATGGGTGGATGGTTCGTGCATCAAACTCCCCGACGGCACCACCTCAGCTGCATTCGCTGTTACCACAGCTCGAACCGTTCTGGAAACAGCCCGTATTCCCCAACGTTCAGCCCAGGCTGCAGAACTCATTGCCCTCACACGAGCATGTATCTTAGCGACTGACATGACAGTTAACATATACACCGACAGCCAATATGCCTTCGGGGTGGTTCACCATTTTGGGATCTTATGGAAAGAAAGAGGGTTCCTGACTTCACACGGTACACCCATCCTGCATGGAGATTTAGTCTCCGCCTTGACGCAAGCAGTCCTCCTCCCCAAGAAGTTAGCAGTGATAAAATGCCAAGCACATAGGAAAGTGACTGATCTCATTGGACAGGGAAATGCACTAGCAGACGTTACTGCCCGAGCCACGGCAGGAGACAGAACTACGACACGAATGTATGTGACCAGGTCACAAGCTGAACGATGGACTGACGCTAGGACCACTGTAAGGGACATACAGACTACAGGCACACAAGACGAATTGACCGAGTGGGAAAAGGTGGGACTAAAAGACGAGGAAGATTGCTGGAGAACTAAAGACGGAAATAAATGGCTGTTACCCAATGCCTACCTCATCCCCATATTGACCATGGCACATTTACCAGCACACATAGGCTCCACCCCCATGATTGAACTAATCACCAGAGTATGGCATAACGTTAAGATAGCAGAATCTGCAAAACGCCTAGTACAACAATGTATAGTCTGCCTACAACACAACCCAGGGAAGGGGACAGTAGTACCACGGGGAGGGTTTGGAGTCCCTGACCACCCCTTTGAAATCCTTCAAATGGATTACATTCAACTAGAGAGATGCCTTGGTCTAAAATATGTCCTGGTGGTTGTGTGCGCTTTTAGCAAATGGGTGGAGGCATATCCCACCCGCGACAATACCGCCTTAGCCACTGCAAAAGTATTGCTGAAAGAATTCTTCCCTGATACGGCCTTTGCAGAATTTTATGGAGCGACAACGGCCCCCACTTTGTAGCCGAGGTGATACAGAACATACTGAGAGGGTTGGGGGTAAAACAAAAGTTCCATGCCGTCTTCCACCCCCAATCAGCGGGCCTGGTAGAGAGACACAATGCAACGTTGAAACTAAAACTAGCCAAAATAGTTGCCACGACTGGTTGAAATGGCCCGACGCCCTCCCATTGGCATTGTTATCGATGCGCTCCACCACAACCAAACACCGACTGACCCCATATGAGGTGGTCTTCGGCAGGCCTATGAGCATTTGGGCGGCACCAAGATCCACCTCCATTAACGATGTCCCGAACATATTAATGTCGGATTACTTGCATAAGTTGACAAACGAGCTAACAATTATCCACCAACAGGTGCAGCAAGCCTTGCCTGACGTATCCAGGGGCCCGGGACATGAAATAAAGCCAGGCGACCATGTATTGATTCACAACTTCCAAAGAACGAAGAATCTGGAGCCTAGGTCGACGGGCCCCTGGCAAGTCCTGATCACCACCCGAACTGCCCTCCGAGTGGAAGGAAAACGAAACTGGCTGCATGCCCACCACTGCAAACGAGTCCCTCCAACCCTGGCAACCTGTGAAGGGGTGGAGGTGCAAGAGGAAGTACTCGCGAGAGACCGACCAGCTCTGAGTTGCTACCCACAAGAAGACACCCTCGAACTATCAGAATTTCCCGACCCCACGGTGCCATCCAGGAAAGGGTACAACCAAGATCGACGAAAGGAGGGAGCTCCAACGACCAGGCCACTAACTAAGTCAAGGCCTCAGATCGGTAGCACAGTCAAACAACGCTACCAGGAAAGCGCCAGACAAAAGTCTGTGGTCCTAACAGTTGTTGAGCTCCTCGAAGATGATGGAAGAAACTGAACACCTGCAAAACCACCGCAAAGACACCAAGACTGCTAACCTGCACAGCACAAAGACAATTGCACTTGTAGCCGCATTTCTCACCTGTCTCCTGCTAATGGTCGCACTCTGGATCATTGAAGAGAATGCACCTGCATACAAACATTGTCACCCACCATGCAACCAACCACCAAGAAAGAACACTACCTGGTATCACTACCGCCACATCTCCGAGAACGACGCAAAGAATTCTGGAATAATTCTTTCGTGCAGATGTTGCACCAGCACAATCTTGCCACCAATGCTACCAACTGTTGGGTCTGTGGGCTGTTACCACATGCCACTGAACATTCCATCCCTTTCATCCCTTCGCCCTTTTCTATTCACGGATCTTGCCTTGCCTGGATGATGCTCCTACAAGAAAGTTACAAAGACAATGCCACTTCCGACGGAACAATCGCCCAGTTCTACAACGAGTTCTGGCGAAACAAAACAGGAAGGACAGCCGCCCCTTCTGCCCTCACACCTTCAATGCGACATTCCAGATTAATGTCCCCTCCAAAGAACGAGTGGAAATGCAAGTGTTCAATAATCCTAACAGAGCCACATTTTCCTACCTGAAGAAAAGAACTGCTGCAACACTGACTGTGGCACTATCTGTGGTGAACGTCTCTGGCCTTGTATGCATTGAAGGCCGTGGGACTAAGAATGTGGGTCACAGCACCTGTAGCATTGTAAGGACTTTGAACACTGCCAACCCCCAGCGCTTGTTGCATCACCCAATATGTACTTTGTTTGTGGAACCAAAGCCTACATCTGGCTCCCAAGAAACTGGGGGGCACGTGCTACATCGCCTTTGTTTTGCCACCAACCTACACAGCCCCTGCAGAGCATCATCGAGAAAAGCGTTCTAAAGACATTGATCAAGCAGACTCTGCCTCATCACAGTTCCTCGACGCAGCAAAAGGGCTCATCCCGCTATGGGGTCCGATGGCAAACAGCCGAGCCATCAGACATCTGTCCCAAGCGGTAGAGACCGCTCTGAACGTCACTGCTGGCATCCTCACCAACAACACTGCTGAGCTCCAAGCGATCCGTCTGGTTACCCTGCAAAATCGCATGGTCCTGGACGTGGTACTAGCGGACCGTGGAGGAGCATGCCGCATCATCGGTGCCAGCTGCTGTGTATACATTCCTGATAATTCACCTTCTGTCTATGAAGCAATCGAACATCTCCATAGACTATCTTCAGAAATTCATCAAGGATCAGAGACTTGGACAGTTGGAAGTTGGCTTTGGGGCATCTTGAAGGAGTGGGGTTGGAAAATATCAATGATTCTCTTGGTCCCAGTATTGACAATATGTGGTTGTTGTTTGGGTATACACTGTATACCACCTTTGTGTTCTCTTTGCATAACTACCTTGCACCCTAAGACTATGGACACTCAGATAACAAAAATGAGAGTAATGTATGATCAAGAGATACGGGACATTATGGAGATCGAAATAGACTGACAAGCTGGCTAGTTATGTTCAAAGGGGCCACTGTTAAAAGCAAAGCGATAATCATGAACATTACCTGCGCCATCTTGTCTGGTGGAATTCTATGTGCACATAAGTTGCAGTCATTTTAATCTATCACAGCCATTTTGTACTCTGTTGGTCACCTTTGTTTCACCCTGCCCTTACTAGCATCCCTCTGACCCTCTGACCGACCTGGTATGTGTGCTGGGGGCTATAAACTCTATTGCCACAACAAACCTCAGCGCCACTTGCTGCCACAAACTCGCTTTTCCTCTCATCTCTGTTTTCAGGCAAACCTTTGGACACTCTACCCCTCACTGCACCTAGTTACACAAACAGGTTCCAAACACCAAAAAGACTCTTGCAACATGATTTATTGCACTGCAAACAGCAAGACTTGTTGTTACCAACAATGGGACCTGTTTTTATCAACAGAACGGACTCTTAGATCTGGCCGGTTTCACATGTTTTAGACCCTGAAGCAAGGTCCAGCTGCAAGATAAGATTGTCTGTTTGACCTGGGTGGGAAGAGAATTACTGTTGGGCTTGTGTGACAACCTGCCCGGGGCGGGGACCCCAAGCTTGTGTAACCATGGTAATTAAACAAATGCATTGTGTCAAACCTGTATAAAAGGAAGAGCCAAAGGAGTATCAGCAGAGCACTTCCCTCAGACATCCCGTTGTCTGCAGTTGACGTGATCTCCTCATGAGAAATAAACCTTTTTCTTGTCTTCCAGTTTCCAGCGCTTGCCTCATTATTTTGATAGCGAACCCAAAGTGAATTAGAGGTGGAACCCTGCACCGGGCAGCATTGAGGGTCTTAGAAGACTCGCTGCCTTTCACACCCCAAACTCCCACACCATCTCTTTTTTTTAACACCCAAATACACCATCTACAGCTTAGCTCCTACCTATCTGTTTTTCTTTTAGTCACCAGAAAGGCAATGCTATCCACACAGTTCCATGCCACACAATTCAACTCCACACATTTCCAATCTACACCACATACTTTAACACCAAACCACATAATTCAACTCAACAACACAATTACACAGCACACCACAAAATTCCACATCATGGCACAAACATTAACAGCACACCACATAACTTAACTCGACTACATATCACTCCACAACAGAAAATGCACTTCCACATAATTACACTCCATAACACACAATCCCACTCCACAAAATTCAAGTAACTCAATACCACATAATTACTATTCACATATTTCCACTGCACACCATGCCACATAATTCCAATCAAACCACATAATTCCACTATACACCACATACATACACTCCATAACACATAGGTAAAAGACGTTGTCATTTACAACGCCAATAGCTCTAACTCAAGGAAATGCGAGACCTATTGCATTTCCAATGCTTGTTTTATTTGTCCTCTAGCAGCGCTCCTGCTCAGCTGATGGCTACCTTTTCTTCCTTCGGCGTGAGCTTCAAAGTCTGCCTCTTTCATGCTCGATTGCCTTCCCTCTCCTGGTGAAGCCCTCCCCACCACCCTCCGAGCAGAAACGCAGCATTGCAGCAACACAGCAATGCAGCGTTTCCCTCCTCCTACCCTTTCTGTTTCTATCTTGTCCAGGCGCTCCCTAAGGCTAGCGCTCAGTTAATGGCTGCCTTTCCTTTTATTCAGCGGTGCCGGTTCATTTTTATTACATATCAGAAACAATGCCAATACTGATTCTCATTCAATCAGCCATTCATTATCTGATCACACAACTCAATTACTATGATCAATTGAAAAAATCATTTTTTTTCACATTTTGTACGAAGTATGTTTCTTATGAAAAACTTTTTTTAAGAACTTAATTACTTTTTTCGAATTTCATTGCTTTTTCACCATACACAGGAATCACAGAATTTCAAAATGCAAACATATATAGACAAACATATAAGTTACATCACATATAAATAATACATATACACCACATAACAAAAAAATAATTCTGTAAGCTCCGGTTCTGTACAGTTAAGACTGCACAAATACCACGGTGCCCCTGACTGCCACCTAACTAGGGAAAATGCAAATGTGTTGGCAGGAGCAATCGCCAAATAATGACCCTACTGAGCTCACATGCATTATTCTTTTCAAAACTTTTTAACAATTCTTAATTGTGAGCAAACAGTGGTGGCCAATGTTCCCTCTAATTCTTTTCCTCTGTGTGCGGCAGTGTAGGGTCTGTGTGCGCTGCAGCCATGGCTATGTGCGCCAGAAACCAGACCGCGTGGGTGGGTGCAGCGCCAAATATCACTCCAAACTTTTGCTTAAAAAAGTGAAAAGACAGTTCATTTCCACACATACAGCACCATGTTAAGGGTCTTAAGGCAGGTTTGCAATTTGGACACACACGCCATGACATGAATTGGTTACACAGGCAAGTACCCTTCGGATTTAGAAAAGCACAAGACTCCAATGGTGGTACCATCATAAGATTTTACTGCTGTAGGTGTAATGTTACTTGTTGTATTATATATCTGGATGCAGAGACAGAAAGATGCAGCAAAATACCAGCCGGGCGGCACACTATCTAAGCAGAGATTTCTTAACTTAGGTGTTACCTAAGAAATGCAGAAAGTCCAAAAGCACGATGTGTAAAGCGTGATGGTGCTCAAACCTGTCCAGGCCGCCCGCTCTGTCAGGGGGCACAGGAGCTAAATTAGTGGCCACGCCGGCAAATTATTTCTAAGCAGCCCGGGACGGCCGACTCGAGTCCACTGGGCGAGGGAGAGTGCACTGCTGCATCATGCAGTCAGGAGACAGCGGTGAGAGGGCCAGTCGTCACCAGTGGAGAGTCACACTGCCAAGGGGAAGAAGAACTACAGAACGAACACAGTAAGTATAACCACCAGCCACTGTCAGTCACAGTTTACCAGTCACAATCAAATTGATTTAATTTTAGGAAAGCGCGGGATAGTCTTTCTTTGGAAGTTCCCGGCTGCCTATTGAGGAACGTCAAAGCCGTGAGCCATACACAGGGTATGGTAGTACGCCCGACTTGCTATCGCTGCTGTAAACTTTAGAACACGAGTTGGTGAATTACCTGGTGTGTATTCTAGCACCAAATCTTAACGTTTAGCCGAATAGATCCGCCTTTGACAGAATTACTGAATAGCGTGATCCACAGTAAGAACTGAGATACAACTATGAACTAAGTGGTGGGCAAATTAAACATTGCTTTTCTTATTGTGGTGCTGGCTGCAGGCACAGAGAGAGTGTGGGATTGGTGTCATATAGTCCACTTGGGGCCTCAGTGGCATTGTACCGTGTGCGTGCTTACCGGACTTCACAGTGTTGTCAGCGTCGGTGACTGAGACTATGCAGGATGTTTTCATTTTACTAGCCTCACCTTAGAAGGCATTGCTGCTGCTTGGGCTAGCGGCTGGGCCCCCATAAAACAGCATGCAAGGGGCCCCGTAAGAAGCAAAAACCGCTGTGAGCCAGAGCGAGAAACCATGAGGAGAACTGCCTGTGGCTCTCCATGCGTTCTGACACATCTTTAAATTGCAGCTATAGACTCTTTCCTTCCTCCCCGGCTGAAGCACCAAAACACGTCGCAGCTCAAGACTGAAAACAAAGCTGCTATCAGGCACTGGTGGAAAGCAGCAGTCAGGTAACTCACCCTAGGGTTGATACCTTTTCCAGAGAAAAATTGGCCATTAGTTGTTATTCAAAGAGTCTGCAAAGGCCTGGACCTGATACTAAATAGGACTGAATACAAAATTTTATTTATTCATTGTAACGTGCCATTTCTGTATATGTTTACTTTAAGTGTTAGTCACTCATAGATCACCTCCAGAACACTTTTAAAACTGTTTTCTATTTATATTTGTTCTTTGTAGTATGTACAGATAAAATGTAAAAATTCCAGCTTTAAGTGATTTTGCTTATTATTGTACTGTCTGCAATATCAAGATATCTGCCCTGTGTTCATTTGATTTCAGCAGGATGTGCTTAGCTGTATTATGGTGCAATAAAGTGCAAGGGCATGGGGGTATGAGATGTTTTAGGATTATTTCTTTAATTTTAAATCTTCTGGGCACACAAATCATATCAGTATCTTAACTTTCCATTTCAGGGGTTTTGAAGCAGTTTCAAGATATTGTAGGTCTTATTGATCGAGAGGGTGTAATTTCCAATATTTATCTCTTTCCATGTACTTCATCGCTTGGTTTCACTCTCGAGAAAATGTCACACTAAGGGGGAGATTTACTAAGATTTTGCACTGAGTTTGTTCTGTATTCAGCTGCGATCAATATCGGGAGAGACGGTCTCCAGTGGAAACCTAGCAAGATGGCCAAATGCACGGTTGAGCTGCTGGGAGCAGCTGAGAGGAGATTGGCTTGGGATCACCCCTCCGGTGTAGTCCACGGCCGTCACCTACCTTCCGGGCTTGGCCACGGTTGTTCTGATTCCCACTGCGACTGCCTCTCTCTACGCTTCCTGTGGCAGCTGCCTTGGCGCCCGAGACGCTTCCCACAATCTAGGCAACGAGAGAACTCCGAGCTGCTGCCGCCCTTGTATCCCCGAGTGATTCCCTGGCGTGGCGGGAGAGAGCGATGAGTTCCCGTGTACCACCCTCTCTCCCCCGTGACTGTCCCTCCATGTGACCAGCATCCAGAGTTTGGCTTCCTCCCCTGATTAGTGGCTGGGGTCCATAGGATCTGCAAGCCTCCATTCGATGGTGGAGATCTAGGGGACTGGGACCGGAGTCCTCCATCTCGGCGGTGGTGATCGTGTGTGGGAACGCCGCATGCAGCCTGTCTTTGTCTCGGTCCGGCAGCCTGATTTGCGCCTCAAGGCGGACTCCCCCATCGATGAACCTCGCCGACATCTTATTGGTGGGGATGGTTTGGTGGGTACAGCCATTTTGTCACCTTCTACTGGCCCTCTCCGCAGCCAGATCACTCCAGCTCTGAGAGTGAGGCCGGCCCCTGGTGCTGCGATGCTGTGACCCCGACCGGATTAAGGATCTGCCTACAGGTCTTGAAAGGGACTCCTGATATTAACCTTTTTTATTAGCAGGAATGCGGGACTTGAATTAATTCCAGCTACAGGCTCAATTCCCCATCCCCCACCACCCTTTTTGTTCACTGTTTCCTTCATTTGTGTTTTTTTGTTCTCCTGTAACCGCTTCATTACTATTTTTCTTTTATATATTATCCATCACTGGCCAGCTGTTTTTTGTTCTTGTGTATGCCACCCTTTCCTATTTATTTGGATCTACTCATATGTAACTAATGTAACTATTATGTCCATATCTATGTAAAGCGCTCTGATACCTCCGGGTCTAGTTAGCGCTATATAAAACTCTACAAATAAATAAATAAATAAAACTAGCCAGCAACAAGCTTTCAGCACACCCAGCCACCTTCCCGGCCTATTTATGATGACATTTTTGAAAAACAGAGCCTATATTAATGATACTTGGCAACGTTATTCTAATAGAAGTAGCAAATAGGCACATTCATACATTTGTACCCTGTGGTTTAAAAGAAAATAATAATAAGTGCGAGTGCCAACTTCATACACTTTTTTTTTTTTTTAGTTTTATGTAGCGCGAACTCGACCCGAAGGGGTCAGAGTGCTTTACATGAGCACCAGTTACGTTATAGACTTACACTTCATTTTTTTTTTTGTTAGGCACAGAGAGATTAAGTGATTTGCCCAGAAATGTAAAACTTACAAGTAAAAAACTGATTAAATTGACTGCTAAGGTTGTAGGGCTGGGCAGCGTTGACTAGGCCTGGTGAGACTTTTAAAACTCTTGCTCTGGGTACTGGCGGGGCTACCGTTATGAGAGGCTGCAGGCACCAAATAAACTCCGGCAGCTGTGTTCAGCCCGGACTCACGTGGCATGACCATAACAGGAAGTAGGCACCACCAAACTGAGACTGTCCAGCAGCCTCTGTGGCGGCACTCACTGGAGAGCCAAATAGAGCAAGTCTGAGGGCTGATTGTGGGCCATTGTGAAAATATTCCTGTTAATTGCAGCGCAGGAGGGTGCTGCAATTAACAGGAATACTTTCACAGGTGCCCACAATCAGCCCTCAGCCGCGCTCCATTAAGAGGAGAAATGCAGCAAGCCCAAAAGCACGATGTGTGCTTTACACGTCGTGATTTTCAACTTGATGCAGATATGTGGTTTTATTTTTTTTTTTATTTCATTTTACCTATCCCGTCATCTGTCGACTTACCCCCCCCACCCGCCCCACCGCTCTTACCTGTGCCGTCCGCGCCTGCTAGCTTGACAGCTGTCACCAGGCAATTATGTGAGAATCGCTATAGAGGGGCTTTGGCTCTGCCCACATGTTGGTAGCCAGAGGTATATGTTTTGGTAGGGCAGACATGTGCTTCCACACAAAAAAGTGTAGCCCTCCCCACAGCTGTGATCATTTTGTTTATTTATCCAGCTGCTGAGCTTGCTTCACCTTTCAGGGACACACACGACATTATAATTCTGTAAAAGTGTCTTAGATAGCTAGATAATTCATGGTGCTTTTCTCTGGCAGCAGCACAGATGGGAGTAGGGCAGTCTTTAACCTACATGGATTCTTAGGTCTGGCTTGATAGTGCAAATGACACCTGAACTTTTAACCTACACCAATATTATTCTACATTTCTTTGGGTCCACACAAATACATATCCATTCCAGTGCTATTTAATTGAAATGTTTCACTTTTTTTTTTGTATGGAGTTTTATATAGCGCAAACTAGACCCGGAGGTATCAGAGCGCTTTACATGAGCACCAGTTACGTTACATACAGACACATTAATTTTTGTTAGGCACGGGGCGATTAAGTGATTTGCCCAGAATCACAGAATGTTGACCGTCCCTGCTGAGACTCGAACCCGGTTCCCCAGCTCCGAGGTCGACCGCCCTAGCCGTTAGGCCACATTCTCTCCACATTACTGTACAGTATGCCTTTAAAGCTAGACCTACTGGCATTGCCAATGCTTGACTATCTCTTGTACTGAGTTAAAGTACAACTAAGTATGGGCGGGCCCCACCTGCAATAACCGGGGGTGGGAGGGGGGTGAGAGGGGCACTTGTGAAAGTATTCCTGTTAATTGCAGCACCCTCCTGCGCTGCAATTAACAGGAATACTTTCACAAGTGCCCACAATCAGCCCGCAGCCGTGGCCCATTAAGAAAGAAATGTAGCAAGTGCAGGAGACACTTGCTTTAGAACTCGACCCGCAACCTGAAAATTACTGTTTTTTGCGCCGCCCGCGTTTTAAAAGCAGCGGCGCAAACGCTCTCCCGGGATGTGTGTGCGCTTCACTCAGGACACTGCGCTCTCGGGGTCACTGAGGTGTGCGGGCGCGCAGGCGCGCACCTTACAGGGAACACTGGTGGTGACACATGTATTAAGCACTTATTTGGCCGGAAAAAAGCTGTCGATGAGTTTCGAACCCAGGCACATTTCTTATGGGGTTCTCCTCAGGACACAGAACACTGAAAAAGCTCAATTTCCTATGTTCAGTCAATGAACCACGCCTCTGAAAGGAACCTGTGGACTGCCGCAATATACACCAATTCCTAACACTGTGTTGCCCAAACTCGAAATTTAACCTCCAGCTCAATCAAGTATTTTTTTTTCTTTCTTTTCGTTTTTTGAGACGTTATTACCGTGACAGTAAACTTTCCTTACGCGGGCAGTCGTAACACCCCTGGGTGTCTAGTTTTCAGAAATGTCTGGGTTTGGTAGGTTTCCCTACATGGCTGCCGAGCCCGGGACCAAAAACGCAGGTGACCCCATTGCAAAACCAGGTTGTTTTGTGATTGATCATTTTTTATGCCTCCAGAATACGTTTGGCGTCCTTCCCGGTGGCAGACACTTGGCCCACCCACACAAGTGAGGTATAATTTTTATCGGGAGACCTGAGGAAACGCTGGGTGGTAGGAAATTTGTTGCTTCTTTCTTATTCTGGAAGAATATGGCACAGTAATGCAAGGAAAATGTGTGACGATAGTTTGCAAGGCGTTTTGGGTAAGAAAACTCCCCCGGGTTTCGACTTTATGAAAATATTCCCTAGAGACAATGTACACCCTGGCAGATAAAGCCAGAAAATGCAAATATTACTTCACAACTAACTTTTCCTCAAGAACACACACATACTGGTTGGATTTGGCATGAGGGTGAGTGAAGGTTCAGAGCGTAAGATTTTATTAGAAAGAGATTTCACAAAAGGAAATGCACTGTTAATAGTTAAAAGGTAAAAACCTGAACTAATGCCTCACAGCTCGTGAGTTGTAAAGCCACGACAAGGCACCAACCTCTTTACAGGTCATTCACACACCGTTCATATGTGATGCAATCAAGACCATTGACACTGCCAGCCACGGCCCCAGCACATTACAACACTCACATCAACAGACAATGTAGACAAAATGTACACCTTTGCAGAGAGGACCAGATAATGCAAATATTACTTTACAACCAATTATCCCTCACGTGCACACACATACTGGTTGAATTTGGCACGGGGTGAGTGAAGGTTCAGAACGTAAAATGTTATTAACAAGAGATTTCACAAAAAGAAAATGCACTGCTATTGGTTAAAAACCTGAACCATTGACTCACAGCTCATGAGCTGTACAGCCACGGCAAGGCACCAACCTCTTTACAGGCCATTCACACACGTTCATTCAAGACCATTCACACTGCCAGCCGCAGGCCCAGCACATTATAACACTCACATCAACAGGCAGCACCCCTCAAGGGCCCATAACTTTCATACGCCCACATGTCTGACACAGCTACCACACCGGCTGACAGAGTGTGTGGACTGGTGTTTGGCTAGCAGTGTATGTAGTGACCAGCAGCAAGTCACTACTCACACACCGCCAGCCAAGTGCCAGGCCACACACACTGCCAGCCAAGCACCAGTCCACACACACCATCAGCCAAGCACCAGTCCACGCACACCACCAGCCAAGCGCCAGTCCACACACACCGCCAGCCAAGCACCAGTCCACACACACCGCCAGCCAAGCACCAGTCCACATACCGCCAGCCAAGCGCCAGTCCATGCACACCACCAGCCAAGCGCCAGTCCATGCACACCACCAGCCAAGCGCCAGTCCATACACACCGCCAGCCAAGTGCCAGTCCACACACACCGCCATAACATTTTTTATGCAAAAAAGAAAACACAAACCAATTGGCAATAGATACAAAACTATAACTAAAAACACAACAGCTCTAACTAAATACATCACACTTATGCCAACCATGAAATCGGAACAAAAAATATAAAACAATACAGACCAGTAAGTTTACTTTTATGCTCACAGTTGCAACCAAAAACTCTGTTGCGTGTGGTACAATTTAATACATGTGGGCACACACAGCCCACGATTAGAAATAGAATAGGGGCAGTAGATACGACTCTCCTTCCACACACCTTTTTGGGTACAGACTCTACATTTCTTAGCAGGAAAGTATTTTTTGGCGCGGAAGGAAGGTGATCAGGAAAGTGGCGATCTTTCAATCTAGCCACATCCTCCACCACTGCTTCTCTAGCCAATCCTGCCTGTCCCACTAAAACAAGCCTGCCTATCATAGACTGTTGAAACTGAAAAAATGTCATCTTTGACTCTGGAGAGCAATCCTTAAATACAACAAAGGCATTGTAGCTTGCTAAATGGATAGCCAACTTCTTATACCAAACAAACGCCTTACGAACAGCAGTGTAAGGTTCCAAACTCTGATCTACTCGATCTACACCACCCATGTGCTTATTGTAGTCTAAAATTAAGCCTGGGCGGAGTTCGCGGAGTTCGCGGAACTCCGCAAAGTGCAAAAAACTCTGCCGCGCTACGCAGAGCTCCGCGGGCGGCAGAGTGCTCGAGCTAAATGCCGTTTCGCAGTGATTTTCAGTGTCAGATGCTTGTCTGCACTGTGCAATCATCGCAAACGGCACCATGCACAGCGCAAGCGCGCGCTGCTTCCTTTCTGCCGCTCAAGTAGATTTTTACTCGAGCAGCAGCTTTCTAAACGCGAACGGACAGTTTCTCAACGCGAGCGGTCGTGAGCATACGCGACCACTCGCAATGAGAAATCTGACCGCCCGCGTTGAGAAATGTTGATGATCGCGAACGAGGAAAAATCTCACCAGGAGGTGGATTTCTCTCGTTCGCACTCGCCAACATGACGTTGACGAACGAGAGTAAGGAAAAAAACTCAGCTACGTGTAGCGGAGTTTTTCGGAACTCTGCGAGCTCCTCGTTACGCGGAGTGCGGAAAACTCCGCTAGCAGAACGGAGTTCACCGCCCAGGGTTATCTAAAATGCACACAGGTTTGCGCACTTCAGCAGCCTGACCTCAAACAGTCACAGGTGAAGTACTTTGATCATGGATGGTAGTCAGCATATAGACATCTCTCCTGTCAGAAAATTTCACAGATAAAAGCTCATCACTACGCAAGGCACTGCACCTTCACAAGTTTTTTTTACAAGCCAACTCTTTTGGGTAACCTTTACGGTTAGAGCGGATTGTGCCACAAGCAACAGTGTCCACTTTGAACAATTCCCTGAACAATGGCACACCAGTGTTAAAGTTATCTACATATAAATGGTGATCTTTGTTAAAAAAAAAAAAAGTCCTCTACCAAGTTCCCACGCAATTTTCTCTGTTACTCTGAAAGTGGACGGACAACCAGGGGGGTTAATACTGGAATCCGTACCAATGTAGGCTCTGAAATTATAGACATATCTAGTACAACTCTCAGACAGCATATACATCTTAATTCTATAACCTGCCCTTTTGCTACGAACGTGCTACCTAAAAACCAATCGGCCCTTGAACAGGACCAAAGACTCATCCACAGCTATATCTTTCCCTGGCACATAGATCTCTGAAAATCCATCTACAAAGTGATCAAGGACAGGCCGAACCTTAAAAAGACGGTCAGAATCAGTATGATCTTGTGGCAACGCTAAAGCATTATCAACAAAATGCAACATCTGAAGAAGAAGCAAATACCGATTACGACTCATGGTTGCAGGAAATATAGCTGTTGCCATCAAGGGATTAGTAGACCAATATGAAGACAGCGACGGCTTCCTTATCAGGCCCATCAAAAAAGTTTAACCCAAGAACTAATTCAGTTCATCCAGATTTGTGGGAGCCCACCGGGTAGCTCTAGAGTGGGCTTAAGCCTGGCACGGTTGTCCCTCAAATACTGTTCAGCATACAACTTAATCTGCTCAACAATCTCAGCCAAAAATACATCATCCATAAACAACTGAAAAATGTATAGGCAAAAAAAATTCACAATGCACTATACACCCTGCAACACCACTAAAGACAGGCAACAACGGCTGCACCATGTTTAGGTCAACCCAGAGTCCACCACTTCCAATAGGAAGCCTTGCAGCCCCGGGCTGTAATCCAGATGGCTATTGGCACATCAGTGTCCTCCTCCAAAACAGGCACTTCATCCGCACTGAGAGTAGCTTCATCTGCACTGAGCTTAACTTCATCAACAGATGATTCCTCTCGAACAGAAAATTCACTACCAGGATCCTGGCTTTCCTCCTCCTCTGCCTCAGATGCAGTCAGTCTCATAATCATGGTCAGAAGAAGACTCGAAAAGCATACCAGCAACCTGCTGAGCGATCATCCTGTGGCTAGCCGTAATCCTTACCAAGAGAAGTAACTTGACAAATAAGTCAACAACACAGAAGACTGTGTAAAATAAGTAATAAAAAAAGTGTTGATTTATAAAACAAAAAGTAAAAATACTGTCCTATAGCAATTGCAAGGTAAAGTCAATCAATACAAAGCATGCAAAGACCTATATACTATAAAACAATACTACTCACTTGCTAAAGACAGCTAGACTCACCAGCACATACTCTGCACAGACACAGCAAGCACCAACGAAAACCTGCTAGAAAAGAAAAACAAAAGAAAATTACACACAAGGGAACACAATACACATTGTGCACAAATACAATGAAAATTTCACACACATTCAAACAGAAGCTAAATAGGATGCTATTATCACAGCAATTTTAAAAAACACAATCATGCAGGTTATTGATACTAATTTGGAGTAAACAGTCTAAAAAAACATTTTCTTACCAGCCACCTGCAACTACACAAACTGCAGATCTCCCATAGTCGAAACCATAACCACGAGCAAAACAAAAGCTTTGCACTAGAATAAAAACGAGAAAAAAAACATTACAATCACCAATGATGACAAGAATTAACAGTTAACAATATCAAACATTATGAAGTCTGCCCATCACCATCCAAATGCCAGCCACACACACCCCCAGCCAAGTGCCAGTCCACACACAGCCAGCCAAATACCAAAACACTCATCAGCCAAACTACACTTAACATACAAACTTTCCCTGGTGGTCTAGTGGCTTCTGCCCCCCCTTGGGGGCAGATGGGCCTAAAAATACATGGCTGATCTGCCCAGGGGAGAAACTTCCAAAATATTCACCCCAAAAAGGGGAGAAACCCTTGCCCAAGGAATCTCTACCAAAACATTTTGCATATAACAAAATAATCCCTGGTCTAGGGGCTTCTGCCCCTCCTTAAGGGCAAATGGGCCGAAAAATATACGGCCGCTCTGGCCTCAAGGGGGTCAGAAATGGTCACATTATCAATGCCCCATAAGGGGGAGCAATCCTTGCCCAAGGGGTCGCTCCCCCTAACCATAATGCACAAAATCCCTGGCTTCTAGTGAGTTTCAACCCCCCAGGGGCCAGATCGGCCCAAAAAATGGCTGATCTAGCCCCAGGGGGGGGGGCTGAAAAACAGGAAACATGCTGCCCCAAGGGCAGTGACCTCTTGCTCCCTTATAAATATATTTAAATAAGTCCCTGGTGCATAGTGGGTTTCGACCCCTCCAGGGGGAAGATCGGCCAAAAAAAGAGCTGATCTAGCCCCAGGGGGGGACGAAACACAGGAAAATATGCTGCACCCAAGGGCTGCGACCATTGCCCAAGGGGTCGCTTCCTTAAAAATATATTTTAAGTAAATCCCTGGTGCCTAGTGGGTTTCGACCCCCCGTGGGGGGGCATATTGGCCAAAACAATGGCTGATCTAATCCCAGGGGGAGCTGAAACACAAGAAAATATTCTGCCCACAGGGCAGCGACCCTTCTCCAAGGGGTTGCTCCCATATAAATATATTTACAATACATTCCTGGTGCCTAGTGGGTTTCCACTCCCCGGGGGGGGGATTGGCCAAAAAAAAAGCTGAATCAGCCCCCAAGAGGGAGCCGAAACATGGATTTGTTATGCCCCTGGGCACCGGCCCTTGCCTAAGTGGTCGCTCCCCCAAATTTCCCCCCCAAAAAAATCCCTGGTGTCTAATGGAGTGGATTCCTGCTCCACGATCGCAGCCCCACCCGCGATCGTGGAGCAGGAATCCACTCTGGACAGACCCAGGGGGAAAGTCCTTTCTCCCTGCGTCTGTGCTCCTGAATCTCCCCCCCCCCCCAGGGGAAGGACTTACCATAAAGGTCCTCTCCCTGGACGAGGTAGAAGCAAGTGGCTTCCAGCTCGTCCCCGGCTGCACTTGATGACGTCTGAACGCCGTGACCGCGCCGACGTGCTCAGATTGCCGGGGGGGAGGGGGTCGGGTGGCAGTGGAAGCGCTTCCGCTGTCATCCCCAGTGGAGTCATGTGGGTGGGTGCCCCACTGGGGAAGCACCAGCGCTTCCCCCGTGGGGCAGTGCCAGGACGTAATGGTTACGTCCTCAGCACAGCAGAACCGCTGCTTAGGGCGTAACCATTACGTCCTCGGTACGGAAGGGGTAAAATTAAATTCATAAAATTGCTAGAAAAAGAACATAATATTAAAGAATATTCATAGAGCTACAGGCTGATGCCATCATTGCTTTTCAATAACTATTCATAGGATTTTAATCAGGGGCGGCTGGCACGACACGCGGGTGGGGGGGGCGGGCGCGAGGGGGCTCGCAGGCTGCTTTAAAAAAAAGTTATAATAAAAAAATAAAACTTACCTTGCCGCCGCCGGGTCCCCCGTCTTCTCTCCTGCTTCCCTGTGTCCGACTACAGGTCGGAACAGGAAGCAGACAGCCAGGCTCCCACCCCTAAGCCAATCACAACGCTCCAATGGAGCGTTGTGATAGGTCTCAGCACTGTGACACAGTGCTCAGCCAGGGGCTGTAGGGGTGAGCATGTTCTCCATGCAGGCTGTAATGCAGCCTGCATCGAACACAGGGGAGTGTGCAGGACTGTTTTGGGCGGCCCGAGAGGGCCGGCCAAACAGTCATTGCGCACAAGAGTGTCTACCACTCCTCCCCTGCAGCTCCACCCCGCCCCCTCACGCACTGCCGCAGCAGGAGGAAAAAATAAAATGATAATAACATTCCGTTATTATCATTAAATTTTGTCCTTTCTTTGCTGCTCCTGGCAGTGGGGTGACGCTCCTCCGCCTTAGCGGAGGAGCCGCCACTGATTTTAATGATTTGTATTCTTTGATGTTATGTTCTTTTCAAGGTGTTTGTTATAATTAAATTGTTGGCAAAATAGATCTATGTCGATTATAACACGCAGAATTAATCAGACAATAATCTTGTCATATTTTTTCTAGAAATGATATGAATTGAATTTGATAAATCAGGTTCTGTCCTTTTCAAGCAATAATATCAATTGAGTTTGAAAAAAGAATACAATTGATTCTAACAAAGTGGCTATTTGTCACATGTATTATGTGAGAAGTGTTTTTGCTCCCCACTGGACAATCTTGTAGAGTAGTATTGTCAGCATTTGGCCTAACATAACAGCAACCAGTTCATGATGCCTTAAAACAATTTGGTGACTCAACAGTGCTCTTTAACAAAAGATCTCATTATGAAGAACGCAGTTTGGAAATTATAAATAGCGGTCAATCACCCAATAGAGGGCCTGACTCCAAAGAAGCGGTGGTCTTGATAGATGCACAATGGGATCCAGAGATATATTGGGCGAAGTAGTGTGGGTAGGGCCAGGGAAAGGGGATAAGAGGGTAATAAGAGATATTCCGTGTGTAGGATATTGAGCGCAGGGATCTGGCACATTACCCATGCCGCTATGTATAATAAGATGCACATGTATGCATCTTGCTTAAGGTATTTGATGTCTTCATGTATGGTCTTGGGCAGTCCAATTTTATGGTGTATTTCCATCAACACCCTCTGTAATGATCCTTTGGCTGATTACAATAAGGGTGTAGAGTGTGATCCATTAACATGATCACTAAGGCAAGGTATGACAAAGGGGTGAGTCACACCACATTAATTTAAGCAGGCTCCCCGAATTAGGTAACACAGTGCCTTCTAGTCTTGTAGCCTATCCATAATGTGCTTGTGTGTTGCAAGATGGAGTAGCTCAGTTAAACACTCAGCTTGTGAGGACATTTTGGCTGATTTCCAGTGACTAAGAATACAGATCTTAGCAGCAGAAAGTAATGTAGCTATCATATGTGCCCTTGGGTGAAAGTGGCCTACAAGTCGGTGGTGTTGTGTCAGAAGGCAAATGTAGCGTAGGGTTGGAAGGGACAATCACTAGTGGCATGCAGGACATGCCAAACTTCCTGAAAGAATGTTGACAGTTGGGGCAGAAACTCAAGGGCATTTTTACAAGCCTCTATTGCCACAGGAACGTCACTTTTCAGGATGTTGTGGTGGCGATAGGGGCTTCACCTTATTTACAAGGCAGCGTTAAGCCATTCAATGTGGCTTAATGCTGCTTTGTAAGTAAGGCCCCCTTTCACTCTATACTTTTTATTTTCAAAGACCTTTATTGAAATTCTTGCACATCAAGTTACAAGGTAAGCAAGCAGAGTTTCCGCAAATAACAAGGAGAAAAAGAAAAACCACATCTGTTACATACATCGTAAAGGCATTTATACATTAGTGACACACAACTGAATATAGGGAGGGGTGACAGGAGATGAAGCAGGAAAGGACATGGAGGAGCTCCCAGTACAGGCAGGGTGCCGGCGGGAGAGGCCACAGGGAATCAGCAGAGTGCAGAGGGAGGGTAGCAGTCCTCTACGGACCAACACCGGCGGCCGCCGCGGGCGGTGAGCCGACAGGGAGCGCGGGAGAGGTCGCAGAGGGAGAGGCACTCCGGCGGAGGAAGTATGAGACAAGGGGACCCCAGATATCAAGTGGCCGACCAGTTGCCGGCATCAACTCCCAGAATTCTGACAGGAGCGTCTGACAACGCGCAGCATCTTCAAGCCAAGCGCTAACCCTGGGTGCGGGTGTCCGACCCCAATGCATGGCGACTCTGCGACGTGCGAGAACAAGCAGCATAGCGGTGAGCCGACGGGAGGCCGCTGGGCAATGCTTCACAAAGCCTAGAAGGCAGATCAATGGGTCTGGCGAGACAGACGTGGAGGTAATCTCAGTGATGATGGTGCACACGTCGCGCCAATATGCAGAAACCGTGGGGCACAGCCAAGCAAGATGAGAAAAGTCCGCCGCAGGAGCCGAGCACCGGAGACATCTATCACTGGAAGCGAGGCCCATTCTACACAGCTGAGCGGGGGAGCGATACAGTCTATGCAAATATTTAAAATGTATGAGGCGCAGGCGGTAATTAGGAGACAGACGTTTGGTCTGCTTGCAACAGTACAGCCAGTCCTCCTGAGAAAGTTCAATACCTAAATCCTCGCTCCAGGCAGTGCGGGCGCGATCAGCAGATATTGGGGATGCCGCTAACGTGGTGGCATAAAGTCTGGAGACCAGTTTGCGGGGGGAGGCGGAAATGTATGCCAGGTCGAGGGCAGCCATCGAAGGAGGGGGCTGAGGGAAAGTGGGGTGCAGCTCTCGGCAGGACGCTCTAAGTTGATAATAGAGCAGTGTATCCATTGGGCCGGACTCGGCAGGAAGAGAAAAGAAATCGCCGTCGGGGTAGAGGTCCGATAATGTGGCCAGCCCCAGGCCAGTCGTGCGTTTTACCATCCCGGCCGTGTGCAGTGAGGGAAATACCAGGTTATATGCGACGGGCATGGCATTAGCGGAGAGCAAGCTGGAGCCAGAATATCTCCGAAGACCGTCCCAGGCCCAGCGCAGGGTCTCCACCGTGTCGATCTCTCCATGCGGTGGTTTTGCAGGGACAAAAATAGCAGTCCGGAGGGGTGAGGGGGCCGCTAGGTCAGCTTCCACCGCCACGTGGGGCTGAAATGGCAATGGATGCAGCCAGAAGTGAAGGAAACTGGCCTGGGCACTGAGAGCGTATAATTTGAGGTCTGGGGCACCCAAACCGCCACACGTAAGGGGGAGCGTGAGAATATCATATGCAATTCCAGACGAGGGAGATGATGAGGGAACGGAGCGTACGGAAAAAATGAGCCGTGAGAGGAATGGGAACATTCAGGAACAAATATAAAAACTTCGGAAGCACCACCATCTTGGCGATGGCAATGCGCCCCGCCAAGGATAGAGGTAAACGCCACCAGAGGGGTATTTTGGTCTCCAGCCAGTCGACCGCCCGGCCGAAATTCGCCTTCCAAAGTTCGTCCACGCTCCTGCTGAGCCAAACGCCCAGATATCTGGTGGGCCCCGATGCCCACACAAACGGATAGTCCGGAGTGAAGGGGACAGTGGCATCCGTCAGAGGAAAGAGAATAGACTTACTCCAATTGACCTGGATGCCGGATAAACCCCCAAAGCGCACCACCTCACGGACCATGGGACCGAGATTCTCTTGGGGGTGGCGGACATAGAGTGTAACATCGTCCGCGTACATGGAGACGACCAGGGCTCGGGCCGCAAAGCCAAGACCTCTCTGGGTGTGGTGCTGCCGGAGCCTAGCGGCGAGGGGCTCCATAGCCACAGCAAAAAGCATGGGCGAAAGTGGACACCCCTGCCTCGTACCCCTTGAGACATGGATGGGCTCCGAGATCTGGCCATTGATCCGAAGGCGAGCAGTAGGGAGGGAGTAGAGGAGATGGACCTTGCGCAGAAAAACCGGGCTAAAGCCTAGGCGGGGGAGAAGGTAAAAAAGGAAGGGTCACTCGAGAGTGTCAAAGGCCTTGGTGGCGTCCAAAAGAGCAGCCACGGCCGGAAGAGCGGGGTTGATCTGGTGAAGTACAGCAAATATAGTTCGGAGGTTGTGTGATGTGGCGCGCCCGGGGATGAAACCGGACTGGTCTGGACGAGCTATCATGGGCATGAGGGGCAGAAGGCGGGAAGCCAAAAGTTTGGCGAAAATCTTATTATCGGTGTTGATGAGAGATAGGGGGCGATAAGAGTCAAGAAGCTCGGGAGACCTGTCCAGTTTCAGGAGCAGCGTTAGCAGGGCCTCGTGAAGTGACGGGGGAAGTGGCCAGACTCAAAGGAGTCATTGCACATAGCGGCGAGGTGCTGGACGAGCAGGGCCGCGAAGGTCTTGTAGAAGGACGCTGGCAGACCGTCGGAACCCGGTGCTTTATCCCCAGGCAGACTATTAATGGCTGCCAGAATCTCTTCCTTAGAAAAAGGCTCGTCAAGGTACTCCCGATGGCCATTAACCAGCCAGAGGAGCTCAAGAGTGTCAAAATACTGGTCAAGGATGTCGCGCGAAGGAGCGATCCCTGCGGTGTAGAGTTGAGTATAAAAGGCGGTGACCCTTGAAACCACCTCAGGAGGAGAGGTAGTGCGCTCTGGGCCCCCGTCCTGGAGCGCTGTGATGTAGGAGGTGGCGTGAGGCCATCGCAGGAGACCGGCTAAAGTCTTACCCGGACGATCACCTTCGCCATAGCGGCGCGCCTTCGCTTCCCTACCCAAAAAGGAGAGTTCTCTGTCGGTCTCCTGCTCAAATTCAGAAAGTTTGCCCCGGAGCTGCGCGAGGGTGTCTGGATTGGGGCTGAGAGAGTGCAAAGAGTCGAGAGCCGTGATTTCTTCCTCCAAGCGCTGGAGGACACCACGAATGGAGCGCAAAACACCGGACTGCTTAGAGATGCATTCGCCCCGAATCACCACCTTGAAACCCTCCCAGAGTGTGGAAGGCGAGTCCACGGAGCCGGCATTAAGTTCAAAATAATTCTCTAATGCAGTTTGAATCTCGTCACAAAACACTGAGTCACGGAGTGCATTGGGGAGCAGCCGCCAGGCAAACATGCGCTTCGGGGTGTGCGGGGGGAGCAGGCTGAGGCAGCCGGGAGCATGATCGGAGAGAGTGCGTGCCATGTGCTCGACAGAGGTGACCCATGCAAAAGCGTCTTGAGTGGTGATCCAGAAGTCCAAGCGGGACCAGCAGCCTAAAGAGCCCGTAACGCATGTGCCCTCGCACTGCCGGGTGAGTGTGTCACCACGCGTCAAGCAGGGAGTTGTCGGCTAGTATAGAATGCAAGAGGGATGTGGAGCGCGGATGTAGAGTGCGGGGCCCAGAGCGATCGAGGGTGGCTGAAGGCGTAATGTTGAAGTCGCCCTCCCACAGCAGGGCCCAGGGAGGAGATGTGTCGCCATACCCGCGCAAAGAAGTCAGGGTCGTCAGAGTTAGGGCCATATATTGCTGCGAGGATCAGGGGTTGGGCCAAGAGAGTGCCATGCAGGATGACGAAGCACACCTCGGGATCCGCAATAACCTTAGTAGTATGCCAGGGAAGCCCTCTGCGTATGAGGATGGATACCCCGCGGAGTAGCAGGAGTAGAAGGAGTAGAAGGAGGAGTGAGCCTCTCCCCAATGCCTAGAGTGAAGCCTGGAGGCAGTGGCGGGTAGTAAGTGAGTTTCTTGAAGGAAACAGATGTCAACCTTATGACGAACGAGGTGTGCATGTACAAGGCGGGCCTTCCGATGGTCATTGAGACTGCGGACGTTCCAAGTCCAAAGCATGGTGGCCGTCATAATGCTATGCCAGAAAGGTGAATATCGGATGGGAACAGATGCAGAGTGGGAGCCAGATGTGCTTGAGACGGGATGTGCAATGCAAAAGACAGTACAGCAATCAACACGGTACAGATTAGGTCATAAAACGAAACCAACAACAGGCCTCGGAGAAGAGGCAACATACCCCATGAATCCCCCCCAAACCACCCACACCAACCCCCCAATCAGGTTGAGAGACCATCCCCACCCACCCAGGGAACCCCCAACAGGGAAGGGGAAAATCCAAGTAAGAGATGAAGGGAATTATCCCGTAGAAATGTGGCTCAGTTCAGCGAACACCCCTGCCACTAGGACAGGGTGGCCAAGCCGCGGATGAGAGCGGACTGTGAGTGAAGAAATAGGAGGCCAAGAGGGCACCTCGTATACCAGGGCACAACAGGGACGCAAACAACAGAACAGGTGATACAAAGCAAGAGTGAGTCGTTACTGCATATAGGAGAAAGGAGTGTAGGGCTAAGGAGTTAGGAGCAGTAGATGTCTCTGCAACAAGGAAGGTCCACCAGGCCCACGAGCCGGAGAACAGGAGAGCGTCAGATGCGGGCCGGTGCAGGAGTGACTTGATAAATAAAGGGGCGCTAAGGCCGGGGTAGGCAAGATCGTGCCATTAGGCGCACGCAACCGAAGTCCATGAGAGAGGGCTACCATCAGTCATTGTCACTTAAATCGCCACCGGCAGCCGTTTGGGAGCTGGAAGGGATGGAACGCTGTGGTTTATCCAGTTTTTTTGCATAGGCCAGTGCCGCCTTTGGTTTTGTGAAGGTGTGAACTTGTGAGCCATGCCTGACACGCAACTTGGCCGGGTACGCCAGGGAGTAGGAGATGTCGTGTTTCTGCCACAGTCGTTTAGCCGGGAGAAATTCGCGGCGGGCAGCCTGAACCGCCACTGTATAATCAGGGTAGAAGGATATTGAGTTCCCCTGATGGCGAATTTCACCCTTCTCCCTGGCAGCTCTCAGGACCGCATCTCAGTCTCGAAAATGTAGTAGCTTGGCGATAATAGGTCGAGCAGGCAGGCCAGGAGCGGGCCGAGGCCCCAGAGAGCGATGGGCACGCTCGACGATAAATACAGGGGAAAGAACCTCACCGAATAAGTCCCGAATCAGCTGCTCAACAAAGTCCTCCATTTTGGCGATGTTGGAGGATTCGGGCACGCCCGTGATACGGAGGTTGCTTCTGCGGGAGCGTGCCTCCAAATCCTCATTCTTATTCTTGATGAGTTCCAGCACCTTATCCATCTGAAGGAGTGTATGATGATCCCAGGTCGCGGCGTCTTCAACATCGGACACCCTTGCCTCAACGTGGGTCAGCCGCGTGTCGTGTGAGAACACCCGGGCCTTGACCGTGTCCAGACGGGCGGAAAGCTGGTCGAGCTGGGCGGCGATGCCTGTAACCGTGGTTTTCACATCCAGCATAATGGCCTTGAGGTGATCCTCGCGAGTCGGACCGGCCTCGGGCTGAGTAGCGGGCTCGCCAGTGTCCAGGGACGCCCCCTCCTGTCGCGTCTGCCTGCGTTGATCAAAGTCCAGTTTCGGCTGCTTGGGGTCCGCCTTCCCCATGTGCGGGCCCCCGTGTACCTCGCAGGCCGCGCTGCCGGGAAACGGGGGCGGAGGAGCGGCGTGCGAGGAGGCAGGGGCTGGCAAGAGGGGCTGTGGCAGAGGATGAACTCCAAAGAAGACGGCAGTCGCCAGGCCCAAAGGGCAGGCCGGAGCAGGAAAGGCACCAAGCGGCTAGCTGGGCTGGCAAGGGGGGGCAGCGTCTGATCAAAGTCCAGGACGAGCAAATGGGCCCGATGAGGAGGGAGCGGACTGCCAGGTTCCGCAGGCTGAGTTGAAACTATTGTGGCAGCAGCAGGCGCAAGCAAAGCGTCCAGGGAGGAAGCCGGGCAGGGCCGGAGACAGGAGGCCCGCGGGAGGGAGAGGCGACCCCAATTCACCTGCTGGTGTACACCGGGCCCTAGGAGACAAGCGCCGCGCCGGGTCCCAGAGTCTCAGGCGTGCTCCCTGAAGAGTAGAGGGGCGAGGAAGTGAGGCAGGCTCCGCAGCGCGTAGCAGCAGGCAGGCAGGGCGTCAGGGCAGGCCGGCCGGTCCAAACGGTTGGGGTGTGCCAAGACCAGGAGCGTAGCATGCAGGATGGCGGAGGCCGGCCCCTCGGTGCACTGGAGCGAAGAAGGCCACAGCAATGCCCAAACCGGCGCCGCCGTCAGCGGAGAGCGCTCCGACAGGCCCGTGCGCGCTGGAGCAGCCGGCGACGGGGAAGCACGGGGAGCGCGCCGCCCTCGTCGCGGGGCCTCAAACGAGCTACCGGGAGGCTGAGGGCACTGCAGGTGCCAACAGGCGTCGGGTAGCAGGAAGGAAGGCCCAGGCCCCGCGGTGCGACGTGCACGCCCCCAACCCCGCCGCAGGGCTTCCCCAGCAGCAGCGAGACCTACCTGGGAGGTGGGGCGGAAGGCAGCCGTCAGGAGGAGGCTCTGGTCCTGGCAGGTCGGCAGCAGCAGTCGGCCCTAAAGGGTGGCCGTACAGGAATCCGTGTCCAGACCGTGGGCGGTAAGAATGGCCGAAGCGCCCACGAGTCCGGCCCACCACAGGGCCCAGATCCGGCGGGGAGGCCGCCCACCAAGGAAGAAGCTGATGGAGGTCAGACTCGCTGGTGCCGGCAATAAGGACTGTGTGTGGCCGTAGATTCAGGTCCCCAGGCCGCGTGGGAGATGTGCAGGCAGCGTCTGAGGCTTGAGGCGCCGGGATGCAACGGCATGCGGGCAGGAGGCAGCAGTGCAATCCCCGGCCCCGGTGGCGAGAAAACTAGAAGAGCAGCCGAGAGTCCGCGCCTGTGGGGGCAAAAGCAGCGGGGAGTCGCGGGGAGCGCGCTGCCCGTGTCGTGGGCCCGGAGAGACCGGGTAGAGGCAACGGGCGCCAGGGATGGGAAAATGGCACCCGCGCAGAGCGAAAAGCCCGGGCCCGGCGGTACGGCACGTGTGCCCACTACCCCGCCGCAAGACACCCCCACAGCGACGCAACTCACCGGGTCCGGAGGAGCAGGGCAGCAGGCTGGCTCCGATGCGGCGAGTTGGCCCCAGGGGATCCGCTCGGGTGAGGCAGCAAGTCGGCGGCTCCGCTACGGCCTGGGCCAGGCGCCAGTCACACGCCAGCGGGAAGGCCCAGACGCCGCGCCCGGTCCCAACAGCGGATCTCGGTGTGGCGGCTTCGGAGGGGGCCCGGAGTGGGATCGATCGGCGCCCCAGAGTGAGGTGAGTCAAAGTAGCATGGTGCTGGAAGGCGGCACCGCGGATGTCCGCAGGATTTTTGGCGGATTATCGGCTTGGCCGGCAGAGCCCACTCAGAGTGCGGCCATCTTGCAGCCGGCTAAGCCACGCCCCCTTTCACTCTATACTTAGTGTGAAAGGGGAGGCAATGGGTGTTGTGGTAGGCGTTCCACCGCAACACCTATTGATTTTGACGCTGCACCATATTTACAAGGGTGGCGTAAATATGGTGCAGTGCCAAAACTAAGACCAGGGAAAACCTGGTCTTACCATGGCGCAACGAGCAGAAATGTTTAATTTCTCCTCATTTTATGATGTTTCTATGTGTGCTGCGTTGTGCAGCACACATAGAAACAGCAGAACGCCATTGATTGTTTATGTGCAGGAAGGTGACCCATTGTCCACATAAACAATTATTTAAAAAAATGACATTTTGCAACTTCTAATTGTGCTGCATTAAGCAGCACACATAGAAGTTTCAAAACGCCATTAAAGATTGTTTATGTGCAGGAAGGGACACCTTCCTGCACATAAACAATCCCTCATCTCAAAGCAGGTACCCTTGCACTATGGTGCAAGGGTGCCTACGTTGGCACTAGGCAGCTAAATTTAGCGCCAGCGCAGGGGGAAAAGCATGGCTGCACCATATTCTTGTAAATATGGTGCAGCCCTGCGTTTCTGAAGTGACGGAGCGAGTCGTCAGCCTTCATGGCTTAACGACACGCTTCGCCACTTTCCTTGTACATATGCCCCTAAATGTGTGCAACAGGTCGCATCCTGGGGGATTTGCATCTCCAGCATTGCTCATTCATACACAGTGCTTCACGCCTTTCTCTTTGTATTTTTTTAAATGCGTAAGTTATTTCTGGTTTTTATTTATTGGCCATGGTTTCTTTGCTTTGTTGTTGATCTTTACAGGAAAAACTTCATTCAAAGTAAGTAAACATAATACTTCAATATGTTCCAAATGGACCACTACCACAGAGTTTAAGTTTTAAATTTCTTGCTTTGCATGGTATCCATCTCACGGTCGCTGTGCTTTATCTATTATTGCGGCATGTTGGTCAGGTGTATTTAGGTTGGTCAAAAGAATAATAATTTTTCCAAAAAGCCGGCTCCAGGATATGTTGTTTGCTGAGCAGCTTCTTTTGAAGAAGGGTAATATTTTTATTTTTATTTTAAAGTAATAACCCTCAGAGGCAACCCTTTCACTTTACAATGTATCCTAGAAACTTTGAGGTAAATATGCTGAGAGTGGTGCCCTAGGGCTGAAGAGGCTGCTCAAACATTTCACATTTTATGCAGCTAGCCCACTCACAAAGGACCACACTTCATGAAGATTATTGCTGATAAGGGGTTAAACTCAAAGGAACATTATTCTTTACCAAGCTTGGCAGGATGAAAGGCTGCATGGCCACACTGGAAGCTCAACCTGACACCTTCAGTGTACACAAAGAGCTCTACAGTCGATGCACTGGTTTAACTGCTCTCTCGCGGGCATTCATTACGTTACCCACGACTCCTCCTCTTCTTCGGGAGTCTTGTGCGTACACAGGCGCTCCCTCTTTATGCGTCTGTGGCCTGCTCTCCCCTTCTTTCCCTCTTTCTCGCACACTCTTTATGCTCCTCTGTCTGGAGTTCATTTATCACTTTGAGCACAAACTACCTATCCCTCTCTATCTTGGTTTCTATCTATTCTGTGAAGCTCCCACCCAGTGGCGTAGCTTGACCTGCGGCCGCCCATGGCGGCCCCTGAATTTGCAGCCCTGCGGCAGCCGTCTGAAGAGCTGGGGGGGGATGCTGATGATTTCTGCGTCGGCCGCCACCGCCCCCTCAACGGCCGCAGGTAAGAGCGGAGGGGGGGGCGAGGCCGCTGCCCTCAAAACTTGTGCCGCTCGGGTTGGACCTCGCCCCCTGCCCCCCTTGCTACGCCACTGCTCCCACCCCTTTCTATTCACCATACCACATAATTCCAGTACACTACTACACTACACACCACACAAATCCACCCCACACAATTCCACAACTAACAATTCCAATTCAATCCACATAATTCCACTCCAAACCACATACATCCACTCCACTCAAAACAAAACACATGGGTAAAAGACATTGTCATTTACAGCGCCAATAGCTCTAACTCTAGCAAATGCGAGACCTATTGCATTGCAAATGCTTGTTATATCCCCAATTGCGGATAATAGAATATTATACCTTTTTATTATAATGAAAAATGGGCAGAAAATAGGGAATGCTGAGCTTTAATGTGTTCCTGTGGTGTGGTGCAGCGGCCAGGGCAGCTGACTTCGGAGCACAGGGTTCACGGTTCGATCCCCGGCTCCGGCGGCAGCTCAGCTCAGCACCGTGTGACTCTGGGCAATAGCTCACTTAATTTCCACTACGGCCCCCAGCGCCTTGAGACCCGTAAGGGTGAGTAGCTGCGCTATATAAAAACGGACTTACCTTCCACTGATTCTGCCTCCTCTGAGGCCAGGGGTTGCAAAGGGAGGGCCAGGGGTCACAAGGGGCAAGCCAGGGGTCACAACTGCGGGCTTTGGCGACTCCTAAATGACATTCATCACCATGAGGTCCCAGCCTAACATCCCTCCAAGGGTGGCCCAGTTACATGCACAAAAGCCATCATTCAGATGACAGCTGGAAGGTCTTTATCAGTGGTAGGTCCTGCCAGTGCCATGTTTAAAAACAGGCCTTGGAACTGGTCCCTACTAGCCCCCTGTATTCATGTCATGAACTTCACAAGCTAAAGCACTACCTCTTTCTCAGCAGTGCAGGCCAGACCCTTTAATAATTCAAGTAGGCGATGCAGTCCCTGTTACATTTCACGTTTTTCTTCATGTTGCATGTAAATGCCAATATCTCTGTTTCTTAGAAATAGCTCAGTTTGCCAGGTGTGTTTGCGTAGTTTTGCTTTTCTTGCATCTTATTAGTCTTCAATCAATCAATCAGGGATTTGTGAAGCGCGCTACTCACCCGTGAGGGTCTCAAGGCGCTGGGGAGGGGGGAGGGCGTGCAGCTCCGATTCAGCTGAAGAGCAAGGTCTTGAGGCTCTTCCTGAAGGTGTGCAGAGTGGGAGAACGTCTGATGTTGAGTGGAAGCTCGTTCCAGGTCTTTGCTGCAATGTAGGAGTAGGCTCTTCCACCCGCTCTGGCTCTGTGGATGCGCGGGGTTTCGGCGAGGTCGGTGGAGCGGAGGTTTCTCTTGGGTACGTGGAAGGAGACTCTTTTGTTGAGGTATTGGGGTCCGGTGTTGTGGAGTGATTTGTAGGCGTGAGTGAGTAGCTTGAAGGTTACTCTCTTCTCGACAGGGAGCCTGTGGAGGTCACATAGGGGCTGGGTGATGTGGTCATGTCGTGGGATGCCGAGGACGAGTCTGGCAGCGGTGTTCTTTATGGTCTGAAGTTTTCGGAGCAGGGATTTGTTGATTCCGGTGTAGAGGGCGTTTCCGTAGTCCAGTCTGCTTGTTATGAGTGCGTGGGTGACGGTCTTTCTGGACTTGGGGGGATCCACTTGAAGGTCTTGCGAAGGATGCAGAGGGTGTTAGAGCACGTGAAGGAGACGGCGTTGATCTGTCAGGTCATGGTGAGGGAGGAGTTGAGTATGATGCCGAGGTTCCGGGCGTGGTCCGTGGGTGTGGGGTGGTTGCCGAGGGCAGTGGGCCACCAGGTGTTGTCCCATGCTGAGGGGGTGGGTCCGAGGATGAGGAATTCTGTCTTCTCCGAGTTGAGCTTCAGACAGCTGCTGCTCATCCAGGATGCAACATCTTTCATTATTTCCTGGAAGCTGAGAATGGTGGTGTCTGGTTCCTTCGTGAGGGAGATGATGAGCTGGGTGTCATCGGTGTAGGATACTATGCTGAGTCCATGCTGTCTGACGATGGCGGCGAGGGGGGCCATGTAGATGTTGAAGAGCGTGGGGCTGAGCGATGATCCTTGGGTACTCCGCAGTTGATCTCTGTGGGTTCGGAGAGGAAAGGCAGGAGTCTGATTCTTTGGGTTCGGCCGGTGAGGAAAAAGCGCATCCAGTCGGGGCGTTCCCTGTATGCCGGCATCGTGGAGTCTGGCCGTGAGAGTGCGGTGGGAGACGGTGTTGAAGGCTGCAGAGAGGTCTAGTAAGATGAGGGCCGCCGTATGGCCCTGGTCAAGGAGAGTGTGGATGTCGTCTGTGGCGGCGAGGAGGGCGGTCTTGATGCTGTGGTTGCTGCGGAATCCGGATTGAGAAGAGTCAAGGATGGAGTTGGCTTCGATGAAGTTCGTGAGCTGGATGTTGAAGATCTTCTCGGTGACTTTAGACGCGAAGGGGAGGAGAGAGATGGGTCTGTAGTTTTTGAGGTCCGTCGGGTCTGCGGAGGGCTTTTTAAGGAGCGGCTTGACTTCTGCGCGTTTCCAGTCGTCGGGGAATGAGCCGGATTTGAAGGTGGCGTTGATGGTGCATCGTAGCTCGGGTGCTATGGCGGCTCTGTGGAAGATATGCTCTTCATGGTCGTTGCGGTGTCTTCGCTGGTGACCGGGGTCCAGGCGGAGATCGTAGGCTGGCTGGCGTTGCTGGAGGTAGGAGTGGTTTCGGTGTCTGGTGTCTGTTTGTTGAAGTTGTCGTAGTCTTGCAAGGTGCCTATTGCGAGATGAGTCGCTTCGAGGTGTCTGGTTGAGTTTAGGTTGTGGGTAGGTTTCACGATGGGGCACGATTGAGAGCTCTGGTGCTAAGAAGAAAAAAATCACATTTCTCACCGTGCCTGCTTGCGGTTTTAAAGGTATTCAGGACTACATGCACATCCAGTCCTTGGCCTCTCTGCAGAGCAGTGGTCACATATGTACCATTTCTAAATATCATTAGATGGGAAAATGTATTAAGGAGGCATACACAGCTGTCCAAATACATACAGCTCTAAAAGAATAGAAAAAGTGAGAGGGTGTGTGCATGAGAGGGATTGGTGAATTGGAAAACGCGTAAAGGTACATGCAGAAGGAGAGATCGAGCGATTGAGACGAAGGGTTTGACATGCAGATGAAAAAGACGTTTGGCGAAAAAGAGACTAACCTACAGGAAGTGAGTGCAGACGAAAGTCATGTAAAGAGAAGATGGGAGATGTTATTCATTTATCTGACGTTGAATGAAAGCCCATGCTAGTAAAGCTCTGTAAAAGCCAGTGGTTCTGGCTTGTTTTAGGTGTATGTATTCGATATTGTGCAAGGCATTTGGATGCAACAACAAAAAACACAGATAGAGGCAGCAAAAATACTGGTCAGGTGGTACGGTACCTCAAGCAGACGATTCTAATTTACATGTTGTAGGCCAAGTCCCTAGATGCATAGGCCAACCATTTGTAAAGGATTTAGGCAGGAGACTCTCGATTTTTAAAGCAAAAAATAGCTTTATTTTAGCTGTCTCCCACCTAAAATTGACTCTAATTTAATCTTAGTCAATGGTGTAAATAAATTCGCATTTTTTTATTTTTTTATTTCCCCCACTTTCTTCTTTCGAAATGTTTGCAGTATGGGATTTGTAGTAATGTTTTTTTGGCCACGCCCTTCCAGACCCCCCCCCCCCGAAAAAAAAAATCACCCCCACCCTTATCACCCCACTTAAAGCACTGGACCCATCTTGTTCTTACAAATAGTGTGATAGTTTTCCACACGCGCGTTTTTTTTCCCAGCAGGAACATTTCTCGAGTGGGAAACCTGACCAGAAGGTGTGAAGGGGCGGTGGGGGTCTGGGGACAAAGCAGAAATCCATGGAGATGAAACGAAAGGACCAGAAACAGGAATACTGCATTTTAAATGAACAGATCTGTGGAAACGGTGATTGGCGAAGGTTAGGAGTGCCCAAGATCACCCATTCATTCTGTCAGAGGTAGGGTTAGATCGGCTGGCTCCGCAGCCAATGGCTCAGGGACCCTGGGACAGCTTTCCGCTTCGGGGCCTGTGGGGTAAGATCTGTGCTGAAGAGCACAGCTTCAAGCAATGTGAGCTGAACCGGGCGGCGGGGGAGGCCGCTGTAAGCAGAGCCGAGGTGTCCGGATCAGAGGCCTTGGTCTCTGAAGGCTGCCAAGGCACGGCCGGGAATTCACCCATGGAGGCCGTGAGTCAGGCAGGGAATTCACGACTGGGCCAAAGAAGGGGCTGCCTGGGGGAGGGGGTGCAGCCTCGAGACCCTACGCGGTACAGCAGGCAGCAGTACATCAGATTGGCTCGGTGATGTGGCGGGCGCGATGCCCTACTTTCCTTTATAGGCAGGGCCGTTTCTAGGTGTTTTGCCGCCCTAGGCGAGAATGGAAAAATGCCGCCCCCTCCCTTTTACTAACATCACTCTCTCCCCTGTCATCCAGGCTAGAAGCCTCAATCATTTCCTGCTTTGATAGAGTTTCTATTACGCTCTTTTGGGTCTTTTTGAAGCATTGCACTAACATATTGGTGTTGGTTGGCACACAGCGATGTGGTAAATTACTCTAGCTTGCTCTCACATTCCCTCAAAGGTGAAAAGGTAAAATCTGTTACTTGGCGGGATACCACATTCTTTGGAAATCCAACCATGAAGATGAGTGCAAGAGGGCCCTCGCCATTATCTCAGAGGCACCACCTGGAGTACATATTGGCATGGTCCACCACACCTTAGACACACTTATGGCCTGTGTCCATCATCTCACATGGGACACCAATCATTGGTAGAGGCACTGAAGGAGCCTTGGAATGGCCTCTAGTCTTGCCACTCACTTTAGATGTTGGGTATGGTGGTCATACCTGGCTAGTAGAACAATAGATCTAACCTGTCCTTTGTCTGTTTGGCTGAAAGTAACTTATGAGCCAGAAGCAAGATAACGTTTCTGTGTGCCTCTAGAGCTATCAGAACAGGTACTTGCACCTGTTCTGGTTCTATAGGTTTGCTGTACGATAGACCTTCCTCCCAGAGCAAGCTTTGACTGCTAACCACCCTAGTGGCAACATGTTCTATGACCACCATGCATAGGCCCTGTGGAGTAGGACACTCTTCCTGTGCTTGTTTGAACTTCCACCTGTAGCTCTGACAATGACCCTGAGTCCAATACAAGAGTGACCCCAGGGGCCTCAATGTCTGGACTAGAGGCAGCGGGCACCATAACAATATATTCTCAGACCCTGCCCTGGTTTGCACTACAATACACTCTCTAGATCCTTCACCTCCAGGTGTGGAGACAACCTCAGCCTAAAGCTGAAATGCTGCCTGTGATCTCGACAGCAATGTTGTCCAGGGAATGCAGGCTTCTGGCCAATGGCCGAGGCCAGACACATAACACTACAGCTGCCTGGACGAAGATCGGATCACCAAGAACAGAGTTAAGTAAAGTTAGTTTTGCCACTCCCACCCGAGTATCTGTAAGAGTGCTAGATTAGTGCCCTTCAATTTCTGGTACTGTGCAGTACGTTTAAAATCTTCTGTGTATTTCTCGTTGCTGAAATTAGTGCATTTTCTGATATTTATGTGCTTTCCTCATCTTTATGTTGCTTGCCAGAAAGTGTCACTCATAGTACATGAAATCAAATGTCACTCATAATTACACTGAAATTATGCAAATGTCACACATAGCATTCTGAAACCTTGGCAGCTATGGTTTTAGTGCCTGGAATGAGCCGGCCCTGCAGGCACTTCAAACCCCCTTGGCTCCAGACACGACCGCTCAACTTACTGCTTGCTTACTTTACCTAATACTTAGCCTGGGCCAGGTTATAACTAACTGACCAGGCCTTTAGCCCCCTATATTTTTACATCTACCTGCCTGCCGCAGCCGACCCGGATCCCACCCTGGCCTCCCCCGGTACCTGATAGGCCTGCAGGCCGCAGCGGGAACTCTCTCTCTCTCTGCCTCTTGCCGGCCGCGTGCGCACAGCCTCCGCCCGTGGCGCCGAACGTGACGTCGACGGTGGAATTGAAGGCGCTACGCTACCTCGCCTCACGGGGATTGCGCTCGGAAAAGTCATGGATGCAAGGACCTCCATCAAGGATCGCAGCTAATTTTTGATGGTAGCTATGGGGAGAAAGCACACCTCCCCAGCCGAATTTTTTGGGCTGAATTAATGTGTTACGGAATTTGAGCTTCAACTCGGGCACCTGCTTTATTTATATCTGTAAGTGCTTCCTGTTGAGGTTTAATTTTTTTGCCGCCGGCCGCCCTCCACCTTTTGCCGCCCTAGGCGGCCGCCTACCCCTGCCTAGTGGTAGAAACGGCCCTGTTTATAGGGTATGTCAGAGGGGGTTCCTTGTACACCTAGGGGTCAGGGCCGGATCTAGGGCGGTGCCACCGGTGCCACCACACCGCGTGCTGACTTCAGGGGGCGTCGTGTTTGCAAGTTTATTTTGGCTTAAAAGCACCAGCTGCTGTGTTCCTGGCCTCCAGCATTTCCAGGCAACAATAAAAATGTCTAGATAACTCTGGTGACTAATGTTCTTCCTACAGAGAGATTGGAGTTTTGCCTAGTTGAGGTTCTGGCTGATCATAAAATAGCACAGATGGTTAAGAAGCCTGCTGAAAAGCAGGTGTACCATACAGATCATAAGGTGCATATAATGTGAATAGGTCAGTGGGTTGCAGCTTTTCTAAGAGACATCCTTTTGCTACTTGCAGTTCATAAGTTAAAATCCTAATATAGAACAGTGAATTATTAACTGTCATCAAAGAACTGCATGCACACTGCAAGGTATAGATTAGAGCATAGATTAATGTTAAAATGAGGTTTCGTTTGGGTAGAAATTGATTCTTATTATTAAAGAGAACCCCCAACCATGGTGTTACGGTTTAAATGCTGAGTTTGTGCTTCTCCAGATCAAGCACTCCTAAACTATACTGCCTACCAGTATGGATGTCATGCGACTCCTACACCTTGCAGTCTTCTGGCTTATGTAACATCTCCTATAAGTGATTTACACACCAATGATTGTCTCTGTGTAACGTGTGTGTGATGCAAAGTGCTCTGACACCCTACACTGGTATGAATGGCGCTATATAACTAATTAAATGCATCTGAAAGAGAGTGGTTATGGAGACTTGAGGGGCACTGTTAAAAGGTGGTGGCGAGGGAATACGTGGTGGAGTTGGTCACCACCTCCACCATGGATGGGGGGCACCAACAAACATTGTCGCACAAGGCGCCACTAGCACTAAAGCTGGCCCTGCTAGGGGTAATCCGAGAGGTTTCAGTGTACATCTCGGGGAAAATCAGAGGACTCCCGGCTCCACTGTACACAGAGGGGCGTATCAGAGAGGATGAATTAGAGGACTTCCTAGTACACCTACAGGTATATCAGAGGGGCTCCAGTGTACAACAGGGGTATATCCAAGGGGTTTGGTTGTACAAAAAGAGATATAACAAAGGAGTTTCATTGTACATCAGTCGGTTAACCTTCTGTGCAGCCTGTGACCCACAGACCCCTGCAGCACGTTCATTACCAGACCTGCCAACTAAAAATATACATTTTACCGTGTGAGGAGGGGCGGGTCCTCGTGACAAGAAGTACCTACGAGGTACTGTAGCCCCTCCCCGCCACCAAGCCCCCTTCTCCCCCCCCAAAAAAAATACAGCTTGTTGAACATGGTGCCGATGTCCTGGTGTGTTTCACACCCTTTACCTTCCATTATCTACATAATACTTATGTTCTGGGACCAAGGCTTCATGTTCCTCTTCCTCCTTTCACCTGCTTCACCCTCACCTGATGTGAGTACAGGGAATCAGCACTGAAAACAGCACCAGGTGGCGAGAGTAAGCTGGGAGTCTGAGCTTCAACTTTTAATCCTGCGAGGGATGGAAAGGAGAGGGTTTGAAGAGTTGGTCTTTTCAAACAGCGCTTGCTACGGCTGATTTTGAGGTTTCGTAGCACCATAGAGATGTACTTATTAGGTCGAGGAGCGGGGTCACTATTTGCCCTGGTGGAAGTATCACCCTACAAAAAAATACCAGATCCATCGTCGACATAAGTAGATGTGGCGTTACGAATAATAACTCTGTAATACATGGGATTCTGTATTTCCTGTATAAACGCCAGTCTCTAATGTCTTTATAATAGGCGACTTGTGACGCACCCAGTTACCTGTTATAAAGAAAAGACATCTGATCTCAACTATTATATGAAATGATGAAGTACCCCCTGCCGTACATTCCAAGGATATTGCAAGTCACTGTGGTGTTCCATAACCATGTAGAGGAACAAGGCCAAGGCGGAGTTCCTTTATAAGGTTATGGAACTCTGAGATGACTTGCAATATCCTTATCATGTATGCCAAGGAGTACTTTATCCCATATAATACATGGTCACACATCTCCTTTCCCACAAACCACTTAAAACCTTGATGCGTACCTCTTACATATGAAAGAGCAAGCATGTTTGCAAACATGAAGAATAAAAATAAAACCTCTAGTGCAAAATTAAACACATCAAAACCTGTTAGATATTTGTTGCAAACAGATAATAGAAACAGTTCAGTACAAGTCAGTTTAAAAAAAAAAGAAGGCTGCAGTAGCTCGAAATGTGGAGAAAGAAAGATTCTAACTTCTCTGTATCTAAGGTGTGCAAAAAATAAACATATTCTTTGCTTGTAATTGTAAGCTATTAAAATAGAGCATAAGAAAGAAAAGCAACGTTACGTTTTCGTTACAGCTGCTTCAATTTTACTCTGTGACCTGATCTTCCTTTCACCTCTGGCAGCAGGCATTGTGACGTCAGCACTCGACTGTAATACCTTCTAATAGTTGAGTTCTGATGTCTTTTCTTTATAATCTGCAACTAAGTGTGTCACTAGTCGCTGATTATAAAGAAATAAGAGACATGCATTTATACAGCGCCGAGACACCTATGGGTAGTTGTGCGCTTTACAAATCTCAAAAATAAATAAATACAGGGATTACAGAATCCCACGTATTATAAATTATTACAGTCGAGTTCTGACAACACAATGCCTGCTGCCTTGAAGTTCCATAACCATATAGAGGAACGAGGCCTATATGGTTATGGAACTCCTCGGTGACTTGCAGTATCCTTATCATGTACACCAGGGGGTACTTTATCCCTTATATAATTCCCTTTGTGAACTTACCTTGATGACACAGTGATATTGTATATTCAGTATTTTTGTAGGTCAATATTACTGAACGTGATGTAGTAACTTACAACCCTCAGGATGGGAGATACACTTCTAGCTTGGGTATCATGGATGGTGGTGGTTCTTGCTGCCCCTCAGAAAACCTGCCAATGGGAATGACTTGCGACCACAGAGGTCTGGCATAGATGTCGCTTCACCAAAATGGCAAGGATAGAGGAACTGAAATCACGCACAATTTAAACCCTCATAAGATTACTAAGTTGACCCCTTGTCCCACTATTAACTTCTCAACAGCCTCTTATTTGTTGCAGTTGATGGAAGGGTGAGGAGTAGGAACCAAAAAAAGTAAACATGGCTCCAATGTCCCATTTGGCCGCTACCTTCATGATCCCTGAGACCAGAGGTAGTGGGTCAGAGCCGAGGGGTGCCAAAGGGTAAGACAGAGGTAGCCACCGCTGCTCCCGGCTACAACCAATTAACATCTGTGGGGTTCTGTTCCTTGCCACGGGAGCTAACTGGTCCCGCTGAGCTCCCCCCATGGCAAGAGCTGTTCTTGGGTTCTTCTTGAACACAGGAAGTGGAACAGTGCTTTCATGGGGAGTTGGGTCTGGTGAGTTTCAGAGACACAGGCCTTGAATCTTGATAGACAGGCCTACCTTGCCTGGTTGAACTTAGACTACAAGGCTGGCCCAATGTTCTGGGCATTGCTCTAGTACAGAAGGGCATCTTTTTTAAGTACAGAGCACCTTTGTCACCACAGGCATGGTGAAAGGAATGTGGGGTTTTGACATCAGTGGCTTGTTTCCCTTGCTTGTGGTCTCCTCTGCGGTGTTTCAGGCTGCATGGTTGCCTGCTTTTGGATTCCTTCTATTTACCTTTTGATGTAACTGGGGGAGATGCTGTTTTCCAGGGTTTTGACATAGGACATACCTTGCACCAAGAAGCTCTTTGCTTGGAATTTTTTTTATTGTGGTGGTAAAAATTAGCACAGCATCACGTTAATGCCAGAGTACAGAAACCAGGATGAACTTGGGAATGAGAGGAGATGTAAATTTTGAAAAAGTCAATGTTGAGGTACGCAATGATACATGTGTGCATAAAAACGAAATAGAATCACTGTTGTCGAAATCAACTGATATGACCTCTCCATCAACCCGGAGTTAGAAATACCTGGCCAACCAGGCCCTGCAACCTAGGTTGAGGCAACTGATTGACAGATGACAGGTGGGGTGGGACGTAACCAGCAGAACAAACACGCGAACAGGAAAAACCCAGATTAATGTCACAGATAGGCAGTGACACTACAATGGTCTGGGAAGATTGGCCTGAATAAAGTGCACATGGCCAGTGGGGCGTGCATTCCCAAAACACCATAAAGTTTGACGCCACATGAAATTAGGAACACTCAGCCAATCAGGACACAGCACACGCAGTGATCACGTGCTCCTCATGCTGGACATCTGGACACATTACCCACTGGCCCTCATTGTCTCCACTCAAGGTCGAGAACCACCCGCATATGTCATCAGGTGGGAGTAATTTATGACTCCATGACTAGGCCCACATTCTTCTTCCTAAAAAGGATCTATGAATAGTTTTATAATGCTCCAAGAAATGTATATAATGGCGCTCAAATCGATTGTACTTTGAGACAGTTCTCAGACCCCGACTCTGTAACTGTTCTCCCAGAGGAAGTGTTTGATTAAACCAACTGTTCTGTTTTGCCGAACGTTTCTTTCTTTTGTTTTTTCAAGTTAAATCCATATTCGAGTAACAGAGACATACAACTAGAACAGGGGTCTTCAACCTTTTCTGTAGTGAGAGCCATTTCTGCTCAAGAAAAGTCCTCCTGAGTTACTAGCACTGTAAAATGTGATCATATATTCTAACATTACATCATAAACATCCAAAGTAGGCTTAGCAATAGTCACCACCCAGGCATTTCAGGCATGGTTACCAGCAGAAATTCCAGGAACACGCTCCTCAATATTAAATGCCTCCACCTGACTTATGAATTAAGAGCCAAAGCTTCAAATGCCCTCTGGCACAAAAGACATAACCACACACTTAAATTTGCACACAGGTATATACACGCACACACAAATTCACATGAGGCTCTTAATTGTCTTAGCTCTTGATCAATACCTTGCTCGCCTCAGCTCTTGGGCTGATCAGGCACCCAACTGACATATCTCGACCCTGGCTTATGCAGCCTCACACTTCGGTGGGTCATCACTGGTTACTGCTTAGGTTACTGCTGGCACTATTCTTTCAATGCCCACTGTTCACACACATTGTCTGACTGACAGAGTAGGGCTTCCTCATGTCCAATCCCCATGTGACTTATCTGGATTGAGAGTGGGGACAGGTGGTCATGTGACAGACACCACAGGTTGACATCACACTGTGTGTCTGATTGTTATCATGAGACTCTGCCATTGGTTTGGCTGTCTGTCACTCTGTGGGTCTTGAGATGAGCAGTGCTGCCTTAAAGATGTGCACACTCTCTGAATGAGGAACTAGGGTTCACTTCTCTGAGAGCTGCTTCAAGGGTGCTGTGACTTACCAGCAGGGCCTGACTGGGACCCGAAACCGGCCCTGGCAAACTGCTTGGCTGGCCCCCCTGGGGTGGAGGTGCGGCTGAGCTGGTTGCCAGGGCTGGTTTCGGCCGATTTTGTTACAGGGGGCCGATATTGCCGGCCCCGGTAACAAAAACGGACCCCCAGGGGCCCAAAACCGGCCCCCACCGCGGCGGCACACCGGGGAAATGCCCGGTGCCCGCTACAGCCAGTCCGGCCCTGCTTACCAGTAGCTCCCGAGCTACTTGTTGGAGACCCTTGAACAAGCCTATACAAGGCAATTGGTTTTCAAGTTATACATGTTTATAGTTTGAGGCACTGGTTGACAACGTGATTAGCCCAGAAACAAGTGCTGGAGCAGACATGTTTAGAATCCATATCTCTGAGTTACAATGGCGGTAATTTAGACACTTGTACCCACTCTGTTCTCTATAGATCTTTTAAGTGTACCCCTGAGTTTAATGCATAATGATAGCCGCTGGCCTTGGCAGAAGCCCAGGTCGCCAGGTAACAATAACAGAATTTGTCCATTAGAACACATGCCATCTCTATGACAATCAGGTATCATCTAATCCAATCTAACAAAAGTCTGAAATTATTGCAGTCTATGATGGGCACCAGAAAGTGCTTTCATGAGTTCCACCTGATGGTCGACCAGGAGCAGGGGTGCTTGGGGGCAGTTGGAAGTTGCGGCGGGTTTGGGCTGTCCAGAGCATCTCAAGTTGGAAATTGTGTTCTTGGTTAAAGTGGTAATCATTTTCTTGACCTTGCCAGGATGGATCGCTGAGTCGGCCCTACCATCTGTGACCTTCATGTTCCAGAGTTCTGAATATTCTCAAAGTAGATCATTAATTGTTCTTTTCCCTCCTCCCAGCTGCAAAAAATGAGTAACAAGAGGCAGGTGCACCAAGACAAGTACTCAGACTCCAGCTTCTAGTGGTTAAGTAAGGATATCCAAATTGGCAATTGGGGTTGGGACACAATTGGGTCTTGGCATGTCCTATAGGAGGGGAAAGTGGTCTTCACCAACAGCCACCTGCCCTCGGCGGAGTTCAGATAGGTTCGACAAGTTGTCTCTTCACACCATGGACTCCTTCCTGAGAATTTAATCCAGTGCATTTAATTTTTTTGTGCTGCACCTTCTTCAAAAGCACAATCAGTAGAATTCAGTACATGCATGAATGCAACATCTCATTCAAGGATTCTCCAACATACATGTACTCCACTTAGATGACGTCCTGATAATCCAACACTCATGCTGTGAGGATGACCTCTGGATCAACAGTGATGACACTTTATCTGCCAGTCAACCGACAAGCAAACTGGAGGCCATAAAGCAACATGTTTAATGCTTTATAAAACTTTAATGTCTGTGCTGAAAATGGAAACAATTACTCTGGGATCCCATAAATAGGGTGCAGCAGAAAGGGGGTGGAATAATGAGGAAGCCATCATGAGGAGCAGAGCCAATGACTGTCAGCTTATGTATCAGTTTATTTTTTTTACAATACCTGACCCCAACGGGCATCCGAGTGATGCAGGGTGATGGGGACGGCTTGGAGATCCCACTCTCGCGTTGTCCCAGCTTACTTTCCACACACATGCTCCTCCTGTGTGCAGGGGCCTAGCTTAGGCAGTAATGTTAGGGGGGTGTGAGTCTGAGCATTCCCAACAAGCAATCGGCCCCACCCTACTACAGAAGTACATTGGCGGGCCGGGCAGGCTGGTGGGTCAGGCAATGGGCAAACAAAAGAACATTCTTGGTACCACTTTTCTGCACATAGATCCATACCTCTCTTGCTGTCAGTGTATGTTTCTATGATCAGTGATAGGTACCTTTCTTGCTGTAAGTGTATATCACTGTCTATAGAAGCATACACTGACCGCAAGAGAGCACCTACCACAGACCATAGAAACACACACTGACAACATTATGGGGCCGATTCCGATCTCGGTCGGAGGCGCACCCAACACCATTCGGTCGGGAAAAAAGCCATGCGAAAGCCTGTTTCCCGACCGATCCGTACAACACACCGAACGAGCAAGTACGATGCGCACAACAGCAAAGAATCCGGCCGAGCCGTACTCACCCAAACCAGGTCGTGTTCTACGACCGAGGCGAATCCGGAAACGCCGAATCGAGTCGCACGGAAGGAAAAATGCAGCCCCGTCCGGCCGGACAAGTACGATGCGCTTTCCGTACGCGCCGAACCCGTCGCTACGCACGGCACGTCAAAGCATCCGGGAGAGGCGCACATAAGCTCCGATTCGCGCCACAACACGATCCACGGCTCCGAGACGAACACGGCAGCGACGAGGACGACGCGAAGCGACGAGGACGAGGCGAAGCGACGAGGACGAGGCGAAGCGGCGAGGACGACGCGAAGCAACGAGAAGGACGAACGACACAAACCAACCATGAATCCCTTCGTCCCGATCATACCAATATTCTACATTTACTACCGGAACAGGCACGGACGCGTACGGCGCAGAAGGTAAGCCAGACACCAACCTCAAAACACATACAACACGTACACGACACATCACACACACACAGAGGGATGCAGAATATACTTACACCAGCAACAGCAGCACCATAGGGGCGGGATGCCCATCACCAATGCCACATATGCACACAGTGGCCTGAATGCGCACCACCGCCCCTACCCAGGGGGGGCAGGATGCCTACCACTACTACCACCCTCACCCAGGGGGGGCAGGATGCCTACCACCACTACCACCCTCACCCAGGGGGGGCAGGATGCCTACCACTACTACCACCCTCACCCAGGGGGGGCTGGATGCCTACTACCACCCTTAGCCAGGGGGGCAGGATGCCTACCACTACTACCACCCTCACCCAGGGGGGCAGGATGCCTACCACTACTACCACCCTGAGCCAGGGGGGCAGGATGCCTACCACCACTACCACCCTCACCCAGGGGGGCAGGATGCCTACCACTACTACCACCCTCACCCAGGGGGGCAGGATGCCTACCACTACTACCACCCTCACCCAGGGGGGCTGGATGCCTACCACTACTACCACCCTCACCCAGGGGGGCTGGATGCCTACCACCACCCTTAGCCAGGGGGGCAGGATGCCTACCACCACTACCACCCTCACCCAGGGGGGCAGGATGCCTACCACTACTACCACCCTCACCCAGGGGGGCAGGATGCCTACCACTACTACCACCCTCACCCAGGGGGCAGGATGCCTACCACTACTACCACCCTTAGCCAGGGGGCAGGATGCCTACCACCACTACCACCCTCACCCAGGGGGGCTGGATGCCTACCACTACTACCACCCTCACCCAGGGGGGCTGGATGCCTACCACCACCCTTAGCCAGGGGGGCAGGATGCCTACCACCACTACCACCCTCACCCAGGGGGGCAGGATGCCTACCACTACTACCACCCTCACCCAGGGGGGCAGGATGCCTACCACTACTACCACCCTCACCCAGGGGGGCAGGATGCCTACCACTACTACCACCCTTAGCCAGGGGGGCAGGATGCCTACCACCACTACCACCCTCACCCAGGGGGGCTGGATGCCTACCACTACTACCACCCTCACCCAGGGGGGCTGGATGCCTACCACCACCCTTAGCCAGGGGGGCAGGATGCCTACCACCACTACCACCCTCACCCAGGGGGGCTGGATGCCTACCACTACTACCACCCTCACCCAGGGGGGCTGGATGCCTACCACTACTACCACCCTCACCCAGGGGGGCTGGATGCCTACCACCACCCTTAGCCAGGGGGGCAGGATGCCTACCACCACTACCACCCTCACCCAGGGGGGCAGGATGCCTACCACTACTACCACCCTCACCCAGGGGGGCAGGATGCCTACCACTACTACCACCCTCACCCAGGGGGGGCAGGATGCCTACCACTACTACCACCCTTAGCCAGGGGGGGCAGGATGCCTACCACCACCCTCACCCTCACCCAGGGGGGGCAGGATGCCTACCACTACTACCACCCTCACCCAGGGGGGGGCTGGATGCCTACCACTACTACCACCCTTAGCCAGGGGGGGCAGGATGCCTACCACCACTACCACCCTCACCCATAGGATGGACAATGCATGACACAACCAGCACACCACAACCTAGGGAATGCAAGAAGAAGACATCCCCTAACACCATGACAAGCGTGTGTAGACTGTGTCAAATGCCTACAACACCGAACATGACTTCGAACATACAATGTGACCCCCTAGCACATGTGCCACACAAATATGTGTGTGGCACACACAACGCAAGCAGGCCATGACCATTGTGGCAATGGGGTCCAAACCCCCATCATCACAGTGACCAAAATGCAAGTGTGGGGTCCATAGCTGCAGCACATTTTGAACATTGTGGCAATGGGGTCCAAACCCCCATCATCACAGTGACCAAAATGCAAGTGTGGGGTCCATAGCTGCAGCACATTTTGAACATTGTGGCAATGGGGTCCAAACCCCCATCATCACAGTGACCAAAATGCAAGTGTGGGGTCCATAGCTGCAGCACATTTTGAACATTGTGGCAATGGGGTCCAAACCCCCATCATCACAGTGACCAAAATGCAAGTGTGGGGTCCATAGCTGCAGCACATTTTGAACATTGTGGCAATGGGGTCCAAACCCCCATCATCACAGTGACCAAAATGCAAGTGTGGGGTCCATAGCTGCAGCACATTTTGAACATTGTGGCAATGGGGTCCAAACCCCCATCATCACAGTGACCAAAAGGTAAGTGTTGACAAAGTAAGAGGTGCAACTGCCAAACTGCATGGATGATTCCTGGTCACAGAACAACAAACACATCAGTGGCAAAGTAGTGTATGTGTCCCATTGCAACATAAATTGGGGGAGCCAAATCCTGCAGTGCAAATAAGACATAACTTTGGCCACGTGCAGACAAACAACACCAATGGGGGCTGACACCGTCAACAATCATCAATGACACAATGACAGAAGTGACCATCAGAATGCAGACCCACATATTTGCACCAATGGGCACACACATGCAGATACCCTGTGGAGACTGCAGATGTGAGGTGAACAGATACCATACCATGGCAGCAATGGGACACACAATCAACAATTAGCACCAAATGAGGGCTCCCGTCCCATCAGCCTGGTCATGGAAGTGCCAACGGAATCATCAGCACAGATCCAACACACTTGTATTGCAATGTTGCACTGACAACACAGATGAGTCCTTCCCCATTGATGCCCAAACCTGCATGTTCACTGGAGATGGCCACACGGTCAGGGAAGTAGACGAATAGAACAATGGCAGGCACAACAGATGTGCAGGGGTGGAAGCCACAGATGTGAAATTGCCAATCTAAGTAGGAAATCCCATTGCCAAATACTGAACACAGGACACCCTCAGATGCTGCTATGGATGACATGGATACACCACAGGATAGGACACATTCCCCCTGGACCACATGGGTTCCTGCACAGTAACACTTCATTATCATGAGACCAAATATCACCATCACTGCAGCAAGGGCATGGTTAGCATCATCAACATCATGTACATCAGAAGCAAAAGCACTAGAGAACAGAAAGTTGCTTTATTCAGCATATGTGGCATTAAAAGTAGAAGTCCGGTAGAACATAAACAAAGGCCAATGGCCAGTCCATCAACAAAGTCACAAGTGGGTGACAGTGGCAGATGCCACCCTACACATGCCTGCACAAAACCAGGGACAATCCACTAGGAGGGGCAACCGGGGGGTAGGCCAGGCACCGCAGGGACAGGATCAGGGCTCACCAGGAGGAAGCAGGGAAGGGGTGATGGGTGCTGGAGAGCCACTGACAACTGCAGTGGAGGTGTCTGACATGGTGTGTGCCGGCACAACTGGGGGGCATGGCTCAGATGTTGTGGGTGCCGGCACGACTGCAGTGGACCCTGCAGATGGAGTGGACAGGTCCGCCACTGCAGTGCCCAAGTCAGACAGGGTGGTAGTGGACTCCACTGCAGTGCCTACCACCAGGGGAGGAGAATGGGGAACAGGCAAGGTGGGCTGGACAGAGGGGGAGGACACCCTCACCACATCAGTGGCACAGACAAGCGCAGCGGGGGTGTGGTGCCGGGAGAGCAAGTGGCAGGGGGAGAAGGCCGGAGCCTCTTGGGGATGGTATATCTGTGGGTGGGGGAACCTGGGGCAGGGTGTGGTGGGGGCACCTGTGGAGTGGGGGCCTGAGGGATGGAGGAAGGAGACCTGGTGCTTGAGCTGCAGGGCGGCGGCGGGGTCTTGCTCTTAGCACTCCGGGGGGACTTGCGGGTGGGGGCCTCAGTCTGTCTGCACCTGGGGGAGGGTGTCCGGGGGCGAGGGCACTCTGCTCCGTGTGGGGGGCTTCCTCTTCCCCCTGGATGCTGGGGCAGCTGGATCGGAGGGGAAGAGGCCGAGGTCACTGAGGAAGAGGCGCTGGGTCTTTGGGGTTGCAGGTGAGGCAAGGGAGGGTGCTTTGGAGGTAGAGGCAACTGAGGACTGCGCAGTGCCCGTGGATGCGTGTGTGTGTACCAGGGCCCCATCCCCTGTGAGTCTGGTTTCAGTCCCCTGACTGTGCGTGCGTGTGCGTTTAGTTTGTGGCGTGTGTGTCTGTGTGCTGGACGTGTGTGTGCTGGTGTGTGCCTGTGCCGGTGTGTGTGTGCTTGGGACGGGTAAGGTGCTGGGGAGTGTGGATGGAGCAGAGGCAGGAGGGGTGAGGGACTGTCTGAGGAGGGACACTGCTGCCGTCAGGGAGGAGTCCATGGACCTGTTGCCCCTCTGTAGGTCAGACATGCCCGATGAGATGCCCTCCATGAACGACACCAGCTGAGTCAACAGTGCGGTGTGCGCATGGAGGACACTCAGCATGGCTGTCTGCCCTACATGGAGCTGGCGAAGGAGGTACACAGACTCCTCACTCAGGGCAGCAGGGGACACAGGGGCAGGGGGTGCGGTGCCTGGCCCAAAGGAGACACGCTCCCGAACATGGGAGCCTCCACGGACCTGGGGAATGCGAGCCGATGGGAGGGCGGTGGTGGTGCTGGTGGTGGCGGGGACAGCAACACTAGCTGGGGTGTGGTGGCTGCTGACACCCGCCTCCACAAGGGAGTCATCCTCCGAGTTGCTCTGGTCCTCAGCTGAGGTGGATGGTGCTGAGGACTCCTCGGTGTGGCTCCCCTCGCCCTCCGTGCCACTGGGTCCCTCCGACCACTCCTCGGCTGCTGACCCAGTCTGGCTCTCTGGCTCCTCCTGGTCCGTGGAGCTGTCCCCTTCCGTGGCCGTGGATGTATCTGCAAACAATGGGGAAACAGACAGACATCAGTCACCTGCACCAAACGCACACACCACTGTGAGCACAGCACATTACAGAGCAAGCCCTGGCATCATTAGTTGTACATTGCTAAAAGTGCCCTAACTGAACAGGAGAAGGCAATTGTAAGTCTGATGCCAAGCATGGCACTCACATCCCACATGGCCTTGCACCCATCTGTCTGGTGTCTGTTGGATTGCAACACCCCAGTGTGGACACATGCACCAAGTACACAGTAGTTGGACAGTGCAGAGGACACGGTGTGGCATGTGGACATGCACACATCACAGCTCTTGCCACTGAGTCAGTACAGGTTTCCGGATGAAAGGGATGCCCAGAGTCAAATAGGAAATGCATGTGATGCATACCAGCGACAGACACCATGATGCACCCATGTCCTGATAGCCAGCGCCACTATGGTGTGCATGTAGCACATGTCACTCCCCTGCAGGACCACCAATAAGTTGACACATGCCATGGCAGAGGCATGACTGCTAAGTCATACATCACTGTCTCAGTGATGTATGACTTGGCAGCCAGACAACAACACTATGCACTGTGTCACAATAGTAGGTCATGGGGAATGCAAGTCCTGGAGCTGCACAAGTGCACATGTACATCCCCCACACAACACATCATCTTAACCCTCATCTGTCCAGGTCACACCTATTGGACATATGGGAGACCTGTGACACTACCCTCTGAACCTGAGCCCCTCACAATTTGCTGTGAATGGGGAACAGCTGCCTGAACTTCACATTCGCATACCCCAGTCTGCATGGGCAGCTGATCAAACACCTATGTGACACACAAGTATCGTCTCCTATGGTCACATCTCCAGGGGCATGCTGAGCCCCTACCAAGAAACACCCCAGCAGTCCTGGCAACTAATCCACAGCACACTGACACAGAGGCAGACACCTGAGGGGTCAAATCACTGTGCACAATGTGTCAGCTGATACACGGGAGTGGGAGTACAGAGTGCATTGCATGGCCTGGAGTAGGCATGACTGTCCTGCTCCACATGAATGAGGGATGTGCCCTGGACAGTGGATAGCTGGCTATGTATGTGTGACACACGTAATCTGCACACTCCTGGGGCCCAAACATTGTTCCCACCCACTGCATGGGCATGTGCCACATACCCCAGGCACATGTGGTGGCTCAGCTCAGCAAGTGGACCGCATATCAAAGCAACACGCAGATCACATGTCCAAACCCAGGCGTTGTGTGAACAATGGACCCACCCATGATGCCCACAACAGAGTTAGGGAAACAGATGCTGTCCCCCACCTTTAGTGAAGCAAACTGCAAGGACACAGTCCCAAGTGACACAATTCCCTGAATGTAAGGGCCACACCTGGGTATCAGATGAGCAGTGGGCAGTGCACAATAGAGGGACATGGCTCCTGGACAACATGACTGCTGCACTGTGGCAGTTGAACCAGGCCAGAGGAGGGCACAAAGCATGTAATACAGAGTTCACAGTGCAGTCTTTGACTCACCCCTCCTTGCTGCTGTCTGGCCTTCAGCTGCCCATCCAGGTCTGGAAACACCACCGCCAGGATCTGGAGCGTGTGGGGGGTCAGGGTCCGTGTTCCGCCCCTCCTGCGAGGAGGCGACAGCTTCAGCTGGACCCGTGCAATCCTCCGGGTCCAGCCCCGAAGGTCCTGCCACCTCTTCTGGCAGTTGCGGATCCGGCGCTTGTAGACCCCCACGGACCGGACAGCCCGGACGATGTCCTTCCAGATTTCCTGCTTCCGATGGGCATTAACCTGTCAGGATGACAAAGTGAAAAGGCCATTACCACACATGCAACATATCCGTGCATGACACAGTTGTATATACATGTCTCAATCACAGGGGCACATGATGTACACAGGCAGTGCAAAGCTGACCATGGACAGTTTGCCAGACGTCACTACATGGTATCATTGCATGGGAAGTAAAACCATGTTCAAATGCACTGTCACTGCACCATACCTGTCCAGTGCAAGTCACTACACACTATGGGGGTGACAACTACTCAGTGAGCCTGCTAGCCAGTGGCGTGCAGACTCTCAGCCTTGCTAGTCACACAAAATGCACATTCAGAAAGGCAGTGCACAGAACACTCACCTGCTCCCCTGGTGTCCCATACAGCTTGCTGTACTGTGGAAGTAGGCTGTCCAGCAGGGCCTGGTTCTCTTCAAGGCTGAAGGCTGGGGCTCTCTCCACAGTACGTGCCATTGCAGGGTCCAGAGGGGCAGAGACAGCAGCAGTGCAGTGGCAGATGTCGTCCTGGAGCATGTAGTGCAGGCAAGTGAGCTCTCAGGGGAACAGCCAGCAATATATATGTGCTGGAGAGGCAGATACTGTCCCTTGTGTCCAAAGTGATAGGTCCAAGTCGTTTGCATCTTCTGAATCTGGCCAATCCATGGAATAGCAGCACCAAAACACGCCCACAGCATCCTTCAAATCTTCAACTTCATGACATACATGATTTTGCAACATTGTTGTGGGTGACCAACTGAATTGACAGCAACCGACTCGTTCGAAATTCGAAAACGCGTCCGTTGCCAGGCAAGCCCATTGTCAATGGGTGCGCACCGATCGGTCCATTGTGGTACAACGCGCACAGGGGTACAACGCGTACCCGCACACATTGAATGCAATGGGCCGGCCGGAGGCACCGATCGGTCCATTGCAGTTCAACGCGCACAGGGGTACAACGCGTACCCGCACACATTGAATGCAATGGGCCGGCCGGAGGCACCGATCGGTCCATTGCAGTACAACGCGCACAGGGGTACAACGCGTACCCGCACACATTGAATGCAATGGGCCGGCCGGAGGCACCGATCGGTCCATTGCAGTACAACGCGCACAGGGGTACAACGCGTACCCGCACACATTGAATGCAATGGGCCGGCCGGAGGCACCGATCGGTCCATTGCAGTTCAACGCGCACAGGGGTACAACGCGTACCCGCACACATTGAATGCAATGGGCCGGCCGGAGGCACTGATCGGTCCATTGCAGTACAACGCGCACAGGGGTACAACGCGTACCCGCACACAGTGAATGCAATGGGCCGGACGGAGGCACCGATCGGTCCATTGCAGTACAACGCGCACAGGGGTACAACGCGTACCCGCACACATTGAATGCAATGGGCCGGCCGGAGGCACCGATCGGTCCATTGCAGTTCAACGCGCACAGGGGTACAACGCGTACCCGCACACATTGAATGCAATGGGCCGGCCGGAGGCACCGATCGGTCCATTGCAGTACAACGCGCACAGGGGTACAACGCGTACCCGCACACATTGAATGCAATGGGCTGGCCGGAGGCACCGATCGGTCCATTGCAGTTCAACGCGCACAGGGGTACAACGCGTACCCGCACACATTGAATGCAATGGGCCGGCCGGAGGCACCGATCGGTCCATTGCAGTACAACGCGCACAGGGGTACAACGCGTACCCGCACATATTGAATGCAATGGGCCGGCCGGAGGCACCGATCGGTCCATTGCAGTACAACGCATCACTGTACATGTGACTGGCATATGTCAGCATGCCTGTCTCAGATGGACATATGCCAGTCACAGATAGCTCCCAGGGAGTGATGGGCACACCTACATCACGACAGCCTGTCCAAACTTTATCATAAGGCATGTAAGGCTGCATTTCCTATTGTGTGTATGTTGGTGTACATGTTGTCCTGTGGGTGTCACCTGTGGGCAGCCACCCCCAGGCTGTGCACGTGTTCATGGGGACAGGATCCTGGGTGTTACGTGTACATGTCCACTGTGATGTGCAACTGTTCATATCTGTGCATGTGCCATGGTCACATTTCACAGTGGTGTATGTGTATGTCATGTCACATACCCCATGAGTCCCATGTGGGACGGTATGTTTGAGCCAGGGTGTCCCAGTGGCACAATAGTGATGGTCCTCCACAGTCTTTGTGCATGTAGTGTTTACAATGTCTCTGATTTCATGTGCACAATGGGAGACAGTCTCCACATCCACGTTGTGTGTGCATGGACTCTGATGTTGTGCGTGTGTGTCACAGACGTCCATGTCTGTCCTGCCGTGGCAAGTGGGGCCACTACCTGTGGGGGTCATGGTTGTTTTGCTGTGGTGTATACATGATACTCCATGTAATGCCAGTGTCCATGTGGCATTACAGGGTCCCTGGGAATGTACCTGTCGTTGAGCTGTGGTGCCTGGGGCACATCTGTCCTCACATGTCACTGTGGGGGTTATTGTGACACGGCAGCAGGAGATGGGAACTGTGACACGGCCTCATGATATCCAATGGGCCAACCTGGGACTAATTGATGCCACCTGTTGGACCGTGTTGACAGATGTTGGCCATGTATGTACCATACATGTCCTTCCGGTACTGCACACTTCATGTAGTTGTGCCTCATAATGATGTATGTTGGGATCTTGAGTGTGTTCAATGCCGCATATGTGGGGTGACTGACAATCTTGCTCACTTCTCCTCTGCACTGCAGGGCTCCTGCTGTCCATCGACCATTCCCAGACCTGGCAACGATGGTGGAACGGGACAGCATCCGACGGTACCGCTTCACCAGGCAGCTGATTGAGGATTTGGCAGTGCAGTTGTCCCCACATTTGCAGCCTGGCCGGCCGTATCCTACAGCGCTGACCCACAAGGTGAAGGTGATGGTAGCCCTACACTTCTTTGCCACTGGTACCTTCCAACATACTGTGGCGACTGCTGGTGGGATGTCACAGACCATGTTCCGCCGTGTGCTCCGCGATGTTTTGGCGGCAATGTTGCTCTTCCTGAACCAGTACATCTATTTCCCTAGACTGCGACGACTCACTGACGTGAAGAGTGACTTTTATGCCCTGGGGAGGATGCCGCATGTAATTGGCTCCATTGATGGGACACATGTGGCTTTGGTACCACCACAGGCCCAGGAGCAGGCCTACACGAACCGCAAGCACTACCACTCGGTCAATGCACTGGTGGTGTGTCTTGCAGACATGAGCATCACACACGTGTGTGCCCGTTTCCCTGGTTCAGCACACGATGCCTTTGTGATGAGGAGTAGTCGCATCCCCAGGATGATGGCACAGATGCAGAACCAGCGTGCCTGGCTTGTCGGTGTGTACTGACTTTGTGCCATTGTGTGTGATCTGATCTGTAGTATTCCGCCCACTTTTCCAAGTCAGCTAATGTGCACTTGTCTGTCCGTAGGTGACTCGGGATACCCCAACATGCCGTGGTTGCTGACACCCCTCAGGAACCCTGTGACACCAGCCCAGATGCGCTACAATGAGGCACATGGTCGGACCAGGAGAGTGATTGAGCGGACCTTTGGACTCCTGAAGAGCCGCTTCCGCTGCCTGGACAAGACCGGAGGGTCCCTCCCATATGCCCCTGCGAAAGTGTGCAAGATTATCATCGTCTGCTGCATGCTCCACAACCTGGCAGTGCGGAAGGAGTTGCCTCTCATCCAGGATGACAATGACCAACATCCGCCACCTGTGGAGGATCCTGGCCTGGACCACGATGCCAGTGACGATGATGATGATGATGATGGTGATGGTGATGTCCGCACACAGCTCATCACCAACTTCTTTAGCTGAATGTGAGTATCCTGAGGTGTCATGTCAATGATGTGAGTTGGCATGATGTGTGGGTGGTGTTCTGGTGCTGTTGGAGTGTGTCCATGGGCTACTTGACTGGATGTGTGTTGCGATGTGTGGTGACAGGTGGGCTGTACTCCCCAACAGTGTTGACATGCTAACTTGGTTCTGGGTGGGTATCTTGTAACATGTATTGTGCATGAGTTTTGCTGTTCTGTCCTGTACTCCATTGCTTTTGACTGTGTGTCATTTCTGTCCTTCACAGGGTACTTTCAGATTCGTTTGGTCAACTGTGTCCACCGACGACGTGATTGCACATCCAGGCTGGTAGCTGTTGTGTCCCTACAGGTGATGTGCGCCACACCCATGGACTTCCTTCAGTCTACAGTTGTTGACTGTGTGCCCGCTGCCAGGTGGGATTACCTTGCATCTGTAGTGGTTACAGCATGTTGCAACTGTGTAATAAACCTGTGCTTCACTTTGTGATGTGCGTTGTCTGTGGTCACACATTTGACTGCCATTTGCTTACTGCACCTGTGGGCTACTTGACTACAACTGGGAATGGGTGTGGTGTCTGTGCATTGCACCGTCTTCCCTGGCAACATCAGTGTAGGCAATGAGTCAGATGGCCTAGGTGTGTATGTGTTGTGTAGCCCTGGTGGTGTGTCTCCCTCATGTGTGTCACGTTGCCTGTACTCACATGCCTGTGTTGTCCTTGCTGTTGCAGTTCGCATACACAGTGTAATTTTGCAGTTCATCATCCCCATAACAGCACCCACGTTGGAATCACGACAGAGGCAAGTATGGTGTATTGGTGTGTTTATTGTGATACATTTGTGTTAATAGTGCATAGGATGGGTAGTGCTGTACATAAATCTTGCAATCCCAAGTTCCTAGGTGAATTGAAAGTCCTGGTAGACAGGATCCCCAGTATCGGGGCCACAGTTGTCTGACACATTGGTCCAACTTGTACTCCCCATGCAATGTGTGGGAGTAGTGTTGCCGTCAACAGGGTGAACAGTCTGTGCACAAAGTCGAACATCCAGAACAGGTTCAGGCTTCCTGGGAGTTGCGCTTGGCCATCGGCCTCTCACTTTTCCCTCCTCGGACGACCCCTCTTCTTGGGGGGGGCCCCTCAAGTACAGGCTGCTGCGGTGCAGGGGACTCTCCGCCAGAGTCCTCCTCCCTCCCTGTGGCAGTTGCAGTTTGTTCGGCACCAGATGTTGTTGGCACACAGGGAGGTGTGGACTGGTTGCTGTTCATCTGGCGGAGGCATTGTAAAATGTCCCTGTGCACCGCCGTCATCTCATGCAGTGCATCCCACTTGGACTCCACGCGGGACATGTGTGAGTCCACACGGGACATGTGTGACTCCACGTGGGACATGTGGGAGTCCAAGCGGGCATGATGGGCAGCCTGCTGCTGTTTAATGTCTCTGAGGAGCCCCACTACCTGGCTGAGCTCTCCGGTGCTGGACTGGTACGCATCAGCTATGCGTACCAGTTGTGGGTCATCATGCACACCAGCAACGTCTGCAAGCAGCGACCTCTGTCTCCCACCCCTCCCACCACCCCTGCTGACATGTGCAGTGTGTGCAGTGGCACGCACAGATAACCCTGGTCCACCTTGGGGGTTGGTGGTGGTGGTGGTGTCCATGGCCCCAGGTTGGTCCAGGGTCACTGTGCTGGTGTTGCTCCTTGTTCTGTCCATGTCGGCAGGGGTGGTATTCGTGGTGACAGTCGTTGGAGGGGTGGGTGCAGGGGGTGCAGCTGGTGGTCCTGCTGGTGCTGCAGCTGGTGGTCCTGCTGGTGCTGCATGTTGACTTGCACCGGATGTGCCAGGTTGTTCTTCATCGTCCGAGGAGGACAGAGGCTGTACGACGCCAGTGAGCTCGGCATCCTCTTGAGCCTGGGACTGGGACTCCTCAGCATCTGCTGCTGTGTCCCCATCATCACCTGTTTTTGGGAGACACAAACAATGTATGTTATGTTTCTGCAGGCATCAATGGTTGACACACATGACAGTTGTGACTGTGCCTCTGGGTGCAGGCCTGTACATTGCATTGTCCTAAGTCGTCCCAGTCAGGGGTTGATATTGGTGTGCCACATTGTCCTGCATTATTTGGGCATATCTATGTATTTTCTGGGGTGTGAACATGGTCTGCATTGGTTGTGTTTGGTTGACAGCCGGCCCTCCTTCCCACCCACCCACCCAGCCAGTCAGTTATCCCACCATGGAACGTGCTTGCGTTGCAGGGAGTGGAAGTTGTCTCTCAGGATGTCAGTCAGTGGTGTCCTGCTGTTTGTTGGTGCACAGTTGCCAGCAGGGCCTTGTGCTCCCCACAGCAGTAGCCAGTGTCGGCCATCTTGTGAGTCCTTCTCCACTTCCTGTGATGTGAGCATGGTTCAGGGTGGTGTTGATGGGACAGTTGTGGGGGTGACCAATATCAGTGACTACGACTCCCATCATGCTATTGCCTCCACCCCCCTTCCCAGCATGCCCATGCTTCCTTCCTTTTGACTCTGCTTCCCTGTGGGGTGGGCTGGCTGTGCTGACAGGATGGCTGGGAGTGTTGTTCTGGCAGTTGTTTGGCTAAGAGTCCCAAGAGTGTCCCTGTGCTTCACACAACATAACCCAGGGTGGTGGTTCTTTGTGGGATCTTGTGTTAGGATGGGGGGCATTGCATTCTACCAGGTGGGTTCTGTGGAGTTTGTGTTGGGGTGTGTGTGAGGGGAGGTGCTTGTGACTATGGTCAGTGCTGCAAGTCCCCCTTCCCACCCAGCCAGCCAGATATCCCACCATGGAACGTGCTTGCATTGCAGGGAGTGTAAGTTGTCTCTCAGAATGTCAGTCAGTGGTGTCCTGCTGTTTGTTGGTGCACAGTTGCCAGCAGGGCCTTGTGCTCCCCACAGCAGTAGCCAGTGTCAGCCATCTTGTGAGTCCTTCTCCACTCCCTGTGATGTGAGCATGGTTCAGGGTGGTGTTGATGGGACAGTTGTGGGGGTGACCAATATCAGTGACTACGACTCCCATCATGCCATTGCCTCCACCCCACTTCCCAGCATTCCCATACTTACTTGCTTTTGTGGGGAGTTCAGTGTGTGTGGGTGTGAGAGCAATGGCAAGATGGCTGACAGTGGTGTCCTGCTGTTGGTTGGTGTGCAGTACCCAGCATGCCCTTGTGCTCCCCACGACACAGCAACAGTGTCAGACATCTTTGATGGGCCTTTACACTCTCTGTGGGATGTGCATGCGTGAGTGTGAGCTTGCTGGGCCATGTGGTGGGGGATGTAGAGCTGTGACTACGACTCCCATCATGCTATTGCCTCCTCCCCCTTCCCAGCATGCCCATGCTTCCTTCCTTTTGACTCTGCTTCCCTGTGGGGTGGGCTGGCTGTGCTGACAGGATGGCTGGGAGTGTTGTCCTGGCAGTTGTTTGGCTAGAAGTCCCAAGAGTGTCCCTGTGCTTCACACAACATAACCCAGGGTGGTGGTTCTTTGTGGGATCTTGTGTTAGGATGGGGGGCATTGCATTCTACCAGGTGGGTTCTGTGGAGTTTGTGTTGGGGTGTGTGTGAGGGGAGGTGCTTGTGACTATGGTCAGTGCTGCAAGTCCCCCTTCCCACCCAGCCAGCCAGATATCCCACCATGGAACGTGCTTGCATTGCAGGGAGTGTAAGTTGTCTCTCAGGATGTCAGTCAGTGGTGTCCTGCTGTTTGTTGGTGCACAGTTGCCAGCAGGGCCTTGTGCTCCCCACAGCAGTAGCCAGTGTCAGCCATCTTGTGAGTCCTTCTCCACTTCCTGTGATGTGAGCATGGTTCAGGGTGGTGTTGATGGGACAGTTGTGGGGGGGGCAATATGTGTGACTGCGACTCCCATGATGCTATTGGCTACACTGACTTGGCCAGCATACACAGAATTCCTTCCTTTTGAGTGGTCTTCACTGTGTGTTGGTGTTGTTGTGGTGGCTACATGTCTGGATGTGTTTGTTAGTTCTATTTGTGACACTGCCTAGTTGTAGTTGTGTTTGTACATGTGTTGGCACAGTTGGATGTGACTTTTTTGATGGCATGTGTTGTGTTTATCTGACTAACATACACATTTTGGGATGATTCTGTTCTGGTTGCTGTGTAATTGCTATGAGTGCATGGTTTGACTCTCCCCTTGACAGTGATGTGTGTGTTTTGTGGCAGTATATTGTGTACATTTGTTGTGTACTCACCAGGCTCTGGGATGTCCTCTAGTCCATATACGCTCACTGGCAGAAGGATGGGCCGCACCTTCTCCTCCCAGGGCCTGAGGTATATTGGCTTAGCAGGAGGGCCACTGCCGGGGTGTTGGCTGTTGATGTAGTCTTTCTTCAGCATGTCCCGTACCCTCCTGCGCACGTCATACCACCTGTTCTGGATGTCGGTCTTTGTGCGCCGACATGGTGATTGGGCGTTCACCCTGTTGATGATCCTCTCCCACATCTTGGTTTTCTGCGACATGGGGGTCTGTTGGACCAGTGTGCCAAACAGCTGTGGCTCCACCCTGAGGATCTCGTCTACCATGACTTCCAATTCACTATCTAGGAACTTGGGATTCTTCTTGGGGGGCATGGTGATGGTTGGTGATGGTGGGTGATGTGTGTGTTGGTGTGCAGGTGAGGGTGTGTGAGTGTGTGTTTTGCTGGGTGTATGTGAGGTAGGTGTTTGTTGGTGTGCTGATGGTGTGTGGCTTGTGTGAGGGATGAGCTGTGGGTGTGTGGTTGCTTTCTCTTGGGTGCTGGCAGTGGAATGGCATTTGCAAAGGCTCATGGTTGTGATTTGTGTCCTTTATATAGGTGGAGTTGTGGGTGTGTCTTTGTTCTCTGTCCCCACCCCCAGTATTTATTGGCTTGGTAATTGCTTGTTTGGCCTTTTTTTGGGTGATTTTTCCTTTGTGCTGTTTGTGTATGTTGGAAACGTTCTTGTGACCGAGTCGGACCCTGCATTGGTCTCGTACGGTGTTCTCCATTTCGTTCACGCTGTGTTTGTGCAGTTTTCTATGCTGCGTACGCGTCGGTCGCGGTGTATTGTGTTGCTTCGGCTCGGTTTTGTATGCGTGTCGGTCGTACGGCTTGTCCTCCGTCCGACTCGCTCGTGGTTTTCGCGCCTTGCATCGTACTTTGCGGTTTGGAGTTCGCGTGTACGTTTCGGTCGGATTTGTTCCGGGTGCGTGTCGGTCGGTTGGATTGGCGTGTTTTTCCGGCCGGATTGCTGTTTTCCGTGCGGCTCGGTCGGGCGACTTGGTTTCGGTACGTGTCGGTCGGATTTTTCGCGCCTTGCATCGTACTTGGCGTGTCGTGCGCCACGGGTACGTGTCGGTCGGTATTATTTCCGGATCCGAGTCGGTCGGCGATTTTTCCGGCCCGAATCGGAATCGACCCCTAAATCTGCTTGTCACTGACCATAGAAACATACACTGGAAGCAAGAGAAACGGCTATCACTGACCATAGAAACCCACACACTGACCACAATAGCAACACCTGTCACTGACCGTAGGAACAAACTGACAGCAAGAGAGTGCACTCTCTTGCTGTGGTAAGTCACTTACCATAGACACATATACTGACGGCAAGAGAGGTGGCGAGCACTGACCTTAGAAAAATACACTTATGAAATGAAATACCAGCATTTGTAAAGCGCACAGCTACCTCAGGAGAGGTGTCCCGGTGCTGGGGGCCGTCGGGAAGATTAAGCGAGCTATTGCCTAGAGTCACAAGGTGCTGGGCTAACCTGCCGCCGGTGCCGGGGATCGAACCGTGAGCCCCCGTGTTCCGGACCGCTGCACCACACCTCTTCCCTTAGAGCAGGAGAAGTGCCCATCACTGAGCATAAGAGCACACACTGCAAGAGAGTGCCTGCCGCTGACTATAAAAAGATACACCCACAACCAGAGAGTGGCTTTTCAGATAATACAGAAACATCCATCCACAGTGTTTGACTCTGGGGGTACTACACACAGCAAGAGAGGCCCCTCCTACTGACCAAAGAAGCACACTCTGACAGCAAGAGAGAGGACTCCCATAGAAACTAACCATATCTATACACACTGACCGTCGGAATTTGCTGTATTGTTAATTCTGTTTGATGATTCATATCAACCCATCGTCTAATAAATGTATTTATCGTCATAATGGTCACTGGTGATAAAACCATGATAGCAAAAGGGAACATGAGGCACCTGTGAAGGGAAAGGCCTTACCCACGTCTAGCAGACTTGTTTACACCTCTTTGCGATGGTGAACGTGACATTCACCGAGATGAGATACTTGTCCAAGGTCACAACTAGTGTCAGAGAGGGATGGGCTTCCCTAAGTCCATTTATTCATTTTCTTTGAAAGCCTCGTTCCTAAAACATCTTTATGGCAGTTATGGGATCAACAGAGCAGAGGATAGCCACTCCTCAGCCTCTCCTGGGGAGCCTGCAGCAACACAATAGTGAGCCATTCAGTCCCTGCGACGGAGGCGTCATCAGATGGCTCTTCTCACCTCCTCATCACCTGAGAATCTTCCAGGCAGCTGCATCTGGGGCCGGACTGCCAGGATAGCTGACACCGGCCTGATGGGAAACAGTCGGAACACCGCGGTCTAAACTACGAGTGTTCCGACTCCGCAAGCTAAACCACACTTGCCTTAACCACGCAAATGCCTTAACCACGCATATGGGTGTTTAAGGCAATGCGCGGTCTAGCTGCTGGGGACGGAAGCAGGAAGACCTGGCAGGAACAGATCCGCGGTGAGGTAAGTGGGGCTGGGCTGTAGTTTTCTGGGCTGGGGGTAGTTTTCAGGGCTAGGGTGGGGTTCGGAGTAGTTTTTAGGGCTGGGGGAGGGTCGGGTAGTTTTTTTTAATTAGGGGTTAGCTTATTAGGCCTCAGGGCAGGGGGAGGGTAATGGGTAGTCGGGGTTGTTTTTAGGGCTTAGGGGAGGGTGGGGTCGTTCTTAGGGCTGGGTCAGGGCTGGGCTGGGCCAGGTTAAGGGACAGGGTTTTAGGCCTCAGGGGAGGGGAATGGGTAGTCGGGGTAGTTTTTAGGGTTATGGGGAGGGCGGGGTAGTTTTTAGGGCTGGGAGGGGGTCGGGTAATTTTTTAAAATAGGGGTTTGCCTAAGGGCAGTGGAAGGGTTGGGGTAGTTGTAGGGACAGCGCAAGTGGGTGGGAGGGGTTTGAGGTAGTGTTTAAGGGTTAGGGACAGCGTGGGGGTTGGGAGGGGCTAGGGGTATTTGGACCTCAGGGCGGGGAGGGGGGCAGGGGCGTAGTTTGTAGCTTAGGGCTGGGGGAGGGGGGTTGCGACCTTAGCCACGCATAGCCCTTTACCATTCACAAAATTACGTGGTAAAGGCATTCATATTAAAGGGATGCGTGGTTAAGACACATTCGTGGTTTAGGCTGCGTGGTAGAGGCACGTGTGGATTAGCCAGTCGTGCCTCTATCATACTACCCTGCCTGATAGGGTCACTAGTGGTAGGGTGACAACATCTTTAAACAGCAAACAGTAACTCGACAAACGGACCTACCGTTATTGAGTGAACTAGTCATCTGACCCATCTATGAATGTATTCGGGGGAAGTTCCACCCCATATACTCCCCTGAAGATACGCCCCTGCCTGTGTGGCGCACAGGAGGCAGCACATGAACCAGATTGGTGGGAGTAATTAATAGATGCGGATTTCCTCCAAATAACTGGGTCAGGCACTGGTAATGGCTCGAGCCTGTAGGGAGGCCTTTGATCCTCCTGCTGGAGAGCATGGTAATTAGCTAGTCCCAGTAGGGGGGACAAGGGCCCAAAACTGATTATGAGCTGAGTCAGTCAAATATGACAATTCTTAAAGTGTCAGAAGGATTGTAGATATGATGGTAGGGACTATAAATGTCACTCAGATGTATGTTTACCCCAGGACCCTGAAGGCCCAAGTTTGGCAAAACTGTTACTTCAGTGCAGATTTTGTCTACAATGTGTAACACAGTTTAAACACCATAGACCTTTAATACGCACTTCAGACCTACACTATGAATGCCCACTCACATTATACAGCCTATCACAATTCAGTACTAATTCTTGAAGGGTCCCTTCTGTGACAGGCTGCCTGTGCCCTCATAGCAGGCTATGTGAGACAGTAGTATCACATGTGCACACACCTCTGCTCACATGTTCAACATGCAACCAGCCCAGCGCTTCTTACTGTAGCTGTGCAACAGCAGCCTTATCTAAGAAGGTGGATACTGGTGATTAACACTCTCAGTCCATTTACCTGAATTTTCTGTGAATGAGACTCGGGTAGCGAAGCTCGCTCACAGTTAAAATACAGAAACCGGGTAGTCAAAAGCGAAAAATCCAGAGGGATTAAGTAGGTGGAATCGACATTGCAACAAACATCGTCTCCTGATTCTTCTTCTCCTCCCGGTCCTCTTTTCCTCCTCTGCCTGGCCCTCTTACTCCTGATCCTCCACCTCACCATCTTGGCTTTCTTCTTTTTGGTCATCTGGGTTCTGGTTTACCTCTGGGTCCTGGATTCTCCCTGTCTTGGTTCCTGTGATAATCTGTGTTCTCCTTAGGGCCCTGGTCTTGTTTCTCCTGCTCCTCATTCTTATCCTTCTGATCCTGGACCCATTAGCCCAGGTCACTCACGCCTGATTCACCTCCTCCTGTTCCTGGTCCTCCTGGACCTGTTCTTCCTAGTCCTCATGTCCTGTATCCCTGGTCCTGGCCCTCCTATAGCTATTTCTGCTGTTCCTCCTGGTCATCCTGCTCCTGGTGGTCTTGGTCCTAGTCCTCCTGGTCCCCTGATTCTGGTCCTCGTGGTCACCCCAGTCCTCCTGGTATTGATTCTCCTGGTTGTAGTACTCTTCCAGGCCCTAGTCCCATTCCTGCCTCTGCTAGACTTCATTCTGTTCCTTTTCCTCCTGGCCCTCTTAACCCTCATCCATCTGATGGTAGTCCTCATGGTCCCCATGCTCCTCGTTCCCCTGATTCTCCTGGTACTGGTCCTGTAGGACTTTCTGATTTTTGCCCTTCGGGTCTTCTTGGCTCCAGTCCTCTTGATCTCCATGGTCCTGGCCCTGCTTCTCCACCTGGTCCTTTTTGTCCTAAAAATCCTGGACCGCCTTGTGGTTCTAGTCCTGCTGGTGAACTGGCCCTACTCCTGCCCTTATGTCAGATCAGCCAGATACCACCCATGGAGGACAGCCCAGTAAAGCACCTCATCCCAACACCTCATTTGTAAGTCTGTCCTGAGACAGTCATAGCTGTCTCCTCAGCCTCATGGTTTCAAAAACATCCTAAATAAAAAATATATAAATAAATAGATGGTCTTTAGGTCAGCACACTTCATCCATTGCTCTGTGGGTCAGTCATTCGTATTGTGCTTCCATCTACCCCAGTGTACAACACGGGGTAGCAGATTTCACCCATTGGCTCTCATGCACTGTGAGTAATGGCATTTTGCCTGATTAAATACACACATCTGCCTAAAAACAACTCATTGCCAGCGCTGGTGGGCCAATGATTTACTTTTACAAATGTTTTTTTCTTTCCATACATGTCCTTTTATTTTTTTATTATATAAAAGGAGGGGTGAACAGACATAATATTGAGTTGGAAATATCGAGTAGCAGTAATAATATCGTTTTTCAAAATATCGAAGTAATTAATATCGTTAGCAAAAATACTGTTATTAAAAATATCGTTGTTGTATTTAGTGTTATGTATTTTAGTGTGTATTTTATGTGTTCTATTTTTTTGTGTAAGTATTGCATTTTTTTTTAAATATATGTGTTACATTTTTAGAAGTTAATCATTTATTTTTAAGTGAATTTTGCGTTTTAGTTTCGTAGCGGGTTGTGGGTTTATAGGGGAATAGGGTGGGAAGTAATTTAATTATAATAAATGTAATAATAATTTTTATAAGTTATTCATTTATTTTAGTTAATTTTTGCGTTTTTTTTCCCTAGCAGGTTGTGGGTTTATAGGGGAATAGGGTGGGAAGTAATTTAATTATAATTAATTAATAAATACATTTGATTAATTAATATTTATGTATTTAATATTTTATATTGTTAATTGTGGTAATTAATTAATTATTAATTAGTTATTAATTGGTTGTTAGTTATTAATAATTATTTGGTAAATATCTTAATTGTGTAATTTTTTAGGTGCGGGTTGTGGGTTTATAGGGGAATAGGGTGGGAAGTAATTTAATTATAATTAATTAATTAATATTTTTAATTAATTAATATCTATGTATTTAATATTGTTACTTGTGGTAATAATTTATTATTAATTAGTTATTAATTGGCTGTTAATTATTAATAATTAATTGGTAAGTATCTTAATTGCGTTATTTTTTTAGGAGCGGGTTGTGGGTTTATAGGGGAGTAGGGTGGGAAGTAATTTAATAATTATTAATTAATTTATATTTTTAATTATTTGATATTTATGTATTTAAAATGTTATACTGTTAATTGTGATAAATAATTTATTGTTAATTATTTATTAATTGGTTATTAATAATTATTAATTAATTATTAATAATGTTATTTGTGTCTTTTTTTTAAGAGTGGGTTGTGGGTTGATAGGGAGTAGGCTGGGAAGTAATTTAATTATAATATATTTTATTAAATTTATTATAATATTTATTTTAAGTTGTTTTATAGTGTTAATAGTGTGAACTCATTCATTATTGATTGCTTTTAAATTGCTTGTTAATTTTAATTAATTAATTAATTATTAATTAATTATGTTAATAGTGTTATGTTTAACAATATTGGTTGTGTCCTTTATAGAGGAATATGGTGGCAGTTAAATTTTATTAAATTAATTAATTGTTTGATAATTAATTTTAATTATTTTGCTTAAGTGGGAATAGTAAATTATTCACCTATGCAATCCAACACTTTCCCTACTGTTGCATTTGCTGGAGTGGGAATAGTAAATTATTCCTCTCCGCTATCCAACACTTTCCCTACTGTTGCTATTGCTGGAGTGGGAATAGTCATTTTTACCCCTACGCTATCCAACACTTTCCCTACTGTTGCACTTGCTGGAGTAAGAATAGTAATTTTATCCCCTCAGCTATCCAACACTTTTACTACTGTTGCACTCGCTGGAGTGGGAATAGTAAATTATTCCCCTTCGATATCCAAAACTTTCCCTACTGTTGCACTCGCTGGAGTGGGAATAGTAATTGTTACCCATTCGCTATCCAACACTTTCTCTACTGTTGCACTCCTTGGAGTGGGAATAGTAAATTATTCCCCTCCGCTATCCCACACTTTCCTTACTGTTGCACTCCCTGGAGTGGGAAAAGTAAATTATTCCCCTTTGCTATCCAACACTTTCCCTACTGTAGCATTTGCTGGAGTGGGAATAGTAATTTTATCCACTCTGCTATCCAACACTTTCTCTACTGTTGCACTCTCTGGAGTGGGAATAGTAATTTTTACCCCTTCCTTATCCAACACTTTCCCTACTGTTGCACTCTCTGAAGTGGTAATAGTAAATTTTATACTCTCTGCTATCCAACACTTTCCCTACTGTTGCACTATCTGGAGTGTGAATAGTAAATTATTCCACTCCGCTATCCAACACTTTCCCTACAGTTCTACCTGCTGGAGTGGGAATAGTAAATTATTCCCCTCCGCTATCCAACACTTTCCCTACTGTTGCACTCTCTGGAGTGGGAATAGTAATTTTTACCCCTACACTATCCAACACTTTCCTTAATGTTGCACTCCCTGAAGTGGAAATAGTAAATTATTCCCCTACGCTATCCAACACTTTCCCTACTGTTGCACTCCCTGGAGTGGGAATAGTAAATTATTCCCCTCCGCTATCCAACACTTTCCCTACTGTTGCACTCCCTGGAGTGGGAATAGTAATTTTATACCCTCCGCTATCCAACATTTTCCCTACTGTTGCTGTTAATGTAGTGTCAAATGTAATTGTAAAAGATTATAATATTTTAATATTTTAAAGTATTATATATATATTTTATTTTTATTTTTATTTTACTGGTATATGTATATATATATGTATTTATAATTTTTAGTATGTTTCTAACATTTTATAATTTATTATAATAATTATTTATAAATATTATTAAGTAAATTTATATATTATATTTTATATATATGTATGTTTAATTATTTTTAACATTATATTTATTATTTATTATTTTAAACATTTTCTAATAATTCTAACTATGTTTTTTTATTATATGTATTATTTACTTTATTTTACATTATTTTTTAAGCATTTAAAAAAACGATATTTTTTCCAACGATTTTTTGACGACGATATTTTGTTTCTCGATATTTTTGTACTTACCATGATGTAGATAGGACTTCGATATTCTGGACAACGATATTTTTGTCCCGATATTTTTGTACCTTGACATTTTTGTTGTCGATATTCTGTCAGTGATCCAAAAGGAGGACCAGGAGCGCTTATAGGTCCAGCATGCGTGCTCCTATTGTTGTATTCCTCTTAGGGTGTCCGTATATAGGTTTTCCTGTACCATGTCCTTATATAGGCACAATTCGCCCTGCCCTTATGTAGGCATAAAATCCCAGTCCTTATTTAGGCATTAAACCGTGCACTCCAAATACAGGCATGGTCTTCGACATCCGTCCACCCTAACGTCACAACGAGTTCTTGAAGAACAGACCCTTAGGCTTCGGGAGTTTCCCTAGCACAGGACTATTGATTTCTTCAAGGACTCATCTATTATGCATGACCCGTTATACCTTAGGGGTTCATTCATGACGTCTTCCGCTGTCCGATTCACGTCAATGCTAACATTCTGAGGTACCTCTCAGGTATAAATATACCTTCCCTAGCCCCTGTAAATCAGAGGAGACCTCGACTTCAGAGGAGCCCGTTTCCCGGCCTGACGCACTGAGAAGACGCTGTCATCCCTGCACGCAGAGAGTCCAGCTTCCAGTGATCTGACTTCCCTCGCGAGGTGTTGGAGTTCGAGTCTGGCAAGAGATTCCCACCTCTCTCATTCTCAAGGTATGGAGCTTGACTAGATACTTAGAGGGACTCTTGGCATACTAGGCATACTGAGCGTAACATACTCTTAGTATACCATAGTAAGGAATACTTCACCTACTTCATACCTCTCCCTACACCTAGGTTAGGTTAGGTACATTGGGGTAGAACTAGCTTAGAAACGCATCGTATGAGTACTCGCATTTTTAGTCTATGTTATTTATGTAAATGAATATCTACTAAAGATCATGCTAGCGCAGTATTATTTATTTCTACTGCTTACGCTGTACATTATTTATCTTGCATACTGTCTTGTGATCGTAACAGCACATTTTACTTACACGAGAAACAAGACTGTTCAATAAATCTTTTATTGAAACGCCCATCTATTCTTTCTGTGTAACTTTGAGGAAAACTAAGTATGCACGAGTGAGCTGAGTGAAATAGTTATCTATTGTTTCCATGACTCTGGGACACATTCTGATTCTAAAGGGAAACAAAGTGGTCATGTTTTGCGGCTCCCAGAAACTACTCCCTTCTTGTTAATCAAGGAGTTTCTAGTGGCCTCTGAGCTAGCTGGCACAAGTAATTAAGTTTAATATACTCGATAGGGACATACCGACCTCAGTCCTATGTCAAACCTATAGGATATATTATTCCAATGCGCAGAGCCTATTAGGGAAATAGGAGCTACACTACATGGCGCCCAACGTTCGGTAAGGCGGTAATTCAACGCTAGATACTGAGTAACTCAGCCGTGCTTTTTCTCTCAGAGACCCCTACCCATATACTCCAAAAGACGTCTGGAGTGGGCAGGGTTAAGTATCTGCCACGGCTACATAGGGAAGCACCCTATATATTAGCTGTTTGGTTTGCTCAACGTTGAAGGATACAGTGTTCCAAAATATTGTGCACCATATCTTTGTTTCCTTGAAACTTGTTCTACATTTTTCAAAAAACAAAATGCCTGACTCTGACAATGACACCGGAAACGGTGGTGCTGTGGCAAATCCAGCCAAAGCAGCAGTTTTTAACATTACCGGTTTAGATGGAACCGAGGAGGGTGTCATAGACATCCATCCAAACTTAAGAAGAGCCATCACTCTAAAACTCATAAAACACGGCCTACCACCAAGAGGAGGTAGAGCAGTTTTCGTGATAGAGGCACACGAATCCTTTCAGACAGAGGTATTCTATTCATGGGTAATATTTCCTGAATCAAATTCAGTTACAAAACTGTTTCACTTCTACAAAGAAGATGATCCACCAGAGGAATACATTCCTTTCGAGGATATTGAAATTCCATTAACATACCAGGAGCATCAGCTCTGGTTTAAAGGCGCCCTAAAACATCACAGAAACATTACCAAGCTCGGTCCACTAGGTAGACCAGGAGCAACATGGCCGATTCTAGCCGGCTACACACCTCATCCTGAACTTGAAATAATGTCAGACGAGGAACTACTTGTTCAACTACAAGAATTAATAAAAATCTACAGACAATCGGTCCAATATGTCATGCGGACTTTCACAGTCCAACCACCATTAACACTTCCAAATCAAATTCCTCAGCAAGGGAATACACTAAAAATTACACCACAGACTATATACGCAGTCATGGGAAAAATGCCCACAAAACGTGAGCAGGTTCCATTTTGGATAGCTCAAAAAATCACTCAAATCAAAGCAGTATTTCCAAATACTAGCCCGTATGAGAAACACAGAATACAAACAATCAGTTTACCGATGGGGATCACACCACAACTGGAAGACTGCACCACTTGGGGCTCAGTCTTTGCTGCCATCTATACTAAAACACATGGCATTCCGTCAATTGCGGTAATACCTGATGTCCTGAAACAAATTCAAAATGAATACGGGGCAGAGCCTGCTCTAAATTTAGGTATGAAATTACTGAAAAATTTCGACCAGGTCTCAACAATAATATTATCTAATATTAAAGGGGAGGCAGCAGCAGTGGCGATCCGCCAAAAGTTAAGGGAATTTGATATTACAGAACACCAGACTGAGCTACCCAGAATAATTGAACAATCTTATGCAGAATTAGGCAGAGATAGTTTGGGTGGAAGACCAGTGAAGCCGAAACTATCTGAAAGTCCTGAGAAGGACACAATTAAACAAACTCCGACATCTTCTAAAAAGAGGTGGGAGACTAATAAACAAAATTCCAACGAGAAACGTTCTCAATCCCGAGGTAGGTCTCCTCAAAAGGAGCCCTCTGAAAGGAGGTATAACCTCAGGAACAGGGATAATTTGAGAAAGCCTGACAGGTATCAAGATACTGATACACGTTCCTCTCGTACCTTTCAGATCTCATCACAGACTTCGGAAAGAAGAGGACGGTCAGAACATAGAGAAGAACGCGTGAAATCCAAGGAAGAAAAACACGCTCCAAAAAATAAAACAAATCCTCAATTCTCCAAAAAGAAAATAGCAGGTCTGAAGATCAGACATGCCGAGAATACTGAGAACACAACTCAAGAACGGAGAATGGGCTCAGACAATGCTGGACAGTGCAGCAGAAGTCACAATAGCTCACCAGAACCTGAAGGAACTTCTGGAGATAGTGGACTTGAATGAGTACATTACAGTTGAAACTGTAGACACCAGGATTAGTACTCCACAAAAGTTATATGAAATAACACTCCGGATGGAGGGAGACATACCTAGACAGGTGAAAGCACTTTTCTGGGAAAATCTTTCAAGGGGCTATGACATACTTCTATCAGAAAAAGACTGGCCACCACAATTTGTCAGGGAGTGCCCACACGGCGAGGACATTATTATGCCTGCCTTCTCCAACCATATTCCAATACACCTAAAATATACATACCGCAGGAAATGGGCAGTAGCCCAGGCCCCAGCATTATATAAAAATCATGTAGGATGGGATGAGGACTCCCCTCACCATAAAATACATCTGAAACATGAACCAAATGCACCTCCTCAATGAACAATCCTTTGTTTCCTGTCTCCAAACCAGACAACACCTATCGTCTAGTTTTGGATTACAGACACTTAAACACTTGTTCTAAAACTTTTGCAGTACAAAATGCACATAGCACAGCATTAATGAATAACATTGTGTGTAAAAAATATAAAACCACACTAGACATCTCAAATGGTTTCTTTTGTCAAAACATAGCACCTGAAAGCAGGTACTTAACAGCATTCTCCATAATGGGGACCCAGCGTCAATTTTGTTGACTCCCACAAGGGTTCAAGAACAGCCCAGGTTTATTCTCAGCGAGGGTAACGGAGTTACTACAAATTTACGACAATGAGGCATTGTCCTATGTCGATGACATCTATCTGACAGACGATGACCTGGAAAAACACTTGAACAGGGTGAGTACCATTATACTGGGATTCGCCTCTGAGGGCTACAAATTCAACTTCAAAAAGTCCAGAATTGCCCATCTCAATGTCCTATTTTTAGGATATGAGCTTTCAAGTGAAGGCAAGAGCTTGGCAGCTAACTTTCTAGAGAAATGTGCGCTGCTCCAACCTCCGAAAACGCAAAAAAACTTACAATCCATCCTGGGTTTCCTACATTTTGGAAGAACATACATTCTAAATTACGCAGAAAGGGTTAAACCTCTCTACGCATTAATCAAACCTGATTTTTCAATCAAAAATTGGACACAGGAACACACAGAAATCTTGCGTTCACTCCAGGCTAACATGTTAGCAACAAATCACTTACAAACACGCGTAAGTCAACGCAACCTGGTGATCCGAATAATTTCGGGTCAATGCGGATTCACCTACTTAACATTTAATGAGGGTGAAAAAATACCAATCGCATACAAATCTCATTTGTATACACAAGCGGAAATGCGCTTCACTTCAACTGAAAAAATTCTGACGGCAGTTCAAACCGCTGTAGCAAAAGAAAGAGCCTTAGCCCAAGGGAAACGCATTATTGTCGTAACCCCAGTACCAGCTTTAGAAGCGGTCACAAAAGCAAGCATTCCAAATGCTAAAGCATTACATCCAAGATGGATACAATGGGTTAATTCTCTTGCTGCAACAGATGTTGAATATGTTTTTGATCCCGATCTAAAAACACAAGCGTTCCTGCAATATGAACAAGAATGTCCTCTGCCCACTGAAATTCTGCCTCTCGATCAGTACGAATTCATAATTTACACTGATGGATCCGCACAACCCGCAACGGGGGGTAAGCAAGCTTACAGTGCAGCATGTGCAATCGTTAAAGGTCGCATGCGAGCTGGCATCTTCAGACCTATGGTCACAAAAACCCAGTCTCTAGGAGATTGTATAGCTCAGCGAGCTGAACTACAAGCATTCAAACTGGCATTTGAAAGTACAGATCGAGAATTCCCCACACTGATAGTGTGCGATTCCTTTTACTGTGTCCAGTCGTATAATGAATATATACAAAACTGGCTTGAAAATGGTTTCAAAGATGCGAAAGGTGGCACAATAAAGCACAAAACGCTTTGGGAACAAGTAGTTCAGTTGAAAAACGAACTACCAAAGGCTCACGTGATCCACACATTGAGTCATCAACGTGATGGCGTTCACGTTGCAGGGAATTCATTGGCTGATGAAGCCGCAAAGGGAGCTGTTCAGACGGCTTCCGTAGCTGCGATCACTCGTTCAAAAACAAAAATAGACAGTGAGATAATGTTGGCTGTCAATGCTACAAGCAAAGGCAGTGGTGCAGCGTTACCAAAAAAGTTTCCACTCAAGTACTCTTATGTAATTGATGCGAACAGCGTTCCTTTTGCTCGAATCCCTGGAGTGGGGGATAGGGTAATTCCAAACATGGAACGTAGAGCAGCTTTGATTTATGAAGCACATTTGGGGGAGGGTCTGTCACATCAACGGATCTCTAAAACAATCTTGACGTTAAAAGAGATGTACTGGTGGCCTGGGATGAATACAGAAATTCACATCTTCATCAATAACTGCATAGACTGTAAATTACAGCGAGAAAGCCACCAGACACCATGCTACGAATGTAGCCGCCCAGTACAGACACCACTGTTAGACAGCATTAGACTATCTATGCGCATGCGTCCTTCTGGACAAATGCAATCCCACAAATACTAAGTCAAGGTTCCTATGGATATGGCCTCAGCGCTCGGCTGACGCTCGAACTGTTATAAAAGATTTGCGAGTCTTTATCGGCACATACGCAATAGGCATGCTACATTCTGACCAGGGCCCCGCGTTTAGCTCTCGGGCTTACAAAGAAGCCATGGCCAGTCTGGGCGTTGCATTGCGGTACTCCTCTCCATTCCATCCTGAGGGAAATTCGGTTGTGGAAAGGAAAAACCGGGACATAAAGCAGTCTATAACAGCTAGGGTATTAGGCTCGGGTGATGGGTGGGTCAAACATCTTTATGGGGTCCAACGCTCATTAAATAACCTGCCAAGAAGTTCTCTAGGGGGAGTCACTCCATATGAGGTCCTATTTGGGACAAGAATGTGGGTACCAGATCTCGATCACGTAGGCACAGTGGTGGAAAATAAACTGTTTGATATCAAAGATCGTTTGGCTATTTTACAGGAACTCAATGAACAGAGATCAAAACAAAGCAACGTATTCCTGCAGCCAACCACCACTGGGGAAAAACCGGCGGTCCCAGCAGGGCCTGTCTGGATTCCAAAAGTTGGGGATCTAGTCAGAGAAAAGATTGCGGACAAGAAGGAATTTGGACCTTCTTACAGACAACCAGTACCTGTCCTAGCAGTTCAAGGAACAAGAACAGTACTTCTGCCGCCCCTTGCTGGAAGAAAGGAGAAAAGATTTGTGTCCATCGACCTCATCAAACCACAGTATGTGGCCAATACTAAATAGTAGGCCTCGTGGACTCCGACCTAGTAGCAGACGCACTCCTCTCGCTACTATCCAAGAGGATCAGACTGAAAGACTGATAACAATCGAAAATTCAGCTGTAACAGATGAAGGACTAGGCAACAATGCAATGGAACTCATCCCTCTTGAAAACCAAGTAACAGTTCGTCCAAATACACCTGTCTACACCAATGTAGTGAGTGATCAACTGGTTCCAGCGATTTCTACAAATCCTAATGCAATTCCAACAATTGACAGAACTGCTTCTGGCTATTTCAGTAACTTTGATACGTTCTGAGAAGATCCGAGTGAACCTGAAACGACGCCAGCATCATTCAAACTCAAGCAGCAAGTACAAGACTTTCTTCACTTTATGAAAAAGACTTATCTGGTTTCACCATGGATTGAACTCTGGATTATATCTGGACTATTTGTTTTCCTGCTCTGGCTAGCTTTGGTTACAACTGTGAGCGTGCTTATAAGTGGCAGATACATCCATGTGAATACTGAAGGAAAAGACGTGAACGTACTTTTGAAACCTCATAAATCTTCCCATCATGAAGCAAGAGACTTGTCATCAGTGAACATCACAGCCGTTCCTATACAGGATGGTATAGTGTGGGACAAAACAGATTTTGATATCTTTGGCCCGACGGAAAAATTGAACATTCCACATTTATTTAAAATTTCATTAAGTGATCTAATTTCGTCCAGTACCTATTCTGATGATTGGGACTTTGAGACTGTTAATGACATATTGTTTGACCTAGAAAAATCTGCTGCATTTTCTAAAAATGAATATTTAGAGGGCTCATCAGACTATGAACAGCTGTATTGCTATAACCACTATGGTCATCATTATTTGCATAAATCTGCATACCCTAGAAATGTGTTTATGTTTAACCAATGGAAGCATTGCCCTACACCACCACAAGGTAGTTCAAAAACATTTGCTAGTAAGTTTCCATATTTTTCAGGTTACAACACATCTGATCCAGAAACGTTTTCTATAAAAATGTAAACAAAACAGGACTGAAAATTATGTTAACAAATACAAAACAGATTTACTCTGCAGCATTTATTGCCCAACTGTCTAGACAGGGTTTTGACTTATGGAAAGACACAATAGACACAAAAACTGTGTGGGGTACTAAAGATTGGCAAGTGCAGGGATAGAAGCTTTATTTAGAGCCTGTATCATCCCTGAACAAATAATGTTTTTGAATGAAACCGTCCAACAAACATCTTGTCTTGGACTAGCCAAGATCAAAGAGATGAAAACACCTTCTGTACCAACACCTGCAAGTGATAACAATACACAGGCAGCGGTGACAGTTGACAAAATACTACAACTCAACAGATCTAATCCTGATTGGTAAAAATGGTTGATCTGGCCCACAGACACGAACAACTGTCAGGAGAGATTCCTGAATAAAACTCAGGGCTTTACTATTCACAGGCCAGACCCAAGATATGTCCAAAGACAGCATCCGGGGGTAGTAACAACATACAGTGTAGGAAAATTATGCCTTGATTGGCTGCAGAAATCTACACTACAGGATGTGAAACAACACTTATCCTTACTTAAAAACGACGCAGACCTTAGGGAATTCTTGCTTGGACCAAGAAAACCGCGTCAAAAACGTTTCATATATGCCGGCATCTATGCTGCTTATAATGAAGCCTGGAAAGTGTCACAGATGGAGGCCGCAGAACGAATACGTGAACTTGATCGTATTAATTTAGAGAAAACACTCACTGTGGTCGACAATGGGTTAACAACTTTGTCCTCCAGAATTTATTCATTGGATGGCATTGTATCCTCTGCTATCGACATACTAGAACAAGATTTGGCGATGTTACAGCAAGGCCAATCTCAATTACGTTCTATTGTGTTATTAAGCTGGACGCTGCAATCTTTGCGTGCGGGCTATGTGCCTTGGCGTTTCATCAACACGTCAGCTCTGTTTGCAGAATACAATCTAACTGATAAACAGATCGAACTGGCACAAAGAGGAGCAAAGTATACAGTGCTGAGCATTGAAAAACTGGAAAGATTACCATTCACAGTGGCAGAAAAACCAGCTACAGAATGGCTCATTCATGGCAAAATAACGCTACCTGTGACTACTTTTCAGTTTCAGTATTGCCTCAAACAGATGCAAGCAGGCAAATATGAAAGGTTGGGTAAGGAATACATTAAGACATCTTGGAATTTACCGTATACATATAGATGTTGGAGTGGGGATCGTGAAGTGTTTTTGAGCGGTACACACTGTAAAAGTGCACTGAGCGGTTCACTTATATGTCAGGACATTTCTTTACACGGGGCTTGTAATGGTTCTGTGGCAAATTTGTCTTGCCACCAGCAGGGTACACCAGCTGCTGTGATTAATCCAACGTTTGGACAACTTTCTAATGGGAGTTACCTCATGTTGAATGATCAGAGTTGCTGCGGCATGTTGCCAGGCATCCCATATCTAGTAACGTTCAACTCCAGGGTCACTTGCTGTATGCAAGTATTGTTTGCCCCAATAGACACAGTCAGGAGTCGCCTTTGTGGCCTTCGCTGAACGTCTCTTTTATAAGATTTGATACTTTAAGCAGAATGAAAGCCATGCTTTTGCAACAATCAGTGCCTTTAACCTCGGCCAAAGAAACCTATGATCTACAAGTAGCAAGGACTTCGGCTGAGATACAGACTTTAATATGTACAAACTGCCCTATACATTTCATGGAAATGATAGGACGTATCTTTAACATGTCTGATACAAGCGGAATTGTACATGTATTTAAGAGCATCTGTTCCGGTCTGTTAGCACCTTTCCAGGCAATACTCGGAATCATCCCGAACTTTGCACATTCGGTGTTTGGTGGCATACCATTAATTCTAGCACTTGTTGCCGGAATTCTATTTCTCTTCCTGCTATTACGCTATGGCCAGCTTATTCGCCGACATCACTCCGAGCAAAATGGAGAAAGCTCTCCTTGAACGAAAGTGCCGTGAGCGAATAGTACAGCTTTTGGGCATGACTCGTCTACGGGACCTGAATACCACGTGGTTCCTGTCATTCAGACCAATCTGGCAAGATTGCATCTTACCTGTCCTACGATGCCTGCTATGCGGTGAAGAATGCGTGTTAGACACCTGTCTAACATTTCCATCAGCAACGCCAATGGATGTCGATACTCTGCTGGACCCGATTATGGTCCATGCTATGTGTTGTCTCCAGAGGCTACCCATTCTGATGACGGCATTCATTGAGATCTTACAGTCGCTTCCGGCTGCTGCTGAGGTACGAGATGGATCTACAGGCACACAGGTAACAACGGACGCGAACATTGCTGCGGCATCCTATGCTGAGAGCGATGCTTCACATCTCTGTGCAATTAATCTACTACACGAGGTGTTCCAACTGACACCAACTTCAGTGGACGATATTTTGTCTACAGAAATAGATGATCTCATGTTTACACCAGACCCGTACACTGACTCTGATTCAACCCACAGTGTACCAGAGACACAGTAAAATTTGGCCTTCATATTTCAAAAAACTTGGAACTCTTCCAAAAATGGAACTTTTTCCCATTTTTTCGAACTAAATGGCAATTCAATCTGCTTGAAGTAGAACTAGCCTTATAGTACAGTCTTCGCGGTACTTCCTCAGACATTTTGTCATCTTATTTGTCTACAAGAATAATTAATGACATGAAATAACTTTGATTTTGAACAAACTTGTCGATCATTTTCTGTCAAATGTAAATATTACTGCTAATTTCATTTAAACTTGCATTTACTTTCCAAATATATGCCTGAAATGAAAAGCAATGCTTAATATGTACAGTACCTTTTGCATTTTAATATGTTTTTTAATGCTTTTAAGAAATATTTTTTAAATATGCGGTACTCCATTTAATGTTTAGCATTTTAAATGTTTAGCATTTTATTATTATCGTACACACGAAAGTGGAGTGGGTGTTGTATTCCTCTTAGGGTGTCCGTATATAGGTTTTCCTGTACCATGTCCTTATATAGGCACAATTCGCCCTGCCCTTATATAGGCATAAAATTCCAGTCCTTATTTAGGCATTAAACCGTGCACTCCAAATACAGGCATGGTCTCCGACATCCGTCCACCCTAACGTCACAACGAGTTCTTGAAGAACAGACCCTTAGGCTTCGGGAGTTTCCCTAGCACAGGACTATTGATTTCTTCAAGGACTCATCTATTATGCATGAACCGTTATACCTTAGGGGTTCATGCATGACGTCTTCCGCTGTCCGATTCACGTCAATGCTAACATTCTGAGGTACCTCTCAGGTATAAATATACCTTCCCTAGCCCCTGTAAATCAGAGGAGACCTCGACTTCAGAGGAGCCCGTTTCCCGGCCTGACGCACTGAGAAGACGCTGTCATCCCTGCACGCAGAGAGTCCAGCTTCCAGTGATCTGACTTCCCTCGCGGGGTGTTGGAGTTCGAGTCTGGCAAGAGATTCCCACCTCTCTCATTCTCAAGGTATGGAGCTTGACTAGATACCTAGAGGGACTCTTGGCATACTAGGCATACTGAGCGTAACATACTCTTAGTATACCATAGTAAGGAATACTTCACCTACTTCATACCTCTCCCTACACCTAGGTTAGGTTAGGTACATTGGGGTAGAACTAGCTTAAAAATGCATCGTATGAGTACTCGCATTTTTAGTCTATGTTATTTATGTAAATGAATATCTACTAAAGATCATGCTAGCGCAGTATTATTTATTTCTACTGCTTACGCTGTACATTATTTATCTTGCATACTGTCTTGTGATCGTAACAGCACATTTTACTTACACGAGAAACAAGACTGTTCAATAAATCTTTTATTGAAACGCCCGTCTATTCTTTCTGTGTAACTTTGAGGAAAACTAAGTATGCACGAGTGAGCTGAGTGAAATAGTTATCTATTGTTTCCACGACTCTGGGACACGTTCTGATTCTAAAGGGAAACAAAGTGGTCATGTTTTGCGGCTGCCAGAAACTACTCCCTTCTTGTTAATCAAGGAGTTTCTAGTGGCCTCTGAGCTAGCTGGCACAAGTAATTAAGTTTAATATACTCGATAGGGACATACCGACCTCAGTCCTATGTCAAACCTATAGGATATATTATTCCAATGCGCAGAGCCTATTAGGGAAATAGGAGCTACACTACACTATGTAGTGTCAAATCTATCAACAAGCGTATGCAGTTCCTTAAAGGTAGAGAGAGGAGAATATGCGGTCAGTCAGCAACTAAGGAAGAGTTCAGGGGGGGTCCATTCCCTTAGGAACAGGAGCCCTCACACACCTTCATCATAGGGCGTGCTCCTCGTCGGGCCGGCACTGCAATTCCCGACAGGCACCCACGAGGGGGCTCTTTATCGGAGATCTTTTGTTCCAATGCCATATGTGAAGTGTGGGTGTAGGACTGCTTGTGTAGATTGGTGTAGTGAAGTGTATGTGCGTATAAAGGGGTGTGTTAAAATAGACTAAGGGTTCGATTCCGATGTCGGCCGGAAGCGCACCTAACAGTATTCGTCCGGAAAAAATACGAGCTGAACGCGTGTTTTCCGACCGACTCGAACACTCTACCGAACGAACAAGTACGATGCGCATAACAGCCCAGATTCCGAGCGAGCCGTACTTACCCATTCCAGCTCCTGTTCCCCGCCCGAGCCGGATCCGTGAACGCCGAATCGAGTCGCACGGAACCAAATACACAGCACCTTCCGGCCGGACTAGTACGATGCGTCTCCCGTACGCGCCCGAACTCGTCGCTACGTACGGCACGTTTGAGCATCCGGGAGAGCTGCACATAAGCTCCGATTCGCGCCACAAGACGATCCACGGCGACGGAGACGAACAAGCCAGCGGCGAGTACGAGTCGAAGACACGAGAAACCCGAACAGAGACGAACCAACCATGAATCCCATCGCGCAGGTCCTACCAATACTCTACATCTATTACCGGGACCGGCACGGACGCGTACGGCGCAGACGTTAAGTCAAACACCCACAACACAAACAAACGACACGTACCCGAAATATGTCACACACACATAGGGATGCACAAATGACTTACACAAGCAACAGCAGAACCATAGGGGTGGGATGGCCAACACCAATGCCATACACACCCATAGGGGGATGGATGCCTACCACCAACACCACCCTACAACTACCCCTACTCATGGGTGGCTAGATGCCTGCCACCACCCCCCCACTCATGGGGGGCTGGATGCCTACCACTACTGCCATCCCCGCCCATAGGGGGCTGGATGCCTACCACTACTGCCATCCCCACCCATAGGGGGCTGGATGCCTACCACTACTACCATCCCCACTCATGGGGGGCTGGATGCCTACCACTACTACCATCCCCACCCATAGGGGGATGGATGCCTACCACTAACACCACCCCCACTCAGGGTGGGCTGGATGCCTACCACTACTACCATCCCCACTCATGGGGGGCTGGATGGCTACCACTACTACCATCCCCACTCAGGGTGGGCTGGATGCCTACCACTACTACCATCCCCACTCATGGGGGGCTGGATGGCTGCCACTACTACCATCCCCACCCATAGGGGGCTGGATGCCTACCACTACTACCATCCCCACTCATGGGGGGCTGGATGGCTGCCACTACTACCATCCCCACCAATAGGGGGCTGGATGCCTACCACTACTACCATCCCCACTCATGGGTGGCTAGATGCCTGCCACCACCCCCACTCATGGGGGCTGGATGCCTGTCACTACTGCCATCCCCACTCATGGGGGATGGATGGCTGCCACTAACACCACCCCCACTCAGGGTGGGCTGGATGCCTACCACTACTGCCATCCCCACCCATAGGGGGCTGGATGCCTACCACTACTACTATCCCCACTCATGGGTGGCTAGATGCCTGCCACCACCCCCCCTCATGGGGGCTGGATGCCTGTCACTACTGCCATCCCCACTCATGGGGGATGGATGGCTGCCACTAACACCACCCCCACTCAGGGTGGGCTGGATGCCTACCACTACTACCATCCCCACTCATGGGGGGCTGGATGCCTACCACTACTACCATCCCCACTCATGGGGGCAGGATGCCTGTCACTACAACCACCCCTACTCATAGGACGGGTAATGCATGACACAACTAGCATACTCCCACATAAGGACTGTCTGTAAATTACATCCCACCCCCAACACCATGACAAGCGTGTGTGGTCTGTGTCAAATGCATACAACACTGAACATGACATGGAACATACAATGTGACCCCCTGACACATGTGTCACACATAATTGTGTGTGTGGCCTACACAATGCAAGCAGACCATGACCACTGTGGCAATGTGGCCCAAAGCCCCATCACCACAGTGCCCAAAAGGTAAGTGTGTGCACCATAGCTGAAGCACATTTTGAACAGTGTGGCAATGGGGCCCAAAGCCCCATCACCACAGTGCCCAAAAGGTAAGTGTGTGCTCCATAGCTGAAGCACATTTTGAACAGTGTGGCAATGGGGCCCTAAGCCCCATCACCACAGTGGCCAAAAGGTAAGTGTGTGCTCCATAGCTGAAGCACATTTTGAACAGTGTGGCAATGAGGCCCTAAGCCCCATCACCACAGTGGCCAAAAGGTAAGTGTGTGCTCCATAGCTGAAGCACATTTTGAACAGTGTGGCAATGGGGCCCAAAGCCCCATCACCACAGTGCCCAAAAGGTAAGTGTAGTCCTGGTAAAAGCTGCTAAACCAAAAATGCAGGGATTATTCCTGGCCACACAACACCAAACACTACAGTTCCATTGTAGTGCTTGTGTCCCATAGCAACATAGATTGTGTGAGGCAAGCAGTGCAGTGCCAATGACACATCGTTCTAGCCATGTGCACACAAACATCAGCCATGGCGGCCCACATTGTCTACATTCACAAATAACACAATGACAGAAGTGAGCATCATAATGCAGACCCACATATCTGCAGCAATGGACACACAAATGTAGATATCCTGTGGAGACTGTAGATGTCATGTGAACAAATACCATACCATGGCAGCAATGGGACATACTAACCATGATCAATGTGCTGACTGATGACCTAGCAGTCCCAGGGCCAGCAGGGGAAAGCCAACAAACAACATACAGCCAATGGCAAACTAAAGATATGCCAATGCAGTGGTGCAAATGCACAAACACAAACAGGCAGACTCACACTGCATATCATACACAACAGGTGAGGGGGTTGTGTGCCAGTGTCCCCAGGCAAACACACAACACATGAGGAGGCCAGATTCACTAATACACAGATGTCAACACAGTCACATACAAAACTAACTCAGGGATTGGATTCCCCTATGTGGGCAAACAGGCGTTGTGAGATGAGAGGGAGCCCAAATTACACATGTCACACAAACTTGTAGGAACAGCAACAAACACAGCAAGAGACAGAACCACCACAGCACTCCCCCCAGGGACCCCACATTGTGGTGACACTAGCCTGCATGACAATCACACTGTGATGGCAAAGGTAGATATCATCCACACTGTGAACCACAGCCATGTGTCCTGAGCAACAAACTACCATCACACCTATACAAGCACAAAGCACTCAGCATGGCCTGCCAGCCAAGGACAACATGGAGGTAGTGCCCCAGCTGTGCAACAACTCACATTTGCACACACTCAACGACACACACCTTGAACTCCACCAATGTGCAGCAGTGAAGCTCACATGGACTGCTGACATTGCACATGCACCCATGAAAATCCCAGTGGTGGTGGGGGAAATAAGGTGCAGAAACCCATCACACATGGCCAGTCAACAATACTTGTGAATGTCTGACACACTGCACAGTATGCCGTACATGGGCATGACGTCAAATCCACCCCAAACAATGGGATCCTGGCCATAGTCACACACCAATGAAGAAGCCAAGCTGACCCACAAAGGACACACATAGACAACTTCCAACATTGCAGCTCTGACCCTGAGGAGTGGCAGCAGTCACACACACAACGTGTCACAATCACTGAAAGCATACACAAACAGAAAATCACATTACTCGTGTAACCAACAAGTGCCAAGAGGAATCTTGACTGTGTCCCATCTGCATTTGCCCACATCCCCAGCCCTGACAACAAAGACAACTAGGGATGACAACCTCATTAACATTAGTTTGCCATGCACCCACATCCCGGAGAAACCAGGTCCAAGATGCTGGATAAACACAGAACAACTCAGCAAGCATCACAAACAGGAACATCCGTAGGGACACAGCCTGTGTAGGAAAAGGAGAAGGGTACACGCACAGACATGCCTACACAACACACAACACGGGCACAGCCTATATCACGGAATCACGCACTGCCATGAGGGCACTCTACTCCTGTGGAAGGTCAGCTGTGCCAAACCTTGTCTGTGCACGACTCAAACCTGTCAGCAGAACACTCGGTCAGTGAGTCAACAACTACAACACACTGAAGGCTCTGCTCATATCAGCCTGGGCACGGGAGTGTCACGTCAGTCATCTGCATACACCCAAGACACGTGTCAAGCAACTTGCACTGTGTACACAGATGAGTCCTCCAAATTTGATGTGCCAAACTGCATGTCCATTGGAGACGGGCACACAGTCAGGGTACTAGGAACATTGGACAGTGGTAAGCCCACCAGATATGCATCAGTGTAGGACAAAGATGGTAATCTACAAATGCTAAACGTACATCCCTGTGTCAAATGCTGAACATTACACCCTCAGACTGCAGCAAAGGATGCTATAGATCCAGACTAGATTAGGACACATATCCCATGGACCACATGGAGCCCATCACAGCAAAACTTCATTTACCTGATCTGAACACTATTACAACAGCAAATGCATGATTCCACACATCTACATCATGTACCTCCAAAGATTAACCACAAGTAAACAAAAAGAGGCTTTATTCAGCAAGTGTGCAATTCAAATCAAAAGTCCAAAATAAACTAAGGCCAATGGCCAGTCCAAATATACAGTCCCAACAGGGTGATGTGTGACAACTTGTCAACAATTGCTTGCCTGCACAGGTACGGACAGGGGACATCCCCTTGGAGGGGCATACGAGGGGCAGGCCAGGCACCGCAGGGACAGGATCAGGGGATGCCAGAAGGAGGCAGTGAAGGGGAGGTGGGTGCAGGAGTGTCACCGGCAACTGCAGTGGAGGTGTCTGACTCAGGGGGGCTGGCACCACCGCAGGGCTCAAGTCAGATGGTGTTGGTGCTGCAACCACTGCAGTGGGCTGGTCAGATGGAGTGGACTGGGTCCCCAATGCAGTGCCCGAGTCAGACGGGGTGGTTGTGGACTCCACCGCAGTGCATGACTCCAAGGTAGTGGAAGGGGGGCAGAAGAGCTGGGCAGGACAGAGGGGGGACACGGTCTCCACACCAGTGGCACAAACAGGCAGAGCGTCTGGTTTGGGGGTGGAAGAGCAAGTGGCAGGGGGGAGGGCCTAAGCAGTTTGGGGATGCGGTATCGGTGTGTGGGGGAACCTGGGGCAGGGTGTGGCGGTGGAACCTGTGGAGTGGTGGCCTGGGGGATGGAGGTGAGAGACTGGGTGGTTGACTTGCAGGGCGGTGGCGGGGTCTTGCTCTTCCGGGACCGGGGGACTTGCGGGTGGGGGGCTCACTCTGCCTGCGCCTGGGGGAGGGTGTCCGGGGGCGAGGGCACTCCCTCTGTGTGGGTGGACTTCCTCTTCCCCCGGTATGCTGGATCAGCGGGATTGGAGGGGAAGAGGCCGAGGTCACTGAGGAAGAGCTGCTGATCAGGTGGGGTTGCAGGTGAGGCAAGGGAAGGGGTCTTGGAGGGAGAGGATCTTGAGGATTGCGGAGTGACTGTGGTTGCCTGTGTGTGTGTGTGTTCCCCATCCCCTGTGTCTGTGGTATCAGTCCCCTGAGGATGCTTGTGTGCACGTCTTGCCTTTCTCTTGGGTGTGTCTGTGCTGCTCGTGTCTGTGTGTTTGGGTGACTGTGCAGGTGTGCATGTGCTTTGGACAGGTAGGGGGCAGGAAGTGTGGATGGGGCAGAGGTGGGAGGGGTGAGGGACTGTTGGAGGAGGGACACTGCTGCCGTCAGGGAGGAGTCCATGGACTTATTGGTCCTCTGTAGGGCAGACATACCCGTTGAGTTGCCCTCCATGAACGACACCAGCTGTGTCAACAGAGTGGTGTGTGCATGGAGGACACTCAGCATTGCTGTCTGCCCTACATGGAGCTGCTGAAGGAGGTACACAGACTCCTCACTCAGGGCAGCAGGGGACACAGGGGCAGGGGGTGCGGTGCCTGGCACGAAGGAGACACGCTCCCGAGTACGGGAGCCTCCACGGACCTCAGGAATGGGAGCCAATGGGAGGGCGGTGGTGGTGGTGGTGGTGGGGCCAGACAGACTAGCTGGCCTTTGGTGGCTGCTGACACCCGCCTCCACAAGGGAGTCATCCTCCGAGCTGCTGTGGTCCTCAGCTGAGGTGGATGGTGCTGAGGACTCCTCTGTGTGGCTCCCCTCGCCCTCCGTGCCACTGGGTCCCTCTGACCACTCGTCCGATGCTGACCCAGTCTGGCTCCGCTGCTCCTCCTGGTCCATGGAGCTGTCCCCTCCTGTGTCCGTGGATGTATCTGCAAACAATTAGGGAAACAGACAAACATCAGTCACCTGCAGTAAGTACAGCACATTACAGAGCAAGCCCTGGCATCCTTAGTTGAACATTGCCTAAAGGCCCCACACAGATTTGGGGAAGCCAATTGTCAGTCTGATGGTCAACCATGGGACTCATACCCCTCCTGCCCTTGCACCCATCTGTCTGGTGCCTGTCTGATGGTAAGACCCCAGTGCGGACACATGCACCACCTACACAGTTGTTGGACATTGCAGGGAACACGGTGAAGTATGTGAACATGCACACATCACATCTCTTGCCACTGAGTCAGTGCAGGTGTCCGGATAAAGGGATGGCCAGAGTCTAAATAGAAATGCATGTGATGCATACCAGCACCAGACACCTTGATGCACCCATGTCCGGATAGTCAATGCCACAATGGGGTGCATGTTGCACATGTCACTCCCCTGCAGGAACAGTCTCAGGAAGTTTAATGCCATGACACAGGAATGCGTGCAAAGTCATACATTACTGTCTCAAGTCACATGGCCATGGCAGTCTGCCAACAACAGTCTGCACTGTGTCACAATCCGAGGGCATGGGGAATGCAAGTTATGTGACTGACAAGTGCACATGTCCATCCCCCAAATACCACATCATCTGTACTACTATTTGTCCACGTCATACCAACTGGACATATGGGGGACATGAAACACAACTCTCTGAACATGAGCACCTCACAGTGTGCTGTGAATCACAACACAGCTGCCTGAAAGTCACAGTCGCAAACACCTGTGTGCACAGTCAAGTGATCAGACACCTATAAGTCACAGAAGTATCGTCTATCATGGTGACATCTCAGATGGCATGCTGAGCCCTAACCCATAAACATACCAGTAGTCCTGACAACGAAGACACAGCACAATGAGACAGAGGCAGACACCTGAGGGTCCATTTCACTGATCACAACATGCCAGATGATACACGGGAGTGGGAGTACAGAGTGTATTGCATGCCCTGGAGTAGGCATGACTGTCCAGCTCCACCTGTAAGAGGGATGAGTCCTGGACAGTAGGCAGGTGGCTAAGCATGTGTGACACACTGGATACACATACTCCTGAGGCCCAAACATTGTTCCCACCAGCAGCATGGGTGTGTGGCAAATTCCCCAGGGACATGTGGTGAGTCAGAGCAGCAAGCGGACCACATATCAAAGTTACACCCAGATCACATGTCAGAACTTAGGCATTGTGTAAGCAATTGAGCCACCCATTAATCGCACAACATAGTCACGGGAACAAATGCTGTCCCCCACCTTGAGCAAAGCAAAATGCAATGACACAGTCCCCAAATGACACAATTTCCCGACTATAAGGGCCACACATATGCGTATCAGAGGAGAAGTGGGCATGTCACAAATGAGGGACATGGGTCCTGGACCACATGACTGATGTACTGTGGAAGTTTAACCAGGCCAGAGGAGGGCACATAGCATGTCAGACAAAGTGCACAGTGCAGTCATGGACTCACCCCTCCTTGCTGCTGTCTGTCCTTCAGCTGCCCATCCAGGTCAGGGAAGACCACCGCCAGGATCCGGAGCATGTGGGGGGTCAGGGTCCGGTGTCCGCCCCTCCTGCGAGGAGGCGACAGCTTCAGCTGGACCCTTGCGATCCTCCGGGTCCAGCCACGAAGGTCCTGCCACCTCTTCTGGCAGTTGCGGATCCTGCGCCTGTAGACCCCCACGGATCTTACTTTCCGGGCGATGGTCAGCCAAATTTCCTGCTTCTGGTGGGCATCAACCTGTGAGGATGACAAAGTGAAAAGGCCATTACTACACATGCAACATATACGTGCATCACACAGTTGGATATACATGGCTCAATCACAGGGGCATAGGATGTACACAGGCAGTGCAACAATGGCTATGAACAGTTTGCCAGCAGTCACTACATGGTATCATTGCATGGGAAGTAAACCTAGTTGGAATGCACTGTTACTGCACTGTACCAGTTCAGTGCATGTAACTACACACTTTGGGGTGTGACAACTACTCAGTGGGCATGCTAGCCAGTGGTGTGCACACTGAAAGCCCTGCTAGTCAGACAACATGCACAATTAGTGAGGCAGTGGACAGCACACTCACCTGCTCCCCTGGTTTCCCATACAGCTTGCTGTACTGTGGAAGGAGGCTGTCCAGCAGGGCCTGGTTCTCCTCAAGGCTGAAGGCTGGGGCTCTCTCCACAGTACGTGCCATTGCAGGAGCCAGAGGATGCATAAACAGCAGCAGTGTTGGTGGCAGATGTCATCCTGGAGCATGTAGTGCAGGCAAGTGAGCTCTCAGGGGAACAGCCAGCATTATATGTGTGCTGCAGAGGCAGATACTGTCCCATGTGTCCAAAGTGATAGGTCCAAGTCGTTTGCATCTTCTGAATTTGACCAATCCATGGAATAGCAGCACTAATACACGCCCACAGCATCCTTCAAATCTTCAACTTCATGACACCCATGATTTTGCAACATTGTTGTGGCTGGCTAACTGAATTCACTGCATCAGACTCGTTGGAGCTTCGAAAACACGTCCGTTGCCATGCCAGGCCCCAGCCAATGTGTGCGCACCGTTCTGTCCATTGCTGTACAACGCGTACCAGGCATACAACGCGTACCCGCTCACATACAATGCAATGGGCCGACCGGGCACACCGATCGGTCCATTGCTGTACAACGCGTACCAGGCATACAACGCGTACCCGCTCACATACAATGCAATGGGCCGGCCGGGCACACCGATCGGTCCATTGCTCTACAACGCGTACCTGCTCACATACAATACAATGGGCCGGCCGGGCACACCGATCGGTCCATTGCTCTACAACGCGTACCCGCTCACATACAATGCAATGGGCCGGCCGGTCACACCGATCGGTCCATTGCTCTACAACGCGTACCAGGCATACAATGCGTACCCGCTCACATACAATGCAATGGGCCGACCGGGCACACCGATCGGTCCATTGCTGTACAACGCGTACCAGGCATACAACGCGTACCCGCTCACATACAATGCAATGGGCCGACCGGGCACACCGATCGGTCCATTGCTGTACAACGCGTACCAGGCATACAACGCGTACCCGCTCACATACAATGCAATGGGCCGGCCGGGCACACCGATCGGTCCATTGCTCTACAACGCGTACCAGGCATACAACGCGTACCCGCTCACATACAATGCAATGGACCGGCCGGGCACACCGATCGGTCCATTGCTGTACAACGCGTACCAGGCATACAACGCGTACCCGCTCACATACAATGCAATGGGCCGGCCGGGCACACCGATCGGTCCATTGCTCTACAACGCGTACCCGCTCACATACAATGCAATGGGCCGGCCGGGCACACCGATCAGTCCATTGCTCTACAACGCGTACCCGCTCACATACAATGCAGTGGGCCGGCCGGGCACACCGATCGGTCCATTGCTCTACAACGCGTACCAGGCATACAACGCGTACCCGCTCACATACTATGCAATGGGCCGGCCGGGCACACCGATCGGTCCATTGCTCTACAATGCGTACCCGCTCACATACAATGCAATGGGCCGGCCGGGCACACCGATCGGTCCATTGCTCTACAACGAGTACCCGCTCACATACAATGCAATGGGCCGGCCGGGCACACCGATCGGTCCATTGCTCTACAACGCGTACCAGGCATACAACGCATACCCGCTCACATACAATGCAATGGGCCGGCCGGGCACACCGATCGGTCCATTGCTCTACAACGCGTACCCGCTCACATACAATGCAATGGGCCGGCCGGGCACACCGATCAGTCCATTGCTCTACAACGCGTACCAGGCATACAACGCGTACCCGCTCACATACAATGCAATGGGCCGGCCGGGCACACCGATCGGTCCATTGCTCTACAACGCGTACCCGCTCACATACAATGCAATGGGCCGGCCAGGCACACCGATCGGTCCATTGCTCTACAACGCGTACCAGGCAGACAACACGTACCCGCTCACATACAATGCAATGGGCCGGCCGGGCACACCGATCGGTCCATTGCTCTACAACACGTACCAGGCATACAACGCGTACCCGCTCACATACAATTCAATGGGCCGACCGGGCACACCGATCGGTCCATTGCTCTACAACGCGTCCCTGGACAGGTCACACGCATATGTCACCATGCTGGTCACTGGTGAACCTATGCCAGCCACATTTACTTTCCAGGGACTCAGGGGCACACATACAACACCACACCCAGTCCACACTGTATATAAGGCATGTGTGGCAGCATAACCTTATCTGTGTATGGGGGTCAACATGTGGATTTTGGGGTGGCACTTGGGGGCAGACACACCCAGGCTGTGCACGTGTTCATGGGGACAGGGTCCTTTGTGTGTTGTGCACCTGACCACTGTGGTGTGCAACTTTTCATTTCTGAGCATGTGTCATGGTCACATTTCCAGGTTGTGTATGTGTATGACATGTCACATACCCCCAGGCTCACATGTGGGAAGGCATGTACGTCACAGGGTGGCCCATTCCAACAATAGTGATGTCCCTCCACAGTCTGTGTGCATGTTGTGTATCACATGTCTCTGACTCCATGTGCACAATGGGAGACAGTCTCCACATCCACGTGGTTTGTGCATGAACTTTGATGGGTGTGTGTGTGTGTGTCACAGACGTCCATGTCTGTCCTGCAGAGGCTACAGGGGCCACTACCTGTGGGTGTCATGTTTGTTTTTCTGACGTGTACATGATACGCCATGTCATGCCAGTGTCCATGTGGCAAGACAGGGTCCCTGGGAATCTACCTGTCAATGAGCTGTGATGCCTGTGGAGCATCTGTCCAGACATGTCACTGTGGTATGTGTGTGGAACGTGAGAGCAGTTAATGGGTACTGTGACACAGCCTAATGGTGTCCCATAGCACACCCTGGAACCTGTTGTCAACACTTGTTGAACAGAGATGTTAGATGATGTCCATGTAGGTGCCATATATGTCCAAACGGAACGACACACACATCAAGTACTTGTGTTTGTTAATGATGTATCATGTGAAATTGAGTATGGTGAACGGCACATAGGTGGGGTGACTGACAATCTTGCTTTCTTCACCTATGCACTGCAGGGCTCCTGCTGTCCATCGACCATTCCCAGACCTGGCAACGATGGTGGAACGTGACAGCATCCGACGGTACCGCTTCACCAGGCAGCTGATTGAGGATTTGGCAGTGCGGTTGGACCCACATTTGCAGCCTGGCCGGCCGAATCCTACAGCGCTGACCCCCAAGGTGAAGGTGATGGCAGCCCTACACTTCTTTGCCACCGGTACCTTTCAACACACTGTGGCAACTACTGGTGGGATGTCACAGACTATGTTCAGCCGTGTGCTACGCGATGTTTTGGGGGCAATGTTGAGATACCTCAACCAGTACATCTATTTCCCAACACGTCAACGACTCACTGACGTCAAGAGTGACTTCTATGCCCTGGGGAGGATGCCACATGTAATTGGCTCCATTGATGGGACACATGTGGCTTTGATACCACCACAGGCACATGAGCAGGCATACCGGAACCGTAAACATTACCATTCGATCAATGCTCTGGTGGTATGTCTTGCAGATATGACCATCTCACATGTGTGTGCCCGTTTCCCCGGTTCGGCACACGATGCCTACGTGATGAGGAGTAGTCGCATCCCGAGGATGATGTCACAGATGCCGAACCAGCGTGCCTGGCTTGTTGGTGTGTACTGACTTTGTACCATTGTGTGTGTTCTGCTATGTTGTTTTCCGCACACATTTTCAAATCGGCTAATGTGCAATTGTCTGTCTGTAGGTGACTCGGGATACCCCAACATGCCGTGGTTGCTGACACCCCTCAGGAACCCTGTGACACCAGCCCAGATGCGCTACAATGAGGCACATGGTCGGACGAGGAGGGTGATTGAGCGGACCTTTGGTCTCCTGAAGAGCCGCTTCCGCTGCCTGGACAAGACAGGAGGGGCCCTCCCATATGCCCCAGCAAAGGTGTGCAAGATTGTCATCGTCTGCTGCATGCTACACAACCTGGCAGTGCGGAAGGAGTTGCCTCTCATCCTGGATGACGATGACCAACGTCCGCCACCTGTGGAAGATCCTGGCCTGGGTCACGATGCCAGTGAAGATGATGATGATGATGATGTCCGCACACAGCTCATCACCAACTTCTTCAGCTGAATGTGAGTCTCCAGAGGGTTGTAATGTCAATGATTTGAGTTTGCATGATATGTGTGTGTGGTGCTCTGGTGCTGTTTGAGTGTGGCCATGTGCTACTTGACTGGATGCGTGCAGCGATGTGTCCTTGCAGGTGGTCTGTACTGCCCAACAGTGTTGACATGCTAACTTGGTTTTGTGTAGTTATCTCGTGACATGTATTAGACATGAGTATTGCCGTTCTGTGCTGTTCTTCAGTGGTTTTGACTGTGTGTCATGTCTGTCCTTCACAGGGTGCTGCCGGAGTTGTCTGATCAACTTGGATCCCCCGAATCCATGATTCAACTTCCAAGGTGGAAGCAGTCGTTTCCCTACAGGTGATGTGCCACACACCCCTGGACTTTCTATCTTCTGCACTTTTTGACTTTGTGGCCACAGCCAGGTTGGATTAGCTTGCATTTGTAGTGGAAACAACATGTTGCAAATGTGTAATAAACCTGTGCTTCACTTTGGGATGTGCGTTGTCTGTAGTCACACATCTGACTGACATTTGCTTACTGCACCTGTAGTCTAGTTGACAGTGACTGTGAATAGGTGGCGTGTCTGTGCATTCCACTGTATTTAGTTGCAACATCAGTATAGGTGATGAGTCTGATGGCCCTGGTGTGTATGTGTTGTGTGGCCCTAGTGGTGTGTCTCCCTCATATGTGTCACGTCGCCATGACTGACATGACGGTGTTGGACTTGCTGTAGCAGTTAGCATGCACAGTGTCATTTAGCAGATCACCATCTACATGACAAAAACCACGTTGGAATCACAACAGAGGCAGATATGGTGTATTGGTGAGTTTATTTACATACAGGTGTGAGGATGGTGCACAGGATGGTGGGTGCTGTACATAGAAATTGGAATCCAAAGTTCCCATGTGTATTGGAAGTCTTGGTAGCTGAAATGTCCAGAGTAAAGTCCACAGTCATCTGATAAATTTGGCCAACTAGAGCTCCCCATGTCATGTGGGAGAGTTGGGTTGGCTTCGACAGGGCGTGCAGTTTGCACACAGAGGAAAAGTTCCAGAACAGGTGTTGGCTTCCTGGGGGATGTAGATGGCCATCGGCCTCTCAGTTTGGCCTCCTCGGACGGCCCCTCTTCTTGGGGGGGACCCTCAGGTGCAGGCTGCGGCGGTGCAGGGGACTCTCTGCCAGAGTCCTCCTCCCTCCCTGTGGCATTTGCAGTTGTTTCAGCAGCAGTTGTTGTGGGCACACAGGGAGGTGAGGCCATGTTGGTGCTGATCTGGCGGAGGCATGTCAGTATGTCCCTATGCACCGCTGTCAGTTGTTCCAATGTGTCCCACTTGGACTCCATGCCAGACATGTGTGTCTCGACACGTGACATGTGTGTCTCGACATGTGACAGTGTGTGTCGACACGGGACATGTGGGAGTCCAAGCGGGCATGATGGGCAGCCTGCTGCTGTTGTATGTCCTTGAGGATCCCCACTACCTGGCTGACCTCTCCGGTGCTAGTCTGGTACGCATCCGCGATGCGTGCCAGTTGTGGGTCATCATGCAGTCCAGACCCCTCTGCAAAGAGCGACCTATGTCTACCACCCCTCCCACCACCCCTGACGACACGTGCAGGACCTGCGGTGGCACGCACAGGTGACCGTGGGCCCACTTGGGTGTTGTTCCTGGGCTCGTTGTCACCAGCTCCAGTTTGGGCCTTTGTCCCTGCGCTGTTGTCATCTGTGGTCCTTGGTCTGTCCGTGTTGGCAGGGGTGGCCTGTGTGTTGGCAGTTGTTGGAGGGGTGGGTGCAGGGGGTGCAGATGTTGGTCCTGCTGGTGCTGCATGATGACTCACACCGGAGGGTCCAGCTGGTTCTTCGCCATCCGAGGAGTGCAGTGGCTGATCCACACCAGTGAGCTCAGTGTTCCCCGGAGCCTGGGACAGGGACTCCTCCTCGTCTGCTGCTGTGTCCCCATCATCACCTGTTTTGGGGAGAGACACAGATTGTATGTTATGTTTCTACTGGCATCAATTGTTCAAACACCTGACAGTTGTGACTGTACCTCTGGATGTGGGCCAGGACATTGCATTCTCCTAAATTGTGACAGTCAGAGAGTGATATTGGTGTAGCACATTGTCCTGCCAACCTGTGGCATGTCAATGTGTATGTTGAGGTGTGTGCATGACCAGCATTGGTGGTATTTGGTTGCCATCCAGGCCTCCTTCTCCCCCAGCCCAGTTATCCCACCATGAAGCGTGCTTCCATTGCAGGGAGTGCAAGTTGTCTTTCAGGATGTCAGTCAGTGGTGTCCTGCTGTTGGTTGTTGCACAGTTCCCAGCAGGGCCTTGTGCTCCCCCAGCAGTACCCAGTGTCAGCCATCTTGTGAGTCCTTTTCCACTCCCTGTGATGTGAGCATGGTTGAGAGTGGTGTTGATGGGCCAATTGTGAGGGTGAGCAATATCTGTGCCTACAACTCCCATCATGCTATTGCCTCCACCCCCTTCCCAGCATGCCCATCCTTCCTTCCTTTTGACTCTGCTTCCCTGTGGGGTGGGGTGCCTGTGCTGACAGGATGGCTGGGAGTGTTGTCCTGGCAGTTGTTTGGCTACAAGTCCCAAGAGTGTCCCTGTGCTTCACACAGCATAACCCAGGGTGGTGGTTCTTTGTGGGATCTTCAGTTAGGATGTGAGGCATTGCATTCTCCCAGGTGGGTTATGTGGAGTTAGTGTTGAGGGTGTGTGTGAGGGGAGGTGCTTGTAACTATGGTCAGTGCTGTGAGTCCTCCTTCCCACCCAGCCAGATATCCCACCATGGGACGTGCTTCCATTGCAGGGAGTGCAAGTTGTCTTTCAGGATGTCAGTCAGTGGTGTCCTGCTGTTGGTTGTTGCACAGTTCCCAGCAGGGCCTTGTGCTCCCCCCAGCAGTACCCAGTGTCAGCCATCTTGTGAGTCCTTTTCCACTCCCTGTGATGTGAGCATGGTTGAGAGTGGTGTTGATGGGCCAATTGTGAGGGTGAGCAATATCTGTGCCTACAACTCCCATCATGCTATTGCCTCCACCCCCTTCCCAGCATGCCCATCCTTCCTTCCTTTTGACTCTGCTTCCCTGTGGGGTGGGGTGCCTGTGCTGACAGGATGGCTGGGAGTGTTGTCCTGGCAGTTGTTTGGCTACAAGTCCCAAGAGTGTCCCTGTGCTTCACACAGCATAACCCAGGGTGGTGGTTCTTTGTGGGATCTTCAGTTAGGATGTGAGGCATTGCATTCTCCCAGGTGGGTTATGTGGAGTTAGTGTTGAGGGGGTGTGTGAGGGGAGGTGCTTGTAACTATGGTCAGTGCTGTGAGTCCTCCTTCCCACCCAGCCAGATATCCCACCATGGAACGTGCTTCCATTGCAGGGAGTGCAAGTTGTCTTTCAGGATGTCAGTCAGTGGTGTCCTGCTGTTGGTTGTTGCACAGTTCCCAGCAGGGCCTTGTGCTCCCCACAGCAGTACCCAGTGTCAGCCATCTTGTCAGTTGTTTTCCACTCCCTGTGATGTGAGCATGGTTCAGAGTGGTGTTGATGGGCCAATTGTGGGTGTGACCAATATCTGTGCCTACAACTCCCATCCTGCTATTGCCTACACCCCCTTCCCAGCATGCCCATACTTCCTTCCTTTTGAGTGGACTTCACTGTGTGTGAGTGTGACAGCAATGGCAAGATGGCTGACAGTGTGGTCCTGTTGTTTGTTGGTGCCCAGTTCCCAGCAGGGCCTTGTGCTCCCCACAGCTGTGGCCAGTGTCAGACATCTTTGAAGTGGCTTTTGACTCCCTGTGAGGTGTGCATGCTTCAGTGCTAACTTGCTGGGCCATGTGGGTGTGAGATGTTGATCTGTGACTACCACTCCCATCATGCTATTGCCTACACCCCCTTCCCAGCATGCCCATCCTTCCTTCCTTTTGAGTGGACTTCAGTGTGTGTGAGTGTGACAGCAATGGCAAGATGGCTGACAGTGTGGTCCTGTTGTTTGTTGGTGCCCAGTTCCCAGCAGGGCCTTGTGCTCCCCACAGCAGTAGCCAGTGTCAGCCATCTTGTCAGTTGTTTTCCACTCCCTGTGATGTGAGCATGGTTCAGAGTGGTGTTGATGGGCCAATTGTGGGTGTGACCAATATCTGTGACTACCACTCCCATCATGCTATTGGCTACACTGACTTGACCAGCATACACAGAATTCCTTCCTTTCAGTGAGCTTCCCTGTGAGGTGGTGTTCTAGTGGTGGGTAAATATCTGGGAGTATTTGTTGGTTCTATTTGTGCCACTGCCTTGCTGTATTTGTTGTTAGGTTTGTAGATGTCATGACACAGTTACATATCACTATGAGATGGCAGGTATTGTGTTTGTCTGACTAGCATTCACATCTTGGGATGGATATCTTTTGGTTGCTGTGTATTTGCTAAGTGTGCATGGTTTGCCTATCCCCTTGACTGTGATGTGTGTGTGTTGTCACACCATATTGTGTATATTAGTTGTGTACTCACCAGGCTCTGGGATGTCTGTTAGTCCGTATACGCTCACTGGTGGTAGGATGGCCCGCACCTTCTCCTCCCAGGGCCTGAGGTATACTGGTTTTGCAGGAGGGCCACTGCCGGTGTGCTGGCTGAGGAGGTAGTCCTTTTTGAGTAGGTCCCTGACCCTCCTGCGCACATCATACCACCTGTTCTGGATGTCTTCCTTTGTGCGCAAACATGGTGATTGTGCGTTGACCCTGTCGACAATCCTCGCCCACATCTTGGTTTTCTGCGACATGGGGGTCTGTTGTACCAATGTACCAAACAACTGTGGCTCTACCCTGAGGATCTCGTCTACCAGGACTTCCAATTCACAATCTAGGAACTTATGGTTCTTCTTTGGGGGCATGGTGATGGGTGGTGGTGGTGATTGATGTGTGTGTGTGTGCAAGTGGGGGGTGTGAGTGTAGGTTTAGCTGGGTGTGTGTGAGGGTGCTATTTGTAGGTGTGGTAATGGTGTGTGGCTTGTGTGATGTATGAGCTGTGAGTGTGTCTGTGGTTGCTGTGTGATGGTGTTCTGTCTGGCAGGTCAGTGGAATTTGCAAGGGATCATGGTAGGGATTTGTGGCCTTTATGTAGGTGGAGTTGGAGGTGTGTGCTTGTTCCATTTTTTTTTCCTCCCTGTATTTATTGGCTTAGTGGTTGCTTGTTTGGCCCTTTTTTAAAAAAATATTTCCTTGGTGTTTTTGGTGCATGTAGGAGTCGTTCTTGTGTCCGAGTAGGACGCTGCAGTTGTCTGGTGCGATCTTGTCCGACTCGTTCCCGCTGTGTGTCAGCTAGGTTTCATATGCGGCGTACGAGTCGGTCGCGTAGTATTGGGTTGCTTCGGCTGGGTTTTGTATGCGTGTCCGTCGTACAGCTTGTGCTCCGGGCGAGTCGGTCGTGTTTTGCACGCACAGCATCGTACTACGCGGGTCGGAGTTCGCGGGTACGTTTCGTTCGGGTTCAATCCGAGTGCGTGTCGGTCGGTTCGTTTCGCGTGATTTCCCGGCCGGATGGCTTGTTTCCGTCCGGCTCGGTCGGTCGTTTTGTATTCCGTCCGAGTCTGTCGGATTTCACATGCATTTCATCGTACTACCCGGGTCGTGCGGCGCCGGTCCGAGTCGGTCGGACTAAATTCCCGTACCGAGTCGGTCGGTATGTTTTCCGGCCCGAATCGGAATCGGCCCCTAAGTAGTCCTCCAAAAAGTTTTTAATCAGTAAGTCTACTTGTCTAATTAAAAACGGGGTGGCTAACAGTAGAGGCAATGATCTCTGATAGCTCAAGGGGCAAGGGGTCAACATTTTTCTTGCCGTAGGTTGTCAATAATGATCATTTGGCAGTTCGTCAGGACCGATTATTTCTAATCTACACAGTGGTTGGAATCTGGGGTCATATCAAGGATTATCCAATCATAAAACAACCTAAATGTGGTGTGCCTTCAAATAGTGTTTCCTAAAATGAAAAGCTAACCTGTAATAGAAAGTAAAACTATGAAAACAAGTCACATGCGTAATGCTGGTAATCATGAACATATTCTCATCTTAGTGCGACATCCGTAAAAATGTTCAACATGCTGCAATCAGTGTTGGTGCAACTAGCACAGTGACAAACAAAACACATAACAAACAAGTGACACACTCAGGAGTAATAGCAGGCATTAGATTTCACACACTGTGACACAGGAGGTCAAACAACTTACTCAGTTAGGGTAGCACTTCTGCCTCCTTGAGTGGTAGCAGAGAAAACACTAATTTAGCGTGCTAAATTGCAATGAGGAGAAGTTGTAGTAGAATTCTGTGTACTGCAAGGAAGTCCTGTAAACAAACCATATTGTGGTACTTACACTGTCGTAATGAAGACTCCACAGGACGACCTACCCAATCTCTGCTGCCTTGGGAGGGGAGGAGCAGGGAAACTGGGTGACTTAAAAATGCCCCTGGTCAGTTGCGCTCAGGTGATTCCAATGCCCATGCTACAAAGCAATAGACCGGGACACGGAGGTAAAAATATGGGCGCCATCTTAAGTGAACTCGGAGACATCAAAAGTAGTATGAGATGTTCCTGATCTCATTGGTAGCCAAAAAAACATCTGGATATTAAGGTAAGTCCCCTTAAAGAATCCCCTGGGGCCGTCTCAGCATTAATACTGGTTCACAGGACCAGGAACGTGTTGGTCGCGCATGCGCGATCATGAGCGTATGGACAGGCTAACACCCTGCACCATGATAGAGCGGGGAGGGGGCGGGCCGAATGCCTAGTGTTTCAATGAGAGATGCAGTGGAAATGTGGCATACAGGAAAGCAGCGGAACAGGCTAGCAACCCGTGCAATGGTGGGGGAGAGGGGGGGAGGTGGTTGAAGTGCCTAGTTTCTCAATGAGGCATAGAGGAGAGCGCTGGTACACATCAGCCAGTCTGCATGGGCACAGGTCAATCTCCTCTGGGCACCATCTAAAAAAGGAGGTAGGTCAAACAATGGTATGGTGGACATTGACACCATAGATATTAGGGCCCAAAAGAAATGGCCTCAGAGGGTAACAACCTCCATTGCTGCAGCGGGAATATACTTAACGAGGTGTAAAAAATAAATTACTAATTAGAGAAATACAGAAACAGTGCGGTATCCAATAAGTTGAACCAGAGATATGAGTTTTTAAAGTTTTAGGAAAAAATAGTTGCATGAGCCAAGATGCGCCAACTGCATGTATCTGGTTGCGCTGGACTGGTACACAGTCACAAATTCGGCCCAACTGCAATGGAGTGTGAGCCAGGTACAGGACTAAGTGGTATATTTACTAGTAAACTGTCAGAGCGCGGCGTTAAGCTAAGAAGGCTAACTGCGCTCCGACAGCTTCCAAACACAGGGATGTATCATATTCACAAGAATATGGTGCACCCTTGCCTTTCCCTTAGCGCTGGTGCTAAATGTAGCTGTCTAGCGCCAATGCAGGCACTCTTGCACCATTGCACAAGGGTGCCTGCGTTGCAGGGAAAGATTGTTTATGTGCAGTGAAGGTGTTCCTTCCTGCACATAAACAATCAGTAATGGTGTTTTGTAACTTCTATGTGTGCTGCAGAATGCAGCGCACACAGAACTTGCAACTCGCCATTTTTTTTTTTTTAAATGATTGTTTATGCGTAGGGGGGACACAATCCTACACATAAACAATCAATGGCTGTTTCTATGTGTGCTGCACAATGCAGCACACATAGAAAGAACAAAAACGAGGAGAAATAAAGCATTTCTCCTTGTTTCGCCAGGTTAAGACAGGGTTTTGGCGCTTGTCTTGCTTCGCCCTCAAAAATACCACTCCCACACGATGGCCCAAACACGACGAAGCACGTGACATACAACACAACAACACCTAGAAAGGGGTTTCACTTTACAAAATGAAACACATCAAAGACTCTCTTTTTAGAATGAGGCTTGGGGTTTTATTTATGCAATGCTCTCTAACACAAAGGCTTTCCCGGATGTCAAATGAACATATTCAAATGTGTATATATATATATATATATATATATATATATATATATATGTCCTCTGGCACTACAGCGCTGCCCCATATTTACGCCTCCCTTGTAAATATGGGGCAGCGTCAAAATCAATGGGTGTTGCAGTGGAAAACCCACAGCAACACCCATTGCCAACCCCTTTCACGTTAAGTGGCTTAACGCTGCCTTGTGAATAAGGCGACACCCCTCTCGCCACAGGACCATCGGAAAAAGTGACTTCCTGTGGCGATGGGGGCTTGTAAATATGCCCCCAAGTTAGTCCCACTGGAAGTTTTACCTTTTGACTTACATGCGTGGTCTGTGCTACTCTGCGCTGTTCTGCATTGCTTGGCGTCAGATCTGGTGAAGCCTATGGTTAGGAACTGCGCAGCTCTGCATCGGATCCGGTGAAGCTTTCAGTCAGGAGCTCCACCGATCTGCAGGGCTCTGTGTCACTCAGCGTCAGATCCTGTGAAGCCTTTGGTTAGGAGCTGCACGGCTCTGCTTTGGATCCGGCAAAACCTTCAGATAGGCTGGGAGAAGTGCACTCTGACTCCAGCCAAGGGTCAGGGCCCTGAGGACATCACTTGGGGGTCAGGAATCATTCCCACAGAGGCCAGCAGATGGGACTAGGTCAGGTCCAGTTGGGTCTGATCAACTGTGAAGCATGAAAAGGCCTCTGGAACTTGAGGTATCCCTGTAAATTACACAGGCGGTCAGCCAACTGACCCTTGTAGTTACTTCTGCGGTTCTGGGTTCAAGCTAAGCAGGTCCAGTCTTCCTTCAGGCTAGTCCTTCTTCTGAGTCTTCACAGTTTAAAGAGTGTCCTGATTTCAGGTTTTGTGGATGCCAGTATGACGCCCAATGCCAGCCTGTGGGTTGGGAGGGGGTGCCCCTTTCTCTAACTCTAAAGCTGGTTGTGATCAGTTTCCCCCTTTTGATTTGATTTGAGATTTATAAAGCGCAGCAGTCACCCGAAGGCATCAAGGCACTAGAGACCAGCCGTACATACCCAGGAAAATAGAAAGAGACAGAAACTCCAGCTAAAAGCTAGACTGTGAAAAGCCAGGTTTTAAGGGCTTTTCTGAAGGGGAGCAGAAGGGGGATAGATCTGAGAGCAAGGGGTAGGGAATTCCAGAGTTTGCTTGCAGCCACCGAGAATGCTCTGTCCCCCCACTTCTTCTTCTTGGTTCTTGGTACAACCAGTTGCATCTGGAGCGAAGAGCGCAGTGGTCTACTGCGAGAATGCCAATTGAACATAGTCTTCAACCTTGAAGGGTAGGAAGCATGCAGCGATTTATGAACCATACAAAGTGATTTGAAGCTAGTGCGTTGTTCAATGGGGAGCCAATGCAGAAACTCCAGTCCCTTCCTGGCAGATTGTTTCCTGGGAATGTCCAGAATGAGTCTTGCCAGAGCATTCTGCAGTACCTGGAGTTTGTGCTGCATACTCTTATTGGCGGCCAGGTGTAATGCATTACAGTTATCAAGTCTGGACATTACCAAGGCCAGTGCTACCTGTACCCGAGCTGGTCGTTGGATAAAAGGGAAGATTTTTTTTAACATCCTTATGAGCCAGGAGCATGTAGAGACGGTACGATTCACTTGGATATTAAAGCTCGGTTTGGCTCTAGCCTGGCTAGTGAAACAAAGGCTGAGGCAGGCCTGCTGTCAGGCTCTTCTGTGCGGGCCAGGACAGGCCCCTTTGAAGTTTAATCATCACTTGGGCACAGCTCCTCCCCAACCATTCTATAATGAAGACCCTCACCTCCGCACACCCAGGTCCTTTGTCCACTGTGTGTGAGAAATGCACATCACACCACAGGAGAGTCATTAACAGCCAGGTGACCGTGGACACTGGCAGAAAGGCTATGTGGCTTGGGCAGGAATATGTCAACTTTCTAAAAGTAGCATTTTAAAAATAGTAATTGTTAGACATGGCTTCTTTCGGCGTGTTTCCCCTGTCTTTTTGCTTCTGACCTTCTGGTTTTGGTCTTACTCTGAAGCAGCCCAGGAAGGTGATCTGGACTGATTCCTGCCAAACAGCTTTTGATGCCCTGAAGGCAGCCATGTGCACTGCGCCTGTGCTCAAGGCACCCGACTTCTCCAAGGAATTCGTAGTGCAGACAGATGCTTCAGAGCATGATGTATTTGTGATGCTCTCACAACTGAACGACGAGGGCTTAGACCAGCCTGTAGCCTTCCTTCGCAGGAGGCTACTCCCCAGGGAACAGAGATGGAGTGCAATTGAGTGTGAGGCTTTTGCTGTGGTTTGGGCGCTGAAGAAACTAAGACTCTACTTGTTTGGGACTCACTTCCGAGTTCAGACCGACCACATACCTCTCAGATGGTTGATGCAAATGAGAGGTGAGAACCCAAAACTGTTGAGGTGGTCCATCTCCCTACTGGGAATGGACTTTACGGTGGAACACCGCCCTGGCTCAGAACATGCCAACGCTGATGGTCTCTCCAGGTTCTTCCGCCTTAGTGAAGAGAAATCCCAAGAGGGTGGGTAGATCTCCCTACTTTCAGCTGGAGGGTACATGTGTTAGTCCTGGGATCTTTTGGCGTGTTGCCCCTTTCTTTTTGCTTCTGACCTCCTGGTTTTGGTGCAACTTTGGATATTGTTTTTGCTGGTTTAGTGTTTTTGCGCACTTTAATACTGCTGATCAGTACTAAAGTGCAAGTGCTCCTACTGTAAATTGTGTTTATGGATTTGTTGTATTCTGCTTTAGGTGTCCGTATATAGGTTTTCCTGAAACATGTCCTTATATAGGCACAATTCGCATTGCCCTTATATAGGCATAAGATCCCAGTCCTTATTTAGGCATTAGCCATGCTATCCAAATACAGGCATGGTCACTTACATCCGTCCACCCTAACGTCACAATGAGTTCTTAGAAACCAGACCCTTAAGCTCTTGGGAGTTCCCCTAGCACAGGATTATTGATTTCTCCAAGAACTCATTCATTATGCATGAACCGCTATACCTTAAGGGTTCATTCCTGACGTCTTCCTCTGCCCGACTTTACGTCAATGCTAACATTCCAAGGCACCTACCGGGTATAAATATACCTTCCCTTGCCCAAGCAAGTAGGAGGAGACCTCGACTTTAGAGGAGCCCGTGTCCCGGCCTGACGCACTGACAAGAGACGCTGTCATCCCTGCTCGCAGAGAATCCAGCTTCCAGTGTTCTGACTCCCTTCGCGGGGTGTTAGAGTTCGAGACACGGAAGGAGATTCCCACCTCTCTCATTCTCAAGGTATGGAGCTGACTAGAACCTAGAGGGACTCTTGGCATACTAGACTATAGCATACCATACTATAGAATACTTCACCTACTTCTTACCTTGCACTACACTTAGGTTAGGTACACTGGGGTAGAACTAGTTAGAGAAGCATCTTATGAGTACTCGCATTTTTAGCTTATGTTATTTATGTATATGAATATATGTGTCATAGCTAAAAGATAATGCTAGCGCAGTATTATTTCTTTCTACTGCTTACGCTGTACATTGTATATCTCGCATACTGTCTTGTGATCATAACAGCTCATATCTCTTACACGAGAAACAAGACTGTTCAATAAATCCTTTTATTGAAACGCCCGTCTATTCTTTCTGTGTAACTCTGAAGAAACTAAGCATGCACGATTAGCTGAGTGAAACTGTTATCTATTGTTTCCACGATTCTGCGAGTGTTCCGATTCTAAAGGGAAACAAAGTTGTCATATTTATGCGGTTGCCAGAAACTACTCCCTTCTTGTTTACAAGGAGTTTCTAGTGGCTTCTGAGTTAGCTGGCACAAAGTAATTAAGTTTAATATACTCGATAGGGACATACTGACCTCAGTCCTATGTCAAACCTATAGGGTATATTATTCCAATGCGCAGAGCCTATTAGGGAAATAGGAACTACACTACATGGCGCCCAACGTTTGGTAAGGCACTAATTTAACGCTAGATACTGAGTAACTCAGTCGTGCTTTTCTCTCAGAGACCCCTACTCACATACTCCATAAGACGTCTGGAGTGGGTAGGGTTAAGTATCCACCAAAGCTAAATAGGACAAAAACCCTATATATTAGCTATTTGGTTTGTTCAACGTTGAAGGATACAGTGTTCCAAAATATTATGCACCTTATCTTTTGTTTCCTTGAAACTTGTTCTACATTTTTCAAAAAACAATGTCTGACACCGAGAACGGTGTAGCTGCGGCTGACCCAGTCGTAACAGCTTTTAATTTTACAGGTTTATATGAAACCGATGAGGGTGTTATAAACATCCATCCAAACTTAAGGAGAGCCATCACTCTAAAACTTATAAAACACGGCCTAACACCAAGAGGTGGTAGAGCAGTTTTCGTGATAGAGGCACACGAATCCTTTCAGACAGAGGTATTCTATTCATGGATAGTATTCCCATAATCAAATCCAGTAACAAAAGTATTTCACTTCTTTAAAGAAGATGAACCACCAGAGGAATATATTCCTTTCGAGGATATTGAAATTCCACTCACATACCAGGAGCATAATCTCTGGTTTAAAGGCGCCCTAAAACATCACAAAAACATTACCAGGCTCGGTCCACTAGGTAGACCAGGAGCAACATGGCCGATTCTAGCCGGCTACACACCTCATCCTGACATCGGAGAAATGTCAGACGAGGAATTACTTACTCAACTACAAGAGTTAATAAAAATTTACAGACAATTAGTCCAATATGTCATGCGGACTTTCATAGTCCAACCACCAATGACCATTCCAAATCAAACCCCTCAACAGGGAATACACTAAAAATTACTCCACAGACTTTACACGCAGTCATAGGTAAAATGCCCACAAAACGTGAACAAATTCCATTCTGGATAGCTCAAAAAATTACTCAAATCGAAGCAGTATTTCCAAATACTAGCCCTTATGAGAAACACAGAATACTAACAATCTGTTTACCAATGGGGATCATACCACAACTGGAAGACTGCACCACTTGGGGCACAGCCTTTGCTGCCATCTATACTAAAACACATGGTGTTCCGTCAATTGCAGTAATACCAGATGTCCTGAAACAAATTCAAAACGAATACGGGGCAGAACCTGCTCTGAATTTAGGTATGAAATTACTGAAAAACTTCGACCAGGTCTCAACAATAATATTATCTAATATTAAAGGGGAGGCAGCATCAGTGGCGATCCGCCAACGCTTAAAGGAATTTGATGTTACAGAACATCAACATGAACTACCCAGAATAATAGAACAATCTTATGCAGAATTAGGCAGAGATAGTTTGGGTGGAAAACCATTGAAGCCAAAACTATCTGAAAGTCCTGAGAAGGACTCTATTAAACAAAATCCTACATCTTCTAAAAAGAAGTGGGAAAGTAATAAACAAAATTCAAAAGAGAGACGTTCTCAATCCCGAGGTAGGTCTCCTCAAAAGGAGCCCTCTGAAAGGAGGTATAACCTCAAGAATAGGGATAATTTAAGAAAACCTGACAGGGATCATGATACTGATACACGTTCCTCTCGTACCTTTCAGATATCGTCACAGACATCAGAAAGAAGAGGACGGTCAGATCACAAAGAAGAACACGTGAAATCCAAAGACGATAAACACGTTCAGAAAAATAAATCAAAACCTCAATTCACAAAAAAGAAGGTAACAGGTCTGAAGATCAGACATGCCGAGAATACTGAGAACACAACTCAAGAACGGAGAATGGGCTCAGACGATGCTGGACAGTGCAGCAGAAGTAACAATAGCTCGCCTTACCTGAAGGAACTTCTGGGGATAGTGGACTTGAATGAGTACATCACAGTAGAGACTGTAGACACCAGGGTTAGTACTCCACAAAAGGTATATGAAATAACACTCCGAATGGAGGGAGACATACCAAGAAAAGTGAAAATACTCTTTTGGGAGAAACTTTCAAGGGGTTATGATATACTTCTAGCAGAAAAGGACTGGCCACCAAACTTTGTCAGGGAGTGCCCACATGGTGAGGACATCATTATGCCTGCCTTCTCCAACCATATTCCAATTCACCTAAAATATACATATGCCAGGAAATGGGCAGTTGCCCAGGCCCCAGCATTATACAAAAATCATGTAGGATGGGATGAGGACTCACCTCACCACAAAATACATCTAAAAATCAACCTACTGCACAAAGGCAGTACCCAATAAAGCAAGAAGCTAAAAAACAGGTCAGGGAGATCTTAGATCAACTTGAATACCAAGGGGTGATTGAAACATGCACCTCCTCAATGAACAATCCTTTGTTTCCTGTATCCAAACCAGACAATACATATCGTCTAGTTTTGGATTACAGACACTTGAACACTTGTTCCAAAACATTTGCAGTGCAAAATGCACATAGTACAGCATTAATGAATAACATTGTGCGGAAAAAATATAAAACCACATTGGACATTTCAAATGGTTTCTTTTGTCAAAACATAGCACCTGAAAGCAGGTACTTAACAGCTTTCTCAATAATGGGGACCCAGCGTCAATTTTGTAGACTCCCACAAGGGTTCAAAATAGCCCGGGGTTATTCTCAGCGAGGGTAACAGAGTTACTACAAATTTATGATAATGAGGCATTGTCATATGTCGATGACATCTATCTGACAGACGATGACCTAGATAGGCACTTGAACAGGGTGAGTACCATTATATTGGGCTTCGCCTCTGAAGGCTATAAATTCAACTTTAAAAAATCCAGAATTGCCCATCTCAATGTCCTTTTCCTAGGATATGAGCTTTCAAGTGAAGGCAAGAGCCTGGCAGCTAACTTTTTAGAAAAGTGCGCGCTGCTCCAACCTCCAAAAACACTGAAAAATTTACAATCCATCTTGGGTTTCCTAAATTTTGGAAGAACTTACATTCTAAATTACGCAGAAATGGTCAAACCTCTCTACGAATTAATCAAACCTGATTTTTCAACAAAACATTGGACACAGGAACACACAGAAATCCTGCGTTCACTCCAAGCTAACATGTTAGCAACAAATCACTTACAAACACGCGTAAATGAACGCAATTTAGTGATCCGAATAGTTTCGGGTCAATGCGGATTCACCTATTTAACATTTAATGAGGGTGAAAAAGTATCAATAGCATACAAATCACATTTGTATACACAAGCAGAAATGCGCTTCACTTTAACAGAAAAAATACTGACAGCAGTTCAAACCGCTGTAGCAAAAGAAAGAGCTCTAGCCCAAGGGAAACGCATTATTGTCGTAACTCCAGTACCAGCCTTAGAGGCTGTTACAAAAGCGAGCATTCCAAATGCAAAAGCTTTACATCCTAGATGGATACAATGGGTTAATTCTCTTGCTGCAACAGATGTTGAATAGGTTTTTGACCCTGATTTAAAAACACAAGCGTTCCTGCAATATGAACATGAATGTCCTCTGCCAACTGAAATTCTGCCTCTCGATCAGTACGAATTCATAATTTACACTGACGGATCAGCACAACCCGCTACAGGGAGTAAGCAAGCTTACAGTGCAGCGTGCGCAATCGTTAAAGGTCGCATGCGCGATGGTAACTTTAGACCAATGGTCACTAAAACTCAATCTCTAGGAGATTGTACTGCTCAGCAAGCTGAACTACAAGCATTCAAACTGGCACTTGAAAATACAGATCGCGAATTCCCCACACTCATAGTGTGCGATTCTTTTTACTGTGTTCAGTCATATAATGAATATATACAGAGTTTGCTTCAAAACGGGTTCAAAGATGCAAAAGGTGGCACAATAAAGCATAAAACGCTTTGGGAACAAGTAGTTCAGTTAAGAAACGAACTACCAAAAGCTCACGTGATACACACGCTGAGTCATCAACGTGATGGCGTTCACGTTGCAGGGAATTCATTGGCTGATGAAGCCGCAAAGGGGGCTGTTCAGACGGCTTCCGTAGCTGCGATCACTCGTTCAAAAACGAGAATAGACAGTGAGATATTGTTGGCTGTCAATGCTTCAAGCAAAGGCAGTGGTGCAGTGTTACCCAAAAAATGTCCACTCAAGTACTCTTATGTAATTGATGCAAACAACGTTCCTTTTGCTCGAATCCCTGGAGTGGGGGATAGGGTAATTCCAAACATGGAACGTAGAGCAGCTTTGATTTATGAAGCACATATGGGGAGGGTCTGTCACATCAAGGGATCTCTAAAACAATATTAACATTAAAAGAGATGTACTGGTGGCCTGGAATGAATACACAGATTCACATCTTCATCAATGACTGCAGAGACTGCAATAGACAGACTAGTGCAGAACGCCACCAGACACCATGCTACAAGGTAGCTTGCCCAGTGCAGACACCATTGTTAGACAGCATTAGACTATCTACGTGCAGGCGTCCTTTTGGACAAATGCAATCCCACAAATACTAAGTCAAGGTTCCTATGGATATGTCCTCGGCGCTCGGCTGACGCTCGAACTGTTATAAAAGATTTGCGAGTCTTTATCGGCACATACGCAATTGGCACACTACATTCTGACCAGGGCCCTGCGTTTAGCTCTCGGGCTTACAAAGAAGCCATGGCCAGTTTGGGCGTAGCATTGCGGTACTCCTCTCCGTTTCATCCTGAGGGAAATTCTGTTGTGGAAAGGAAAAACTGGGACATAAAGCAGTCTATAACAGCTAGAGTATTAGGTTCGGGTGATGGGTGGGTCAAACATCTTTATGGGGTCCAACGCTCATTAAATAATTTGCCAAGAAGTTCTCTAGGGGGGTCACTCCATATGAGGTCCTATTTGGGACAAGAATGTGGGTTCCTGATCTCGAATGTAAAGGCACAGTGGTGGAAAATAAACCATTTGATATCAAAGATCGTTTGGCTGTTTTACAGGATCTAAATGAACTAAGATCGAAACAAAGCAACGTGTTCCTGAAGCCAACCACCACTGGGGAAACACCGGCAGTCCCAGCAAGGCCTGTCTGGATCCCAAAAGTTGGGGATCTAGTCAGAGAGAAGATTGCGGACAAGAAGGAATTTGGACCTTCTTACAGACAACCAGTAACTGTCCTAGCCGTCCACGGAACAAGAACAGTACTTCTGCCGTCCCTTGCTGGAAAAAAGGAGAAAAGATTTGTGTCAATCGACCTCATCAAACCACAGTATGTGGCCAATACTAAATAGTAGGCCTCGTGGACTCCGACCTAGTAGCAGACGCACTCCTCTCGCTACTATCCAAGAGGTTCAGACTGAAAGACTCATAACCATCGAGAATTCAGCAGTAAGAGATGAAGGACTAAGCAACAATGCTATGGAACTCATCCCTCTTGAAACTCAAGTAACAGTTCGTCCAGATACACCTGTCTACACCAACGTAACACGTGATCAACTGGTTCCAGCGATTTCGACGAATCCTGATGCAATTCCAACAATTGACCGAACTGCTTCTGGCTATTTCATTAACTTTGATACGTTTTCTGAGGATCCAAGTGAGCCTGAAACGACGCCAGCCCTCAAAAACTTTCAAACAACAAGTACAAGACCTTTTTCATTTCCTGAAAGAGACTTATCTGGTTTCACCATGGATTGAACTATGGATTATTTCTGGAATATTTTTCTTTATGCTTTGGCTAGCTTTGGTTATGACTATCAGCGTGCTTATAAATGGCAGATACATCCATATGGACACTGAATGTAAAAATGTGAACTTACTTTTAAAACCACACAAATCATCCCATCGTGAAGCAAGAGACTTGTCAGCAGTGAACATCACAGCCGTTCCTATACAGGATGGTATAGTGTGGGACAAAACCGATTTCGATATATTCGGCCCAACGGAACTTTTGAACATTCCACATTTATTTAAAATTTCATTAAGTGACTTTATTACCTCCAGTACCTATTCTGATGATTGGGACTTTGAGACTGTTAATGATATGATGTCTGATCTAGAAAGGTCTGCTGCATTCTCTAACAATGAATACTTAGAGGGTTCATCAGACTACGAACAGCTTTATTGTTACAACCACTATGGTCATCATTTCTTGCATAAATCTGCAACACCTAGAAATGTGTTTATGTTTAACCAATGGGAACATTGTCCTACACCACCAAGGGGTAGTTCAAAAACGTTTGCAAATAAGTTTCCATATTTTTCAGGGTACAATACATCTGATCCAGAAACATTTTACTATAAGAATGTAAACAAAACAGGACAGAAAATTATGTTAACTAATACAAAACAGATTTATTCTGCAGCCTTTATTACCCAACTGTCTAGACATGGATTTGACTTTTGGAAAGACACAATTGACACAAAATCTGTCTGGGGTTCTAAAGATTGGCAAGTGCAGGGGATAGAAGCTTTGTTTAGAGCATGTATCATCCCACAGCAAATAATGTTTTTGAATGACTCTGTGCAACAAACGTCTTGCCTTGGTTTAGCCAAGATCAAAGACATGAACACACCTTCTGTACCAACACCTGCAAGTAATAGCACTACACAGGGAGCGGTCACAGTAGACACAATACTACAAAACAACAGAACAGATCCTGATTGGAAAAAATGGTTGCTCTGGCCCACAGACACAAACATCTGTCAAGAAAGATTCCTGAATAGAATACAGGGCTTTACTATCCATAGGCCAGACCCACGTTATGTTCAACTACAACATCCGGGGGGTAGTAACAACATACAGTGTAGGAAAATTGTGCCTCGACTGGTTATAAAAATCTACACTCGAGGATGTGAAACAACACTTATCTTTACTTAAAGAAGACGCAGACCTTAGGGATTTCTTGCTAGGACCAAGAAAACCGCGTCAAAAATGTTTCATATATGCCGGCATTTATGCTGCTTATAATGAAGTATGGAAGGTTTCACAGGCAGAGGCCGCAGAAAGAATACGTGAGCTTGATCGTATTAACTTAGAGAAATCTCTCACTGTGGTCGACAATGGGTTAACAACTTTGTCATCTAGAATTTATTCACTGGACAACATTGTATCCTCTGCTATTGACATACTGGAACAAGATTTAGCCATGTTACAACAAGGCCAATCTCAGTTACGTTCTATTATGTTATTAGGCTGGACGCTGCAATCCTTGCGTGCAGGCTATGTGCCTTGGCGTTTTATCAACACGTCGTCTCTGTTTTCAGAATACAATCTAACGGATAAACAGATCAAACTGGCACAAAGGGGAGCAAAGTATACAGTGCTGAGCATTGAAAAACTGGAAAAATTACCATTTACGGTAGCAGAAAAACCAGCTACAGAATGGCTTATCCATGGCAAAATAACTCTGCCTGTCACTACTTTTCATTTTCAGTATTGCCTCAAACAAATGCAAGCAGGCAAATATGAAAGGTTGGGTAAAGAATACATTAAGACATCCTGGGATTTACCTTACGAATACAGATGTTGGAGTGGGGATCGTGAAGTGTTTCTAAGCGGTACACACTGTGAAAATGCACTAAGCGGTTCACTCATATGTCAGGACATTTCTTTACACGGGGCTTGTAATGGTTCTGTGGCAAACTTGTCCTGCCACCAGCAGGGTACACCAGCTACTGTGATTAATCCAACGTTTGGCCAACTTTCTAACGGGAGTTACCTCATGTTGAATGATCAGAGTTGCTGTGGCATGTTGCCAGGCATCCCATATCTGGTAACGGTCGGCTCCAGGGTTACTTGTTGTATGCAAGTATTGTTCCCCCAATAGACACAGTCAGGGAGTCGCCTCTATGGCCTTCATTGAATGTTTCTTTTATACGTTTTGATACTTTAAGCAGAATGAAAGCCATGCTTTTGCAACAAACCGTGCCTTTGACCTCGGCCAAAGAAATCTATGATTTACAAATTGCAAGGACTTCGGCTGAGATACAGGCTCTAATTCGTACAAACTGCCCTATACATTTCGTAGAAATGATGGGACGTATCTTAAACATGTCTGATACGAGCGGGATTGTACATGTATTTAAGACCATCTGTTCAGGACTGTTAACACCTTTTCAGGCAGTCCTCGGAATCATTCCAAACTTCGCACATTCGGTGTTTGGTGGTGTGCCATTAATTCTAGCACTGGTTGCGGGAATCCTGTTTTTATTCCTACTACTACGCTATGGCAAGCCTATCAACCAGCGTCACTCCCAGCAATTTGGAGAAAGCTCTCCTAGAACGGAAGTGCCGTGAGCGCATAGTGCAACTTTTGGGCATACCTTGTCTACGGGAACTTAATACAACATGGTTTCTGTCATTTAGACCAATCTGGCAAGATTGCATCTTACCTGTTCTACGCTGCCTGCTATGCGATGAAGAATGCGTGCTAGACACCTGTCTAACACTCCCATCAGTCATGCCAACGGATATCGATACTCTGCTGGACCCGATAACGGCCCATGCTCTGTGTTGTCCCCAGAGGCTACCAATCCTGATGACGGCATTCCTTGAGATCTCACAGACGCTTCCTGCTGCTGCTGAGGTACGAGATGGATCAACAGGCACACAGGTAACAACGGACGCGAACATTGCTGCGGCATCCTATGCTGAGGGCGATGCTTCACATCTCTGTGCAGTTAACCTTCTAAACGAGGTGTTCCAACTGTCACCGACATCGGTAGACGATCTTTTGTCTACAGAAATAGATGATTTCATGTTTACACCAGACCCATACACTGACTTTGATTCGGCTCACAGTGTACCGGGGAAGCAATGAATTTGGCCTCCATATTTTCAAAACAAAACAAAACTTGGAACTCTTCCTAAAAATTGACTTTTTTTTTTTCTCTATTTTTGAAAATACATGGCAATTCAATCTGCTTACAGTAGAACTATTCATATAGAACGGACTTCTTTGAATACTTCCAGGGACACATTGTCACCTTATTTACCACAATTTCATTTAGTACCATGTTATGAAATGGCTTTGATTTTTGAAAACTTGTCAACCATTTCGTCATATGTATATATTTCTGTTTATTCATTCATGTTGCATTTATTTCCAATATATGCTTAGAATGAAAAATGCTTTAAATGTACAGTACCTATTGCATTACATGTTTAGCAACAGTTTGTTTTCAAACTTCTTTTAATATGCTTTTAGAAATGTTTTTAGCAACATGTGGTACTCAGTTTAATGTTTAGCATTTGATGTTTAGCATTTAGTACTATCGTTCATTCGAAAGTGGAGTGGGTGTTGTATTCCGCTTTAGGTGTCCGTATATAGGTTTTCCTGAAACATGTCCTTATATAGGCACAATTCGCATTGCCCTTATATAGGCATAAGATCCCAGTCCTTATTTAGGCATTAGCCATGCTATCCAAATACAGGCATGGTCACTTACATCCGTCCACCCTAACGTCACAACGAGTTCTTAGAAACCAGACCCTTAAGCTCTTGGGAGTTCCCCTAGCACAGGATTATTGATTTCTCCAAGAACTCATTTATTATGCATGAACCGCTATACCTTAAGGGTTCATTCCTGACGTCTTCCTCTGCCCGACTTTACGTCAATGCTAACATTCCAAGGCACCTACCGGGTATAAATATACCTTCCCTTGCCCAAGCAAGTAGGAGGAGACCTCGACTTTAGAGGAGCCCGTGTCCCGGCCTGACGCACTGACAAGAGACGCTGTCATCCCTGCTCGCAGAGAATCCAGCTTCCAGTGTTCTGACTCCCTTCGCGGGGTGTTAGAGTTCGAGACCCGGAAGGAGATTCCCACCTCTCTCATTCTCAAGGTATGGAGCTGACTAGAACCTAGAGGGACTCTTGGCATACTAGACTATAGCATACCATACTATAGAATACTTCACCTACTTCTTACCTTGCACTACACTTAGGTTAGGTACACTGGGGTAGAACTAGTTAGAGAAGCATCTTATGAGTACTCGCATTTTTAGCTTATGTTATTTATGTATATGAATATATGTGTCATAGCTAAAAGATAATGCTAGCGCAGTATTATTTCTTTCTACTGCTTACGCTGTACATTATATATCTCGCATACTGTCTTGTGATCATAACAGCTCATATCTCTTACACGAGAAACAAGACTATTCAATAAATCCTTTTATTGAAACGCCCGTCTATTCTTTCTGTGTAACTCTGAAGAAACTAAGCATGCACGATTAGCTGAGTGAAACTGTTATCTATTGTTTCCACGATTCTGAGAGTGTTCCGATTCTAAAGGGAAACAAAGTTGTCATGTTTATGCGGTTGCCAGAAACTACTCCCTTCTTGTTTACAAGGAGTTTCTAGTGGCCTCTGAGTTAGCTGGCACAAAGTAATTAAGTTTAATATACTCGATAGGGACATACTGACCTCAGTCCTATGTCAAACCTATAGGGTATATTATTCCAATGCGCAGAGCCTATTAGGGAAATAGGAACTACACTACAGATTGATGTTTCCATAATTGACTTATTTGATTTACTACTAAGTCCCTAGTACAGTGCACTGTGTGTGTCCAGGGCCTGTAAATCAAATGCTACTAGTAAGCCTGCAGCACTGGTTGTGTCACCCATGCAAGTAGCTTTTCAAAGGTGTCTCAGACCTGCCACTGCAGGTTCTACGCGCAGTTTTTAACTGCCATTTCGACCTGGCAAGTGCACCCACTTGACAGTCTCTTCCCTTTTCTTACATCTAAGTCACCCCTAAGGTAGGCTCAAGGCAGCCCAATGGGCAAGGTGCCATGTAAGCAAAAGGTAGGACATGTAGTGGTGTATTTTTGCATGTCCTATTAGTGAAATACTGTGTATTTCGTTTTTACTGTTGAAAGGCTGTCTCTCCCATAGGTTAACATAGGAGCTGCTTGGTAACACCTTACTAATATAGCTTGCCAGTGGGAGCTGATAGAAAAATGGAGTTTAGAATGCCTGAACTCAGGATTTATAAATACATCTTTCAGTAAAGATCAATTTCATATTGTATGTTTAAAAATACAACTTTTAGAAAGTGGGCACTGTCTTGCTCACCCATCCTGTGGGCTTCTGCCTTTTGCGTATTCCTTGTCTGGGTTTGGAGTGACAGGAGCAGGGGATGTGTATTCATACTAGATAGGCACAAGGGGGCGGGGGGGTTTGAGGTGTGCCTTGCCTTTCCTGGGTGACTCATAGCCAGGCCGAATAGACCTTTCTGCATTTAGAGTTGTGGGAGGAGTTGACACTTGCACCTGTATGGACTGTGGATGCCTTCCAGAAAGCTGTCTCCCCCTCCTGGAGTGAACCTGGCCTGAGCCAGGCCAAACTGGTTTATATATGCCAGTGGAACTCTGTTTCTGCCACCTTCAAAGGGAAATTTGTTATAAATATTGAGGCCCTGACTCCAGAACTTTAGAACTCTTTTGGATCAAGAAACCTGCCAAGAAGAAGAGCTGGAGAAGCTGTGAGGAGAGACTACAACTTTGCTGTGTGCTTTGCTGTGTTGGGCAGTGAAAGGACAGGACTGGACTTTCTGCATCTGTTTTCCCTCAGTTTCTCCCAAAGGCTTGAGGTAGAGCTTGCCCCCTGTTCAAGAAGTCTCAAGAACAACAAAAGACTTCAAGTTCATCTGCTACCAGCATTGGGAACCGTGGGCCTCATTTATGAGTTTCTGCTGTAGGGCAGCACCGCAGGCCCTCCTGCTGCGCTGCCCTACGGCAAAAGAAAAGAGCAGGAATGTGCTGTATCTATCAGTTACTGTGCATTCCTGTCCTTCTCCCCTGCGCTGCCTTATAATGGGCTGCCGTCTACCAACGCAGGCACCTTTGTACCATAGTGCAAGGGTGCCTGCGTTGCTGGGATGATTGTTTTTGTGTAGGAAGGGAAACCTTCCTGCACAAAATACAATCACAAGAAGCTTTTTTCTCTTTCATTGGGGCATATTCTCAAGAACGTGTGATAACAACCGCAAATTTAGCTTAACGCAACTTTGCATATCGCAGTCCATCTCGGGAAATTAACGCCTTGTTAACCAAGTATTCACAAAACGGCGGACCCATGCGATACTCCCCAGATAACGCGCCAACTGACCGCGTTAGAATCAATGCCACGCCGCAAAAATGTGAAACACCAACGCAAAAAAAGCTGCGATGAGGCCAATCGCGATACGAAAATCAGCGAAACCCAGCTACAGGCCTGCAATCCACACGCGTCAGGCGGGAACAACCACCATAAAAGCAGAAAAAAACCAGACAAACAAATGCCAAACAACAGCGAAGCACAATGGACGTTGCCGGAGCAAGTACGGAGGAGAGCCAGAACCCCACAAGCCCCCCGGAGGACCATCCTGGTCAGGGAAGGGCAAGGACAAGAAGAAGAGGAAGACTAAGTTCAGTCCGCAGGAAAACAGGATCCTGATAACGGAGGTGACAGAACACCATCAACAACTGTTCGTCACCTCCACTGTGTCATTGGCAACAAAAAATACATTATGGCAGTCCATTGTGGACAAGGTGAATGCAGTCGGAGTGCTGAAGAGGACAATGGGCGAGGTCAAGAGGCGCTGGAATGATGTCAAGCGCAAAACCAAGCAGAAACTCGCCAACAACCTGAAGGCAGCAATGCAGACTGGAAGTGGGAGCCCAGCGCCACAGGAGGAGCTGGACGACATGGAGGAAATGGTGTCCACAGTCATCAGTGGGGAGACGGTGGCAGGAGTTGGGGGCCCGGACAACAGGACCCGACACAACAGCAACAGGGTGAGTAACCACCAGGGCGTGGGGGGATGGGGGGAGATGGGCACAATGGCACGCATTCACAATTAAGTTGAGCACATCTGCGGACACACCATGCCCCAGACCACCAACTCCCACCAAGAGACCAACGTACCCAAGTATGCAACATGTCAGCACTGTACAAGCACAGAAGTCAAAGGCACACCTCATGAAAGGGATAAGGGGCAGCAAAATCTGAGCTGCAGGGGCGACTCCTCAAAAATGCAGCACACACATCACATACAGAGCACACCTACATTGACAACGATGTGACACAATCCGCAAAACACCTACAACAGAACACAGGACACTACTGGTGCTGCTTGGGTGCAGACACTGGCCAATCACAATTGGCATTGCAGGGATATGTGCGTTGATAATGTACAAGTACAAACACACATCCGTGATGTTGTCGAAATGTCCACTGTCCCCCATCAAATAGGCAGCCCCTCCCAAACAGCCACAATGTACCCAGTCATGCTGTCTGTATGTAAACATGTACAATGCGACAACATACATGTGGACACATTGTTAAACTGCATCTCCCCTTCACATTGCAGAGGGAGAATCAACACCTCCTGCAGAGCAGTCCGACCCTCTCTTCTCTGGAGACGAAGAGGACGACCACAGCTTCAACTCTGACGCCCTCCAACTGCTCGTGGAGAGCCTCTGCAGCCCACTTCCAGGAGCTGGGCAGCCCAGCTGCTACGAGGAGACCCCACCCCCTGCACAGACCACACAGCAGGCAGCACCCACCACCACTGCTACCTCCCAGGACCCCCACGGAGAACACATGGCCTTCCAATGCCGTGTTTTGGGGTGCCAGGAGAATCTGGCTGAACAGGTGCGGGTGGGCTTTGACCGCATGGCAGACAAACTAGATGCCATACGTGGGTGTCTAAGTCCCATCAGGGACCACTCACGGTCCCTAACGGACACCCACAGTCCGCTCCATGCTCTCCAATGGACCATGGCTGACATCGCTGGAGCCCTGACTCAGAGAATAGTACAACTGTCCAGTCTGAGTGGCTCTAGCGATGTCACACGGGAGTTGGGAAACATGCGGAGGTTAATGGAGACCATGGAGCGGGCGAATGCGGAACGAGCGGCTGCCACGGCTGCACACCAGCGAGAGGTAGCTGGGTTCCTCAATGACCTCAGGACCCTCCTCATGGCATTGCTGCCACAAGGCCTGGTGCGGATGCATGCTGCTGCTTCCACTCCATCCACATCTCCGCCCCCTGAAGTGTCAGTGCCACACAGTGCAGCAGACCTTCCACCTCTGGCCACAGATGTGTCACTGCCACACAGTGCTGGAGACAGAACACCACCACCCACACGTGAGGCACATGAAACAGCAGAGAACGAAGATGCGGATGATACTGCCCTCGTGGTAAGGAGGACGCAGCAGCATGCATCTCATCCATAGGTCCGGCTTCAGCTTGTTACTGCCCTCTGCATCATCACCTTCCACTGTCCCCCCGATGCACTCTGCGACACTCACCTTGGACCTCGACATGGACTGCCATATGATGTTTGATCGCCATTGACACAGCAATCAGACTGCAGACTGTACTCGTCCTCTTCCTTTGGACTTGTCATTCCCTGGAGGACCCTGGCTGGACCTCCATGGGACAACATCGTCATGTGGGGTTTGCATGGCCCTGTACTGCTCCAGATGCAACACTCCACTGAATGTGCATTAAACATTCATATACACACAGATGTGTCATGTCTATGGTCTTTTAAGTGTGTGAAGTATGGATGAATGTGGGCTCACTGGACTCCTCTTACGTCCATGTGGCTCATGTCGTAGAACAGGGGTGACAGGGTGACACATTGCCCAATGCGGTCCGGGTGGCGCTGACACAACAACAGGGGCACACGCATGAGTTACTTCCTTGTCCAGCCCAGTACGGAACCACGCCCAGGGCCCCGGGGTCATATACAGACTCTTACGCTGGACTGGCATACGCCAGGCCAGCCCACTCCGCTTACGCTCACAGGGGGGGACGGCAACGCTACATGTCTCCTGTCTTTCCTGTGGTGATCTGCTGCTCACAGGTCTAGTTGTCAGCATGCCACAGCCACTCCCTCACGGCTGGTTTACACCCACACCACACCCATCCAGCACACGATTCACGGGACATGTGACCCTGCCAATGAAAAGGGACGGGCGCACGTGCTCGACGCCATTTCCACTCTCTATCTGGGTGCGTCCGTGTGGTGTCAATGTAGGCATGAGGGCCTCGGGTCCTGCAACATCACATTCCCCAGGACCGGAGGTGACATGATGGCGTCCGCAACACGATACCCAATCATACAGGGACCATGACTTTGGGACACAGACTTGGTGGCACCGGATACATTGCGGCCGGCACAGGCACACTGCCACGGGACGGTGACTTTGGGTGCACTGAGGTAGGGGCACCTTAAGTGCTGAGCGGGTGTGCAGCCTGTGATGATGCCCGGTGCACTGGTATGTCCTCTGCCATGGCGAAATCAAGACCCAGAATCATATGTGAGACCTGGTGGCCTGCGGAGCGGGGCTGCATGATGTGGAGGGTGCAATGTCCGCGGGCCCCGGGCATGTGGCTTGCAGCGGCACATGGTGGGCCCACATTACTACACGCCAAGGGCGGAAGGTGAGCAGTGAGGCCTGGGTGCGCAGGGGCGGGCATGCACCACTGGGCGGCGGGAGGGGCTGGGGTACATCTGCCTGGGTGCACAGGGGCGGACAGGCGATGATGTCTTGTGCAATTGTGTGTACTTTGCCATTCATGTCTCTGAACTCTGTTTCAGATTACGGATCTGTTTCACATGTGTAACCTGGTGAACTGCACTACATACAGGCACGTGGTTGGAGACACACCTGTGGCAACAGGTGGGCAGTGTGGCCTGGGTGCGCATTGTGGGCACTCTCTCTCTCTGTCCATCTCTTCTGTTATCTGTGTCTCACTCCCCCTTTCTGTCCGTCTTTCTCTCGCTCCCCCTCTCTGTCCATCTTTCTCTCGCTCCCCCTCTCTGTCCGTCTTTCTCTCGCTCCCTCTCTCTGTCCGTCTTTCTCTCGCTCCCCCTCTCTGTCCGTCTTTCTCTCGCTCCCCCTCTCTGTCCGTCTTTCTCTCGCTCCCTCTCTCTGTCCGTCTATCTCTCGCTCCCCCTCTCTGTCCGACTTTCTCTCGCTCCCTCTCTCTGTCCGTCTTTCTTTCACTCCCCCTCTCTGTCCGTCTTTCTCTCGCTCCCTCTCTTTCTCTCTCTCTCTCCTTCGCTCTCTCTCTGTCCTTTGATGTGCGCAAGACACACCTTCTCATCATGATTTTTGTCTTGCAGGCTGTGACCTACGGATTGTCCCGAGGGGAACCGCCATGTGTCTTCATTTCTGTTCTGTTTCTTTGAATGCATTTTCATTTTTTACATCGAAGGTGGATGTGTGATGCTCAATTTTGTGATGACACATGCATGCCACCAAATGTGATTGTGCGACATCTGGCGAATTATTTGGTACATGTTCCGTATAGTTGATGTGGCATGTCTTTGGCTGGGGGGGGGCGTGTCCTGGGGGTGGTGGCGGTGGATGTTGTGGCCCTGTTGGGGCTCCGGGCTGCATGATCAGTGGCTCCATGGCATCTGTTGCCCTTCAGGTGTGGCTCTGGGCTGGGCTCCATTTTGTGGTGCAGGCTGTGGTCCGACTTTGCACCAGGTCAGAGCAGGTGTTAGTTTCCTGCTGCTAACGGGCCTTATCGCCTGTTTTGTGGTCTTATCGCCGATCTGGCTGCTCATTGAGAATGTTGCGGAGTGGTGTTTTCGCGGCTTTTTGCACGGGTACGCCTACTCTGCATCTCATTAGCGATAGTTGCGGGGGTCATCTGTGGCGATGTTTTTTGCGGATGCTATCGCGAGTAAAATGGTGTTCTGGGCTGTTAACACCAGCTTGTGAATGGTGCGATGAATTTATCGCCACTTTGGCTGCGATAAAGTGCCGCTAACTCAGCGATAAGTCCTTGAGAATATGCCCCTATGTGTACTGCAGAGTGCAGCACACATAGAAAAAGGGAAAACGAGGAGAAATAAAGATATTTCTCCTCGTTGTGCCTCCCTTACCTGGGCCTCAGAGTTACAATTTCTTGTAAATCTGGGGAAGTGTCAAAAAGCCATTGATGTTGCTGCGAACGCCCCCAGCAACACCCATTCCACACCCTTTTAACACAGAGAACTGCGTTAAAGGGAATGATATTTAGCAGGCAGCATTAAGCCGAAAAAAGTGACTTAGTGCTGCCTAGTAAATATGGAGCATGCTCCTGCGCCACCGGACAGTCACAAAAAGTGACTGTTCGGCGGCGCAATCATGAATGAGGCCCTGTGTGTTTTGTGCTGCAGCAGAAGAAAAGCGATACAAAAGGGGATGATGGACGGAACGTTTGAGCCAATCAAACACTCACCCCCAGTCAACTGATCTGGGTTTAATCCATCATCATTCTTTAGCTCACTCCACCACCCCAGTTCAGACATGGCCATATGCAAATCAGTCTGACCCTGTGCCTCATGGGAACAGTCCAGCCCGAACTGCCAAGCCATGTCTTCCCTGGACCGGAAGCAAGCATCCTAGGACCGGTTTCTGGCATTTCAGCCGTCATCAGCCAGGCTTGCTTGAATCCAGTGGCAAAGTGAGCAAGGGACCCACGTCTGGGCATACCCCCGCCAACTTAGGGCAACCAAAGCGATACAAAAGGGGATGATGGACGGAACGTTTGAGCCAATCAAACACTCACCCCCAGTCAACTGATCTGGGTTTAATCCATCATCATTCTTTAGCTCACTCCACCACTCCCAGTTCAGACATGGCCATATGCAAATCAGTCTGACCCTGTGCCTCATGGGAACAGTCCAGCCCGAACTGCCAAGCCATGTCTTCCCTGGACCGGAAGCAAGCATCCTAGGACCGGTTTCTGGCATTTCAGCCGTCATCAGCCAGGCTTGCTTGAATCCAGTGGCAAAGTGAGCAAGGGACCCACGTCTGGGCATACCCCCGCCAACTTAGGGCGACCAAAGCGATACAAAAGGGGATGATGGACGGAACGTTTGAGCCAATCAAACACTCACCCCCAGTCAACTGATCTGGGTTTAATCCATTATCACAGGGTCAGACTGATTTGCATATGGCCATGTCTGAACTGGGGTGGTGGAGTGAGCTAAAGAATGATGATGGATTAAACCCAGATCAGTTGACTGGGGGTGAGTGTTTGATTGGCTCAAACGTTCCGTCCATCATCCCCTTTTGTATCGCAGCAGAAGAAAAAGCAACCCAACGCAGTCAAGGACGCCGCTGGCTGCTCCACGACCCAAAGGCACCGCAGAGGGCATGCCACACTTCGCACCGCAACCCTGGTCTCACCGACACCACCGTTCGACAGCGCCACCGAGCCTCTGCTTGCACCGTGACCTATGGGCACTGCCATCTGCACCGCCTTGCTTCACCCCTCTGCCCTGGTATCCCCGACGATGCCATCACCAACGCCGTTGCCTGCACCGTGACCTGTGGACACCACTCGTGGAGAACACGGAGCACTGTCCTGCTTTGCACCGCAGCTCTGGTCTCACTGCCGCTGCTGCTCCAAGCTGACATTGACGCAGCTGCCTGCACCGTGGTTTGGGGGCACCGCTCGTAAGTTACACGATGCACCACCCCGTCCCACACCCGAATCTTGGCCCACCAACATCAGCGCCATCGACTCCCATTCATCAGCCGACGACATCGCTTCAATGATGACGACCTGCTGCTTGCACCGTGACCTGCCAGCACTGCGACGAGCACCGTCCCACTTTGCACCGCAGCCCTAGAGTCATTGACGCTGTTGAATGACCATCACCGAGCCGCTGCCTGCACTGCGACCTGAGGGCACTGCACGCTGCACTTCGCACGGCAACCCCAACGCCTGCCGACGCTGGATCTTCGGAGCTCATCGCAAAGGCCCCGAAGCACTGCATTTCTAAAGGTACTGGTTTGTGGGTATTCCCAACACCGTTGCCGCAGTCAGCCAGAACTGTTGGATTTATTTGTACCACGATGCCGTGATAGCCCCGGACTGAGCTATAGACTTCAAGGAACTGTTTTTAAAGGCTATTTTTGCTTTATCAGTATTTTAAGTAACTGTATGTTAGATTTTTATTGTTTTGGTCTTGTTTTAAACAGATAAGTATTGGCTATTTTTCTAAAACTGGTGTGGTGTCCTATTGTGTTTTCACTGTATTACTGCTGGTTATGTGCAAATGTTTTACACACTGCCTCCGAGATAAGCCTGACTGCTTGTGCCACACTACCAAGGGGGTGAGCAGGGGTTATTTTAAGAAGTGTAACTCCATTATCCTGACTAGGAAGAAGGGTCCCTACTTGGACAGGGTAACGACCTGTCAACTAGAGACCCTCATTTCTAACACTGGTTCGCAGCGGTGAGGATAGGACTTGCATTTGTACTTGACCTACAGTGATTGGTGTGCACTACTACTATATCGCAGAACACTACATACCACATACTGTTTTCTTCTTAGTCTATTGTTGTATTTCCATCTTTTTGATCTTGAACTTCCTGTTGCATCATGCCTGAATCAACAGCATCATCAGTTGCATCCATAGAAGTGGTTTTTAGGAGGATAGGTTGGAAGCCTACAATGTGAGGGAGTTGAAGGTTGTGTGCAAAAACCTGAAAGTCCAAATCAGAGGCCTCACCAGGAAAGAGGAGCTACAAAAGGTGCTGAGGGCCTGGGTAGCAGCCAGAAAGGCCAGTGGCCAATCTGAAGTTCCTAGTGGGTAGGCCGAAGAGCCAATTCAAAGGGTGGATGTGCTTTCGGGAGGGGAAGGACTCTGCAAGCCAGGCAGCAGTCGTCTTTTCCCAGAAGAGCTGGAGGACAGGCGGGAGGCAAGGAAGTTTGAACTGGAAAAACTCCGGCTGGAGAATGAAAGGGAAGACAAAAGAATAGCCATGGAAGAGAGGAAGATGATCTTAGATCGTTCGCGTGGTATCAAGGAGCTGGAGCAAAGGATAGGTCCAGCACAGATGGTGGCAGCAATTCCTCAGTGCACTCAGATAGAATAATACACATCCCCAAAAATGTAGGAAAGGAGTACAAGAAGGGTGATGGCATACAAAGGTGCTTTAAGGGCTATGAGTCATCTATTCACATGAATGGGGTCCCTGAAAAGATTTGGGGGCAGGATTGTGGCCTCATTTTTCAGAAGAGGGGAGGGACACATTGTTGGCTTTGGGTAAGAGGTACAACCTCACCTACACTGACATGAAGGAGGCCCTTCTCACCAGGTATGGTCTCACTCCTGAAAAGTACAGGAATCAGTTTAGGTCCAGTAACAAAACTGAGTCCCAGACCTGATTAGAATGTGTGGCTTCTTTTTGCAGGTCACTGGATGGTTGGGTGAAGGGCAGCAATGTGACATATTTTCAGGGGCTGTACAATTTGATTGTGTGGTAGCACTTGTCTAGTCTATGTTTTGCAGAGCTGCGCCATTACTTGACAGGTAGTAAGCTGACTGACCCCAGGAAGCTTGCTATGGAGGCGGACTGCTGGGTGAGTACCAGGGTCCACAAGAAAGTGTATGGGGAGACTCCGCTAAAGGGGGCATGGTCCCAAGCAGAAAAGAGTGGGGACAAGGGTAGAGGAAAGGAGTTCTCTAAAGGGCCCCGAACTAGTGCCCAGGGTAAGGATTCCCGTCCCCCCAGGAGATAAGAAACGATGGGTCTCTTCAGGAAAGCCTGCAGAGACGGGACCCCATAAGTGCTATACATGTGACCAGGTGGGTCACCTGAGGGAGATCCCAAATGCCCAAAGGGGGCACAGCCATCCACCGGTGAGCAGACCAAGGTGATGGCTAGTGTAGCGCTTTGGGAGGAGGAGGACCCAGAGAAGGATGGGGGGCCCAAAGAAATTACCCTTGTCTCACTGGGGGACAATGAGATGGTCCAGAGAAGCCAGGTGCCTGCAGAACACTAAAAAGTACAACACCTGGGTGACCATCAATGGGAAAAGGGTAGAGGCTCTCAGAGATACTGGAGCCAGTGTGTCCTCAGTCCGGTGTCACCTGGACTCTGAGGAGCAAGAAGTCCCTTGTGCATTCCACCAAGTAATTGCTGTAGACAATTCAGAGCACCAGAGTAAGATGGCGTAGGTTCCCTTTGAGGGTGGGGGTCTCAGGTCCCTTGAAGGTGGTTGTGAGTCCTACCGTGCCTGCAGATTGTCTGCTAGGTAACGATCTGGAGCGGTCCTTGTGGAAGGATGTGGAGCTTAGGTCTCATTTGGAGATGCTTGGGTTGCCAAAGTAGGCATGCGTGACCACTCGGTCCATGGCAGCCAGCAAGGTTAATCAGAAGGATCTGGAGCCTGAAACAGTGACCCAGGTACCTGCCAAGAAAAAGGGCAGGGGGCGCGGGAACTGAGGTTCCGATTGTCCGGCAGGAGGCTGACCTTGAGGGGCATGCCCCGGAACCTACAGGGGAACAAGTGGCTGAACTGGTGGACTTATATGAGCTGGTCCATTGGCAGCAAGAAGGGGGTTCCACCAGGGAAGAGTTCTGCAGGGAGCAGAAAGAATGCCCTTCTCTAGAGGTTTTGTGGCAGCAGACTGCAAACCAGGCAGCTGGTGATCAGTCTGGGTCACACAGGATCTACTTGGAGAATGGTCACCTATACAGCGAGCCTAAAGTCGCTGAGCCTTGGTCAGCCCGTGTGCTGGTGGTACTCCAGGGCTTCAGGGCCTTCCTACTGAGCCTGGCTCACGACGTGCCTTTGGCATGCCATTTGGGGCAGGACAAGACCTTTGACCAGATTGTCACCCACTTCTTTTGGCCCCAGATGCAAAGGCAGTCAGATGCCCATTGCAGATCCTGCCAGACTTGCCAAGCAAGTGGTAAGAGTGAGAGGAAGGGGAAGGCCCCTCTCCAACCATTTCTGGTGGTGGGCACCCCTTTCGAGCAGGTGGGGATTGATATGATGGGGCCCCTGGACCCCAAGACAGCCATGAGCAACAGGTACATCCTGGTCTTGTTGTACCATGCCACCCGGTACCCAGAGGCCATCCCTCTGAGGACAATGACTGCACCCATGGTGGGCTCGGCATTGATGGGAACTTTTCCAGAGAGGGGTTCTCCAGAGAGGTGGTGTCCAACCGAGGTACCAATTTAATATCCAATTATATGACATCCCTGTAGAAGGAGTGCGGTGTGACCTACAAGTTCACCACTCTCTACCACCTCCAAGGTAATGGGTTGGTGGAGAGATTCAACCAAAACCTTAAAGGCACGATTAAAGGTCTATCAGAACCAATGAGGCATAAGTGGGACATCCTCTTGCCATGCCTTCACTTTGCTTACAGGGAGGTACCGAAGAAGTCATTAGGGTTCAGTCCCTTTGAGTTGCTATATGGGCACCATGTGAGAGGACCTCTCAGTATGGTGTAAGAAGGCTGGGAGACAGCTCCCAGGAAAAATCCCCAGGATGTGTTTAGTTACATGCTGGCCTTTAGAAACCAGACAGCGCTCTTCAGGAAGCTTGCTCAGGTGAACCTGGAAGCCAGCCAGGAAGAGATGAAACGCTAGTATGACCAGAATAAATCCGTATTTGTAAAGCGCGAATGCCACTATGGTTGAGTTTCAACCTGGACAAAAAGTGTGGGTCATGACCCCAGTAGAGCTGTGTGCTCTCCCGGACAAGTGGATTGGGCCTTTTGAGGTGGTGGAGCGCAAGAGTGATGTCACCTATCTGGTGGACTTGCAGACTCCAAGGAACCCTTTAAGGGTCCTCCATGTGAACCGCTTCAAACCTCACTTTGAGAGGTCTGAAGTAAGCATCCTCTTGGCGACAGATGATGGGGTGGAAGAGAAGCATGAACCTCTCCCTGACCTCCTGTCTACCAAGGAGCGCAATGGGTCAGTGGAAGGTGTGATCCTCTCACCTACACTGACCCCAGAGCAGCAGGGCAACTGCTGCCAGTTTTTGGGGTAGTTTTCCAGCCTGTTCTCCATCACCCCGGGTGTTACTCATTGGTGCGTCTATGATGTGGACACTAGGGACAGTCCACCTGCCAAACACAAAATTTACAGGTTGACTGACAGGGTCAAGGCCAGCATGAAAGAAGAGGTTTCTAAGATATTGGCACTAGGGGTGATTGAGCCCTCCGACAGTCCTTGGGCCAGCCCAGTGGTTTTGGTCCCAAAGGCTGCAGCATCCGGTACCCCGCCCGAACTCCGGTTCTATGTGGATTACAGAGGGCTCCACTCCATCACTAGGACTAACACACACCCCATCCCCAGAGCTGATGAGCTCATAGATCAGTTGGGAGCTGCCAAGTTCCTCATCACGTTTGATGTGACGTCTGGGTACTAGCAGATTGTTTTGACTGATAGGGCCAAGGAGAGGTCTGCATTTTCAACCCCAGAAGGGCACTACCAGTTCCAGGTTATGCCCTGTCGATTGAAAAATTCCCTTGCCACCTTTCAGAGGCTGGTTAACCAGGTGTTGACTGGACTGGAGGATTTCAGCGCCGTCTACCTGAATGACATTGCAGTGTTTACTTCCACTTGGGAGGAACACCTGCAGCACCTCTGTGAAATTTTGGAGGCGCTGCAGAAGGTGGGCCTCACGATCAAGGCCTGTAAATGCCAGATCGGGCAGGGATCGGTGATGTACTTAGTGCACCAGGTAGGCAGCGGCCAGGTGGCACCCCTACAACCTAAGATTGACACTGTTCTGGCTTTGGAGCCCCCCAAGACCCAGACAGTGGTGAGGGCCTTCTTAGGTCTCACCAGTTACTCAAGGGCTATGGCACCATTGTTGCCCCCTTGACTGAGCTGACTTCCAAGACGCAGCCCAGGAAGATGATCTGGACTGATGCCTGCCAAACCGCTTTTGATGTCCTGAAGGCAGCCATGTGCACGGCGCCCGTGCTCAAGGCACCCGACTTCTCCAAGGAATTCGTAGTGCAGACAGATGCTTCAGAGCATGATGTATTTGTGATGATCTCACAACTGAACGACGAGGGCCTAGACCAGCCAGTAGTCTTCCTTAGCAGGAGGCTACTCCGCAGGGAACAGAGGTGGAGTGCAATTGAGTGTGAGGCTTTTGCTGTGGTCTGGGCACTGAAGAAGCTTCAACCCTACTTGTTTGGGACTCACTTCCGAGTTCAGACCGACCACATACCTCTCAGAAGGTTGATGCAAATGAGAGGTGAGAACCCAAAACTGTTGAGGTGGTCCATCTCCCTACTGGGAATGGACTTTACTGTGGAACACCGCCCTGGCACAGAACATACCAACGCTGATGGTCTCTCCAGGTTCTTCCGCCTTAGTGAAGAGAACTCCCAAGAGGGTGGGTAGTTCTCCCTACTTTCAGCTGGAGGGTACATGTGTTAGACCTGGCATCTTTTGGCGTTGCCCCTGACTTTTTGCTTCTGACCTCCTGGTTTTGGTGCTACTTTGGACATTGTTTTTGCTGGTTTAGTGTTTTTGCGCACTTTAATACTGCTTATCGGTACTAAAGTGCAAGTGCTCCTACTGTAAATTGTGTTTATGGATTGGTGTTTCCATGACTGACTTATTTGATTTACTACTAAGTCCCTAGTACAGTGCACTGTGTGTGCCCAGGGCCTGTAAATCAAATGCTACTAGTGAGCCTGCAGCACTGGTTGTGCCACCCACACAAGTAGCTTTTCAAAGGTGTCTCAGACCTGCCACTGCAGGTTCTACGCGCAGTTTTTAACTGCCATGTCGACCTGGCAAGTGCACCCACTTGCCAGGCCCTTCCCTTTTCTTACATCTAAGTCACTCCTAAGGTAGGCCCAAGGTATCCCCATGGGCAGGGTGCCATGTATGCAAAAGCTGGGACATGTAGTGGTGTATTTTTGCATGTCCTAATAGTGAAATACTGTGTACTTCATTTTCACTGTTGAAAGGCTGTCTCTCCCATAGGTTAACAAAGGATCTGCTTGGTAACACATTACCAATGTAGCTTGCCAGTGGGAGCTGATAGAAAAATGGAGTTTAGTATGCCTGAACTCAGCATTTAAAAATACATCTTTTAGTAAAGATGATTTTCATATTGTGTGTTTGAAAATACCACTCTTAGAAAGTGGGCACTTTCTTGCTTAACCATCCTGTGGGCCTCTGCCTTTTGTGTATTCCCTGTCTGGGTTTGGAGTGACTGGAGCATTGGATGTGCATTCACACTTGACAGGCACGGGGGGTGAGGTGTGCCTTGCCTTTCCTGGGTGACTCATAGCCAGGCTGAATAGACCTTTCTGCATTTAGAGTAGTGGAAGGAGTTGACACATGCACCTGTATGGACTGTGGCTGCCTTCCAGAAAGCTGTCTCCCCCTCCTGGAGTGAACCTGGCCTGAGCCAGGCAGAACTGGTTTATGTATGCCAGTGGAACTCTGTTTCTGCCACCTTCAAAGGGAAATGTGTTATAAATATTGGGGCCCTGACCCCAGAACTTTAGAACTCTTTTGGATCAAGAAACCTGCCAAGAAGAAGAGCTGGAGAAGCTGTGAAGAGAGACTACAACTTTGCTGTGTGCTTTGCTGTGTTGGGCAGTGAAAGGACAGGACTGGACTTTCTGCATCTGTTTTCCCTGTGTTTCTCCAAGGGCTTGAGGTAGAGCTTGCCCCCTGTTCAAGAAGTCTCAGGAACAACAAAGACTTCAAGTTCGTCTGCTACTAGCACTGGGAACCCTGTGTTTTGTGCTGCAACAGAAGAGAAAACAACCCGATGCCGTCAACGATGCCGCTGCCGGCTCCACGGCCCAAAGACACCGCAGAGGGCACCACCGCACTTTGCACCGCAACACTGGTCTCACCGACTATGCCGTTCGACAACGCCACTGAGCCGCTGCTTGCACCGTGACCTTGGGCACTGCACTCCGCACCGCCTCGCTTCACACCGCCTCCCTGGTATCCCCGACGATGCCACGACGCCTTCACCGACACCGCTGCCTGCACCGTGACCTGTGGACACCGCTCGTGGAGAACACGGAACACCAGTCCCGCTTTGCACTGCAGCCCTGGTCTCACTGACGACGACGCTCCAAGCTGACATCGACACTGCTGCCTGCACCGTGGTTTGGGGGCACTGCTCGTACGTTACACGACACACCACCCTGTCCCACACCACAGCCTTGGCCCAACCAACATTAGCGCCATCGATTCCCGTTTGTCAGCCGACGAAAGTGCTTCATTGACGTCAGCGCTGCCTGCACCGTGACGTGCCAGCACAGCGACGAGCACCGTCTCACTTCACACCGCAGCCCTGGTCTCTCCGACGGTGCTGGACGACCGTCACCGAACTGCTGCCTGCACCGCGACCTGAGGGCACTGCACGCCGCACCGCTGCACTTCGCACCGCAGCTCTGATGCCTGCCGGTGCTCCCGACTTCAATTGCTCGGAATTCCATCTGCAACGCGTGTGACTTCAAGGGCCCGACGATTCCTGCACTGACCCCTGGAACCAACGTCTGCCAACGCCAGCTTTTTGTTGCTCATCGCAAGGTCCCTGACGCCCTGCATTTCTAAACTGTTTTGCAGGTCACCGTAGCTGGCCCGCAACACCGCTGTCAGCCAGAACTGTTGCATTTGTTTGTTCATGACGCTGTGATAGCCCCGGACGGAGCTAGCGACTTCAAGGAACTGCTTTTAATGTCTATTTTTGCTTTATGAGTATTTTAAGTAACCGTATGTTGGGTTTTTATCATTTTGGTCTTGTTTTATACAGGTAAATATTGGCTATCTTTCTAAAACTGGTGTGGAGTCCTTTTGTTGTGTTTTCACTGTATTACTGTTGGTTATGTGAAAATGTTTTACACACTGTCTCTGAGATAAGCCTGACTGCTAGTGCCAAGCTACCAAGGGGGTGAGCAGGGGTTATTTTAAGAAGTGTAACTCTCTTATCCTGACTAGGAAGAAGGGTCCCTACTTGGACAGGGTAACAACCTGCCAACTAGAGACCCCCATTTCGGACATAATTTCAAATCTGACTTAACCATTCGGTTGGATTTTAAATCCTTATTACAACGAGTCTTTGGATCAATTTTCTAGCTAGTCCCAAACTGATGTTATGCATTCTATTATAATGTAGTCCTTTGCTTTCATATGGGAGAGCCAGCCTTGCTGCAGTGAAAAACGACTTTGGAGGTTTTTCACTGCCAGGACATGTAAAACTTAAGTACTCATGTTCTACTTTTTAAAATACTATCCACCCTGCCCTATGGGCCTTTACAGCCTACCTTAGGGGTGACTTATAGGTATTAAAAAAGATAGTTTAGGCCTGGCAAAACGACTGTTTTGCCAGTTCGAAATAGCAGTTTAAAAGTGCACACACAGGCTGCCGTGGCAGGCCTGGAGATGTGTTTTGAAGGGCTACTTTAGTGAGTGGCACAATGAGTGCTGCAGTCCACTGGTAGGCTTTAATTTACAGGCCTGGGTACAGGGAGAGGATGTGGCCTAACAGCCAGAGCTACCGACTTCAGAGCTGGGGATCCAGGAGCAAGTCTCGGCGTTGGCTCAACAACCTGTGATTCTGGGCAAATCACTTAATCTTGCCCTGCCAATGGACAGCGCCTGGATACCCTCACGGTTGATAAGCTGCACTATACAAAACTGCGTTTCATATAGTACCATATACGAGGAACATATAGGTGAATTAAAAGTACCAATCAGGGGCAATCCAATGTTACCATGTTTGCAAGGCAGAACACAAGCACTTCTTTACCCCTGATTAGCAGACATAAAGTGCACAGAGTCCTAGTGTCAACAAAATGGGTTCAGGTATACAAGACAAATATAAAAACACAAGAAACAGATATACCTGCTTAGACCTAGACCTGTTACATACTGAATGTGAGAGGTACAAACACCTCTAACAAATCTCAGTTTGATATTTAGCAACTTGAGACTTGAGTGTGACACACTGACTGCCTTTATTTGTTCTCACTGCCGAAGCATGTGTCCCGTGTTCCTAAACTACACACAGACGCAGTCTGCAGGATTTGCTGTGGCTAGTCTGGATGCAGCTCAATAAGCACCACTGGATCAAGAATTGGTCAGCCTCCCTGTTCCAGTGCTCACTAATGTACATAATGCATACACTCTAGCAGTTTTTACTAGAGATAACAGAAGGTACACGTCCCCCATAGGAGCTGCACAGTACCCCTGCAGCATTAGAGCAAAGATCTAGAGCAGCAGTTCTTAAACAGGGGTCCGCAGCACCTATTTAGAGGGCCTGCGACTGTTTAAAAAAATGTTTTTTTATTTATTTTAATGAAGTATATATACATAATAAAGCTTAATTTGTGGGAGCAGTGCGAGTACAGCAAACAGTAGTATGGGTGATTGCTGGCCACAAGTGAAGCACTGGAATGCGCGGACAAAAAAAGAAGCATGCTTTAGCAGCAAAAGAGACAAAGTGATATGCTATGTTCTACCATATCAGTTCAACTATTAGAAATAAAAATACATTTAGAAAAGCTCCAACCTACCTATTCAAATAAAAAATATGATTTTTTTCATGTTTTTGTTTTACAAATTAAATTAAATATATCATAATGTGTATATTCATTTGATGTATACTTATTTATTGCGATATTCCTGTGTATTGGTTTGAGGCTCAAATTATAGAACTTGCTCAGGTGGGATCCCCAGGTTCCACTAGTGATTGAGCAGGAGTTCAGAGAAGTCCAAAATTAAAGGACCGCTGATCTAGAGATTTCACAATTCTCAGGACCGTGTGTGAGCAATTCATTGAGAGCAGGTCCTTTCTTAGCATCATAGTCCTTGTAATCCTGACTACATTGAATGAACAAGATTACAAGTACCAGATTGCGAAGAATATGCCTGGACTGGATGATGGACTCAAGCATACAATTGGAAATCTTTTATCTTTATAAATCTTTTTATTAACAAAGCTCAGGAAAAGCTCAGACACGGTATACATAATCAGAGTTACACGACAGGCAAACACCATGTTACAAAAGTGACACAATGCACTGGAAAATAGGCAGTAGACAACACCCTTAGCATAGGTCAGGATCTCAAGTCCACCCTCTATATTTTCGCCAAGGCGCCCAAATTTTCCCCCATTTCTTAGCGGCCCCCCTACTTTTATATACCGTTTCTTCTGCACGTTGGCACCAGTCAAGGTCCCTCTGCCACTCCTCCAGCGTTGGAGGCAGAGACGCCCCTCACTTTCGGGCAATGTTCCTTTTAGCCACTCCTGCCGCAAGAGCCAGCCACAGGCCCTGGTGTCTGGACCAGTCAGCGTCAGTTGTAATCATCAAGAGTAGCCATTTTGCATCTAGGGGAACTGTCACCCCCACCACCCTGGACATGACCTCCACTACATCGTGCCAATAGTGTGCAATCTCAGGACATTCCCATAAGATGTGCAGGAAGGTTCCCTCCCCCTGACATCCCCTGGCACACCGTGCATCTGTGATCTTACCCCATGAAAAGAGGCGGGTGCGTGGGTAGTATGTACGTTGCAGTATTTTAAATTGGATCAGTCTAAAGCGAGGACGCATCGCTATTTCTCTGGGGCTCTGAATCACCTCCTGCCACTCCTCCTCATCAAATGGCCCCAGGTCTTTTCCCCATGCGTCTCGAAGAGTTGTCAGGGAGTCTGGCATATTGTTTATCAGCTTGGGGTAAATTGTGGATGTCGGTTTCTCAACAATAGGATCGAAGAGCACTCTGTCCTCCAGTGGGGAGTAATCCGGAACAGAGGTGCCACACTGGACATGTGCGCGCAGAGCGTGGACCAGTCTCAGGTAGTGGTAATGCTGCACCCGCTCAAGGTTATATTCCCGCTGAAGGGCCTCAAAGGGAAGGGGAGCGTCACCCTTCCAGACATCCCCAAGGTATTCGATGCCTATCAATTTCCAACCACGAAAACCTGTGAGGGCCGCTACCTCGCGTAAGGGGTCCCCTACCCACAGTGGGGTCTTGCCTGTCAGCTTTCCCGCCCAACCAAGGAGACTGTTGGCCTCCCTCCAACACTGTATCACAACCTTAGTATGTTCCGGCCACTCGGGCCTGGATTCTCGAGAATAAAGGAGGGGCTCGCAACCTCCCCCCGGCATGACAGCCCTGTCTGCTCGGTACGCTGGCTCATCCCTGTCTGAGTATACCCAGTCGTTGATGACCTGCAACTGCGAGGCCCAGTAGTAGAGTCTGATGTCAGGGACAGCCAAATCACCATCATAGACCCCCGCTGTAACTTATGCAGTGCTATTCTTGGCGAGCCCCCCTGCCACAACAGTGTTCTGACTTCTTGTGCTACCTTTTTGACAATTGGAAATCTTGAAAGTTCTAGAGGCCTTTCATACAGCTGTGGACCGAGATATCTCAAACAGGCAGCGGCGGTCAGCACAGGTAAGCGAGGTGGGGCGGGGGAGGGGTGGACGACAGAATAGGTATAATTAAATAAATAAATAATACCTATTCCGTCGTGTGTCGACTTCCCCCCCCCCGCCACGGCCTGCCTCACCGCACTTACCTGTACCGGCCACCGCTGCAAACAGGATGTCTCCCACGCATCCCTGCACACAGCGAACACAACCAGATGAGCTATGCAGACGGGACTGGCTCATGCATAAAGTGTGGTAAGGCCTTACGGCTCCACTAGCAGGGGCAGTTTACCTTATTGCTGCTTTCAGTTGCTCTTGCTAGGGGAGGGAGGGATTGCCAAAGCCCCAAAAAATGTTTTGCCTTTGGGCAGATGATCCTCACGCTGCTCTCATGCACAGAAGTGCCCATCAGTAGGCAACATGTCTATATGCAGGGATTTAAGTGGGCCAGGTCTTTCCTGGTCTCAAACTTGGCAGTAATTTAAAATAGCCATTGAAATGGGTCCCTTGCAGGCCCTGTATTCATGTCCTTAACTTTACTGTTAAAAACACTGACCAATTTCTGAACAATGAGTGTAAGAAACGCTAAGATAATCCATGTCGTTCCTGCTTATATTTTACAACCTTTACTTAATTTTGCATCCCCTATGAATGGTAGCTTTTTCCAGGATGTTTTGTTTCTCTATTTTTTTTTCCTGTAGCATATTGCTCTTGTATAGTGCATACTTTGAACTGAGTCGCATCAGGTCTTTATAACGGGCTACGATTGAGTTGTGGTTGACGGCAGTGCGATTTTCTCACAGTGACCATCAGTGTGACAGAAAGCGTTCAGAATGCATGGTCGTCCAATCATCGGCCTCTCTGCAAAGCACACAGAGCAGTGGTCGCGTATGCCAGCTGCAGTGTACATTGTCATTCTAAGGCCATTTTAATTTTCATGTTTTAACCATACCCTTAGGTATATAGGCCACCCCCCCTTTTAGCGACACCCCCACTTTTTTCATCCCACTTAAGGTCCTGTCTACATGGACTGGAACGATGGAGCTCAGAACAAATTGCGGCCTGTCCTGTATAACGTAAAGGATTATCTTTTGAGATTCTGTTAATAATTAAAATATAAGAAGATAAGAAGAAACCGCTCTTTCGTGTTTCTTGCCCTGAACTGCGCCCTCGTGGCAGCAGTGGGAGTGGTGGACACTAAAAGGTTATGGGGGAGATCTACGTTTTTACTCCGTGTTTTTGTCACAAAAGTGACACAAATCAGCGCAATTTATTTTTTCTGATCTACTTTCCAGCTAAAACTTGTTTAGCTCTGGAAATAACGTGAAAGTAATGCAAAGCAGAGCATAACGCTGCTTTGCATTACTTAGCGCCATAGGAACGTACCATGGGTGGAGCATTTTATTTATTTTTATTTTATGCGTTTTTGTATAGCGCGGACTTTACCCGAAGGTGTCAGAGCGCTTCACATTAGGAACAGTAACATTACATGAGGAGAAAATCGCAAGTGACATAATACAAAAGCAAGCGTTACATTACATGAAGAAAAAGTGACAATTGTGCAAATAACAAAAACAAACAAAATACAAAAAGAGGTAGCAAATGATACGTTACAAGTGGAAAAGGTGACAAGTGTGCATGATACATAAGATACAAAATACAAATATAGATATAATACTGCAATAAGTGGCAGACACTCTCAGAATACACTGGGAAGGCACTTCTATAGGCATGGAGTACAGAATTTCCTATAGTGGAAGAACTTCCTTGAGGGAGTAGAGAGGGCGTGAATTAGGTTTGGAAGTGTCTTTGGAGAAGGAGAAATTTGAGGTCAGTTTTGAAGGACCGGGAAGAGGTGGTGGTCCGGAGCTGAGGCGGAAGTGAGTTCCAGATTCTCACTGCGTTGCCTGAAAAGGATTGGGCCATCGATCTTTCCTTTTTGAAAGTGGGAGGTTCAAGCAATAGGTTTTCCGCATTACGTGATGGTCTAGAGCCTCCAGAGAGTTTCAGTTTGTTCGCCAAGTAGCGAGGAGTGGAGGAATGCAAGGCTTTGTGGGTGATACAGGCAGTCTTGTAGATGGATCTTGCCTCGATGGGAAGCCAACGGAGGGAGGATAAAATGGGTGTGATGTGGTCGCTTCTTTTGGCCCCATATATGAAACGAGCTGCTGAATGGAGCACAGATTTGAGGGGGGACAGGTGGGATTTGGGGAGGCCAGTAAGAAGAGAATTGCAGTAGTCCAGCCTAGAGAGAACCAGCGATTGGACCAGGGTCTTTCGGTCTTGCTCTGGGAAGAAGCATGGGCATTCCCATGCAACCACCCAAGGTTTCTGACGCTAAACCCTAATTACTAAATAAAGAACACATCATTTAGGGTCAGAAAACTGCGCTCTTTTGAAGTAGGCACAACAAAGGAGAAATGCTTTCATTTTTCCTTCCTTTTCTGACTTTGTTCATGTGCTGCACTTCACAAGAGGGAAACGGGTTAAAGCCAGTCTATGCATGGTATCTTGTACTGGAAGGGTATCCTTCCAGTACAAAACCTATGCTAGACTCACGGAGACACCCTTTCACTATGGTGAAAAGGTGTCTCTGTGGCGCACGGCAGCTGATTTCAGCACCAGCGCTAGGGAAAGGGGAGGAGAGAGCCATATTTCTGTATATATGGTGCTCTCCTCCTCTCTCCTTTTCACGCAGCGCAGCATTTGCAGCTGCTGCCCTGCGCTGCATGAATAAGTGGTAAATATGGCCCCTCAATGTACTATTTCAACTCCTGTCCTAGAACAATTGGGGAAAGAGCAACTTTCCCCCAAATATTCCAGGAGGTTTATATACTATTCTGACTCCAGACCTGGAATATTTTGGGGAACGTTATAAATTCCTTAAATTTTTAGGAAGGGTTGAAAAGTAATGACTTTGAAGTCGAAAAAGTGCTGCCCTGAGGGCGCAGCTTAGGGCGAAAAACTAGAAATACCGAGGGCCTCATTTATGGGTTTTTTGCTGTAGGGGGCCTGCTGCGCTGCTCTAAGGCAAAAGAAAAGGGCAGGAATGCACCATATCTATTAGATATGGCGCATTCCTGAGATATGGTGCATTCCTGTCCTTTTCCTCTGCGCCGGCGCACAATGGGCTGCCGTGCGCCAACGCAGGCATGGTGCAAGGTTACCTGCATTGCGGGATGATTATTTTTGTGCAGGAAGGGAAACCTTCCTGCACAAAAACATTCACAAGAGGCTTTTCCCTCTTTCTATGTGCCTCCCTTACACCTCCCCTGGGGAGGCGTATGTTTTTGGCGCTGCCTCAGGATTTCTCCTCAATCTGGGGCACGCCCCCAGCAACAAACATAGAGCGCCCCTTTCACTCAGTTTTCTGCGTGAAAGGGGCACATATTTATAAGGTCATGAAAAGCCACATAACCTGGCTTTACGTGGCCTTATAAATAAGCCAGTGGCACATTGCGCCACCTGAATGTCAAAAACGTGACGTTCCTGCGGCGCAATAAAGCTGGTGAGTGTCCAGCAGTAAGTCGACACGGGAGCGGCCATAAAGCCTTTATTGAAGTCACCAAATCGGGCATTAGCCCTCTTAGGTTAATGGTCAGCCAGTCTCTGTCTTGATATAAGAGGAGCCGTTTTGGTTCACGCGTGAAGTCGCATGAAAACATTGGGAGCAGAATGTATGTATAGACGTACATGGACTCTTTCGGCTAGAGCAGGGCTGGGCTATTCGTCCCACACCACGGTGTATGTTATGCAGATGTGCCCAGGGGCGTAACAAAGGCCCCCGCAGCCCCTGCGGTGCGGGGGGCCCCCAGGCTTACCCATAATGGAGGGGGCCCCCCCTCAGCCTCTACTGATGTGAGTATGAGGGGCCCCTTCAACACATCGTGCAGGGGGGCCTTCTCACGTTTTGTTAGGCCACTGGCAGCGGCTGGGGCCTGAGTATTTTAAAGTCGCCCTACCAGCAGGACTCGACAGCCCTCACGAGGCTTGGTTTAAACATTACCTCTGCCCGCCCACCTCGTCACTTAGATGAGAAATTCAATTTCAGTGGCAGAACATGGTGCCTCTAATAAGGTAGACTCCCTCGTTACGTTGGAGTAATGTAAATGCAAGCCAAGCTGTGACCAATTAAACTGCGTCAGTTTGGTTCGTTTGCATGACTAGTAGCACTTGGGTGTTTTCTACTTTCCCTGCACAAGCGCCAACTTCCTCCAGATGTGGCTGTGACTGCGAGTGCAGATTGAGATATGTGGCGCAGTGAGTGTACGGTGAGAGCTGCAGTTGTGACTCCAGCGTGAGCCCGTCTGAGCAGAGGGTGAATGATGTACGTGTCCGAGCGCCGAGTGAAGTTTGAGCCCATGTGAGTGCAGAGTGACAGCTGAGCCGTGTGAATGCAGTGTGAAAGGGGGGCCTCTGTGAATGCACTTCAGACCTTGTGAATGCAGGGTGTGCCTCTGTGAGTGCCGGTTGAGACGTGAGCTGATGTTTATGCAGGGTGAGTGGTATGCCTATGTGAGAGAGGAGTCTGTGTGGATGAAGGGTGAGAGGCGTATCTATGTTAGTGCATGGTGAAAGGTGAGTGTGTGACAGTGCATGGTGAGAGGTGAGCCTATGTGAGAGAGGAGTCTGTGTGGATGAAGGGTGAGAGGCGTACCTATGTTAGTGCATGGTGAAAGGTGAGTGTGTGACAGTGCATGGTGAGAGGTGAATCTATGTGAGAGAGGAGTCTGTGTGGATGAAGGGTGAGAGGCGTATCTATGTTAGTGCATGGTGAAAGGTGAGTGTGTGACAGTGCATGGTGAGAGGTGAATCTATGTGAGAGAGGAGTCTGTGTGGATGAAGGGTGAGAGGCGTATCTATGTTAGTGCATGGTGAAAGGTGAGTGTGTGACAGTGCATGGTGAGAGGTGAATCTATGTGAGAGAGGAGTCTGTGTGGATGAAGGGTGAGAGGCGTATCTATGTTAGTGCATGGTGAAAGGTGAGTGTGTGACAGTGCATGGTGAGAGGTGAGCCTATGTGAGTGCATGGTGAGATCTGAGCTCTTTTAAATGAATGGGCGCCAAGGAGAGAGCAGGGGGATATGTGAGCCCTTGTAAATGCATGATGAGAGATAAACCTTGGTGAGTGCATGGGGGAGGATGTTCCCATGTGAGTGCACAAGGAGGGGTGTGCCTCTGTGAGTGAGTAGGGGTCTACCCATGTGAGTGCAGGGTGAGAGGGGTGCCTGTGTGAGTACTGGGTGAGTGGTGTGCCCACGTGAGTGCAAAGTGGGAGGCGTGCTCGCTTAGGTAGAGGGTAATTCATGTGAGTGCAGGGTGAGAGGGGTGCCTGTGTAAGTACTGGGTGAGTGGTGTGCCCACGTGAGTGCAAAGTGGGAGGCGTGCTCGCTTAAGTAGAGGGTAATTCATGTGAGTTCAGGGGAGTGTGTGACTGTGTGAATGCAGGGTGAGAGGCACGTCTGTGTGAATGCATGGGAAGAGTAGGGGCTGGGTGAATGCAGAGTGAGAGACATGCCTGTGTGTAATGGAGTAGCCAGAAAATTAGAATATCCTACCACTTCGAACCAAAGCTCTGATGGCACCAAGCAAGCGCAGCAAGTGAGTTCAAAACACCCTAGAAGTGCTCCTGTGTCTCTTCCATCCAAGCATCCATTCATTCATCCTTTCACCCTCCCATCCACCTTCTGCTATCAATCATTTCACCTTTACATTCTGTCATCCATTCATTATTTCATCCAACTTTCAATCGTTCACCATTCCATCCACTGGCCATTTTATCCATCCATCCATCCTCTAAGATTTTAATTTACTCTACCATCTTTTCACCCTTTCTCAGATTTCCATTTACTCTGCCATCCATCCATCCTCTAAAATTTCCCTTTACTCTGTAATCCTTTCATCCACCCATGTATCTATCCTCTCACTTACTTATCCTCTGACATAACATATCTATTTGTAAAGCACATGTTCATGCAGAAGGGTATCTTGGCGTTGAATAACAGATGTTTATTGTTACCCAACTCAATGGTATTCATTTTATCGACCCCAGAAGGATGAAAGTCTGAGTGGACCCACTGGGATTTGAATCTGTGACTATGAGGTCAAACACAAGCCCCTACAGTTGACACATTAGTCCACTGAGCTACCAGACCCACTCATTCACCTATCCTCTCACCAGTGACATAACAATAGCCCCCCCCCCGCACACACAGTGGTTCGAGGGGGGGGCAAACTTCAGTGGGCCCCCTCCAGCACTGTGCATGAGTGGCTGGGCCCTGGCCTGAGAGCTCCTGAATGGGTCCAGAGCGTGGGGTCCCCCTCCATGTACTTTGCAGGGGAGCCCCCTCAAGTTTCGTTACGCCACTGGATGTGCCGGTGTTTCTGAGGCCTCTGCTCTCAAACCTCCATATACGTCCGGTCTTTTCAAAACCCTATCGGGCGTCGCAGACTCCAATATCTTTTTGTCAGCCTGCGATTGTTATACTGCAGCGCCACCTTGTGGTACATAGCTGTAAATGCAGTACAACTATCGCAGTCTTATTTTATGTGGATATGTGGCACCCCGCACTTCTGAGCAAGACAAAAATGCTACTAGTTGGACAATACTGGCAGTCTGGCACCGTTCACTAGTACCGATGTGCTTTAATGACACAGTGTCAGCACTTCTTTGCTGGACCCTTCGCCCTTTAATGTGCCTGCGTTAGCACTTCTCATCATGGGTTGGCCTATACTTTCAACGAAAAACTACCAGCTGGGCATTGCACATAGGAGCCGATGCTATGCGTGCAATGGTGGGATAGTTCTGTTGTTTCTCCTGTTGGCTGCTGTACTTTTATTTGAATCATACCAATATTTCTTAACAGCGTTTTTATACCACTAATACAATGACTTTCAAACGTTTTAATGCTGGACGCCCCTCTAAAATAATTTAATTGGGTCCCCACCAAATGACCCATTTTTTCACAATTACTCTATTTTTAGGTCAGCATATGCACAGACGCTTGCAAGGCATTTTGTTTACTCACAGAGTGTTGAGAGCCCGCCCATTGCTCACCATTGGTTGGCTTCATGCCACTCTCATTTCCTTGCTTTTCTTTGGTCAGCATGTGCTGGTTTCACTGTTTGTCCTTCCCCTGGAGTACGGCCCAGCTAATGACTACTTGCTTAGCGACCGTCCACTGCTCCTGCTTTCAGAGCTACTTTTTTTTTTTTTTGTTGCAGCATCCCATAGGAGTGCATGTGTTTGCAGGCTGTCTCCCCCGTTGTTGCTTGCTCGATCTCTCCCACCACCCTCGGCGTTGTTGCATGCGCTGTCCCTGCTGCCCCCTTCCTATGTTGTTGCTTGCCCCCATCACCCTTCCACCCTTTCTCTCTTGTTACTTGCCCACTCTTCCATTCAAATCTGTGTTGTTGCTCCCCACTCCAACTCCCACCCCTCTCCATTCTTTTGTTTGCCCCCTCCCATCTCTCACCAACTCGTTGTTTAAGGTCTACATTTCAACAAAATAATCTAGCTTTGTTACATGTACACAGTTTGAAACAAGCATTGACGAAGTCAATAGGTCTCGCCTACGCGACCTATGGGGTTTGTACATATTTTTACCCATGTTGCACATCAGAGTGGCTGCTGTGCAGTATGGTTGATAGTTTAGAATAAACACAATATGATGTGGCCCGTGCCTGCCACATGATAACACTTTTTAAAATTGTTGGTGGGAGGACAGGTAAGGGAGGCATTTACACCCTTTGAATTGCATGTCCCCTTCCCTCCGAGATGCCTCTCATCTCATCCTCCTGCCAGCACTTTTAAAAAACCTTTTAAGCCATGCTGCGTAGTAAAAACATTGACAAAGTCAATAGCTCACATAAGTGAGGTCTATTAGCTTTGCCAATGCTTTTTGAAACATTTCCAGCAACTTCCATCTACTGGATGATGTCCTATGATCACAAATAAAATACATCTGTCTTTAAGCCACATTAAACAGATGCAAGTAACTGCCAGATACACTAAAGAAATCACTAGGGACTACCTTTCTCCTGACTCTCAACTTTCAATTGATTGGGACATAGATGTAATTCAGCCAGAATTTCGCCATTTAATCAAATGGGGAAGCTGAGGATGAAACTTTGGTCTTCTCGAGCCCCACACTACAGCTTGGACACTGTGCAGAAATTAGAGTCTGTCCCTTCAACACAGTTCATGATGTTAATGTCTGGTGCTCCTACACCGTTTGTCATCAAAAGAACCCACTCCATATGTTCAGCCATGCTCAAAGCCACAAGAAAGAATATGGGCCATATGTATCAAAATGTTCATTTGCGATTCTCAAATAGCGATTTTTTGCGAATCGCTATTTGAGAATCGCAAAACGCTATGTATGTAGGATTTGCAAATAATTTTGCGAATCCTACATATTCCTTAATTGCGAATCGCAAATTGCGATTCGCAATTAAGGAATACCTCCCCATTCATTCGCAATTTGGAATGATACATATGGCCCTATATGTTTTGAAAAAAGCCTCAGAAGTGTCATTTTTCAACACAGGATACAGGGACAATTAATGGGTACACACCTTTGTATGCACAACAAAGAATACATAAACAAAAATATGCCAAACATAGGCCAATATATGCATTTCATGGCAGCACAATGCAACACCATGTTTTGTGTACACTGTAACGGGGACAACTAAACATTTGGGTAAGTGTAGGCTTACATTCTAGCTTGATGTATGGAGTGAGGGCTAATACAGAACCCTACAAGCCACAGTGATGAACACCCTCATGCATCAATATGCCCAGCGACTGACAGCTGGTGAGTTAAGGAGTATTATATTACCAACAGTGAAACATTCCATCAAAATGAAACATTCTATACAAACGTTGGGCATTTACGGGGCAAAGCTATCAACCGCGCAGTAGCAGTGCCGCCAGGGCCTTGGGTGCGAGGGACCACTGATCTCCAGTTATAGCTGTCTTAGTTTTACCACTACCTGTGGGGCTAGTTTCCTTGCTTGCTTCATGATGCCTGGAACTCTTGCTACGCCGCAGCCTCGACGCCAGTGACATTCTGCAGACCCCTTTGCCCTCGTTGAAGCAGGAGGCGGGTAAAACCAGGTGTGAAATTCTGCAGCAAAGGAGGGAACGGCTGGCTGTATATGTTGTGCCCACCCGCTTTATGGCATACCTTCTACAAAATATACACAAACTGAAACCCAGCAGTACTCTTAAATTCATCACAATACATATGTGCAATAAAAAGCACCGCAAGCCAGCCAAACATTTCAGGCGAGAAAATGGGCTATTTTAAAAGAATAATCCACAATCCACGTTCTGTGTTACTTTTTTGTACAAGAAACAATGTATGTGAATTTAAAAGATATAGTTAGTAAAGGAGCCAAAATGTGCGAGGATCTTTGTACACATTTGTTATTACTATTGGTGTTCATTTCTGCCTATCCTTCCTTGCTAGCCATTAGTCCCATGGCATGCATCACTCCTTCAGCTTTGGCTTTTTAGCCAACTGAACCTGTCATTGCTAACTGGGATTTTTGCACCAATACTTGAAATGTAAAAATGCACGGCGCCATTGGCTAAAATACCAGTAACGGCCATGGGGTCACTTGTCGACTACGCACATACATTATTTAACATTTCACACATTGCAGTTATGTTCAGTTATCCCTTTTAAAAGAACACTCAAATACATAATAGCCAACATGCTGTTGGCGGACGTGGCACCCTAAAAGAACCCTTTATCAGAATAGAGGGATTGCGGCTTTAAGACAATGTGGTGGTCTCCACGGACACCCACTCGCAGCCAAGACACGACTCACTCAAGATGGTATTAATGTCCCATTACAGAGAGGCTAATGGATTCTCTCTTTTGTTTTACTAGATCACAAGACAGTTTCATTGTGAAATCTGTCTGAATCCCTCAGGGATAAACCCAGCGCTAATCTTGGCCACTCACCTCACCCCACCCCCTTAACATGGCTTCTCAGAAAGGCTGCTACATCTTTCATGCAAAGATATGAACACTCTTCCGCAGGGGGCCTATACCTTTAATGGGATAGCCCGACACTTCCCAGGAAGGCGGATATAGCTTATATAAGAGAGTACCAACACTTCCCAGAAGAGCTATTATACATGTGTTGTGGAGGTGGATAATCCACCCATGGCTCGCGCCAGATGTCAGGTCTTCTTGGACTGTGGAGCCCAAACCAAGCCCAGCACTCATGTGCCCTCTGCCCACACTCTTGCCGCGTTCTCATAGGCTCCCTTCTCAAAGGTAACAACAGCACTGTGCTGCTGGGCTTTTACATTTTTGATTCCTCCCTTCGTCAGACAGGGGAAGTTCAGATTGGCTTGTCGAAAGAAACTCCTTCGGGCAAGTCTGTTCAACTTTTAAAGTTTTAATAGCAAAAATTAGTAATCTGTGAATCACAGAGATTAATAACAAGGGGACCCCTATATATCAAGAATAGAGCAGGGCTCCCGATACAAGTCAGAGCTTAAATACACACCCTTCTGTAGTGTTGTGAGACTATGTGCGCTAGGACCTTTGCGGTTCTGGGCGGACTAAACAAGAAATTACGTAACTTGCTGGGAGGTGTTAAGGTGTGGTTATTAACGGTTATGACGTAATGAGTGTGCAATGTGTGATTGTATGCTGAGGAATAAAGACGTCCAATCCAGAGCTCCATGTGTGGCATATTCCTTTGCATGCTACCGGGGCTGGGGAGCACACTACACCTATTACAAGCACTCAGATTTAGAATCCATTATGTGACAAAATTCTCTCCAAGCAAACAACTAGGACTCTAGCTGAGCTCATGAGAATTAGTAGCAGACCTTTCATAGTTACAAAAATGTAAACAGGTTCTGATAAGCAAGCTGGATTTCATACTTTTGCATTTCGGATGCCAGGACGCAATACATTTAAGGCTCAGAGACAGGCACACCCGATAGGCTAAGTTAGGATGAACAAGAAAACATGGCAGTAGTAGGGTACAGTTACGGTTCATCTACAGGGTGATTCGATCAGATGATTCGCAAAAAGATCACTAGCATTTGGCCCCTCTCTGAGGATGTTCAAGGCATCTTCATGATCAGTCCATCAGAACTGCCAGCCCCTCCCCCATCAGGTAATCCAAAAAGCAAAAAAAATGCAGTTTTATATGTGAAAACCTGTAACTCAGTGGGATCTTTAATTCTGTTTTGTTTTTTGATATGTATAAATGCCTTTACTGAGGATTTGAGCAGCTTCCGAAATCAGTATCTTTCTTAAGTCAGACGAAGCTGACAATATCAACATAAAAACATAGAAGCATACCTTTCCTTTCTACTTTTGCTCTAAAAAGACTTCTTGTGTCAGTTTGATTTAACATGTGATACTATGTATATTTACTGATTTAGCTCCTTAAATAACAAACACTAAGCATTGTTCTTTGGCATCACAAGGAAGAGAGAAGGGCGTACACGTCCAGTAATTGCACTGCACAATGTGCAATCAGGAAACCTGGGTTCAATCTTGGCTTGCCTGATTCACCACATTGTGTGAACATAGGCAATTGCATCTTTTACTATAGCCTTATAGCCCGCCGTAGCGGGCTATACCGGCTATTAAAGGCCCGCTCCAGCGTTAAAGGCCCGAGCCGAAGGCGAGGGCCTTTAACAAGGGAGCAGGACTTTAATAGCCGGTATAGCCCAGCTACGAAGGGCTATAAGGCTATTAGAACATTCTGCCACTAGAGGGCAGAATGTTCTAACAAATAAAACAAAGGCATCTTGAAGCCCGAGGGGATTTAAATCCCCTCGAGCTCCGAGAGGCCTTTGTAAAAATATTGGAATGTTGCTTTGCGGGCCTTTACCGGCCCGTAAAAGCATGGAGCACTCCATTGTCTTCAATGGAGTGCTCCACATTCCAATGTTCTAATGTGCCTCGTATCCTTAATCATCACATTTGAGAGCACCTTGAAATACATCAGTTCAGAATGTGCACTGCACAGAAACTTGTCTTTTTTTTTTTTGTCCTCATTCGCCGTCTATCTCACTTCAATATCCACCCTGGGCGTCTGTACTCACTCTCATAACACTGAGGAAAGTAGGCTGTTGGAATGTTGGAATAGGGCCCCGCCTACTAGTACCAGACCTGCCCTGGGTATCAAATGAAGAAACCACTGAGATACCCCTTCTGCCAAGCTCAAGGGCTAGTAGACTTTCGCCGGTTAACCGCCACCATACCTGGCAGCGCACAGCTTAGCCCAAGGAGTGTTGACAGCATAATCATGGGACACAGGGGAAAAAAACACAAAAAAAACACAAAAAAAAACCACGACTTCACCTCATCATCTGAGAATCCCATCTAAGTTTCAAAAGATTCCAAAATGCCTTCTTTTTCTACTTCCCTGTCTGGCCAGATCCAATTTGGAGACTGCTAAAACTGATGACTGCCAGTCCGCAAAAGTGGGAGGACTGGATTCCGTCCACCTTATACAGATTTGCCTCCTAGCTAACAAAACAGAATAAAAAAGCAAAGTTTCGGCAAGCCCAGTGATGTTTTCTGCGAGACCAAATATTATTAAAGGCAAATCTATATTAATAGCACAGCCTAAAACACTTGTCAAAAAATCTCCGACCTCCTGCCAGAAAGTAGCAAGAGAAGGGCATTCCATAAACATGTGGATATCTGAGGCGGAAACCAGGCCACATTTTTTACAGCTGACTGGAGGCCCAACTGAAATTTTAGACAATTTGTGGGGAGTGTAGTAAGCCCTGTGGATGGTGAACAGGTGATTTCTTTTTAGCCAGGCTGGTTTCACAACTTCATATAGGATCTTACATGATTTCTGCCATAATTTCGCACAGTCCTGTGTGGGCAAAGACCCCCCCACAATTCCTCAGCAAGCTTGAATTCACCATCTACTTCCTCCAACAGGGTTTGGTACCAAAGGGAGACTTCTTTCTTCCCTGGGGGTTTGGTCACGAGCTGATGTTCTGAAATACTTCCGCATCCCAAGGCATGCTTCCGCGGGTGAGATTGGACCCAGCTTGCAAGTTGATAATGCTTAAACCGAGAAAGTCCTCCCCCAACCCTATCCTGGAGGTGTTCCCAGGGGGTAAGTATACCTCCATCAAGGAGGTCTCCCCAAACCAATAACCCCGCATTCCTCAAGGGGTTTGCCAAACTGTCCCTTAAACACTCTGGGGTTCCAGGAGAATCCCAAAGGGGAACTAAACTGGAAAAATAGTCGAGCCCCACTGCCCCCCTGACTTGGGCCCAAGTTTTAGCTACCCCCTGAAGAACCTTCAGCCTAATTTTTTTTTTAAACTTCGGATCCCCAAATTTAAACAGAAACCCGTTCTCTGGCAGTTTAACACCCCTTAGCATGGCCAAAAACATCCCTCCAGCCCCGGTATCTACGGGCATTCTCAATAGCATGCGTGAATGTGAGAGTTAGAACGCCCAGGCATATAGCTGAAGGTCTGGCAAGGCCAGGCCACCCTTTTCTCTTCTCCGCCTCAGCTTCTTCCAGGCAATCCTAGATGCTTTAGATGCCCAGATGAAGGAATTAATGTCACTCTGAAGCTTCGCAATCGTGGATTTTTCAAAATAAAGAGGGATACAGTTAAAAAGAAAAGAAATCTTTGGGAGTATTGTCATCTTGACCAAATTAGTTCTTCCCAAGATTGATAATGGAAGACCAGCCCAAGATTTCATAAGCATTCTACACTCCCTTGCCACCATAGCTAAGTTGATCTCAGCTATCTTTGTAATGTCCTGCACCACCTGAACTCCCAGATATCTCATTTTGGAGCTAGGCTGGTAACCCTGCTGTGTCTCCGACAGGTTCCAAGTCATGATTTCGGTTTTTGTAGCATTGATCTCATACCCAGAGACGGAGCCAAACTCCCGGGCCAAACTGATAACCGCTGGAAAAGCTGACTGTAGATCCGCGGAGAAAACCAAGATATCATCGGCATACACTCCTCATTCTTAAATGGCGCTATGTTAGGATCTGCCCTAAGCCGTTGAGCAAATGGCTCAATGTAAAGATCGAATAGAAGAGGGGAGAGTGGGCAGCCCTGTCTGGTTCCTCTTGTGATCTTAAAGGAGTCGGTAATCTTCCCATTAACCAGCAATCTAGCTGTGGGATTCTGGTAGATCAATTGTACCATATGGCGAAATCTTCCCCCTAAATTAAATTTCTGCAAGGCCTCCGACAGGTAAATCCAATTTACTCTGTCGAAGGCCTTGGTTGCATCCAAAGTCATGGCGGCCAATGGGAGGGAATAAGTAGAGGCAAGATCTATGGCCCCAATAAGATTATACGTGAGATCAGAGAGCTGCCTATTCCTTACAAAACCTTTCTGATCTATATGAAGGACATCTCCCACGATAAGACCCAATCTCGCTGCCAGAATAGAAGTAAAAATGTTATAGTCTACATTTAGGAGCGAGATGGGTCTATATGACCCACAACTTGACGGAGGCTTCCCGGGTTTTAATATCAAAATTATTAAAGCATCGTTCCAAGAAGCTGGGAGCCCTAGACCAGCCTCCAGCACATGATTAAACAGCTTCGTTAAGACGAGGATGATCTTTTCTCCCAGCATCTTATAAATTTCTGCTGGAAGGCCATCAGGTCCCGCCGCTTTCCCGGACTTTGAGCGTTGGATGGCTTCTCTAACCTCAGTTTGAGTAAAGGCTTGATCCAAATATTGCTGTTGGTCCTGTCCTAACGAGGGAAGGGGGACATCCCTTAACCAATTTTGAACGCTAGTAACATCTAGGCTTTTGTCCTCACAATATATCTCCTCGAAATACCTCTGAAAAGCCAGGCTGATTTCCCCATCTAAGCGGAAGGTCTCATCTCCGCTAATGATCTCCTTAATCTGATTCCTTGCCCGGTCGGACTTAGCTTTCCAGGCAAGAAGTTTGCCTGCGCCTTCTCCATATTCAAAATGGGCGATTTTACTGGCCTCCCATCTACGTATAAGCCTGGACTGCAGTATACTTTCTAGTTGCCCTTTTAAGTCATCCCATTTAACTTTCCACTCTTGCTGGGCTTCAGGCGAGGCTAACGAGGATGTATCAGCTTCTAGATCTTTCAACTTCCCCTCAATGGAAGATACCTCCACTTTATATTTTTATTCCTGAAACTTGCCCTGATTGTGATCTGACCCCGCAGGAAAGCTTTAAAAGAGTCCCACACATTTAATATTGATGTTGACTCTAAGTTTACTTCAAAGAACCATTCAGTTTCTTGTAACAAGAAAGCTTTTTCTTCCTCTATCAGGAGTAAAGAACGATCAAATGACCATGAACGAATAAACCCTACAGATGGACTCTCCAGGCGTAAAAGCACCCCTGAGTGGTCAGAAAGATGATTGGCCAGATAGGTGATATTGTTAACTCTATCCCTGAGTGAGTTACTTATCAGCATGTAATCAATTCTCGATTGATGCCGGTATTTATAATTTCTGAATGATAACCCCTGCTGTAAGCCTGATCTTTCCCTCCATATGTCTAAAAGAGCAAATTGCTGCATTGCCTCTAGGAGAAAAACGCGAGATTTTAAGGGTACTGCAGCTCTGCTATTTGGAGTTTTATCCAGGCCGGGATTTAGAACTATATTAAAATCTCCAGCCATAATTATTGGCTCAGGAAAATCTAATAGATGGGAAAAGATGGTCTTAAGAATTGAGGGATCATCTTGATTGGGGCCGTAATAGCCGACCAACGTATACAGGGTCTCCATCATCTTAACTTTAACGATGACCCATCTGCCACCTGGGTCAACCAATTGCTGTAAAACATAAGCTTGAGCTGATTTCTTGAAAATTATAAGGACTCCTCTAACGTTAGCTGTCTGATTCGTGCACACGTATGAACCTACCCATCTTTTATTTTTAAGAAGGGAACATACCTCCTCCTTTAGGAGATGTGTTTCCTGAAGGATCAAAACCTGAGCCAATGAATTTTGGAGATACTGTACTATCCTATCTCTTCTTGGTCTGGTTCGCAGGCCATTAATATTCCAAGATAAAATCTGTATAGGACTCATATTGTATTCATCGAGAAGCCCAGCCCAAAAACCGAGGACTGAATATAAAGTAACCAATATCAGCAATCAGTCCAGCCCAGCTCCAAAACTCTCAACCAAGCCCTAACGTGAGTACATCCCAGACAAAAAAACGGCAAATGAGGATTTTTTATATTTTTTTTCCTGCTACACCCAACCCCAACCCCTACCCCGTGCCCCCACCTACCCCTCCCCCCTCACTGGGAACCCATACCCCAATTATCTGGACAGATGGAGTCCAGGCAATTGCGTCCCGGAGATATCTGCGCCAGCCCCACCTTAATAAAAAAACAACACCACCAAAACAAAACACCCAGAGAGAAACTAAATAAGATTCAAAGAATAAAAGAAAAGCGGGGAGGCCTAACTATACTAAAAGCAACCAGGAAGGGAGCGCTCCTCACAACCCCAGACAGCCTCTCAGAATTAAAAAACTCTTACTGCTATTAACTTCTCTATGCGGGAGAGATATCACCTCACTGACTACACTGTAGTTGGGCCGGCTATTGGTCCCCTTTACTTAGGCTGTTCAACAGCTCATCCGCTTCCTGTACCGACCTTATATTGTGCATTTTATTGTTATACATCACCTTTAAAAAGGCCGGGAATTTTAATTGGGCTACCGCCCCTAGCTTTTTGAACCCTTCCAGTCTCTTGCCCAACTCCCATTGCCTCTCCAAAGTACAGCTTGAGAGGTCCGACCGAATCTCAAACGCAAATTCCTTTGCCCGCACTGATTTAGATTTCAGTGCTAAATTTAAGATCTTATCCTTCAAGGCAAATGTGAGGAAATTAATAAGAATTTTTCTGGGTTTGGGTCTGTTAGGGTTCCTCCGAAAAGGATCCCTGTGTACCCTCTGAATGTCTCGGCTAAGCTCTTCCTCAGAGACTTCAAGCTGTAATGAGGTCTTAAGTAGAGAAACCACGTAGGACCGAATATCAGATCCTTCACTTCCTTCTGGTACATTCAATAAACGTAAATTGTTCCTTCGTGCGTTGTTCTCTAATTTCTCCACTCTGTCTCTGAGTTCCCGATGTTCCGATTTTAAAAATTCGATTTCCGACTTTGCCTGGCCCAGATCTTCTTTCATTTCACCCACTGCATTCTCTAAAGTTACGGTTCTGGAATTTATAAGGTCAACTTTTTTTTCCAGGGATTCGCAGTAATTCCTGATCTCCCCTTGGTTCACTGTAGATGCTGCAAATCCTTTCTTTATGTCCTCCGTTAGTGCAACGAAGAGATTCTCCAAACCCGCGGGCAAAGGTGAAGCTGGCTGTGCTGGAAGGGATCCCCTTTCTGGTAGTTCTACAGTGCTGTTATCAGGCGCTTCTAATAGTGGTTGTACTAAACTTGAAGCGATAATCATCGAGTCGTCTCTAGGAGCGCTCATATTCTCTGGAGGCACCCCCAAATCTTTAAATTGGGGGGCCAGGCCTGTTGCTTGGGAGACTAGGTCCATTGGTATAGCTACATCTGTGACTTTTCCTGATTCGACTACAGACTCCATCCCTGTCACAGGGGCTATATCTGAGGAAACAACCAATAGCGTAGATGGAGGTGTAGGGGAAATTAAACTTGCCGGACACTGACCCAGAGATCCAGGTCGTGTACCAATAACCAATACTTCTGGCTGAACCATAAAATAGGAGCGTAATGATGGAGTCACTTTAACCACGCTACTAGGCGCCTTACTTTTTGGCTTCCTAGGTTTAATAGACTTCCCTTTCACCTGATAGACCTGAAAGGCAGAGTCACCACCAGTAAACTTGGTTCTTTCAACTAAAGAGGCCTGCACTCCACAAGGAGAAGCGAGCTCAGCAACAGCGAGGAATTGTGGTGCCACAGCCTCAGGGGGATCCTTACCAATATTTATTTTTCCGGAGGTAGTTTTGGTGCCCTTTTTGCCCTTCTTACTAGTTACAATAACTTTCTTAGGACCCCCTGTGGCCCTCCTTGTTGGTTTCTTTTGTCCTGTCCCAACTTCTATCTGTGGGCTTCCAGCGGTAGGAGAGGTAACCTCGAATATATTGAGGGGAGACTGTTGTTTCCCAGAATGCTGTACTGATAAGGGGACTGACCTCTTTACCCTTACCACACCTTCAATGCTTCTGTTTAAATCACCAGCAGCCTCCTCCCCATCCTCCCCAACCTTATCGCTGACTCCGCTTTCCTCCTGCTCCTGTCTTTGCTCCTGTTCGTGGCCGTGATCCAAGTCTAAGTCCTTCCCACGCCGAAAAAAGCCGGTGATACTGGCTTTATTGCCCCCCCTGAGGAGGCCCCGCGCTACTACCTTACGCCCCCTCCTGAGCTCCAGCGCGGCTTCCAACAGGCGGGGAGGCGTAGGAAAACGGTTCCCCGCCTCCTCTCTACACATCCCTGGCTTCCACGACGTCCGACGCCCAGTGTTCTTCTCCCTCCGCAGCCCCCACAAAAGAGCCGCGAAAAGAGCCGCGCCACAGGCCACCTACACCGGCTCAAGCCGGGAAAAGCTGAGAGAAAAAAAAGCCTTCTTGCGCGTCCTCCAACAAGCGCGGCGTCCCCAGTGACAGCCCAGTGTCTCCCTGCTCGCGGCTTCACAGAAGAGCCACGCCGCATCAACAAACCCAGGCACCGGTGCGAACAGCGAGGGCTGCGAGGAGACGCTCCAGCAGAGCTGTCAGCATTCAGGTAACGGCCCCCTGCTCCTCCTCCTCCAATCAATTACGGGCTACTTTCACTCCCCGGGTCCATAGTGGCTGACGCAGAGCTCCGGGCGCTAGCGGCTAACGTGCAGCCGCCATGTTCCCGACACCGGCCCCGTTACACAGATTTTTCATCAAGATTTCAGAGACAGAAACTTGTCTTGTACATGATTCAGCAGACTACAATGTTGCTCGTTCTATAATAAGAATCAAAGCCATGTATACAAGGAAAAAAAAACTGGTCTGACTCCAGTGTCGCTAACGTCCTCATTGTCGATAGCTGCAACTCAATAAATGGAAGGTAATGTACCAAAGTGAAATAGACGAGTACCCGCGCCTGTAGCAGCATTATGGTACGTGTCTTTACACAGTGCCAACCCTTCACAGTAGGGCTGTTATACCTTTAATAGGGAGACATTAAAAGGCTTATTTACAAGCCCCTTGTGCCTCTGGTACATCACTTTTAATATGGAAAAAAGTGATGCACCGGCGGTGCAAGGGGCTTGTAAATAAGGCCCGGATATGTTTCAGAAGGCCAGTACCAGCCCAGCCAGGCCAGCTCAGTCACATCTGAGTGGAGTGCCCACCTGCTGGGGAAGTGCACTTATCTGGCACCAATACTTTAGATGTGAACCCACGCCGCAGCAGAAGTTGCAAAGAGCTCCTGGAATGTGCCTTGCGGCGCCACCTCCCCGACCCAGCAGCAGGATTAGCCAGCCCTAAGACGCTGGACTGATGTCCTGTTTCTGACTGCATCGTTTGCCCTTGGCTGACTGCATATCCTTTGGAGCTTGGAGCCTTCCTGGCAGTGGTTAAGACTTTTGCAAGCATTCCACCCATCACCTTAGGTTGTTTGACGTTTGGACAGGCTCAGATTCCTCAAGATCAACACCAGCACCTGCAATATTGGAAGCAGAGCAGGCAAAACAGTCTGCGAAGGGCTGCCACCCACACTCAAGGGTGCCAAGAAAGAGCGAATCCTGCAATGGCCTTCAAACAAACAAATACATAAATTTCTAACCAGCTCAGAACTAACAACCCATCTCATTCCTACAGACACATCCAAGACAGCAATGAAAACTGGCAAACCATCAGGTTAACAATCACAGGCTTGAATCTGTCACCAATAAACAAACATAGAAGAAATATCAATCAATCTGAGGAGAAACAAGAAACATCAAGGCAAGCAGCAAGAGCAGTGCCACTGTCTAACAAACTAAGGAGCATATGTACAAGCCCCTATTGCCACCACAACGTCACCTATAGTGAAGCTGTGGTGACGATAGGGGCTGCGCCTTATGTACAAGGCAGCGTTAAGTCACTTAACGTGGCTTAACGCTGCCTTGTACATAAGGCCCCCTTTCACGCTATGGTTAGCATGAAAGGGGTGGGCAGTGCTTGTTGCGGTGAGCGTTCCATCGCAACACCCATTCATTTTGACGCTGCCCCCTATGTACAAGGGTGGCGTAGATAGGAGGCAGTGCCAAAATTAAGACCAGGTAAAAACTGGTCTTAAGATGGCGAAACGAGGAGAAATGCATTATTTCTCCTCGTTTTTGCTCTCTCCATGTGTGCTGCCAGCACACATGGAAAAAGCAAAATGCCATTGTTTGTTTATGTACAGGAAGGTGTCCCTTCCTGTACATAAACAAACTTTAAAAAACAATGCCATTTTGTCACTTTCATGTGTGCTGCATGAAGCAGCATACATGAAAGTGACAGAATGGCATTTCTAGGATTGTTTATGTGCAGGAAGGGACACCTTCCTACACATAAACAATCCTCCCCTGCACGCAGACACCCTTGCACCATGGTGCAAGGGTGCCTGCGTTGGCGCTAAGTTGCTAAACTTAGCACCATCGCAGGGGGAAACGCAAGGCTGTACCACACTCTTGTAAATATGGTGCAGCCTTGTGTTCAGAAGTGGAAGAGAGAGGCGTTAAGCCAGGAAGGCTTACACCACTCTCCGCCACTTCCTTGTACATATCCCCTAAGAAGGGAAGTTGTAAAGACAACAAGTCTTTTTTCGCTTGCCTCTTTTATATTCTGGCTGGGCTGACACCCTTACTCTCCGACTCTTGATCACAATAGTATTCCTGTCTTCCATTTTGGAGTAGTCTTTCCAATTAAGTACAATAGATGAGTCTGCCATCTTTGAATGGTGCCAAATACTGGTTAGCATGCGTACCATTCATGGTAAGTAGAAGCATTGGTTACAATCAAGACTTGTTACTTGTATGTGTTTCCAGGAAGGAGCTCTTAAACAGAAGCCACCAAAAATCTGCCAGCCACTCTTAATGAGGTATGTTTTGAAGTTAGGTCTAAATTGTCTTCCCGTAAGCTTTTCTGGAATGTGGAATTGCTCAAACTGATTGAAGGGATTCAATTAAGGACAGCTTTAGGATTACTAATGCCTAAGCTAAGAAGGAACCCTCCCAACACCAGATGGAGGTTTATGGATTAAATCTACAGAGGAAATCATCCAGAGAGTTATTTACAAAAATATTTGTGTTGGTCTGCATACACTAAAAGATTTGAGATCAGACCTGCACATGTTGCTTAAATCTCTCTGTAATAGCCAAAGTAAAGGTATTATCATTAGTCTCTTCTACTACTCATCTTCCCCTTTCATTCTCACTGAAGACCAAACATTATCCACATCTCCCAACTCCAAATGAAGCCCAGTGATTCCCCACACACCAACCAACTCTGAATGAAAACCAACTGTTTCCACCCCATCAAACTCCCAATGAAGGCCAACCAGGCCAAAACGCCGTTCTTTTCCAAAAGATGACCCACCATTCCCATCCAACATCCAACCATGGATGAAGCTCTTCCATTCCCAACATAGCATCAAACCTAAACGGTTTTTTCATGAGAAGATTATTAATATCCAAACTTCCTTTGCCGTATCTCTTTCAGAGGAAGATAAAAATATGATATTGACTTCTCCCAATAGTTTAGGAAATGGTTCTACCCTTACACAGTTTCCCCCCCTTCTTCCAGAGATATCTCTGGAGATTATGAAGGGTCTTAAGTCCGGGTCTCCTGTTGACTCATGCCCCGCGAAAATATTGGCTTCCGTGGCGGAGATTATTAACACTAAGGCTAACATAGTACTTAACTCATCATTGAGTAATGGGCAGGTTCCTCGGATATGGAAATGCGCCAAAATACTCCCTCTGCTGAAAAAGCCCTCCGCTGATCCTCTAACTCTTACCAACTACAGACCTATTTCCCTTCTTCCGTTTTTTGCAAAGACCTTAGAGAAATACGTAAATTTAGTGATCACCGAGTACGCGGAATCTAATAATCTTTTTCACCCGAGTCAGTCCGGGTTCCGCTCAAACTTTAGTACAGAAACTGCCTTACTTGAAATCTCTGAGGCTATAAAAGGAAAGCTTGATAACGGAGGTAAAGCAGTGCTGATCCTTTTGGATTTATCCGCAGCGTTTGACACTGTGCCCCATGTCCGCCTCCTGCAGAGACTGCGGGAGTGCGGCCTTGGGGACACAGTGTTGAAATGGTTCTCCTCATTTTTAGAGGATAGAAATCAGGAGGTCTGGTCCCCCCTTTTCTGCCACTATTCCACCTCTTAAAGTGGGTGTTCCACAGGGCTCTATTTTGAGCCCAACTCTGTTTAATCTGTATATGGCCCCTCTTGCCCCTTTGGTTGAAGCTTGTGAGGCTACTATCATTTCTTATGCTGATGATACGCAGCTGTTGTTCACATGCGAGAAGGAGAAGATTTTGACGGAGAGCTGATTAAAAATTGCCTGAAAAAAGTTTTTACCTGGCTCAGATTGAACGAACTTAAATGCAACCCTGAGAAGTCCGAAATTATTTTTTCGGATCTCCACCCCAGGATGTATGGAAACAGTGGTGGCCAGCTGATATGGCACCCCCTCAGTCTTCGGTCAGGACAGTCAAGAATCTGGGGTGAAATTGGATGATTCTTTGTCCATGAAATCTCAGATCCAGTCTGTTGCAGGTTCTTGTTTCGGTCTTCTTAAAATGCTTAGAAAGTTTCTGCCCATGTTATCTTTCCCTTATCGAAAGATCGTGGTTCAGGCCCTCATTGCCTCCAGGCTGGACTATGTAAATGTTTTATACTTAGGCCTTCCGGAGTTTCTGATAAATAAGCTTCAGGTTGTCCAAAATGCGGCAGCTAGGGCAGTTCTCAGGATTGGCCCCAGAACCCGGATTTCCCCCCACCTGATTGCTTTGCACTGGCTCCCTATTCGAAACAGAATCCTTTTTTAAGCATTAGTTCTGGCTTTTAAGGCTCTTCATGGTTTGGGGGCCCATTATATCAGGAAGAGAGTCCTTCGTTATGCACCAGGGAGATCTTTAAGATCCTCTCATCAGTATCTTTTAGCGGTCCCGAGATTCTCCCGTGTGTGCAGAGGGGGCCGCTCTTTTCAGGTTCAGGTTGCCCGCAGCTGGAACAGTCTGCCTCAGTATCTTAGACAAGTTCCCGATCTGTTGACTTTCCGTAAACAACTTAAAACCTGGTTATTTCAGCAGAAACGTTAGCCTGGTATTAAGCAGGGTATTGTAGGGCTCCGTCCAGCGCCGGGACACTCTTTTTGAGTAGCTGAGCGCTTTATAAGTTTATTATAACATAACATAACATAACAATAAAGAGCTATCAATGCCCAAAATATGCATCCCCCCAAAGACGACAAACCATTTGTCACAGTTTCTATCCCTCAAAGACCTACCATTCCAAACACACTATTAAAATCTCAGTGAAAACCAACAGTTCTCCACATCATCAAACTGTCAAAGATAATCTACCAACGCTCACATTCCAACTTGAAGAAAAGGCTATTCTCTTTCAACACCATCCAGCTCCCAATCTAGACCATTCTCCACACCAACCAACTTCCACTGAAGACCATTCTCCACACCATTCAACTTATTTGTTGGAAGAATTTGATAGAATGAGAACTGGGGCTTGAGGTGCGTCATAGTGCCAGGCAGTAAAGTCAACAATAGGAGAATAATTATCGTAAGCAGTAGTGTAAACTTAAAAAAAGTAAAATATAATTAAAATTCAAGGGCAATGTCTTCCGCAGCATTTGGGAATAGTTATGCAGTATATGCTAGGAAGATTGCAAAAGATTTGCACGAAGCTATTGTCAACATAGAGCATGGAGTTGCAAGAGATTACAGTAAACAGATTAAGAGCTCAATAAAGGCATGGAGCAATTTTATATAAATACAGTGAAGTGACTGTTTATTAGCAAGGATTTAATTTTCTTCTTGGAGAAGTTTGTGATTTGTTGCAGTTCAGGGGATAATGATTTCCAAAATTGAGGTGCACAGCCAGAGAAGGATTTGGAAAGAGTCATTTGCTTCCTAAAGCTTGGTGTTTCAATGAGGAGAAGACATTTGCTGCTCCGTGTGGTTCACCACCTGAAACATTTAACTTGTTCGCTTGCTGTGTAGTTGTGGGCATTATGGTGAACTTCAACGACCAACAATTCTTCACATCATCTAATAATGAAAGCTTGCAATCCCTTGATACCACCAAACCTGAAATGAAGATCTGTCATTTCTAAACACCGTCTAACTCCCAAAGGAAGACATACCATCCTCTACAATATCCCACTGCCACAAAAAGGCAAACCGTGCCATATAATACCCACTTCAAATGAATACATTCCAATGCTCGCATCGTACAGCTTCTGATGAAGACGTACCATTCCCTATACCATCCTACTAAGAATGAAGACCAGCTGATCCCTGACCGCATTTAAATCCCAATCATGATATACCTGCACTGTGACAACTCACAATGAAGGCGTACCTTTCGCCACCCCTTCCAATGATCAATGAAGGCCAACCACTCCTTACACAATCCAGCAACTAGTGAAGACATACAATTCCCTATGTCTTCCAACTTCCAATAAAACATACAGTTTCTTACACTGTTAACTTCCACCATTGCCCTCACTGTGCATCTCCAAATGAAGGCATACTATTTCCACAAACCACCCATCTTCCAATAAATGACTACATTCTGTACATAAACCTCTAACTCTCGATGAAGGCTATTTCCTAGACCATCCAGCTATGAATATATACTTGTATACAATGTATAAGACAATGTTTTCGCACTGTAGACTCAAGTAATTTACTAGCTAGTAAATTGCTTGAGTGTACAGTGCGAAAACATTGTCTTATACATTGTATACAAAGGGCCTCATTTATGAAAAGTGTTGCATCGCTGGGGAAAAACAGCGATGCAACACTTTTCATGTACCCTCCTTGCGACACCATGGATGCTCCATAATTACACTACGGCGCTCCATGTCGCAAGGATTGGCCAGATATGTCAGAAATTCCTGACGTATCTGGTGGCGCAGTAATGACACTTTGAGGAGTGTGTCGGTCCACTGATGCAACTCCAGCAATGTGTCATTACACATGTGCGACTCCCATGTGAAAGGCCCTGTGTCACTCCTTATGCCTGCATGAAGCAGGCGTAAGGATTTGACGCAGTCAAGTCATAGAAGTGATGCAGTGAAATCTCATAGATTTCACTGCGCCACTTCTACGAGCCTTTTTTACGTGTGAACGCCCACCCTGCATACATTATACCTGACGCGGGTATGATGTAGCGCAGGGAATTTACAAAGTGACGCAACTGCCTAGATGCGTCACTTTGTAAATAGGGCGCAGTATGGCGCATTGATTACGCCGCTGCAGTGTCAATGAAAAGTGATGCATCGGCAGCCGTAGGCCTTCATAAATAAGGCCCAAAGTGTGTTGGGCTCACTCTGCACCATTACACTGGACAGAATCCTCCACATCTCACACCATTTGCAAATCCATTCTCAGACACCAAAGCGTATCACTGAACCTTCTCTTGGTTCCACAAATACCGATGTGCCCTTTATGATGCTGTTTAATAATCTTCTACCTGAACTTTCCTGGTGCAACCACCTGTTCATTCCATATCAAAAACAACTCTTCATCATGTAATGCCCCATGGTCTTCCAAAAATAATCATACCTCAAATCAGATGCATTTCACAACCCTTTTTGATTTTCCTACAACACTTATTTCCATTTCTCCCAGTATCCCCCTCACCCTTAGAGACTGCGCCCTTCTAGGGCCCTGGAATTGACTTTCTTTCTTAAGAGACTCACAGACTCACTTGGGGTAGCTTAGAAGTGCAACCCTGACCACGGAAAACAGCATTCCCGGTCCTACGACAGCAGTTCGAGAACGGGCGACACTCTTAATAGTGATGAGGAGCGAGAATAAAAAATCGGAAAAACCTGTTGGGACGTGAATGTCCCCTGCAAGGCATACAGGCATGAACACCTGCTTTGAATAAAATGTGAAACTGGTATCCTGACTTTTTTTGGCCCAGCTGCCATGCAACTTTAGTGTGCGCACTGCTGCTTATGCCTAGTCGAGGTAATGCCGGGGTCCAGAAATGGTTTTGTAGCCAGGGGGGCACCCCTAGTATGCCCTCTTTTGTTGACATAGGACTGTTGTACATGTTGTGGACTGATGACATGAAGCAGTTGAGGCAGTGCATCTGTTTTTGTCGATTATTAGTCCTTACCAAACCTTACCAGAAAGGAGTGTGCCTACAGGCCCCACTGAGGTAAATGTTCCATTTCATAGTGGCACCCAAACCCTTGCACTGTTAATCAGTTTACATGTTAAGTGCGTGTGTACATTGTGTATGTGTGGCACTTGGCATTTGGCGATGCGGCGCGCACAATGTAATTCGTTTTATTTATTTATGTAGTTAACTCAGTACGGCCGTACGCTGGAGTTTACTACCCCCCACCCTGCCCCTCCCCCGCCCGCCCCACCGCCCCGCAGCACTCCCTTCACAAGCCACGACTGATGCTCAGAGAGGGAAGGTGAGTATCTGGCCCTGCAGGAGGAGAGAGTGTCCTGGGCAAGAAACCCAGCCATGTTCATAAGAAGCTGACGGCCAAGTGGGAAAATAACTGTGACCGGCATGTGTAGTGAGGGGTCGTCCAGCGTGCTATTGAATGGTGTATGTGGTGAACTGCATTAAAAAACCTTGAGTCAATCAACGAGCCATTTGGCACTCTCTCGGTCTGAAGGATTAAAGTTGTGGCTGCGACGTGTGAAGCAACCTCAGAGAAGCCATTGCAGCCGAAGTGGGAGATCCGCCCCGGCCCAACTGCTAAACTACTGCCACTACTAAAGATGAACTGTCACTCCAGCCAAGAAGCTGCCTCTGCCAAGCACCCTCCATACCAGCCTGGAGCCACAACTGCCAGTCCACCCTGCCTTGCTGATACCGGCAGCTCTCCGAGAGTGGAGCCGGAGCGCCGCTGCGGTGGCGCAACACCGAAGAAAGGTGCCAACGATGTAAGTAGATACACACACCCTCTGTGCCAGCCAAGCTGTGTCTCCACTGAGCAGGTAAGTGACGGGCCTGGCCTCCAGAGACTAAAAGATGGTACCATGAACAAAGATAAGTGTAGGAGGTTGTCCTTATTAGTGAGACTCTTTGGGCTAAGAAGTGTTTAAAATGACCCTCAAGTTGCCGGGAGGCCACAGCTTAGTGATATTTGCACCTGCCTAATCTTGACTAAACCTGACTTGCAGAAAGGACACCATTGACATTGGAGGACACCATAGAGAAGGGTAGACACAGACCTGTCCAGGCTGTAGCGTTTCTTTAAAAGCCTTTGTGCAAGATTGTTTAACCTTATAGTAGTACCCTATACAATTGTGTAGTATTACACACTGTTGTGAAATTAAAGGGACTTTCTTTTACTAAAAAGACAAGCACAGGCCCGGGCAGTGGTTTATTGTGTCTATGATTTAGTGTTGGATTCTGATTCTCTGCCCCCAACACTGCTTCTATGAGAGGCCTTTAGCTGATTGCCCTTGCTACACTAGAGTCAAGTGCGGAAAGGGTTGTACTTGGCATAGTTTGCAAAACCTTAGTAGGACAGGCCCCGGGACACCAGTGGCAATTGACCCCAAGTACCACGATTGTCACCCAACTGCCTTGTATTCCGTGCGGCCCCTCCAAACATGGTCTGCCAGCGCGTTGGGGGTGGGATGAAGCCACAAGTAGATATAGCAACGAAGAATCATGTACGAATACAGCACAACGGCACTTTGAAAATTATGAGGAGAAGCTGTGTTGCATGTTAGCAGCAGACATAGGAAGTTGCACGGTGCCCATCCTAGTGCACACAGAGCAGCAGCTATAAACAATCACCAGGTTTCCCCTCGAGCAGTAACTCAGAGTCATCATAAAGCACATACGTACTTCTCGGGGTTTTGCAGCAGGACCCTCCTCATCATAGTGTCTTGTCCCAAAGACATGGCGATGATGGTTGTTAGCCTGCCTTTTATCCCAGCTGCTAATCTGTCCTTAATGGCGCCTGAGGGAAGGAGGCAAGATGGCGCCTGAGCGGCAGTAACCCGGCAGAGCTCCTCCGGTCCGGCCCCAATCGCAAAGTGAATGGCTTTGGACTGCACCGCATCGCGGTAATTCAGGACAAACATACATGATTTTTGTTCAGAGCTGCATAGCTGTATGACTTCCATTCTGACCTCGAGGCATTGTTGGGATCGACGCGGCTTGCAAAGGCTATCACGTCCGACAGCTGGATTTCGAGCAGGGGGACCAGCGGATCTAACATCCTCGCTTCACGCAGCCCTGCGGCTGCCTTCCACGACGTACTGCATCACGCTATCGGTGATCTGGAGAATCCTGACGACGGCACTGGATACAATACAACGAGGAAGCCACCGCGTCAAGACTCAACGGTGGATACTTTGTTTCCCGGCATTCTGTAACATCAAAAAGAAGCAACTAAGGATGTCGGGGCGAGGGGGGAAAATGTCGAAAGCAATAAGTAATCAAACATTGGCCCCTGTAAATAAAATGACACAGCTTAATAGACCGGAGAGCTCACAGAGACGCCCTGAAACACGGGGGCTGAAAAACAAAGTACAAAATGTGCAAAATGAGCAGATGATAGTGGAAGACAAGGCAAAGCAAAGTAAAAAATCACAATTTAACCCCATAAAATCTTTGGATTCAGCACATAATTCACAACCGCTGATCTCTAATATATTCAGCCAGATAGAGATGGGGAGACATGGTAACAGATTAGTAGAAGGGGAAGCATCTGAAGACCAGTCAGAAATACCGGTCCCTGAGTCATTCTTAACAAATGGAGGGGTAAATCCAAACTCTACTACTTCTTCACCTGTGACCCTTATTATTCCAGTAATACACCCCGTCCTACCTTCTACAATCGTAGACATGGCCAGTAATCAAGCAAATAAGGCCGGACCAATACAGCTGGAAGATGCTCCCTCGGCCGCTTTACCTCCTCAGGATTCAGGAGCTTTAGGGTTGGCACCAAATGCACCAAATGCAACAAACAACCAGCAAGGGAACGCTGAAAGCCCCGAACCCCTCGACATCCTGGAAAGACCCTACCCAATCACAGAAGATTCTGAAAAATACAAAACAGGTATATCATCATCAAGTGATGGGGAAGGAAACGGAAGAAAGCATGAATGGGGTGACAGCACTGACTCTGAGACTCTATGGCAATCGGCTGCACAAAAAAGAAGCTAGAAAAGAAAAAAAAAGAAAAAGAGACATAATGGTCAAAAAAAAATTGGGGAATCCACGGATCAAGGCAGCAACCCCGAGCTCAGATGGGATTACTCATCCTCCCAATTTGCGACACCTTCAGACCACACTGTGCGGGCAGGTCACAACCTTTCCGTGACAACAAATCCGAGTGGAAGCTCTAGAAACATGGAAGAACCCACCCTTGCGGAAGTCTTACAGTCGATCAAGGGCTTCCAAGAAGAAGCCAAGCAGGACAATCGAAAAAGTCGACAGGCTACACAAAATTTGCAAGGTGCTATTAGGAAAGTGGGTCGAACATGCATCGAAATTGCAGACAGAATGTCATCGGTTGAAACTCGAACTGAGAACCTAGAGAAAGATGTCTCCTCGTTGAAAGTACAGGGAGATGCGCATGATGCTATAGTGAAAGATTTAATGGGGAAGATCGAGGAACAGGAGAACAGAATGCGACGTAACAACTTACGTATTCTTGGGGTCCCTGAGGGATTGGAAGGGAACGACCCCAGGGCATACATAGTATCACTCTTTAAAGGTGCATTTCCTGAGATGCAATCCTGGGACTGGGACAAGGAAGTCCAACGCGCTCACCGATTTCCTTTGACACTTTCTAAACGACCCACTTCTCAAGATCAAACCCTCGTGCAATTCTAGTGTATTTTGGGAATTTTCTTTTGCGTCAAGCTCTTTTTGATATAGCCAGACCTACAAGTAAAAAAGAATATAACGGCGTCACCTTTTTCACCAGACCAGACTTCGCCCATGCCACAGTTGAGCGGCGTTGGAGGTTGAGACAATTATTTACACCATTTCAGCAAATTGGAGCAACGGTGTACCTACAGAATCCGGCACGTTTGAAAATCATCTTCAATGGGGTTACTCGCAGTTTTACTTCGGAAATTCAAGCTCAAGCATATTTGCAGGAAATTACAGGGACAAGCAGAGACAGATCCAAAGTTTGAATTGTTATGGACGTAATACTTAAATGTTTGAGTTTCTATGAAGTTTCAAACTGGGTAATCACAATATGAGTAGATATAGATAAAGTGTGCAGTTTGGGGCAGGGACCGGACCGGTCGGGTGATACGGGACTCTGCCTTCTCAGATGTCCACATCCTGGTTCACCCAGAATCAGGCAGGCCTCAGTGGTAGGTGGTGGGGGGTCTCGTTGGGGGGAAGGGTTTGGAGGGGGAAGGGGGATGGGTTGACCTCAAGAGTATTTGCTCCAGGTGTGGATTTTTGTTAAATTTTCCTTTTTTCTTTATGTTGTTATATGGTCAGGAGGTACTATTATGTCTTATCCAGGGTCTTATCGAGTGGGCTAAACTTTAGGTAATGAAATGAGTAAATTACGCATAGCTACATTAAATATATGTGGCTTGAATGATTCAAGGAAGCGCCGAAATACCGCTGTAGCCCTTAGATTACTTAAAACCGATATCCTATGCCTACAGGAGACACATATAGATAGGACACAGATTCATCTTTTAGGCACACTTGGATTTACAGTAATAGGAGCGACGTCACAGAGTGTTAGGACATGGGGGTCGCAATATTATCTGCTAAAGGCTCACTTCAATTTCCCGCACATCCGTAGATCAGAATGGGAGGTGGGTCATTACCGAATGTCGTAGAGAGAATGGGGACATTATTACGATATGTACGGTGTATGGCAGTATTGTTGATGATCCGGCAATATTTGATTATTTAAACAATGAATTGGCCGAGTGGTCTTTACCTATTATCATTTGTGGTGATTTTAATATAAATATATCGGCTAGTCAAAGTATATCTCTAGACACCAATAGGAATTACACAGGTAGGAAACCTAAGGTCTATAAGGCCTTGAAGGCCTTAAGTCAGGAACAGGCATTAATGGATGTCTGGCAATCATATTACCCTGCAGACCCAGGCTATACTTTTTACTCTTTCCCGCACAAAAAACCGGTCCGATTAGATTATATCCTTGTATCTCATTCCATTCTTCATAAGTGTGCAATAGAAAAGACTACACGAATAGTTTCAGATCACAATCCCTTGGTTTTAGAAATAAAAGGGGAAAGAAGGGTCAATCGAGATACGTTTAGTTGGTCATTTGACCGCTCTTTACTCGCTAATGACGAATATTGTAAACACATGAGGCACTGGATCCCCCAATTTATTAAGGAGAATCTTGGCAGCACCAAGATAGAAGTGGTCTGGGACGCATTAAAGGCCGCAATAAGGGGAGAAACAATGAGCTTTTCGCTAGCTCTCAATAGGGAAAAACGACAATTAATGGATATCTTACAAATGCAATTGGCAGCTGCAGAAGAAAATTTAATTACGCTAATCTGTCCTTAACTGCAGCTAATATCGGATGAACTCACTAAGGAGCCATCTTGGTCTGGGAAGAATGGTGTTCTCTGGGCACCATATTGCTCTGTCATCTTACAAATGTAGACCCCATCATGCCGTGGGGTACAGCACCAAGCGTACCGCAACACAAGTCCAAATGAAGCACATCTCTGCCCTTCACACATGACACCCGTCTCTTTCCAAACAGGAAAGCTGCAGCGCAGCACCGCTCCGTCCATGGAGCAGACCACACCCCAGGGCTCTAAGTGGGGAGGTACTCTCAGGTACTGAGTACCTGTATTTATTTCATTTTAGAGGCAGATTACCAACACTTCTCATCTGAGGTGAAATACTTTTAATCAGGGCCAGACTGGGAACCCAAAGCAGCCTTGGCAATTTTCTCGGACCAGCCCCTGGGCAAGCACTGCCAGGCCCCCGAAGGCTGGAAATGCTTGCTTGCTGTTTTTGTTACTGGGGGCCGATATTGCAGCACTGCTACAAAACCGGCCCCACCACTACAAAACCAGCCCCCACCCTTCCAGTCTCCCGGGGAAACCCCCTTTGCCCGTCCGGCCAGTCCAGCCCTGCTTTTAATGGGAGAGTACCGCCACTTCTCAGTAGCAAACACATACTCTGGGATAGTGAGTACCTGCACTTCTATAGTTCCATTTCAAGCACTGCCCCAGCCTCTCCTCTACCAAAGTATCTCCACAGTCAACATCACTCTTAAGTCACAGTGCGAAGCTCACGGCGGCGTGATCGGGATTCATGGCACTCAGGCACTGACAGTATCACGTCCCTTATACAATACACTGGACTCTTATAACCCTTCCACTCACACCATACGTCATGAACATCCTCTGAATAAGGAAATAGCTCTGTTGCCCAATGGCCTTGACTCCCAACTTGGGAAATGGCGATCCTAGGCCTGGCCTTGGCTCAATAGTCTCTGATTCTGGGAAAATCTCTTATTCTCCCTGTGCCTAAAATATGTAATCTGGTGCTTATGTAAAGCGCTCTAATGCCCAAACTGCAGAAAAGTCACACAAGCGTAGTTGGGATCTATACAAATGACAACTGCATTCTATGCAGAACCTGAGGTGCACGAAATTCGAGCCGGCTGCACAATGCACCGAGAATGGGATACACTATGGCTGACTCTTACCCTCTCTGAAGATGTATTATGGCAGACATCACTGGCGGCCCGCAATATTTTGAACAGGTGCAGCACTGAGCCTAGGATTGCACAGCGCCCGGTGCGCGTGCATTCAAAACCTCTTTGAAGAAGCTGTCTCTTGTCTACCTGTTTACAGCGTAGTTAGTTACACTGGAGGGCAGCTGCTCCCAGTAACGATGACCTATGAGGTGTCATCTACTTCTCAATACATGGAACGCCAAAGAATCAACACAAGCAGCAGGACACCATCTGACAGCAGCAGAACTTTCAGGACACTGACGTGAAATATCATGTGAGTCAGAAAAGTGTCGGAGTTTGGGTATTCACTCACTCATCCTCCTGTGCATTCATTTTAGTAACTTAAGCCCTCACTCCAGAGATCTGTCTGTAACCTACATATCACTCTTGTCTGAACTGTACATGTTCTGTCAGAGATGAAATATCTGTTTTACGGGAAAGGGAAGATTGTGCGTATTGCCTTCTGTGAGAGAGGGAAGTGTGTTTTGTTAATGCCATACCATCCCTGTTTTGTCACGAAGTAGTGGTCGCACTGCTGCTGTCCCATTCCAACCTGTCCTGTGATGGGGAAAGCTTGTGCTGATGCTGCCCGAGCCTCACCTGTCCTCTGAAGTTGGGAAGATTTATGCCCAAGGTGTACCTGTTCTGCGAAGAGGGGCGTTTCCTCTGCTGTTGCCCATCTTATAAAAAAAGAAAGGATAGTTGGAATGCACTCGTATGACATGTCTAGCCCAGTCACAGGTTTTTGTTGGACCCAGGGCGAAAATGCGTTGCGGGACCCTAACGCAGAGACCCTGGTTTCAGTCACAGCTTGACCAGGTGGTGTGACAGTGGGCAATTACTTTTCTTCCCTCTGTCCCTTTATCTGTGATCATCACATTTGATAGCACCTTGAAATAATCCAGTTCAGGGTGTGCACTGTACATTACCCTCCTTCTTATATGGTTTAATAGACCATAATGTTGCTTCATCTACAACAACAATAAAGGCCTTGCATAGGCGGCACGAGACATCTGACTTGCCTCTTGGGCGACTAATAAAATTGTCATCAGGGCAGAAGGGGGAAGGATGTGCCACTCATCCACGATCGGAATTGCACAATGTCTAATCAGGAAACCTGATTTCAATCCTGGCTTCCAAGCTTGACCAAACAGTGTGACCCTAGGCGATTACTTTTCTTTCCCTTGCCCCTTTTGCATGATCATCACATCTGAGAACACCTGTAAATAATTTAGTTCAGGATGCACACTGTACATTAATCTCTCCTGTGTATGAACAAAAAATTACTCCATTCATAAAAATAAAGGATTCAGAGCTCGGGATTTTCGTATGTAATTAGGGGGCAGTTCTGTCCTCTGCTTGGAAGTGCAAGTGGCCAACTCACATCCCTTGAGCACCGTATAGACTTACTTTGCTTTTGAACTTTGAATGCAATTGTGAACATAAGTTAACCAACAACTTTAATTGTTTTGGCTCATGTTAAACAATCCACAACACACTTTTTAATGTAAAAGATTTCAGCTCTAATAAAGTGGCAGTCAGCGACACTTTCAGCTGGGCAGGAGGTCCAGGATGAGCTAAGGACTGTTCTCCTCAGCATCCACGGCACCGTTTTCCCGACAGAATGCAACACAGTTGAGTCTGTGGAGAATTATGAGGCCCGCCCTCACCACCCCACTACCACTGCCCTGTTAGCGATGGTAGCGAAGCATGAGATACTATAGTGTTGGGCTGGTGGTTCACGGCCTTAAGACCTAGGCACTTTCACTTTCACCTTCCACACCCAGTCAGCTGCGAGTGTGAGCAAGGCCTGTTTCATAGCAAAGGCTACGATTACAGTGACTCACACTGTGAAACCTGCTGCACATGCAGACCGCCTCGCCAATTGCATGTGGTGAGGCCTCTTCAAGTAGTGGACTCCAAGGAAATTTGCCCTTTGCCCCCCTCCACCCCTCGCTTCTGATCATGCACTAGGAGCAGTGGCGGCTGGTGACATTTGAAAGTGGTGGGCGTAAAATAATTGTTGTATAGCACTGTGGTGAGCGCGCCATGCGCGCGGGCCTGAACAACCTACGGGGGTTTCGGGGGGGATTTATCCCCACGAGAAAATTTTGAAAAAAGAGTGGGCAAATGGTGCATTTTCAAGCAAATTTGAGAAATTAAAATATTAATAATACATTTAAATGACCTAACACATGAAGTCAAGTTGGACTAAAGTAATTAGAAGTAGCAATGAGAAGTAGACCTTAAAACATGTAATTAGCTGTCTCTTAAAGATGGAATTTTTCCCTCCTCTTTGCTGTAATTACCTTGAAAAATAGATGTGAGAACCAAGTACTTCTAAATATGTTGTAAAACGGTCTTAATGGCCCCAACTAAGTAAACAAAGAAAAAGGCTGTGTTAACCTGCATTGGCAAAGCCAAGAAGTCTCACTCTTGTTGACCTATTGGTGTTGTCAGACCACTTTGCCAATGCTATGCAGCACCAACAAGCAAAATGCTATGTAAGCAAAACTTTGACAAGTCCTGTATCACCTTTAATATGAAACCCATTGCTTGAACTTCAGGTAACTGGGATGCACTGTCCTGCTACAGGAATACTTGAGATAAATAAAGACTCTCTGACATCAATAAGGATGCTAGTCGTAGCAGCTACTAACCCTGCTTGACCTTTGCAACCCCCAACATTGCCCTTTCCAGCCCGGGTGATATATGTGTATGAATTGCGCAAAATGTATATATTACTATACATTTGAATCACGTATATGTATATTGAGACAAAGTATTGAGAGATATATAGACAAATAAAGCTATACACACCCATATAATATACATACATGTATGCAGATTCACCATACCTACGCATAGCTCTCATTAGCACACGTGCATTGCTTCTAATTAATACATTTCTGAATGACCTTATAGTTTACAGCTTTTCTTTTTGCTATGCAAGTTTGTATCGTTATTGTTAGAAAATGCGAAATGATTGCATCTTCGGGTTTGGAGAAACCAAATTCTACTTTCTGACCCCAAGAAAGGAGTTTTCGTTCCTTTTTAATTACGAATTCCTCTTTTTCATGGTGTCTAAATTCATCAACGCTGAACTTTGGCTACAAAGGAGTCCAATTTCCTCTTGGCGAAGCCATTGTTTACAACTTTTCTGTGCACTTGCTCTTGTGTGGTGTGCGTGGGGGCTTCTGAATAAAACCCAGAGAATAAGTGTTACGGCAAACAAAGCCTTTATTTTCAATTGGAGACCACATTTCTGGGTGAAGTTAGGGAAACACCAGCCCACCCTTAAGTCTCATGCCATATTTCTTTGGGCAGGTTTTCATTATATCTTGGTCTGCTATTTACCAGTAAAGTGCCGCTTGGCCCCTTTTCAAACGAGACAACACCGACAAATCAGCTTTACGTGACACACACTTGTGGGGCTGTATTACGACCACTAACGCCAGCCTGTAGCACCACAAGCCCACACGCCACCGCAAAAGCCCGTCCTCTTTCCAGCCCACATACATTCACACCTGCACACAAACACAAGAAGGAACATGCATCGCTCCTTACCCGCCTCTGCACTCCCCTCCCGGAGCCCGCGCGGGAGACGCTGTAAGAAGCACCTGTGCAAGTTCGTGGGTGCTTTGTTTTGGCTCAGAAGTTGTTTTGATTCTTTGTAGAGGAGCGGAGGTCTCCCCTCGTTCTTTCCACCTTAGGTGACTCCTTTGATTCCGAGGTTGTTGGCAGCAGGCAGCCACGGCCGAAATGCTCGCTGGGGGGGGGGGGGTGCGGGTGTTCGCGGGTGGGAGAGTAACAATAATAAAAAAAATTAAAAACCTACCTTACTGCCGGCGCCGCCTCCGCTCCTGGCCGGTGTGGCGATGGTGCATTCGGGTCCGGGGGTCCCGCGTGTTACCGCTGCTTTCCTGCAGGACAGGAACAGGAAGCAGCCAGCAGACAGCCCTAAGCCAATCACAACTGATTGGTGAGGCGCAAGCGGAGAGCGCCCCAGCCGGGCCATTTTCTCTATGTAGGCTGCAAGCAGCAGCCTACATAGAGAAAAAGGGAGTGCGCATGACTGGGTTGGTCGGCCCTGGGGCCCACCAGACAGTCAGTACCCACAACAGTGGGTAAGCCACTCCCCCCCTGCCCTCGAGCAGGACCGCCCACCCGCACTCCCACAACCAGGCACTCCCACAACCAGGCACTCCCACAACCAGGCACTCCAGCTTTCTCGCAGTGCGAGAAGCAGATAACATAAAATGGTAGTTTTACCATTTTATGTTATCTGCTTCTCGCACTGCGAGAAAGCAGTGGGGTGACGCCCCGACGCCCCTATGGAGGAGCCGCCACTGACTAGGAGTAGGGACTCTTTCACAATATTTGATGTGAGATACCTGATTTTTTTAAAAAACATTTTATTATTGTTTTTTAGGTTGCTGCTGGTACAATAGTAACATATACGTGCCGTCATATACAATTTCTGGTAGTACAGACAAAGTTGTAGGTATACAGAAAAGGAAATGAGCAATGTAGACATTGCAATGAAACGGCCACCATAGTCATACAATGATAATAATACAAAATGAAATATGAAACAATCCCCAAAACTCCCTAACCCACCCCCCAAAACAAGTTTGGGTGGTCCTAGTGTTGACGAAGTTATCGTCAGTAGGGGATTTGGGGGGCACGATGTGTCACTGGAGGCATCCGAATGTCTAAGTTTGTGTCCTCTAGGAAACATGAGTGGAACCTCCACGTCGCCCATCATGTCTCAGATACTTGTTCGCAGAACTGTTCCAGTAGCACAGCCTAATCCAACGAGATTGCGCTGTTGCAAACGCCCCTATACTCCTCCCGCCGCAGTGCCTCACTTTAGCCGTTTTGGGCAGCGGGGACAGACCCAATATAGAAAATTCCAACGATGTCCAGTTATGTACTCCTGTCAGCCGCAAGAGTGCCCCCAAAATCTCCCCCCAATACCCTGTTCGGGAGGGGCAATACCAAAGCATATGTATGATTTCCGCATTGGGTGAGCGACTATGTGGGCTCTCCGATGCGGCCGCGGGGTACACTGCGTGCAGTTTGCATGGTGTTAAATACGCCCTGGGTAATATTGAAAACGGAATAAATTTAAATCGCGTATAAAGGGAGATGTGTTTGGGGTATTCTAAAATGTGGGCCCATTCCTTGTCAGTTAGTTCCCTAGTCAGATTGGATTCTTATTTAAGTTTCAAGGGGGTGAGCGAAACCATGAGATGTATCCTCAAACCACGGTAGAGCCAATGTATCAAACGGGTCCCGTGCCCCATTGTGTGCAGCGCTCAGAGCAACTCGTAAGTGGCAGGTTCCTACTTATCCACTACCCAATGTTTGTGCACATAGTGGAGAATACTAGCGTGAGTCAGGAATAAAGAATCTGGCAACCCGTGGACTTGTACAAACTCCGCATGGGGCAGTAGGACTTCATCCACAAACAAGGAACATACGGTCATCACCCCAGCCTGATCCCAGGGAGCTAGCCTGCAGGCCGTCAATGTGCCTGTGGAGGTCGGAAGACCGCAGAGTGGAATATTTGGTGCATATGGTGTACCTGTGTTAGAGTACTTTAAGGCCATTCTCCAATACATCAGGGCAGTGCACAACAATAGTGAGTCTACTTGCGATATCGAGGACTCTGGACATAACAGTGTATGGAGCTTCTCTTGTTGAAGGTGCACAGTTGTGTACCCTATTTCAAACAGGTTATGGCCTGCTAACCAATATGATAACCATTGCAGCTGTGCAGCCGTTCTCCCGCTGGACGCCGGCAGTTGCAATTTAGACAGGCTGACTCTGCGAAGCCCCTTTCCTTAGACAAGATCAATCAGTATGGAGTTCACGAGCTTAAATACCCGGTCGGGACCACCAGCGGGAGATTCACAAAATGGTACAATAACCGTGGTAACATCACCATTTTTGCCAGCGCCAGCCTGCCTGAAATGGATATGGGTTGTCTGACCCAGAAGAACACCTGAGACCTGAGAATACCTGAGACTGTACGTACCAAGTTTCCCTCCAGTATATCACATGTTTCCCTATAAATCTGAATTCCTAAATAACGGAAGGAATCCGTTTTTAATTGTAGCTCACCAAATTGGAGAGTGGACTCTTTATAGATGCCATAGAAGGAATACCTGCAAAACTTAGTGGCATTTATTTGTAGACCTGACATGGAGCCAGACTGGGAGAGTAGCTGGGCCAGTTCAACTATATTCGTCCGGAGATCTTTAAGATACAGGTGCATATTGTCGGCGTACAGGGACACCGAATGAACAACCTGACCAAGTGGGATTCCAACCTTTGGCATAGCATGGCAGAGATGTTGGGAAAGTGGTTCCACTGCCAAAACAAAAAGGAGCGGGGACAGGGTACATCCTTGACAGGTCCCACAAAGTATCTGGTAAGATTGGGATATATGTGAGCCCGTTTTGGCCCTGGCTGTGGGTAAGGAAAATATTAGTTTCACCCATTTAAGATATTCCGGAGGGATCCCATACCACATCAATGTCCCTATGTCATACGCGGTATTAAGGATTGATAGAGGTCTGTATGAAGACAAATCTGCAGGTGGTTTATCTGGCTTTAACAGGGATGTCACTAATGCTTCCCTGATGGTGGTGGGCAAGATTCCCTCCGCGAGGGACGCACTATAAAGTTTCTCCAATTTTGGCACCAACTGTGACGCAAAGGTGGAATTGAATTCTATGGGGAGGCCGTCCGAGCCCAGCACTTTGTTACGAGCTAAGTCTTTGATGGCTCCACGTATCTCAGTGACCATAATAGGGGTCGCTAGGTCCTCTTTATCAGTGTAAGTTCCAGAGGGGTATGGTCAGATATGGTTTTACCGAGATACGTAGTGTGAGTAACAGAGGAGAGTAAGCTTTGTGTACAGAGGAACCTATCCAAACAGGAGAGCAAGGCATGAGGATATGAATAGAAGGAGTATTTGCGCAGACCAATATTATGGTCCCGCCAAATATCTGCCAAGTCCCTCCCGCTCACCCAGCAATGCAATTCCTTAGCTTGATGTACTATAGCCCTACCCGGGAGGGGAGGATGTGAGCGGTCCAGGTTGGTATCTAGTACCACATTGAAATCCCCTCCCAGGAGCCAGGGGTATTGTGACCAATCCACCAACTTGGTGGACAAGTGGGCAGGGAATTCAGCTTGATCCGAATTGGGTGCATATATACATCCCAGGACTATCTGTTCCCCATCAAGTGTGCCCCTAAGTAGGACATAGCGTCCTTGAGTAGCAATCTTGGATTCTGACACTGTGAATGGGACCCCCTGCTCGTATCCACACAGCTGCCCTTCGTAAGAATGCAGAGTAGGTAGTGTGATGCAATTGCCCTCTCCAACGTTTACTCAATTTATGTGCTTCAGAGGTTACCAAGTGAGTTTCCTGAAGGAACACTATCTAAGCGCTGCGTCTGTGTAATTGAGCAAGTATTCTGTGCCGTTTGTGGATTGAACCCATACCCGGACATTCCAAGTGATAAAGGTGTAAGCTTTAGCTACTGTCGACATGAGGAATCTGAAAAAATGCAGTACATATATACCAACCAGAGACAGGCCCGCTCCCAGTGCTAATACGAGAAATGACCACTCCAAACAGTAAGAACCAAACAATCCCACAATACTCGGTCCAGCGATTCTTTATCGTTCAACCAAACTTGAAACCAAACAGTAACATTATAAACTGTAAAATATTATGAGCCTACGCCATAGGGGTGGGTAGAGAGCTCTCACTGAGCTGGAGTAAGTGAGTTACCAACATATGTTGAAGAACCCAATACCAACAGGACCCAGGACCATAAACAGTGCAGGATCCAGATACAATCCCACAGCTAACATACAAGTGTCCATGAGGAGAGGGTGCGAACATGGCGTTATATGGCTCCTCCTGGCCACAAATAGAGACTTGTACTGTGGCAGCCCAGTCTGCGCACACAATGTCTGCTGCGCATGCCAAGCATCCTCAGGAGGCAGCACTTTGTCATCAAACGACAGCCGGTAGGCGCTGGTGTAATGGGATTCATCCACCTCGGTCATTCCAAGGGATCATTATTCAACTGTGGGGAAACTGAGGGGAACAGCGCTACACTTCCAGCAGAATCCGAGTCTGAGGCATTGTTGTGCGAGGAATTGGAACTGATGGGTGACTTGTGGATCTTAGTGTCGATGCCGATTGGAGCACCTCTTGCTGGCCCTCCAGGGCCTGACGTGGGGAAGGCGCTCACCAGACACTGTCCTGTGTGGTGAGCCCCCTTCTACATTTACGGGGGAGCATGCAGCGATCTCGGTGGCACCGCCCCACGAAGGTCTTGTCTTGTGGAATCTGGAAATTGCTGCTCCAGCCAGTCCCAGGCACTCTCGGGAGTATAAAAAAAATTGTATCATTGACCATGGAGTATTTTAAGTTTGGCTGGGAAAAGAAGAGCATAGGTGAGGCCATCTACACTTAAGTGGGGTTTTATGCCTTGGAATGAGGAACGTTTGCGTTGTACAGCCCTTGTATAGTCAGGGAATATGGAGACTGTTGAATTGTTAACCAATAGGGGGCCCGTTGCGGGTCGCTTTTAGGATCGCATCACGGTCCCTGAAGTTGAGAATTTTTGCGATAATGGGGCGTGCATTTGAACCAGGAATGGGCTTCTTAGAGGGGACCCGATGTGCTCTCTCTAAAGTGAACAGTTCAGAGAGACCGGTAGGGGCCACCTCCGTTCTGAGCCAGTTCTCTATAGATAGTGTTCTGTGGGGGCCCTCCGCCCCCTCAGGGAGTCCCACAATGCGTAGAATATTTTGGCGGGATCTCCCCTCAGCATCCTCCGTGCACGCCTGGAGATGCTCCACCTGTTGGTGCAGTTGTAAAAGCTGGGCATTGTGTTCCTTCGAGCACGGAGCTAGTGTTCCCAATACCGATTCGTTGGCCTTGACTCGGTCCGTTAATTTACGGTGGTCATCCTTCAGCAGGATAATGTCCATAGTGATCACCCCCGACTGTTGCGCTATGGCCGCTCGAGACTACCAGATCTCTTGAAGTATAACATTTAATTTGTCCACGGAGGAGGCCGGGGAAGCGCTGACCTCCGGTAAAGAATGAGTAGGTGAGCCCTCTGATAGTGAGAGCGGATCTGGGCGAGAGGGGCTCCTGACTTGGCTTTAGTGTGCCCCATTATAGACACCCAGGCGGCAGCGGATGATGGAGACTTCTAGACTGAGCGTAGGGGCGGGAGAAGGAGAGTATATTGAAAGGGTCATTTTGTGCACTGCTACGCCTCAGTTTTAGTCAATGCCTGCTCATTCACCACTACGAGCCCCGCCGCTGCCCAGCATACAAGGTGTGCCTTAGGGAGCCATGGGCTGAATTGTAGTGAGTAGGGTCTGGTGGCAACGCATTTAAATGGATTAGAGTGCGAAACTGGGTGGTAGTCGTACAGTTGCTCTGCAAGTAATGACGTGTACAATCGCTCCACAGGTACAGTGGCTGGTGTCTACAGAGGCGATGGTGCCGGGTACAGCCCCCCACATCGGACCAAGAGACTATGTACGTGTAGGGTCTTGCAGATTATTGGTCAAAACTGGAGGAGTCTTACAGTGGAAGCAGTCATTTGAAGGAGGGGATCACAAACATCAGACAGTCCCGGGGGGTGGTGTAGGCACTCACAGTATGTCTGTTCTGCTTCAAGGCAATTAACTGGGGTCCCTGATGCTCCCTCCAATGCCACTGCTTACCTCAAACGGCAGGCCTCAGCACAACAGGGCAGACCTGCAACCATAATATGCTCAACTTTCGGCACAGCCCTACCTGCGCAGCCGAAGAAAGCATCCATTTCCTCTCACGGGGTGAGCGGCATGTGCAGCCAAAGCAGGAGGTGCCGTAAGCACTCAGGCAGTACCCCCACCATACACAGGCCGCTGCAGGAAGGCCCCACCAAGACAGCAGTCAGGCGCGGGCTCCGACGGCACCTCAGATTGCTCCCGGGCTCCGCACAGCAATATGCCCCCGAGTGTTAGGGAGGCCGTAAGGTCTCAGCTCTGGCGCCGCCCCACTCCGATCCAACCAAGAGCGACAGCACTGCCGGGCGCCAGCACCGCCCAGGCCACAGGCGGCGGGACCGCACCACCCCAGGCCCCGACTCCGGTCAGCGCCCGACACCGCCCCTGGGCGGTCCAGCCAGGCACAGTCCACGAACGTCCACCACAGCAGCCAGTAGAGCGACAGGTAAGGAGAGGGGATGGAGGGTCCTCAATTCGTTCCGTGCTCTCCACAGTGGGCCTGCCATTGTGCAACAGGCCCTTCCGACCTCGTGGCTGCGGCCCACCCAGCAAGTCTCTTACAGGCCGCAGCAGCAATGGGAGAGCAGCTCCTCACCAGCCTGCACGATTTGGAGGCACCTGCAACGTTCCACCGCTCCACCAGTTGAAGTTCAGGTAGCAGGGAAGGCGCTGCTGACCGAATGCCAATGTATCTCCTCCACTCCGTGCGTCCTCAGTCCCAGCGGAGCATCAGGCCTCCAGGCAGCTCCGCTTCGGCCGCCATTCTGCGACCTCCATGCAGCCAGTAGCGTCTGCAGCACAGGCCTCCACCGGCTCCGGGCCTGCACCAGATGTCGCACTCTGCCCCTGGGCAGCGCTCCGGGGCTTGCCGTTCGATGCAGCAGGCCAGCGGGGATGTTAACAGGATTTTGATTCCTGGGTCCGGGAAAGTTCCAACTCTGCGTCCGCCATCTTGGGCTGCTAGCCACACCCCCTAGATGTGAGATACCTGATATACCTATATTCCAGAGGAAGACACCTGACTCCACGGGGGCAATATTCGAGCACCAAAACGTGCCAATGGTATAAAGAAGAAAGGCCCATTGCTCAACCCTCCAGGTTTCAATCTTGTGGTGGGGAGACACCAGTAGACAACACGTTAACTCACCCACATACAATTTTAATATAGGTCTGACAGTTTAACAAAGGGAGAACATAAATGCTGACATAAGTGACATAACCACCCCCAAACTCGGAGACTGTAGAACCAGTGAACAGTAGTACTCTTTAATGCTTCCCCGTGTTCCCAGTGCAAGATAGTGAAACAAGTGATGAAGTAAATCAAACTAGGTAAGTGAGCGTTCATCGTCCTCCACGAGTACATTCATTCCAGAAGAGGTTTGGCTGTTTTTTCCAGGATTTTTGTACTTTTTGTATGTTTATGAAGATCATACAACAGTCGTTTAACACCTCTCACTCACTCTTTAGTGTGTTCGCTGCCTACCTTGTACCTGTCCTGTATGTGTGAGAGAGTTATGTTCATTGTGTTACTACTACTTGTCCTTTACTTATTTGTGTTAGGAAAGGTTGCACTGCTGCTGTCCATGTTGTGCCTTTATTGTGTTGTGCAGCTTGGAATAAGGCTTTCCACTGCACATAAGACAAAAAGATTCACATTGCCAATGCTTGCTTTGGTGGAAGATGTGAGTGAAAGAGTGAACTCTCCAAAATATGTGAGCAGAGTTTACTTTTGGATTTACTGTGAAACAAGTAGTCGTCTTCACTTTGTGCGATGGGGTGTTCATCCCATGATGAAACTGTTCAAAACAAAGCTGCAAGCCCCACAATGCAACATGACGTTTATTGAGAAAAATGATGGTAACCTGTGCCAAAGTGCAAAGTTGTAAAATGCAAATTAGAATGCTGTTTCTGTCTTTTTTTTTGTTTTTTCTTGCAGACAATCAGGTACTAAACAGCCCAGTGGGTGAGAGGGCAAAGCTAGCTTTTCAGACGCAGTTGCAAGCATCTCACTGCTAATGAGTTAACATTTACTGCACATGGGATTTTTCACCTCCCCTGTCCGGGCTAAACAGCTTCTTTAACTCAAACACCAAGAGTACTTCTCAATACTGCCACACGATGGCGCCAGACTCAAGAGTCATCTTTAGTCTTTGACTTTCTCTCGCAAATTCCCGACAGATGGGCAGAGACGTGAAGACGTCCAGAATTGACGGTAATATCTTCTTGTAGATATGGCTGTGCCGTTGCCAGACTACGGAAAGAGAAATGCGGGTTTCTAATATAAATTACAGCAGCATCACCGCTGCGGGCAATATGACATCACACCAGCAAGTGGCACACTGATATCACACAAGAGGTGCCACATCGCCGCACCCGGCACTGACAGCTCACCAACGAGCACTGTCATTTCACATCTATCATATCACACCAAGAGGTGAGACACCCCAGTACTGGGCACCGTGTCACCCAAGCAACTAGCAATATGGGCTAGTGCTCTCACTGCAACCAGCACTATGACGTCACAACGAGGGGCAATGTGACATCACAACGATCAGCGCTATGGGTCATTGTGACATACAACGATGACTCTGGCATCAAAGGAACGAACACAGTCACATCACAGGAATGAGCACCATAGCAACGAGCACTGTGACATCATAGCAACGCACTCTGTGACATCATAGCAAGGGGCACATGCCATCAGAGAGAGGCTCATTATAACATCATATAAAGCCTTACTGTGTAATCACTGCAAGGGGTGCTGTGACCTCACAGCAACCATCACTGTGACTGCATAGAGGGGCCTTTTGACATCACGGCAAAGGGGCATTGTGACATCACATCAACAGGCACTGTGGCATCACCTCAATGGGCACTGTGACATTACATCAAGGGGGACTGTGTCATCCGAGTAACAAATACTATGACATCACAAGAGGCGGTGTGATATCCCCGCATTTGGCATTGTGTCCTCGCATCAAGGAGCACTGTGACATCACAGATGGGTTCTCTGACATCATGGCAAATGGGCACTGTGACATCACCTCAAGGAGAACTATGACATCACATCAAGAGCAACTGTGTAATCAGAGCAAAGAATACTATGCCATGACATTGTGTCCTCACATCAAAGAGCACTGTGACATCATAGAAGGGGCACTGCCACAACACATCAAGGGGCCCTGTGCCATCTCAGAAGGGACACTGCAACATCAGAGCAAAAGGCACTTTGAGACCACAGAAAGTGGTGCTATGACATCACAGCCCTAGAACTGTGACATCACAGAAAGGGGCACTGTCTCATCACAGGAAGGGAGGGAGAACCAAGCAGTGTGACATCACAGCAACGAGCACAGTGGCATCATATTAAGGGCCGCTAAGCCTTCAAAGCATCAAGCACTGTGACATCACAGTAAGGGCCACTCACAAACCAGAAAGTGGCACTGTCACATCACAGCAAGTAGAAGTTCGATATCACAAGACACACTATGACATCACCACATTGGACACTGTGTCATCACATGAAGGAACATTGTGATATCATATCCAGGGGCAACTTTGCAGTGTGACATAACAGCAACGAGCACTGTGACATTACATTAAATGGCACTGTGTCATCACACCAAGGTGCACTGTGACATCACAGCAGCAGGCATTGTGGTACCACAGCAAGAGGCTTTGTGACATCACAGTGAGGTTCTTTGTGACACCAAAGGCACAAGAACTGTGTCGTCCCAGCAAGGGGCATTGTGACATCATATCAAAAGACACTGTAACATCACACCAATGGGGACTGCATCACCACAGCAAGAGTCAGGGTCACATTACAACCAATCACAGCAAGGCTCATTGTATCATCACAGTGGGCCACCTAGTGACATCACAGGACTGAGCACTGTGTCATCCCAGCAAGGGGCACTGTGACCTCACAGCAAGGAGCACTGTGACATCACAGAAGGGGCACTGTGTCATCACACTAATAGGCACGTGGGATCAGATCAAGGGGCATAGTGGAATCACAACAGGGGCACTGCAAATGCACTGCAAAATCACCATATGGGGTACAGTGACATCATAGCAAAGGGCATTGTCACATGACAGCAAGAGGCACAGTGACATCACAGTAAGCGATTCTATCACAGGATAGCAAGGGGCACTGTGACTTCAGAGCAAGATGCACTGCTATGTCAGAGTGAGATGAACTGTGACATCACAGCACTGAGCACTAATGTGGCACCAGGGCAAGAGGAAGCATGGCATCACAGCAACCAGCAACATGGCATCACAGCAAAGGGTAGGGTGACATCACACCCAGGAGCAGTATGGGCCAGATTTACAAAGGACTTGCATTGCCCTTGCGTCAAGCAAGGCGACACAAGCCCTTAAGTGGGATTTACGAAGCCACGCAACGCCACCTTGTGAGGCTCTGCGTAGTTTATGAAACCCAAGGTAATGCAAGGCTGCACATTTTGCTGCTTTGTGTTACCTTGCAGCAGGGAGTCGTTCCATGAGTGGAGTGTGGGCGTTCCGATGCATCCACCCATGGCTTTTGGTACATTCCCAGATTTACAAAGAGTTGAAAATCTGGGAATGCATCAAAATGGTACGCCTCCCAGACCCAGGTGTAACGAGGAGAGGTATCTTTATGTCGCCTTGTTACTTCCTTTTTAGGTCTACGCATACCAGACAGCGCAGCTGTCTAGTTTGCTAACAACATCTTGGGGGCATTCCGAAAGCTTCCCAGAGAATGCATTTCGTCCATTGCTTACCATGGGCTTTGCAGTTTGTAACTCACATTTGCTTGGTTTCTATTTGCTGACTTTATTTGTTTTAGGCTGTCCAGCTCCAGTTCGTACCTTCTGTAGCCCATACCCTATTTAAAGTATCCTTCCACCAGTGCCCGATTTCTGTAAACAGGCCTTTAAATCTTGTTCTTATCTTGCCACATTTGCTGTGCATTCAAAGACAGAGGTCAAATGTCAGGCTCTGTCTTCCAAGGGAGTTTGGTGTTTACTTTTCTTTCTCTGACTTTAAAGTGAGAGAATTTATGTACCAATCATGCTGGCAACTGGGGGTGTGCTGGATGGAAGGCTGTACAATGTTATTTCTTTCTAGCACACAACAACATTTAACTGTCTGTGAATGAAATGTGCAGACATTTCAGAATATATCAGAATTAGGGAAGCACAAATATAGCACATTTTTTGTCAATTCTAAAGTTTGTGAAAACAAATATTTTAATACGATAACAACAAATCAATACAATAGGTGATGACTTTTCCACACATTATCTTTTGTGCGCTGTATACTTTAGTCAGTAAAAGTGTAGTTCTGGGCAAATGTAATAGTCATTTCAATTGATGATGTGTTGTCTATAATGGCAGTGCGCTACCACACCATGCATACTCCACTCTGCACCATTCCATGCCAATGCATTCTACTCTTCACCACTCCCCACTACGCCACTCCACTCTACGCCACTCCACAGTGCGTCACTGTGCCCTACTCTTCACCACTCCACTCTACGCCTCTCTACTGTACTCTGTATCACTCTATTCTATGCAAATGCACTACCCCCTCTACTTTACTATGCACCACTGCACTCTACACCACTCCAGTCTAGGCCACTCCACTCCACTCTACTCTGCACCACTCCACTCTATGCCACTTTACTCTCCAACAATGCACTCGATGCCACTGCACTCCACACCAATGCGCTTTACTCTGTACCACTGCACTCTGCACCAGTGCACTCTATGCCAATCCACTCTATGCCACTCTAATTTACTCTGCACCACTGCACTGTACTCCACTGCACTGTACGCCACTGCACTCTACCCCGCACCACTCCACTCTACACCACTTCACTGTACTCTGAAACAATCTACTTTGTGCCACCCCACTCTGCACCACTCCACACTACGCCACTGCAACCAGCGGTGCATCACTCCACTCTGCGCCACTCGCCTTTACTCTGCCCCACTCTACTCTCTGCCACTGCACTTTCCTCTAACCACTGCACTCTATGCCCCTCTACTCCATTTTGTGCCACTGCACTCTGTGCCGCTGCACTCTACGCTGGGGCACTCCACTCTTTGCCACTCTACTCTACACCACTGCACTCTATGCCACTGTACTGTACGTCACTGCACTCTACCCCAATGTGCTCTACACCACTTTATTCAAAATCAATGCACTCTATACCAATGCACTCTATGCCACTACTCTGCTCTACAACTCTCTATACAACTCCCTCTATGCCACTCCATGCCACTTTACTCCAGTGTTCTACGACACACTACTCCACTCCACTACTCCATTCTGTGCCACTTTACTCTACTCCACTCCACTCTATGACACTCCATGGCACTCCACTCTACGACACTCTAGTTCACTCTATGCTACTCCACGACACTCTACAACAGTCTACTCCTCTCTATGCCATTCCAATCTACTACACTACTCCACTCTATGCAACTCCACTCTATGACAATCTACTCCGCTCTACACCACTCTGATCTACAACATTCTAATTCACTCTACGCACCACCCTCGATGCCACTCCATTGTGCTGTATGCCACTCCACTCTATGACACTCTACACCCTTCCACTCGAAAACACTACTCTCTCCATGAAACGCCACGACACTCGACTCTTCTCTACTCCACACCACTCTATGCCACTCCACGCCACTCCACACCACTCTATAACACTCCAATCCACTCCACTCCACGACACTCTCCTTTATGCCACTAACATTTACCGATGCTGAACAGCAGTCATGCTGCTGTACAACATGGCTAAAACATTTTGGCAAAGCCAATAGCTCTTGGATAAGCGAGACCTATTGGGTTTGCCAATGCTTGTTCTATGTGTGATGCATTCCGCATCACACATAGAAAAAGTAAAATGCCTTTAAGGATTGTTTTTGTGTAGGAAGGTGTACCTTCCTGCACAAAAACAATCCTACTCATAACGCAGGCACTCTTGCACCATGGTTCAAGTGTGCCTGTATTGGGGATAGACAGCATTCATTATGCTAGCGCAAGGAGGCAGCAGAAATGCACTACATACTTGTAAAGAAGGCACATTTTTGATGTCCCTCTGTCATATAACGCATCGGGTTACCTTCCTGTGCTGCGTTGTGTGAAATGTTGGCAAATCTGCCCTTATGTGTTTACGTATATATGGTATTTCCGCCGTACTGACCTAGCTGAAGAGCAAAGTAGGACACAATTCATGACTATATACAAGAGGCAGTATATAGGTATGTTCCAACTGTGTGGGCAGCTGGCGCTCTTTCTAAAGCACTTGCTGAACGGCGACTGCAGGTAGAGAACGTCTGCTCTGAAAGTGGTTTGAATGCAGTCTCAGACACTGGGTCTCAGGAGAAGGCCAGGCTGCTGGTATGTTCCTCTATGCGTTTCTTCACCTCCAATCTAGATATGTCCAGACCCCTAGTTTGGCGCTCTCCACCTGAAGTGGAACTCTTCACGGACAGGTATGCAGGAGTGCCATTTGTGACGGCCTTGTAAAGAGTGCCTCTTTTCTGGAAGGTGATGTAGGCTTGGAGGGGGGGCAAGCAGTCCCTTCAGAGAGGGAGGAGCCAGCTCCCATCATGGCCGCTCGGAGTCGAAGCTCCGTTGCGAACCCTCTCTCCAGCCTCCTAAATGGCGTTCCACCGCATTGTTTTTCCACCCTCAACTAAGATTTCGCAACCGGAATGTAGGCGGCTCACCTGGAGACTCATTTCGCCCTTCTCCGGTCGAGTATCGCTGAAATATCTGCCGTGACGTCCCTCCCCTCAAACATGCTAAGATGGTGTCCATGGAGCTACGAACACACGCCCGGTGCAGAATGAAGTGCACAGTGATGCCACTGACCTCCGTTCTAACCAGCAATCAACGCCCTCGACCCTCACCTCGAAGTGCCTGCGGACCCCACTGGGGTGATTACGCCTGCATTGTGCAATCTCGTTTTCCCACTCTGCTTATAAGGTACGATTCCGGCAGAGAGCGAAGGGCACTCGACCACGACCTGCAGCGTCCCCCGAGATCCACAGCGGACGCGCTTCAGAGGCGGTGAGTAGGGGAGCGGAAAATAGCCTCCAGCGTTCCCATGGGGGTTTAGATGTCATGCTGGCGCCTAAATTAATCCCCTATAAAAACTTTGCCAATACTTTTAAATCGGGAGCCTGACCCCAAAATGGCGCCCGCCAAAGTAATTCCACCGAAGAGTGATGATGTCCCATAAGACGAAGGGGTCCCGACGTATTATCCGGACAAAAGGCGTAGCAGAATATGAACCATAGAACTAGAGGCAAGCCCAGCTGCAGAGTCACGGGGATCAACAGACTCAACTTGCCTGACCTTAAGATGGCAGTCAAAGCTCCATATCTTTTCCTATCTTGCCATCCTCGTCACCCCCATTCTCCCGTTTCTTGACTCGAGACCTTTGGATACCTTCATGAACCTCATCCTAACTCGGCGGAGCCCGAGCAACATGGCCGGCTTCTGGTGGAGCTGCATCGACAGCTATAGGGGAGATTGGCTCCAGCTTACCGCTATGGCCGTCACCTACCCAGCCGGACTTCGGACATATATCTCGCCATTTTCTCCGCTGCAGTCTCCTCCCTGTTGACTTCCAGCTCTCTTGGTTTTTTGGTCTTTGATTTTTGTGTTCCTGCCTTTTTGGGTTGGTTCCGACTATGCCCCCGACCTTGATCCCCCATCTTGTTGACCTTTACTTGATCTGCTCCCCTTCCCCCTCTTTATTTTCCTCCCTTACTTTCTTTTCCCTCTCTCTCTCTTACATTACGCACTAGCAATGCTTACTATTGTTTTCTTGTGCCTCTCTTATGTGACCGTATGTGCCATTCACTAGCAACTCTTGTTTTGACTTTGTAATCATTTTGTAATTTATTGTGAAATTTTGTAACCTGCAACTCACTGTTTCCTTATGTAAAGCGCTCTGATACCTCCGGATCTAGCCAGCGCTATATAAAACTCATCAAATAAAAAAAAAAAAAAATGGTGGGGTAACGTGGTTGGATTTCTTCAAGTCTTTGAGGAGGTGTGCTGTATTAAGCAGGGGCTCCCAGGGTGCCTGCTGTTGGAGATGACACTGAGCAGGACGTTGCCTCCATCCAGGTGAGAGAAGGGGGGTGTCATGTGCATGTGAATATTTAAACTCATCACAGAGGTACCATGCACCCGTACCCCACCGTACCCTGCTCCAGATGTTAATGTAAAGAAAACATAGCCACCCAGTATCAGCCTTCCTGGGGAAAGGTTTGTCATAAACCACTTATTTAGGGGTTACACACAGTAGAGTTCCTTAGCGGCAAGTGATTTGTCTTGGCCTCTACAGAGAAAAGGAAAACAGTCAGTTTTTCCCCACCCATTCCTGTCGGCTGCGCTGAAGGGAGCGCAGGTGTGTTCAGAATTCCATAGGCCTTCCACAGAAGCTCTTCCAGGAGATAAATGAGGAACCGTACGCTGGAGTGCCCAAATTAGTACACCCACAAATCTTGGTATTGTATAATAGTGCTTATCATGCCCTGTTGTAATACATATGGTGTATTAGAATGATCAAATCAAATGGAGGGTCACTGTTCCTGAGAGAGAAAGACACAAAAGAGATATTTAGGTTCTAGACAGGGCATAAGGGACAGTCAGCATGACTGTTTCTTGTTGCTCTCACACACCCCTAGGGATGTCTTGCTTCATCATTGGGCGGGCACTCTTCGTCGGGCCAGCGCTGCAATGCCCTAAGGGTCACCCGAAGGGTCAATTTAGCGAGATTTTTTTGTTTTATCGCTGTTTGGTGAGTGCGAGGGTTTCCAGGTGGGGTGATTTGTGATGTGTGCGACAAACTGAGTTAAAACTGACTACGGGATGTCAGATTAATCTTCAATGTATAGAATCCCATGCCAGGTTAAAAAACCTGGATAGGTTACTACTACTTTAGGGGCTCTAATGGGCCCAAGTAGCTCTGTGTAACTTAGTCAAGTAAAACATGGGTCAACATGTATCGTGCCTCCATGGTCTCTAAATGATCTGTGGTGCTTCTTCAGGACCAAAAGGGGAATGAGCCTACACGACACTTAAATCGTTACGAGCAGTCCCCCTCTACAAGGGAGGCACCTACATGTTCATTGTTAAAAAGATTGTCCAACCTAGTTAAATAGTCTGCTATGCCTCATCAGTCGGGTCAGAGGTTGCGCACAGCTGCGGGGTATCAGGAGTGCGTCCAGTACGCCAAACCTACCCTCCTTCTCTGCTCGCCCGGGCACATTAAACCCCTAAAAGTAGCACTAACCTATCCAGGTTTTTTAAGTTCAACAAAAAAGGGCAGTAAGGCTATGAGACAATCGCACCCACCTATTATCTGCATTGTCAGTATCACAACAAAAACGCTCAACTGTTTGTGATCCTACTGCCCATGAAACATCACATAGAAATACTTTTTTACAAAGATAAAGCATCTTATCTAGACATATATTATTTTTAATAGTTAAGAGAGATGCTATCCCATGATCATCTCGTCAATTTCTTATGCAATGTTTCCATCATCAACAATATCTGCAACATGTGCATTAAATCCAACCCGAATCTACAGGAATCACTGTGTAATACACAGGAGTCACATGGTCTCGAAGAAAAATTTCTCGTTTTAATTCTATTCTTTTGTAGATACAGACAAATAATCAGCCCAGCCAACGTGTTTCATCCTTGCGAACTTCATCAGGGATGAATACATTAAAACATATACAAAAATTGGTATAATGCTTATCAAATATATACATATTGGCGTGCTACTCGCCAGAAAAGCGCTTCAACACTCATCAGGGGTAACAAGTGCTATATGAATGCAAACCTTTTTTCCATTTTATCCCACCGCTATCCTTCTCACTCCAAATAACTGACTAATATCCACCACTGAAACTACTTTCATATTTTCACCATATTAATTCACCACTAATCCTTGATGGGCTTCCAGAGTAGCATGCTTCAACACCCCATCAGGGGTAACCAGCGCTATATAAATACAAACCTTTTTTTCCTCCTCTATCCTTCTGCTATCATTCCAAATCCAAATAACTGCCTAACCTATCCATCACTTAAAATGTACTTGCATGTTTCACTATACTAATTCAACACTAATCCTCTATGGGTCCCGGAGTAGCGTGCTACTCGCCGAAAAAGCGCTTCGACGCCTCGTCAGGGGTAGTAAGCGCTATATAAATGCAATTACAATACAATATTTACATATAGATTTTCATACATCTTATTGTACAAAAAAGAAAAGTGAATGCAACAGACCATGACTCTACCACAAAAAACCTTATATACATTTATACAAAATCAAATATCAACATTTACATATACTGGAAATACATTTATATATCAGAACTAGGATTCCAATGAATTCTGTACATTCAAGTTCATATAAAACATACAATTTTTACAAGTAAGAGAGTCATATTAAAGATTAGTTATCTATATAGCCCTGATCAAAAATGTATCTCCTTTCTCCCCCAACACTCACTTGCAATTTATCACCAAAGTCCTGGTATCTCTTCCCTCTCTGCCCTGCGCTGTATATAAGCATATCTCAGACTGTAGTACCACTGTACCTGCAACCACCGTAAGCACCACTCTCACCACCACCACCCTACCAATACCATAACCACCACCCTTATCACTACCACCACCACTACCACCACCCTAACTACTGCCCCCAACCACCAATACCCTAACAGCCTACCATCACCCTACCAACCTACCACCAGCACCTCCCACTATCACCCTAACCACCACCACCATAAAACCTCCCTATCCACCATCCTAACCACAACTACCAAGCTAACCAGCACCACCCTAACCAGCACCAACCTAACCACCACCACCCGAACCACAACCACCACCCTAACCACAATCACCACCACCCTATCCTATCATATCCACCATCAACCAACCCTAACCACCACAACCACCATCTTCACCACCACCTCCCTCACCACCCCACTCTACCCTAACTACCACCACCCTAACTATTACCACCGCCCTAAACACCACTACTCTACCCTAACCACCACCACCACCACCTGACTCTAACCACAACCATTCTAATCACAACCACCCTAATTACCACCCTCGCCACCACCACCACCTTCACCACCACCCTCACCCCAACCACCACCAAAACCACCATCCTCACTCTAACCACCATTCCTACCACCACCCTAATCGCCCTAAGCATCACTTCAACCCTAACCACCACAGTACCCAATTCCAGGTTAACCACCACTGTACCCACCATCCTAACCACAACCACCAAGCTAACCAGCACCACCCTAACAGCAACCACAACCACCACCCGACCCTAACAACCACACCCACCCTGTTAGACCTGGCATCCTTGGCATGGTGCCCCACTTACTTTTTGTCTTCAGAGCTCCTGTTTTTGCTGATTTCGTTTTCGCTGGCCTTAGTATTCTGCGCATCTTGTCACTGACTAGTCACCCCCAGTCAACCAAAAACCCAATTTCTAGCACACCATAAACACCACCACCACCACCCTAACCACCACCATCATCTTCACCACCGTAACCACCACAACCACCCTACTAACCATCACCACCCTGCAATAACCACCACCCTAACCACCACAACCATATCCACCTCCACCCTGAGCCCAGCCTTCCTAACCATCACTCAAACCACCACCGCCATAACCATCACTACCTTCACCACCATCATCACCCTAACAACCACCACCGCCCTAAATACCACCAACACCACAATCACCACCTCCCTAAGCACCACCACCACCTGTAACCACCACCACTCTAACCACCACCACTCTACCCTAACAGCCACCACTCTACCACCAGCCTCCCAAAATACAATACGATACAACCACCCTACCACCACTTTCCTACCCAGACCCTATGACTACCACCTTACCCTCTACCAGCCTACCTAAACATCACCACCACATCCTCTAATCACTTCCACAACCCAACCTTAACCATCACCCTACCCTAAATGCCACCACCCTAACCACCACAACCAACCACCACCACCCGACCCTACCCACCATCACCCTAACCACCATTACCCTAATCACAGCCACCCTAACCACCACCAACATCCTAACCATCACCACCCTAATCACCACCCTACCACCACTACCATCATACTACTACCACCACCCTAACCACCTCCCTCCCCCACATTACCCATCAACACCCTAACCACCACCTTAAACACTATGACCCTAATCACCAACATCACCCTCCTAACCACCACTGGCACTGTACCCTAACCACTACTGACCCTAACCAGGCCTCAAAAAATCAACTCGCTCACTTGCTATGGTGAGTCATGTTTTATCAGGTAGAGCTATTTATAGGACCTACTCATCTGTTCTGGCAAGTAAACTTAAACTGGGAAGGAACAGGTGTTCTGTTCATTCAGAAAGTGAATGAGCAACAAAGAATACTTTAAGTCTTGCTTTTATCTTGACACATTTGCTGTCTATTCAAGGACTGATGTCAAATGTCAGTTTGCCTTTTTGCTAATTGCTTCTAATCCAATCCTGGAAAATTGTGTTTATGTTTCTTTCTGAAATCACAGTTAGAGGTTTTTTGTAAAGTGATCTGTCTCACAATCATTGTGAAACAGAAGGCTGCAAGATGCCAGTTATTTTTTCAACATACAACTTTTAAACAGCTTGTAAATGAATAGTACAAATATTTAAAAATAGAACAGTAATTACCAAAGCACATTTTTTTTGCAATTCAGAAGTGTGATGCAAACAAAGATTTGATTAGGAGCAAAACAAATGAGAACACTTGGTGATGTGCAAATGACAAATATTTGCAGAAACTCGATTTTTAAACATTCTACACTATATAGTTTTATCAGTAAAATCACATCAGTGGGAAATTTTGTGGCCATTTCAATGGAAAATCTGCTGATTGCAAATGAGTGTGCTACCACTTCATGCTTTAGGTATGTATTTATTAAAAGTGATAGTTTTTAAACATGATTTGAGAAACATTCCTGCCCCTGCCCTGATGACAATGCTGTTAATGAACTAAGAGGCACGTCAGTGGTCATGTGTATCCTATATGTGACTAGATTTTATTATATATGGAGCAAATGTTTAGTCTATTAAGTCAAACAAAAGTGTTTTTTGTACAGTAGACATGCTGAACTTGTGTGTTTGAAGGTACTCTCATATGTAATAAAGAAGAAAATGGCGGCTCAGTGAATTACATTTTTTATCCAGGATCACATAATTAGAAACCAGTTAATGGGTCAAGAGCATTACAATTAGGTTGAGTAGATTATTTAAGTCACTAGACCTGCAAGTCTAGTAACATTTTAATGATTTTTCAAGGCCTGCTAACCAACACCACCCTGCAAACCACCAACCCCAAAACCACAATCACCATCACTCCAACCGCCACTCTAACAACCACCCGACCCTAACCACTACCACCCTAGCACCACCACCCTACCCTCCCCACCACCACTACCATTCACACTCCCACTCTAGCTACCAACCATAACAACCCTAACCACCACCCTCACTACCACTACCCAACCCTAACCACCAGCACCCTATCCCTACCACCTCCCTGCCATCTCCCTACCCTCACCCCACCACCCTAACCACCACCAACACCCTAACCACAATCCTACCACCACCATCCCTACCACCTTCCCACCACAGCACCCTACCCTAACCAACACCACACTACCACCACCACCCTGCTAGCCACCACCACTCTACCCTAACCACCACCGACTCTAACCACCAGCACCCTAACCACAACCACCATAATCACTACCCTAACCACTACCCTAACCACCACCCTCCCCACCACCTACATCATTACCCTATCAACCACCACCACCCACACTACCACCACCACCACAACCCTAACCACCACCACCCCAAACACCCTACCCTAACCACCATCCCTCTGCCCTAAAAACCACCCCCACCTTAACCATCACTGTCACCACCACTGTCACCACCACCACCTCAACCATCACCCCAATCACCACTCATCCCTAACCACCAGCACCCTACCCCAACCACCACACTACTAATCACCACCAGCATACCCACCACCTGCCTAACCACCACTACCACCACCATCACCCTACTAACCACCATCCTACCCTAAGCTCCACCACCATAACCACAATCACCACCACCACCACCACCACCACCCTACCCCAACCAACACCACCATAACCACCACCACTCTACCCTAACAACCACCACCACACTAACCATCACCCTGACGACCGCAACCACCACCATACCCTAACCACCACCACCCTACCCTAACCATCACCACCACCAGCCTCTAATCACTTCCACAACCCTACTGTAACCATCACCCTACCCTGAACTCCACCACCCTAACCACCACAACCATCCACCATCACCCCACCATAACCATGACCACCCTAACCACAACCACCTTAACCACCACCAACACCCTAACCATCACCACCCTAATCACCACCCTACCACCACTACCACCCTACTACCACCACCCCTACCACCTCCCTCCCCACACCACCCATCATTCTGACCCCCAAAACCCTAACCACCACCACCACCCTAAACACTATCACCCTAGCCACCACCATTATACTCTACCCACCACCACCATAAACACTCCCACTCTACCCTAACAACCATAACCAACCTAACCACCACCCTGACTACCACTACCTGACCCCAACCACCACAGTACCCTAACCACCACCAGCACCCTTATCACCATCCTACCTCAACCACCCCTGACACCTTCTTACCACAGTTCAACCCACCACCCTAAATACTAACATCTTAACCACCACCACACTACCAATCGCCACCACTCTACTCTAACCACCAATGGCCCTAACCACCACTACCCAAAGCACTACCACCCTAACCATCACTGCCCATCATTCTAACCACCACCCTCCTCACCACCTACACCACCACCCTATCAACCACCACCACCCTAACCACCATGACCCTAACCACCACCACCCTACCCTAACCACAACCATTCTACCCTAAAAACCACCACCCTCACCACCACCTCAAGCCAAACCACCACCTATCCCTAACCAGCATAACCCTAGCCCAACCCCTACCACCATACTAATCACCACCACCAACCTAACCACGACTACCACTACCATCACCCTACTAACCACCACCCTACCCTAAGCATCACCAACCTAACCACAATCACCACCCCCACCATACACTAACCAACACCACCATTACCACCACCACTCTACCCTAACAGCCTCCATAACCCTACCCACTACCCTCACGGCCACCACCATAACCACTACCTGGCCATGACCAGCACAACCCTACCACCACCACCACCATACAACTTCCCTACCCACCACCACCCTAACCACCACCAACCTACCCCAACCACCGCCCTAATAATCACCACCACCACCCTTACCCTAACAACCACTACCCTAACCACTACTACCACCACCACCACCATACTAACCACCACCATCACCCTACCCTAAGCACCACCACACTACCACCCAACCCTAACCACAACCACCCTAACTACCACCCTAACTGCCACCTAACCACCACCAGCTTCAACACCACCATATTCACCCCTGCCACCCTCACCCTAACTACCCTCATGCTACCACCACCCTCTCCACTACCACCCTCTCCACCACCACCCTTAACACTACTCTAAGCATCTCCATAACCCTAATAACCACCACCCTAACTTTGACCACCATAACCACCATTACTCTAACCAGCCTACCAGCATCCCCACCACTACCGCCCTACCACCACCTCCCTATCCACTGCCACCCTAACCACCCTACCCTAACCTACTCCACCCTACTAATCACCGCCACCACCCTACCCTAACCACCACTATAACCACTACTGCCACCACTACCCTACGAACCACCATCACCACCCTATCCTAACCACCACCACCTTAAGCACCACCAACCACCACCCGACCTGAACCACACCACCCTAACCAAAACCACCCTAAGCATCACTACACTAATTACCACCACCACCCTCACCACTACCACCACCACCCTTACTAACACCCTCAGCCCCAGAACACTAACCACCACCACCCTAACCACCATGGTACCATAACCACCACCAACACTCTAACCACTATCCTACCACCACCACCCATACCACCTTCCTACCTCTGCACTACCCACTACCCACCACCCTAAACACTACCACCTTACTAACCACCATCACTACTCTTCCCTAACCACCACTGGCCCTAACTACCACCACCCCAAGCACAACCACCCTAACCACCACAAACAAAAAAATCACCACAAACCTAACCACCACTAAAATCCTACTCTAACCACCACCTCTCTGTTCTAACAATCACCACCATCCTCACCACTACCACCTTAACTACCACCCTAACTGCCACCCATCCCTAGCCCTTACCACCCTACCTGCCACCACCCTAACCACCATCACCATACCCCAACCATCACCACCCTATTAATCACAATCACCACTCTACCCTAACCACCACCACCCTACCAACCACCACCCTAACTACAACCACTCTAACTACCATTCTAACCACCACCTCCACCACCATCATCTTCATTACCACCACCACCACCACCACCCTCACCCTAACCACCTCTATTTATCCAACACCACCACCCTAACTACAACTGTACTATGACCCTAACCACCACCCAAAGCATCACCACAACCCTAACCACCAGAACCATAACAACTACCACCATCCTAACCACACCACTCTAGCCAGCCTACCACCACCCCCACCGTCATCATCGTACCCACCCACCACCACCCATCTACTAACACCCTAACCATCACCACTCAACAACCAGCCTACCCTACCACCACCACACCCTAACCACCAGCAATCTAGCCTAACCACCACCACCCTACCCTAACCACAACCACCACCATACCCTAACCACTACTATCTACCCTGACAACCACCCTAAACACCTTACCCTAACCAAAACCACCCTTACCACCATCACCTTCACCACCATCACAGTAACTTCATAATAACACATTCAGGTGCTTGTTACTCTTCACAAGATTAGACATTCAACTGTAGAAAGTAGACTGGAGAAAAAGTCACAGTTGTGTATGCAGTCATAGTTCAATACTTTATTCAATTTCGTAGTAAAATCATAAAAGTACAATAAATTACAGTTTAAAAATTCCTTAAAACACAGTAATAAGACATCATAAGTCAATTATCCTCTTTTAAACTATACCAAAATGCTAATCAAGGACAATATAAAACTTTCTTTCTAGCATAAAAAATAGCCCACAGAAAACTTGACATACTACAGTAAATCTCCTTGGTAGACAATGATAGTAAATAAAGAAAAACAGGGCGACATTGTGTAAAATTAAACGGTCTTAAAATAGGTAAATTATAACATTTTCTGAAATTTCTATAACATTTACAGAAAAAGACTACGTGCATGGTGCTCTGTGCCATCAGGCAATCACAGGGACAGTTTGATAGTTTTGTAGAGCAATCATTAATTTCAGGAAAGCTAATCAGGCAGTGAAAAATGTCCCGTCTTAAGCGGGTCAAGATACATCTGTGCCTATAATTTAATACCAATTTAAGATAGGGTTGCATTTCATAAATGGTTAAAATAAGTAGATTTTTAAAACACTAGACTTTGAGATTTCAGTGGTCAATCTAAGGTTCTCAAGATGCACCATGCATTTGTTTTTCAAATCTTTTCTGCTAATTGACTCCAAGGCTTCTCAAAGTAGTCAGAGTACCCCAGGTCACAGAAAAAAACATTGAATATATGTCAAACAAGGCATCCGCGGAGACAAGCTCGAATTGAGGCAATCCCCAATAATGGCACGATTTAAGCCAGTGTATTCTGTTGTCCAAATTTTATGCCATAATAATATGGGCTGCAGCATTATTAAATCAGTAAGGAACAGAACCCCCAATTCCGCATGGCAAACATTTACAGAGGCACTTTTAGGGGTGGCAAGAAGGTAACTTAAAAACTAATTTTCCACCTTCTGTAATGCCATGCATTTAATGTGTCCCCAGACTCCCGCCCCTTATAGTGCCACACTCAGACTTTTGACTTTATAAATTGTTATCATCTCATCAGGGGGGTTTATACCCAATCGTCTGGCAATGTTTTGTAAGGCCATACATGCTTTTTTAAATTGTAGCTTCCTGGTGGAAATAGCATGGGTCCATGAGCATTCTTTATCAAATAATATACCTAAATATGAAAAACTATTTGTGAAACCAATTTTAGTGCCCTTTATTTTTATATCTTGACAAAGAGCTGTTCTCCTTCCACATTTCATAATAAATATTTTAGATTGGTTGACTAGCAAACCAAGGTCCTCCATATACTCAACAAAATTTGAAAGTCAGCTCTGTAGGCCAAGGGGAGTGCGAGCCATAAGAACGGATTTGTCAGCATAGAGGAGGACTCGGACAGGGCGATGTCCCACCTGTGGAAGATCTTTAGACTGTGTAGCTAGGACAGCACCAACACTATATATATATAGTGAGAAAAGGAAGGGTGCTTGGACACAGCCCTGTCTTACCCCTCTCTCTATGCTAAAAGGTTGGGTGCATTCTCCCCTGATTCCATATCTTACCCTGGCTCTACATCCCGAATGCAGGTCTTTTAAAAAACTGATGATTGATGCCTGCACCCCCAAGTCTTTCATAATTTTCCACAACTTAGCATGGATGACACAATCAAAGGCTGATGACAGATCAACGAATGCCAAGTAAACGTTCCACTCTTTGATCTTAGTGTACTTTCCAATTAACATGCTCAAGTTCAGACCCTGCTCTATTCTCCCAATCCCGGGGCGGAACCCATATTGCAAATCTGATAGGATTTCATAAGATTTGGTCCAATCTTGGGACCTATTCAGAATAATATGGCACGCTTTCTTTGCTAAAGTTTCATGAAGGGAGATCGGTCTATAACATGGAGGGTTAAGGCAATCTCCCTTTTTATAGATCGGATTCTGCCCATCTAGGTAGAAAACCTATATTACAGCATGCCCTCAATATCAAGGTCAGGAGGGGCCCCCATAGAGCAGAATTGGCCTTATACAAATCCACTGGAATAGCGTTGGGCCAGGAGCTTTCCTGCCCTTGCCTGCATTTATTGCTCTATTAACTTCCTCCAAACTAAAGGGAGTAATGGTGGAGACTTGGGAGGAGAAATTAATTTCATTGTGATTGTTTTCCTGCACTTATTCTAGTGTATCAGTGGGAGAGGAGTAGATACAAGAAAAATTTACCCATTCTTCTTCCAGGATCGCGACCTCAATCCTAGGGCATTCATCTGCTCTCGATGTTGAGGAATTAATTACTCGCCAGAACGCGTTATTATGGTTACTAGTACTTGCCTCATGTAAGGCTTCCCAGGCTTTCTCCCTTAACCAAGATTTTCTTTATTTCACCACCCTTTTATAATCTATTCTAGATGCCTGTATCGTGGATTTGCATCTATGAGTTTTATGTAGTGCCTCCTTTAACCTCTTATGTATGCAGTCAATATCTGAGAAGGAACGATACAATTGGGCAATATGAATTGGCACAATAAATGTTGCAGCTTAAAAAGGATACAATCTCCATCTATTAAGAAAGATACATCTCTTCTTCTTGTCTAGGCGCGTGGGATGGCTTTAGTTCCTAATGACCCACCTAGAAACAACCTTCTTACTAGGGTGTGTCTTCTACTCCATTGATGTCACTGCTTTCATTTGTTTTCTATTTTCCTAGTTGTTATCACATTCAGATGTGGTCTCTGGAACGGGATGACGAGGAGTGGAATGGAGCGTGCGGTGGCGGTGGTGGCGGAGAGAAGCAGAGGTGGACTCCTGGCTGGTTATGGCCGGGGTCAATTTTATGGAATAACGTACACTTATTCTTAACTATCTGTGTACAGTTATCTTCAGATAACAGCAGTACGTGGGCTCCTGCAAGATACAGAGTAAAGAAGAGAAATAGCAAAAACAGAACAGAATAGTTTAAAGAGTTCACATGTAACCAAGGCATACCAACAAAGAAAAATAAATTGGTAATGTTAAGATCACACTCCTTTAGCTTTGTGAACCAGAAGTGACAGTCGCCCTATTCTGACTCTAGGTAATAATACCAATGTCTGTCTCTACTCGTGCTACAAAAATGCCACATACATACATATGTACAAACTCCAGAAGCCTATGGGTCCAAGCCTCTCCCTAATTTCGTTTTTAAATTGCATCTTTTCAGTATGAGTAAATGAAAGTGGTGAGGGGCACCTGAGAATTCTACCACATGGGCTCCACTGATAGGCCCTGGAGAGAGAGGCCTTTCCCTCATAAATATTACAGAAAAGGTTGACGAACATAGTGGTACAGGTTGGAGACCTTTTGTAGCCCTACCCCCTGTGATTCCACTAAGTGACACCACCAGAGTCACATGAATTCTATAGAAAGACATGATCCTCCACACACATCCCACTCAGAGACAATACCCTCCACACACAACCCACACAGAGACATGACCCTCCACACACATTCAACACAGACATGACCCTCCACACACATCCAACAGAGACATGACTCTCCACACACATCCCATAGAGACATGCCCCTCCACACACATCCCATACAGACATGACCCTCCACACACATCCCACACAGAGACATGACCCTCCACACACATCCCACTGAGACATGACCCTCCACACACATCCCATACATACATGACCCTCCACACACATCCCACACAGAGACATGACCCTCCACACACATCCCACAGAGACATGACCCTCCACACACATCCCACACAGAGACATGACCCTCCACACACATCCCACACAAAGACACAACCCTCCACACACATCCAACCCAGAGACATGACCCTCCACACACATCCCACACAGAAACATGACCCTCCACACACATCCCACAGAGACATGCCCCTCCACACACATCCCACACAGACATGGCCCTCCACACACATCCCACACAGAGACATGACCCTCCACACACATCCCACAGAGAGATATGACCCTCCACACACATCCAACACAGAGACATGACCCTCCACACACATCCCACACAGACATGACCCTCCACACACACCCCAACACAGACATGACCCTCCACACACATCCCACACAGAGACATGACCCTCCACACACATCCCACACAGAGACATGCCCTTCCACACATATCCCACACAGACATGACCCTACAGACACATCCCACACAGAGACATGAGCCTCCACACACATCCCACACAGAGACATGACCTTCCACACACATCCCACACAGAGACATTACCCTCCACACACATCCCACACAGAGACATGACCTTCCACACACATCCCACACAGAGCCTGGCACAGCCCTCCTGCACATCTCCATCCTCTCCTTCCACAGGCACACAAAGGAGTGTTAAGAGAACAAGTTGTAATTCCTGTGCATGTTTTGGGGTAGACATCCTGTGGAATAACTGAGGATCAGGATCTGACTGCAGAGCTGATAGCACTGTCTTGGTTTTCTTGACAATGTGCTCTTCGAGGGAGAGTTCCCTGGCAAGGGTGGTTCCAAGTGATTTTGCTTTGGTTTTCAGCTGGTGTGAAGCTGTCTATGTTCAAATAAGGCAGGCTGTCCTGAAGCCGTTGTTGTTTGGTACGTGGGGAAACGTGTCACGGGGAAATAAAAAAAAATTAACTTAAATTAAACTTACCTTTCCGCCGCGCCGGGTTCCGCGTCTTCTCGGCTCCTGCTCCTGCTCTCCTGCCTCCGACAGGAACAGGAAGCAGGCAGCCAGGCTCCCTCCCCTAAGCCAATAACAACGCTGCAAGCAGCGTTGTGATTGGTTGGGACGCCGCCCAGCCAGGGGTTAATGGGGTGGGCATGTTCTCCATGCAGACTGCATAGCAGCCTGCATGGAGAAGGGCAGAGTTAGCATTACTGGTTTGGGCGGCCCGAGAGGGCCGATCAAACAGTTTTTGCACACTCAGGAGTGGGCAAACCACTCCTCCCCTGCCCTGCTCAAAGAGCAGAGCAGCCCCACCCACCCACCAGCCCGCAATGCACAAAAGAAACATAAAATGGTAATAACTTTTAGTTATTACCATTTTATGTTTTGGCTTTCTTGCACTGCGAGAAAGCAGTGGGGTGACGCTCCTTCGCCCTAGTGGAGGAGCCGCCCCTGCGCGAGGACCAGCCCCTGGTGATCAGTGTGAGGACAGTGTCAAAAGTGGACATTGGAAGACAGTGCAAAGAGCAGGCACTGGGAGAAGGTCACCCTTAATCGCAGTGTTAAGAACTGCCCTCTTGTGCAGTGTGTGGAAGTGTCATTCTTTTGTGGTGTGAAGGGTTGCACTGGTGAGTCCTGTGAGAATTAGCACTGGTGGGCATTGCACAAACCTGACAATGCTAGGGAGTGTGAGGAGCTAGTAATGGTGGCAGTAAAAAGCTGGGTGCTGAATGCTAGAGTGGGGGTTGGCAGTAGTTGTGTAGTGTGTGAGAATCTGGCGCAGGTGGACAGTATGAGACGTTGCACTGGACTGCATAGTAAGAACCCAGGAGTGCTGGGCAGTGTGACCAGCTTGTACTCGAGGGCAGTGTTAGGAACTGCCTGTCAATTAGTAACTGCAGGAAGTCTTCTGAGCAGGCTGCTAGACTGCCCTAGGAAAGTGTGACTCCTCCCAGTAGCCACGGTGCCACTTTGCACAGAATAATATATGTTAAAGATGTCAAGTGACTCTTTTAGAGGGTCACAGTTAGGAGAAAAGCCTGACAAAGGGGGAAAATACTCCTTTTGGCTTACTTAGTTGAAGATAAAGTTAGCACTGGAGAGATCTGCCAGGCACCAAAGTCCTCCTGACTTCAGGATGGAGAAAACAGTCTAGCTATGCAGAGACGGAAAATGATCCAACCTAGTTGAAGCAAAAAACATGGATGAAGACGCTAACAGCCGGTGAAGATCGCAATGGAAAATCAGGGAACAAAATGCAATGTGATGCATCTTCTGCTCAGAAAACTTTATATATATATATATATATATATATATGAACACACCATCCTGCTCCAGTCACGAAGAAGGCACGCACTCGAGGATGCTGAAATAGGGCTTCTTTATTGTCTCGGGTCTCCCTCGATCCCGCAGCTATATATATATATCCTCACGTCACACGAACATAAGGTAAAGTCGCACTCAGGATGTAAGGAAACAAAAGGATTTATTGACTGACGCGTTTCAACCTGACGGTCTTTGTCAAAGTCACTCCGTAACCCGGAAGTGGCTATGTTTTTAAATGCAAATTCAAGGTAAAAAAAGTAAACATAGAAGACATATGCATATGAAGAAGTCTCCGAGTTTGTGGAAAACAGACTTTGGTCATGTAAAAAGCAACATACAAATAATATCAGCTTAATTCATAGACTCATTGTTACAAAGTATTGCATAATGTACAACATTAATGGCGGGGTGTATAAATAATAAAACAAATAATTGCAAACTCATCCTCGTGCTGCCACCACAAGTCAGCTGGGACTGCCAATAAACGTAAAAACAAATTAAATGGAAAGCGAGTGTTGGCTTACGCTGTCTGACTATCCTCACTCAGCGAGCGCGGTTAGCAAGTGCTCCTGGCGTGTTCCTGTTGTATTATTGAAAGCACATCCCTAAATACAGCATAGTGGCAGATCATGACTGCTGCTGCCACAGTTGCTTGGCAAGTGCCCAAGTATCAAGGATGTATCGCTGAAAACAACCAGAACGCTGTAGCCAAACAGAATATGGGTTACACTGCAACGTAAAACACCTATAACTCTATAGTGCATTCGTCAAGTGACCTCTATTACAGTGCAAGAAGAATAAAAAGAAAAAACAACCCCCTAAACTGCCAAATAAAAGGTCCTCACAAATAGAAAACACAAAACACGGAGAACCGTGGACCATCCCTGGGTCTTAAAAAAGTGAAAAGGTGAAAGGTGTGTGGGTATCAGACACTCATAGTCGAAGCAGCTGCTGGGAGTGAGTGTACATGTTTTTGGGCTAAAACGGGGAAGACTGCAGTGGGAGTAGATGAGATGCAGCCAATGGGAGCGGAGTGGGAATCTGAGGAGACTAGAAAGAATTGAATACATCTATGACATTCTCACTGTGTCCAAAGCATGGTAGGGCATCAGAGATACACAAAATCTTCTCTATCCTAGATGCACATGGAGGTCCTCCTCATGGTTGAGGCCCCCAGGGATCTTGCTCTGTAAGCGAATGATGTACTCTGATTCCAAGCGCCGCAGGCTACGCTCTCGATCTCCTCCTCGAGCTGGGGTAGGGATCCTGTCAATGCCAAAATAAGATATTTTAGAACAGATATCATTGACATTTCTATGCTCTAGCTCGCAATGCTTGGCCACTGTGTAAGTCAAATCCTTGTTCCTAACGGCGCGCAGATGTTCCAAAATACGTTTTTTAACCGGGAAGATGGTGCTCCCCACATAACATAGACCGCAAATACAGGTTAGCACATAGACAACAAAATCTGTGGTACAGGTTATGAAATTACGTATAACCTCAGTTTTACCTGTTGGGACAGAGTATTTCTTCACATTACAGCTGTTGCTACAGGCTTTACAGCGCCCACACTTATGGAAAACTGGGAGTTCCCTCAACCAAGTCCCCTGGGTTCTGCCCCTTTGTGTCAGGTGGCTGTGTACTAGTATGTTCTGCAAAGAATCGCATTTCCGGTATGTGATGTGTGGTTTAGCACTGACCAGCTTGCCTATCACCCCATCGTTCCTGACTAGATGCCAGTGTTTACGGGCAATTCTTTGGATTGCCTGTGAGGCGTTGTTGAAGGTGGTAATCAGTCTAACCCCTTGCTTAGTATTATCCTTCTTCTTAGGAACCAGTAAACTGTCCTTGTCTCTAGTGGATGCCTTCTCAGCTGCTAATCTAATGGTTCTACCAGTGTAGCCTCGTGCCTTGAAACGCCCTAGCATATCTCTCTGCTCCCTAGTATACCCCTCCGTGGAGCTGCAGTTCCTTTTTGCCCTGAGGAGCTCAACATAGGGGATGCTCCTCTTCAACCCATCTGGGTGATGACTCCGGGCATGCAAAAGGCTGTTTCCTGCTGTGACCTTCCTGAACAAGCTGGTATGTAAGACCTCATCTTTGACCTCGACTAGTACATCAAGGAACTCGATCTTAGTGGCATGAACCTTGCTAGTAAACCTGAGATTTAAGGTGTTATTCGAAAGGCCTGTGATGAAGCTCTGTAGCTTATCCTGTGGACCATCCCAAATCAGAAAAATATCGTCAACGTAGCGGGTCCACAGGATAAGATTGTCCATATAGGGTTCGTTTTCCTTGCACCAAAGATGCTCCGCCTCCCACCACCCCATAAACATACAGGCGTAGCTGGGAGCGAAGCAACTTCCCATCGCAGTCCCTGTGTATTGCTTGTACCATTTATCCTCAAAAAGGAAACACATATATATATTACCTACTGGCGGTCGCCAGTAGGTAGTTATAGTTAGGACCTTGTTTCTATTCAAAAAGCGTTTTTTCTTTTGCCAATATCTTTGGCGCCGTTTGTTGAATCTTCGCAAAATTTTCAAAACTAATGGTTCACTCAGGTCACCTCCTGTCTTGAAAGTTTTGGGGTGATTCGTCAAGTGGGGGCCGAGAAAAAAGGAGGGTCCCAAAATGCGTCTTCCCCATGTTCATTTCCATAGGAACTTTAGACACGGCTACAGCCCGAACTGCTGAACGGAATTACACCAAATTTGACAAAAAGGTAGCTCTTGGTTCAGAAAGCGCCCTTTTTTTAAATGGTGTAAATCCGATCAGTAGTTCCTGAGAAATTAAAAAAATAAAAATATTGATATCTGAGCACTGAGGAGGATTCGCGAACCCTCACAAGCACAAGCTTCATTCTGATTGGCTGCCACCACTACAAACCAGGAAGTGTTGGCAGCCATCTTGTGACTCGGTAAAATCGAGTCACAAGAAAAAGGTTAAAAAAAAAAAGATACAAAACAAGAAAAGGGGGCTGGGTAGAAACACCCTGACCCCCTAGGAGTGATCAGGGGGTCACACAAGGACCCCCAGGGCCAAAAAAAGCATTTTTTAAAAAGAATTAGCCGAATTTGCACTGGGTGCGCGAATCCGGCTGAAAAAACAAAAAAAAAACGAAGCGCGGGCTCCCGCGCTTTGTTTTCCTCAAGCCCCCGGGTAATGTCAATTAATAAGTGGGGGCCCGCGGGGGCCCCCGCAGCCCTGGGGACCGCCACCTCCCCGGGGCTTTTTAAAAAAAATGCATGGGGGGGCTCCTGCTCCCCCCACGCTACTCCAGGGACCACCACCTCCCCAGGCATTTACATTTTAGGGCAGGGGGCCTTGCGGGCCCCCCCAAGCCCCAGGGACCACCACCTCCCCGGGGCTACATGATTTAAATGCGGGGGCCACGCGACCCCCCCGCAGCCCCGGGTACCGCCACCTCCCCGGGGCTATTTTGAAAAAGAAAGTGTGGGGGGGCTCGAGCCCCCCCACACTGCTACAGGGACCACCACCTCCCCGGGGCACTCTTCATTAAAATGCAGGGCTCCTGCTCCCCCCCACGCTACTCCGGGGACCACCACCTCCCCGGGGCTTTAAATTATTTTGGACGGGGGGCCTCACGGGCCCCCCCAAGCCCCAGGGACCACCACCTCCTCGGGGCTACATGATTTAAATGTGGGGGGCCACGTGGCACCCCCCGCAGCCCCGGGTACCGCCACCTCCCCGGGGCTATTTTGAAAAAGAAAGTGTGGGGGGGCTCGAGCCCCCCCACACTGTTCCGGGGACCACCACCTCCCCAGGGCACTCTTCATTAAAATGCGGGGGTCCGTTGTGGCCCCCCGGGGACCACCACCTCCCCGGGGCTTTAATCAGTTGGGAGGGTGGCCCCCTCCTGGAGTCCTAGATCGCCCTGGGGACCGCCACCCCCAGGGCCGGCTCCTGCAATATCCCGGGGTGCCCACCCCGGGACATTGCCGTTTGCTCCCGCCGTGCCATAGCAAACACTGCTTTGCTTCTTGGAAGCGAGAGCAGGAAACCTGCTCTTGCTTCCAAGAAGCAAAGCAGAATTGCTTGTGAGCAACGGGAGCTGCATGTCAGCAGCTCCCCTTGCCCAAAAGCAAAGCCGGCTCCCGCAGGAGGCGGGGAGCCGGCAGGGACCATGGGGGCATTGGGGCTTCCCCCACGGTCCCCAACTTGAGGGCCGGCCCCGGGGGATGGGGTCCCCGGGGCCAGAAGTGGCCCAGGAGGGGGGCCACTTGGCCCCCTCCCTTTTGATGTATTTTTTTTTTTTTTTAAATAAGGCTGGGGGATGGGGTCCCCAGGGCCATAATTGGCCTCAGGAGGGGGGCCACGCGTCCCCCCTCCCGGGAAATTGTTTTTTTTTTAAACGAGGTCAGGCCCCGGGGGATGGGGTCCCCGGGGCCAGAAGTGGCCCAGGGGAGGGTGCCACGCAGCCCTCCTTCCGGGAAAAATAAAAAATATATATAGTAGTAGTAGTAGTAGTAATTTATTTGTTGATTAATTAAAATCATTACAATCAGCAAAATCCACGTACAAAATGAAATTTAAAATAAGAGAAAACAACAAAAAAAAAGAAAATTCATAATCCATTCATATTTGTTTAGCGGCTACAGTGTAAAATTATATCCAAGCAAGTTCTACAAATAAACCTCAACATAATTCATTTAGCAGCAATGGAGGGCAATCGAAAAATAAAGTGCTTTGTGCTAGCAGCTGTAGTTTACAGAATACCGTGCATTACTCTAAAAATACTTTGTAACAATGTAAGTAGCAGCAAAAGAGAAACAGCCGTAGTAAAGTACATTTGGGCTAACATTGGAAATAAAGTGCATTTGTGCCAGCAGACTTTAGCAGCTATGATTTAAAATATACCGACACTACCCCAAAAACACTTTATATCAATATAAAAAGCAGCACAAGTACATTTGCGCTAACGTCCGAAATAAAGTGCATTTGTGCTAGCAGACCTTAGCAGCTATGGTTTAAAATGTACCGTGCATAACCCTAAAAATACTTTGTAACATTGTAAGTGGCGGCAAAAGAATACAGCCAAAATAAAGTGCATTTGAGCCAACCTACATATTATAATATCCCCACTGTCATTAAACATTTATTCTCTGTAAAATGTTTAATTAACTAATTCAGTGATAGTTCTCTTTAAAAATAGTAATAAAAACAATTACTTGATTTTCATGTCATAATAATGGCCACCTCGATTGTAAGTGTTACTATATTATTAAGCAGAATCGTCATAAGACAAAAGTTTCTTTTCAGCTATAAGGATAAACTTAACAAATCGGGAAATTAGACGAGCCGAGGCTCCATTGAGGCATGTGATAATAGCATTTCTACAAGTTCTTACCCCCAATTCATTAAAAATAGGTTTTAAAATGGATTTCCGCTCTTCTAACAATTGGGGGCATAAAGTTACTATATGCACTAAGGTTTCCTCACAAGAACCGCATAACCTACAAAGACTGGATGGCCACTTATTTTCCCATTTTGGAATTCCATCTTTAGTCGGGTATCTCCCAAACCGTAATAACATAAATTTATTCTTAATTAAAGGTTTTAGATGGAACAACAAATACTGTTGGGGTACCAATTTGCTAAAAGAGTTTGCAATTGACCATGAGTGTTTTTTTTTCCTAAGTTCGTCCTTATCTATTATGGTCGATAATAAAATGGCTGATTGATTTATTGTTTTTTTGTAAACAACTTTGCTCCTAATTTCTTCTTCTAGGTTTGGACATTCGAAATTACGTAAACACTCACTTAAGAAAGTTTTCCAGCTACTCGCATACTCACTTCTCATCATCTCATGCCAACACTGATTTGCAAGGGAACCCTCTTCAGCACGAGACAATGACAATAGGGATTTTAGAAATGTGGATTGTCGTGCCAATGTTTGTCTTTTCAGACCAAATTCTAGTCTTATATTGGCACGACCAATATATCTAGGAATCCTAAAGACTGATTTATAGGTTTTATTTTAATGTCGTTGAGGATTTTTGCATCTTTACCACGGAAGATAATCGAACCATAATCCAAGGATGGTATCAGCTTTGCTTTCATGACCTTCAACAGGTGCTCGTGGTTTGGGCATGATAGCTTATCCCTCAATTTTCTAAAAGCAAATGATAATGATTTTCCCTTAGCCTCGAGGTTACTAAAATGCTGCCTAAACGACATATTATCATCAAATGTGATTCCTAAATATTTATATGATTTTACACATTCAATAACCAAACCATTGATGTTCCATTCTTTCAATCCTACTTTGGTTTTCCCTATAGTCATTATTTTTGTCTTTTTAGTATTTATTTTAAGTCCATTTTGGGAAACATATTGATTAAAAGAGTCAACTAATCTTCTTAGACCTATAACAGATTGGCTCAATAAAATGGTATTGTCGGCGTATTGTAGATATTTGATGTCCTTACCTAGAATAGTGGGAGAATGGGCATTAACATGTTTTATATGGGTTGGGAGGTCAGACATAAAAAGATTAAAAAGACAAGGGGCCAAGACACAGCCTTGTTTCAGTCCAGTATTGGTCTCAAGACGGCGAGTTGTATTTCTTCCGTCGCCGACTTTAATCTGTACCCATGTATTGGAGTATAACAATTTGATCATATCTAATAAAATATTAGGTATACCCCAATTCAATAGCTTCGCCCATAACAGATTTCGCGGTACTGAGTCAAAGGCGGCTTTTAAGTCAATAAAACAAATATACAACTTTTGTTTCCTGTATTTGGCCCTATCACCCAGTAAAGTCAATAAAATCAAATTCGTGTTAGTCGATTCCCCTCTTCTAAAACCGGTTTGTAAATTTAGAATCAAATCTTCCCTTAAAGCCCATGCTTCCAGTTCTTCCAGAAGAAAACTTGCAAATATTTTTGCCTCTACATCCGTTAGGGCGATTAAACGATAGTTTGCGGGGTTGTCTTGGGGTCCGCTTTTATATATCGGGGGAATGATACTTCCTTGCCATGATTCAGGAACGGAACCAGATTTAAGAACGTCATTGAATAAAAATGTTAAAACCTCTGGCCAATACTTAAGATTTGCTTTAAAAATTATATTAGGGATTCCGTTCGGACCGGGGGCTCCATTCGATCTAATTTTGTTTATTGCTTTTTTAACTTTCTCTACCGACCATGGCTCTTTGTCTAATAGACTGAGTGGGTCAAGGGCATTTAAGCCCAACCCGCCATCCTTTATCCTTTTGTGAGAAGTTGGCCTGGTATATGCTGTTCACTAATTAAAGTGGACACCTTGCACCAGAACAATTCGACTCTTATGGTAGATAGGTTTAAGACAACCTTTATAGAAAGCTATCCTAATGGTAGCTGTGGAGAGCAGCCTTCAGGCTAAGTCTTGAAGGAATGTAAAGCAGCTTGTTTTACCACACAATCTCTTGAATCACCAAATGAAAAGACACCACACAGGTATATATATCAAATATATATGTATTTATTAATAAACACTCTCTACTAATCTCTTTATGAGATTAGAAGTCAGGAACATATGTACAAGTCAAATGTTATCAAAATAAGTTTAACACAATCGAATATCACAATCTTAGTAGGGCTAGACCTAGGTCTAGGGCATCTAGAATCGAGGGACCTGCAAGAAACACCCCAGGTAGTTGTAGGAGACCCACAGGGGACGGACGCGGTGTCCTGGCACCGGTGCGAGTCCTGTGCGAGTCTATGCACTCAGACGCGATTGAGATTTCAATGTTAAAGGTCCCTTGCGTGTTCGAGGCGAACACCGATCGGACTCAGTACGAGTCGAAGGACACAGTTCTAGATAGTGTTACAAAGGAGATGGATGCGGTGTGTCTAACACAGACGCGAACTCTGTACGAGTCAGCGCAATTGTCGCACTTAGAAAATAGGAATTTTAGGACACTTCTAGGGAAGCTACAAGCAAGTCACTTACAGGGTAAGTAGTTCTAGGGCCCACACCCACAGGAGCACCGTAGTGCTGAAGTTACCTCACCCAGGGGAGCCGGGTGCATAGATGTTCTTTGGTGTCGGGTTGCGGCGTCGTTTTCAATGGGAGCCAGTGAAGTCTTGCTGCTTGCGGCAACAGGAGAAGTGTCCGGAGGAATCCAAGCCTGGATTCAGAAGATGGAAGGCCTGAAAGCAGAGGGGACAGTGTTCAAAGTCACTTGGCAGTGACTCGGGGCAAGGAAGATGGATGCCCACCGTCGTCGCAAGATTCAGGTCGTTCGCAGGTGCCTTGACTCTTCAGCCACGAGGTCCAGGAGGCGTCGATGATGACCAGAAGCTGGATTCGGCGTGTCCCACGATGTCTGCAGCTTACTGCGGTGTCGGCGACTCGATTGGAGCCAACAAGCCTTGGTAACAGCAAGTCTCGGGGAAAGTGTGAAGAGGCAATGGCGCAGACCAGCAAGGTCTGGGGGACTCACCCAGCGAGGGTAAGTCAGGGCCGGCCTGGAGCAACCAGGGGAGCCCTTTGGTTTCTTTAGAAAGTCTTCTGGGGACCCACAAGCCAGCTGGCAAGGGATCGCAAAGACGCCTCGGGAGGACTCGCTCAACAGGGGCCCATGGTCACTCGGGACGTGGTAGGCCTCTGGTCTTTGGAGGGATTCCTGCTGGAGGCTAGGACCACACGGGGTCCTAAGCACAAGTTCGTGGAACGTTGTGAAGGGGTTGCACTCAACAATAGTGCACAGTACCCAGGGGTCGCGGTTCCTCGTCACTCTTGGGGTCCACTGGCTTCAGCTTCGCTGGGGACTCACGATGGCCTTTGAGAAGTCAGGAAATCCACTTCTTGGGCTGCAGGGACTTCGGACTCCGGCGGGAGCGGCATAGTTTGCGACCGTCGTTTGTAGTTTTTGGTGCCTGCCAAGCAGGGGAGTCACTCCTTGACTCCAAGGGAGATTCTTCAGTCTTCCAAAGGTAGTGGAACGTCGAAGGTCCGGGATTCGTCTTCAGAGTGTCGTCCAGGGAAATCTAGTTTGCAATGCACAGGTTCCCCCTCTTATACTAAAAGAAAGGGAGGGACTAGCTCTATGACCCTACCTATGGGAGGGTCAGGGAGTGGGTGGCTACACCCACTTCCCTTTGTCCAGTTTCGCACCAGAGCAGGGGCAGGTAGCCCCTGAGCCGGTTTGAACTGGGGTATGCACAGAGGAGCCTTCTGCTCCCCCAGTGCAGGACTTCAAAGCACTCTAAGAGTGCACCCACCCAGCCCCAATACACTAAACCCTGTCTGGAAGGTGGTCACACCCCCTTGGGACAGGATATCTATTGTTGGGCTTCCTCCACTGCGAGTGTTGGTCATCAGCAGGAGGGCAGCCCAGTGTCTGTGACTGGTGGCATCCATTTTGTGATGCCAGGGCTCTGCAGGATTCTACCGCGTTTCCACAGTAGGTACATGTCTATCCCTCTAGAAGGGTGGAATGCTACCCCCGCCGCCAGGACTGGCGGGGGGTAGTATTCGAAGATGTTTGACACCAAACACGACATGTTTCGATGCAGCCATTCCAAAGTTAGCATTCTACCGCGAGGATATAATGCACTTAAAAGTATATGGTTTAACTGCATCCACAAACAGCACCAGAGAATGGACTCTGAGAGCTGCAGAGGGGCCCTGCTCAGGCAGAGGCACCCCCTCACATAGAAGCCAAGCACCCTGCCCTCAGGATTGATAGGGCCTGCCTTAGGGGTGACTGATAGGTTTATATGTGTGTGTAGGAGAGATATAGGGAACCTATATCTCAGTGAGGAGTGCTAGCACCACCTCACCCAGGCTGCAGTAGCAGACCTGTGGTGTCAGATTTAGTCTGCTTCCCAGGGGTGGCATAATACATGCTTCAGCCCCTGGTAGGCCTGTGAAGTACCTATGCCCTTAGTACCTAAGGTACCATATACTAGGGACTCATAAGGTACCACAGTATCCAATCACTAGTGCACCTAGAGTGCACTCCAAGTCGTTTAGAGAGAACAGAGAGGCTGGGGCCCTGATTGGCAGGGTCCCAGCCAGACTATAGCCAGAAACCAGTGTAAACATCAGAAAAAAGTGGGGGCAACATAAGAGGCAGATCCTACTCTCCTACACAACCCCCCAAACGCAGGGACACTAAACTAACCTTGACCAGTTGAGTCTTCGTGTTCAAAGTGGAAATACCTTGAGAGTCCATCTGCATTGGCATGTTGGGTCCCAGGTGTATGTTCCACTGTATAGTCCATCCCCTGTAGGGAAATGGACCACCTCAAAAGTTTTGGGTTTTCACCTTTCATCTGTTTAAGCCATAGGAGGGGCTTGTGGTCAGTCTGAAGTATGAAGTGAGTGCCAAACAAGTATGGCCTCAGCTTCTTCAGGGCCCACACCACAGCAAAGGCCTCCCTCTCTATAGCTGCCAACGTTTCTCTCTAGGGGTCAGCCTTCTGCTAATAAAAGCTACTGGCTGGTCTTGACCTTCATCATTCAGTTGAGACAGTACAGCTCCCACACCCAGCTCAGAAGCATCTGTTTGGACAATGAACTTTTTGGTGTAGTCTGGACTCTGTAAGATGGGGGCAGTGCACATGGCCTGCTTTAGGTCTTCAAATGCCTTTTGACAGCTAGCTGTCCACTGAACCTTTTTGGCATTTTCTTTGAGGTCAGATCATTCAAGGGGGTCACTATAGATCCATATCCCTTGACAAACCTCCTATAGTACCCAGTCAGGCCTAAGAAGGCTCTCACCTGTGTCTGGGTGGTTGGAGCAACCCATTCCATTATGGTTTGGATTTTGCTCTGTAAAGGCTGAACCTGGCCTCCACCCACAAGGTGGCCCAGGTATACAACCTGACTCTGCCCTATCTGGCACTTAGTGGCCTTGATAGTGAGGCCTGCTTTCTGCAGGGTCTCCAAAACATTCCTGAGGTGGACCAGGTGATCCTGCCAGGAGGAACTAAAGACAGCAATATCATCTAGATAAGCTGAGCAATAAGTTTCCATTCCTGTCAGAACTTTATTCACCAACCTCTGAAAAGTGGCAGGTGCATTTTTCAATCCAAAGGGCATCACCACGAAGTGGTAGTGCCCACCAGGGGTCGAAAATGCTGTTTTGGCTTTTGCATCATCAGCTAACCTGATCTGCCAGTAGCCAGCTGTCAGGTCAAACGTGCTTAGATACTTGGCTGAGGCCAAAGTATCAATTAGCTCATCTGCCCTTGGTATGGGATAGGCATCAGTCCTAGTGACTGCATTGAGGCCTCTGTAGTCTACACAAAACCTCATTTCTTTCTTACCACCCTGGGTATGAGGCTTGGGTACCAGGACTACTGGGCTAGCCCAAGGGCTATCTGAAGGCTCAATTACACCTAGCTCCAACATTTTCTGGACTTCAGTCCTGATACAGTCCCTGACATGGTCAGGTTGCCTGTAGATTTTATTCTTGACTGGCAGACTGTCTCCAGTGTCCACCTCATGGGTGCACCAGGAAGTCTGACTAGGGGTCAGGCTAAACATATGTCTATACTGTTGCAGAACTTGTCTGCACTCAGTTTGCTGATGGTCAGTGAGGCTGCTTGCCAAAGCAACACCATCTACTGACCCATCATCAGGGTTCTGAGAGAGCAGGTCAGGGAGAGGGTCACACTCCTCCTCCTGTTCCTCATCAGTTGCCATGAGCAAGCCCATGTCAGCCCTGTCAACATATGGCTTTAATCTGTTGACATGGAGCACCCTCAGGGGGCTCCTGGGAGTTCCAAGATTCACCAGGTAGGTGACTTCTCCCTTCTGTTCAACTATTGTATGGGGGCCACTCCACTTGTCCTGGAGGGCTGCTGGGGCCACAGGCTCCAATACCCACACCTTCTGTCCTGGCTGGTATACAGTCAGTACAGCCTTTGGTCATGCCAAGCTTTTTGTAATTCTTGGCTGGCCTCCAGGTTTTTGGTTGCCTTTTTCATGTACTCAGCCATCCGGGAGCGGAGACCAAGTACATAGTCCATCACATCTTGTTTGGGGGCTTGAGAGGTAACTCCCAGCCCTCTTTTACCAAACACAATGGACCTCTCACAGGATGCCCAAACAGAAGCTCAAATGGGCTGTAACCAACCCCCTTCTGTGGAACCTCTCTGTATGCAAACAACAGGCAAGGAAGAAGAAGGTCCCATTTCCGCCTAAGCTTCTCTGGGAGTCCTTTAATCATTCCTTTCAAGGTTTTGTTGAAGCGTTCAACTAAACCATTGCATTGTGGGTGATAGGGGGTGGTGAACTTATAAGTTACACCACACTCCTTCCACATTGCTTTCAGATATCCGGACATGAAGTTGGTACCTCTGTCAGAAATGACCTCCTTTGGGAAACCCACTCTGGAGAAAACTCCAATGAGGGCTCTTGCCACCACAGGGGCTGTGGTGGTCCTCAGGGAATTGCTTCTGGGTACCTGGTGGCATGATCCACTACCACTAGGATAAACCTGTGCCCAGATGCAGTTTGAGGGTCAAGGGGACCAACAATGTCAATCCCTACCCTTTCAAAGGGTACCCCCACCACAGGTAGTGGTATCAGGGGGCCTTTGTTGTGCCACCTGCCTTACCACTGGCTTGGCATGTGACACAGGAGCGACAAAACTCCTTTGTGTCCTCTGACATATGTGGCCAATGAAAATGTGGGACAAGCCTGTCCCAGGTCTTGTTTTGGCCCAAGTGACCTGCCAAAGGGATATCATGTGCTAGGGTCAAGAGGAACCCCCTAAACTTCTGAGGTATTACCATCCTCCTGGTGGCTCCAGGGGCTGGATCTCTACCCTCAGAATATAGGAGTCCCTCATCCCAATAAACCTTATGGGACCCACTAGCACTCCCAGCAGCCTCAGCAGCAGCCTGCTGTCTGAGGGGTTCAAGAGAGGGGCAGCACTGTTGCTCCTTACTCAGATCTTCCCTAGAAGGGCCCCCTGCCCCCAAGAACTCAACCTGATCAGGCTCAAGTCCCTCTGGGGCAGTTCCTTCTTCAGGATCTGCTTCACCTCCCTCTGGGGGTGAATCTGTGATCTGAGACAGAGGGGAAGGCACTGCCTTTACCCTACTGCTCCTCCTCTTGGGAAGCATCTGGTCCATTGTTCCAGGATCCAGAGCTGGTTCAGTGTTATGCATTCTTGCTTGTGACCTGGTCACAGCAAATACCTCTGCAGGGATGCCTAACATCTCAGCATGAGTCCATAACTCTACTTCAGACCAGGCTGAAGTCTCTAGATCATTGCCCAATAGACATTCGACAGGGAGGTCTGCACTGACTACAACCTTCTTGAGGCCAGTTACCCCTCCCCAGGAGAAATTCACAACTGCCAGACTATGGTTGGTCCTGACATTGCTTGCATTGGTCACCTGGTACATTTCGCCCAGGATGATCTGTCCAGGGTCCACAAGATCCTCTGCCACCATGGTGACACTAGCACCTGTGTCCCTAAATGCCAAAGCCTGTTTGCCATTTATTACAGGCTGCTGTTTGTATTTGCCCAGATTACTGGGACTTACTAGGAAGGACATATTAAGGTCTCCCTCACAAATCAGCATTGCCTGAGTGGGCACTCTGACTAGGTCAGAGTCCACTTCAGAACCCAGGGTCAACCCTACTACACCCTTATTCTGAGTACCACCTCCACCAGTAGCTGAGCTAGGGGGAACAGTTGCCTTAGGGGCAGGAGTGGTGGTGGTTTGGTCTTTGGACTTGTTACAATCAGAAGTCCAGTGCCCTTTCTGTTTACAGAATTTGCACCAGGGCTTCTTTTGGCCTTTCCCCTTGTTGGATTGTGACTCCCCACCAGATGCAGATTTTTGGGGCCCTTGTGAAGACTTCTGGTCTTTTGACTTATCTCCACCTTTCTCAGAGCCCTTAGGATCTTGCTTCTTGGTGTCACCCCCTTGGTTCTGGGGTTTCTGCTGATCCAGCGCTAATAATAAAACTTATTCTCCTAAATACTTCGGTCATCCAGGTACAATTACTCCTTCAACACACACACTATATCCATATGACGGTGGGGCCCATAACACCGCATATACATTCACCTACTCATTTATTCCCTGGATTTCCTCCGTTAATAACCTAGGAGAAAACGATTCGCTGGAAGGAGACGGGATACCTTTTTTAACATGACATAATGTTTCTCATTTTCTTTAAGGTATTCCGCTCATTGGTCGATGGACCAACTAGTAGGAATCAGTTGATGGTGATTAAGACCAGCTCAATCACAATAAACTCTTTAACATTTCATTTTAATCATTGAACTAAAGAATCACTGAGTCATTTGTTTAAAGAATAATAAAATGTATATAAAGTTTTGATGCAAGAAATGAGGTTAAGCTTATTATTCAGATCATTACATGTATCATCAATATAAGAATAAATTGAAATTGCAATACATATCTATTAGACGGAAAAATAAGGTTATCATATTAGAACTCTAAAAGATCAATCTATCAGTCTTGGAAAACTCTAATAGTTCTAAATGAAAAATCTATCAGGAAAATTCTCCTAAAGCAGCATCTTATACTCAACTGGAAAATAAAAATAGCAGCAGCAGCATCAGCTCGTCAGCATCAGCAACCGCAACTTCACCCATCTACAGCATCTAACTTCTCCAGCATCTCACCAGCATCTCTCTCCAGCAACTAACCCCTCCCACCCAGAGTAGGTCTTCTTATACCCTAATTCTAGCTTACTGAATCAAATGTTGCATCTTCATGGCGTGATTCTTTCTCATTGGTCAAAACTCAGGCCCATATACATTTTAATCAAACTTCCTGGTCTTAACCAGTTCCTTGTGGAATGTCCATGCTTGCATCGTTTCCCACAGTTTATGTCATTGCTCATCCGTTTCGATCAGTCCAATTTGTATCTTTTTCTGCTACATTTTAGATTCAACAGTTCCGTCCATTGATTCAGTTGGACTTCTCACGCTTCTTGCTGATCATCTTGGCACACATCTGCTCAGAAAGGTCACAATAGCCTTGACCATACTTCCATCTTAGCCTCTCAGCACCAGCACGTGATCATCCCTTTCCACAGCCTCTCTCCTCTATCACATGGTTTCCCACTCATGCGTACTCTAGCATCTGGCGGCCATTTTATATTTCTGCTCGACAGGCCTAAACGCACTATTTTTAAAGATAAACAAAATATTGTTAAAACAAAGAAATATAAACCTTTTCGTTTCCCTCCCGTCTTTCTACGTACCCCAATTAGGTATTACCTAGCAAAAAGCAACATATAAAGCTGTCCCTTACTTACCATCGCTTTATTTTGCAACTACACGTTTTATTTAAAAGCACGGATCATGCATTTATTATTTAATTAGTACGCAAATATTATGTTATGTTAGACACGTAAACAATTATAAGTTGATTATTTTGCACACGGAATAGCGTGTTACCTTTAACCCTTAACATGTAACATACATTGTTGGTTATTTACTTAAACGAACATGTTTATTAATTATTTTACGAAAATATTAGGAGGTTAAAATTTTTTCATTTACCCTGCTCCATCAACTCCCCCTTTGGTGATTTTTAATATCACCACAAAACCCAAGTTATACAATTTTCTCAGACAGCATATATCTTTTATCCGTTTGCTTTTGTTAATTTACACAACTGTATCCCTTTCAACTTGTCTCTTCGTTTTCTTGTACATGTTCTCTTTTATTTCTTCTAACTCTATTTCACCCATTTCTCTCTCTCTCTCCTTGTTTATCATGTTTTCTTTTTCTATTTTATTCTGCCTTCTTCTTCTCTTTATACATGTTATTACAAGCTTCAGCACTAAAATTATTATTATTATCATGGTTGCTATTATTATAACTTTCCCTATTATTAATCCACTCATTCTTGTTAACCAATTTATTACTGAAGAAAACCCTTTACCAAGTTTTCCAAACGCACTTTCAACCTCCAGTGGAACAAGTTCTTTATGCAAATTTGTAATATTTGTTATATACTTCTGTATATTTTCGCTTTTATCTGGAATGTAAGTGCAACAATGTTGGACTTTCAGCATTCCACAGACTCCGCCCTCTTTTGCCAAAAGAATGTCAAGGGCAAGTCGATTTTGCATCACCATAGCTCTCATGGCAAACATCTCGGTATTTACCATCAAGAACCCTCCAGCAGTATCTGTGGATAAACGATCTACCACTGTGGATAATTTCCAAATTCTAAATGCATTCAAAGATATTCCCACTGCTGGTATCAATGCACCAAAAATATCACCTACTATTTCTGAGAAACTTTCCCTTTTTCTACGTGTAAAGGTATTTATCATTTTGTGTGTTCCTTTTTCTTTTCTATCCATATGAAAAATCTTTGGAAAGACCAGGCCTAAGTAACATGACCCATACCAATGGTCCGGCAACCTATAATAAGCCCTATTTCCGCAAACATAATAGATCCCTGGAAATATTGGATCTTTCCCCCTTTGAATCCCCATCCGCCTAAAATTTGATAATTGTCATGGCAAATACTGGAACCCACAAAATAATTGTCATATCTTGTCTTATTTCTTCTAATGCACAACCTTCCCTGTTGGGGCCAATCCAGAGTCATAGCTGCATTTGTCTTTTTCTTGTCATGATTGTCTTCCTCATACGCCCAAAGAGGTGTTTTTGTCTCTTCTATTACTTTTCTTTGAAATTTCACTCTTCTCTCTTCAACCATCTCTAAAAATACTTTTTCTTCCTTCTTTAACTCACAGGTAAAGTTGTACCTAATTATACTATCTAATGTTAAAATCTTATCCTCTAGAAAATATTCACCAAACGTTTTTCCCTCTTTTATTTTGTTTAGCTCGGGAACTACAGAAACTTTCGCAAAAATCTTATTTATGTCAGTGTAATAATATTCTAATCTACCTGTCTTATAAAATAAACTTGCTAAGACACTACGGGGCCGATTCCGATCTCGGCCGGTAGTGCTCCGAATCGGATTCGGATTCACCGGATCCGATTCGGAGCCCTGTTTACCGACCGAATCGTACGCGGGTCCGGCCGAGCGAGTACGATGCAAGCACCCGCGAAATCGCCGACCGACTCGAACGCGGCTTCAACACGCTCCGACCGACTCGCATGGACACGACTCGCACCGCGCTATGGAGACGTTTCCCGGCCGGGTAAGTACGATGCGCGCCGCGAGCAGTCCGATCGACTCGCGCCGTCCGGCTCGAAAAAGCTGTCGGAGCCGGACTTTGGGGGTCTGCGTCGGACCCCCCTGTACGCGTAGGCACGTGAGTCGCACACAGGGGGGACCCATGGGTCTCCCCTACCTGTGCATGTCCGCCGCGATGCGCATGGACGCGTACACGCTGTAGGGGGCGCCCTTGACCGCCTCGCACCCATTGAGTCAATGGGAGCCCGCGTACGCGTTGTACGACGGGCTCCCATTGACTTCAATGGGAGTCCGACCGACTCGAGTCCGATAGCATGCGTGCGCATCGTACTCGTTCGGTCGGACTGCTAGGGTCCGATTCGGTCGGAATTCTCTCCGGGTCCGGCTCGGTCGGGGAGAATTCCGGCCGAGATCGGAATCGGCCCCTACATGTTATTCCATACGTCAAAGGGAGGTGATGATAAGTCACACCCTCTGCTACAGATGCAGGCAACTGCATACAAACATAACAATCTCTTACATCCATTGTTTCTACATACTCATACAGTAATTTAGTAAAAACATTTTTAGAAAAATCTGTTATTGATTTGTCCTTGTGTAATTCTGCACTACTCTTTAATATAACTGGTTCTTGAGTGTTAGCTCCTTTTTTTCTCAGTGTTATTAGACGTTTCTACTACAGCTAAACTAATTGGAATAGTGATTGCTAGAACCACCCATACTGTTATTAATAATCCTGTACAAAAGCAGCACATCTTGCACCATCTACTTAAAAACTCACATTTACATTTTCATTCTCTAGTATTCTCCATTTTGTTTTATAACCTTATTTATTTGTTTTCTAGAAAATTGTGTCACTACACCTCAGGAATGACTTATTTGCCACTCTGTACTCCAATGTTTTGTCTTTGCTTGGTACTTTCTTTTAATTCTTTCTCAGAATTCTTTCTTTGTCACATCCGGTAAAATTCGTCAGATCCAGTGTTTTGTCAAATCCGGTAGAAACTATTTAAACTTCTTCAGGTTTGTTGCACTTCACTTTCTCCCATCAGGTTTCTTTGTTCTGGGTTCTCGTGAGTGTTCTTTTCTTCTTTGTTACTAGTCAAAGCAAGATACAACCATTCAGGCGATCTATACTTCAGATTTACTTTCTTTACTCTTTTCGTTTTCTGCAAGTGTTTTCCACCTTGTTTTTCTTGCTCTCTCTGACTTGTTATTTCATTCACTTGTTCAGCACTTTTCCCATCCAACCTTATGATTCTGTATCTTAATTTTCTTACTTCGTTGGGCCAATTGTCTCCTTTTCTTGGCCTTTTTGCCTCACTTCCTTTTTTCTCTCTTTCTGTTTTCCAATTTCTTTTTCTTGACTCTAGTTTTTGGTTTCTTTTTTCTCCACTTTCTTCAGACTCTGTTTCAATTCTTTCGTTATTGCCTCTTATTTTGAAACTTATAATGTCATTTTCTTCCTCTACTTGTGGTTCTTTTCTTATCTTCCTTCGTTCACCTATTTCTGTCCCTCCTCGAGGTTCTTCCGAATTTGTGTCAGTTTTCCTTTCTGCTTCTAAATTTCCCTGTTCTCGTGTTTGACTATTTGTCCCTATTGCTCCTCGGGGATCTTCCGATTTTTCTAGCTTTTTGTTTGAAACTCTCCGTTCTTCATCTATTAATATTATCTCCGAAGGATTTTCACCACAACTTGTACTTGGTTGCTCACTGTCACTATCTTCTGGCTCAGTTTCTTCTCTTATGCTTTCAAAATTCCAATTTCTTTTTAGAATTTCTTCACAATCCGAATGATCTGTATCAGATTCTGAACTGGTATCTGATATTTCCAGATGTAGACTTACAGGTCGATCTTCAAGTTCTGGAACTTCAGCTATTTCCTCTACTTCTTCTGTCATTGCACTTGTAGTTGGGTCTTCCAGATGTCGACTTACAGGTCGATCTTCAAGTTCTGGCACCCTGTTTGTTTCCTCTTCTGCTTCTGTTGCTGAACTGTTATCCAATACTTCCAGATGTCGACTCACATGTCGATCTTTAGGTTCTGGAACTCTGATGGTGTGACTGGCATGCACCCAGTGTTTCACTCCTGCACACTTGACTGCAGTGGTTGTCACCAGGATCACTTGTCGTGGTTCGTCCCAGCGAGGAACCAAACAGTTTCTTCTCCTGTGGACTTTTATGCGGACCCAATCTCCTGGATTCAAGTCGTGAGCTGGTTTTCGTTCAAGAGTGGTCGCATCCGGTCCAACCTGATGAAATACAGAACGCACCACATCAGCCAATCCTTTGCAATAATCCAGCACTAGATCATCAGTTATAGTCAGTAGTTTGTTGACAGGTACTTGTGCTTGTCTCATTGCTCGTCCCATAATTATTTCATGGGGACTGAGTCCAGTTTTCCTTTCCGGAATACTTCTGATTGTCATTAAAACTAATGGCAAGGCATCTGGCCATTTGAGTCCTGTAGCTTGACACATTTTTCCTAACCTGTTCTTGATTGTTCCATTCACTTGCTCTACGATTCCAGAAGCCTCTGGTCTATATGCACAATGCAGTTTCTGTTTAATACTAAGTGCTTCACAAATCAGTTTAACTAATTCATTTTGGAAATGTGTTCCTCTATCTGTTTCAATCGTGACTGGAAAACCATACCTCGGAATGAATTCTCGCAGCATAAGTTTTGCTACCGTTATTCCATCATTCCTTCTTGTTGGGTATGCTTCCACCCAACGGGAAAACAAACAGACGACCACTAGGACATACCTTAGTCTGATGCAAGGTGGCATTTCAATAAAATCCATTTGCATTCTAGTGAAAGGACCTCCTTCTCGTCCTATTGTTCCTAGACTCACTACTGTCTTCCTTCCTGGATTTAACTGTTGACAAATAAGACATCTCTGACAAAGACTCTCAGCTATGGCTCTGAATTTTGGATTATACCATGTTTGTCTAAATAGTCTGATCATTGAATCTCTCCCAATATGGGCTTGTCCATGGTACATCCGTGCCATGTCAGAAATCATGCTATCAGGCATAACTGGTCTCTCATCTCTGTAAACCCAAACATCATTTTCTTCATGTTTTCTACATCCTGCTTTTATCCATGTATCTTTTTCCTCATCATCTGCAGCTTCTTGTAACTGTCTCACCTCATCCCATGTCTCAATAGAGTTAGTAAAATACAAAGGACAAGAAATATGCTCTCTTTCCCGACTTTTATTTAATGAAACCACATTCTTTGCACAGTACTGTGCCATCTCGTCAGCATATTTATTACCAACAGTTATGTAGTCTTCCCCATTTTTATGTGCATTGCACTTCACAACAGCAATCTGTTTAGGCAGCTGTATCGCCTCAAGCAGCTTTTTCACAAAATCTCCATTTCTAATTGGCGTTCCTGCAGACGTCAAGAAACCCCTTTGTGACCAAATCTGACCAAAGTCATGCACCACCCCAAAGCCGTACTGGCTATCTGTCACAATCGTAACCCGTACATTTCTTCCCAACTTGCATGCTTGAATCAGAGCTACTAATTCTGCGACTTGGGCAGACCGTACCCCTTTCAGACAAGATGCTTCCATTACAGTTGCTACTGTGCAAACCGCATATGCTGCACTTAGAACTCCATCACTCGTTCTCAAACATGAGCAATCCACAAACAGAATATAATCTGATTCTTTCAAAGGCTCATCTCGTATGTCAGACCTTGGTTTTGTACAGTATTCAAGCACATTCAGACAATCGTGATCTACTTCATCCATTTCAATCACACTTTCTTCATCTGGCAATGATGTCGAAGGATTCACATTCATACATCTGTCAATGGTCACATTATCTGCACTCAAAATTACTTTTTCATACTTAGTCAGCCGACTATGTGTCATGTATTGGGTTTTCGTTCTTGTCAAGAGAATTTCCACAGAATGGGGAACATACACTCTCAGTGGATATCCCATAACTATGCCTTCACTCTGTTCCAGACTCACACAAGTAGCAGCAACTGCTTTCAAGCATCCAGGCAACGCTTTCGCTACAGGGTCTAAAACAGCTGAAAAATATGCAATGGGTCTTTTCATAGTTCCATGTCTCTGTACCAAAACTGAAAATGCACATCCATCTCTTTCACTGCAATACAGCTCAAAATCTTTCTCATAGTCAGGCATTCCTAATGCTGGAGCCTCACATAATTTCTTTTTCAGCTCTCTGAATGCTTTCATTTCTTCATCATTCATTTCAAAAGGATCTTTAACATCCTTCTTTGTCAGTTTCTGCAATGGTTTAGCAATTAGTGAAAAACCGCTTATCCATTGTCGACAATATCCAACCATTCCCAAAAACATTCTTACCTCTCTTTGTGTCATTGGAGCTCTCATTCCTTGAATCATTTTTATTCTTTCAGTCGTTACCTTTCGCACTCCTTTCTCAATTTTATGCCCTAAATACTGGACTTCTTGTTGACAAAACTGCAATTTTGAAGGGGACACTTTATGTCCTCTTTTTGCTAAATGATTCAGCAAAGCAATTGTATCATTGACACATGCTTCTTTCGTTTTTGATGCCACCAGTAGGTCATCAATATACTGAACCATTACTGACTTTTCTGGCATTTTTAAATCTTCCAACGATTTCTTTAGAATCTGATTAAAGATTGAGGGACTTTCTGTGTACCCCTGAGGAATTCGGCACCATGCCAAAATACGCTCTCCAAACCTAAACGCAAATAATGGCTGGCTATCTGGAGGCAATGGAATAGAGAAAAATGCATGACATAGATCAATTACTGTGTACCATTCTGCCTCACGTGGAATCTGGTATAGAATCACAGCAGGGTTCGGTACTATTGGGCAACAAGGCACAACAATTTTATTTACCTTCCTCAAATCCTGTACAATTCTATATGTTCCGTTTGGCTTTTTCAGTCCCATTATTGGCGAATTACATGGACTGCTCATGATTTCTTTTAGAATCCCTTGTTCAATCATTTTATTTATTACTGGCGTTATTCCTTCAATTATTTCTGGTGTCAATTTATACTGGGGCGTATTTGGGTAACTCGTTCCCTCTTTCACTGTTATTTTAACGGGATCTACTCCTTTCATTAATCCTACATCTTCTCCTGTAAAATCCCACACTTCTTCTTTCACTGTCTTTTTCAATTCAATTGGGATTTTCTCTGCATTAAATACAGGAAACAAACCATTTACTTTGGGTTCTAAATTCACCATGGTCATTTTATACAGCACATCCTCATCTGGAGTCTGAAATGCAATTCCGTCTGGGGTACAATAGATAGTGCAATTCATCTTGCACAATAAATCGCGTCCTAATAGGTTCACGGGACTACAATCGCATACCACAAATCGGTGCATTTCGCTAAATGGACCAATTCTTACCTCCACTAATTTAGTAAGAGGCGTTTTAATTTGCTGATTTGAAACTCCAACTACTTGGATATGTTCACCTGAGAGAGGAAGGTTTGGAATTTCCACTGACCTAACAGTAGAATGGGTAGCTCCAGTGTCAACAAGGAATGTTACATTTGCACCATTCACTTCTCCATCCACAAATGGACCAGACTGATCTACCTCTAGAGTTGCGCCAAGCACGCACTCTTCCCCCTCTCCTAGGCACCGTCAGAAACTTTCATCCGTGTCATCCTCATCCTGTCGTAACCAATATTGAGAAATTGCAGCTGCACGCGGCAACTGTGTTACCTGTTCTCCTCCGTAGAATCCTGTTTCTGCACTGTATTTCTGTTGGTTAACACTCTTGGGAAGTGGTGGTTGTGGCACCTGACCTTGTTGAGTAACTACCTCACTCTGCACCTGTGAATTTAATGATTGATTTTCCACATTAGGTTTTGGAGGAAATTTACACTTGTTTCTCCAATGTCCTAGCTTTCCGCAGTTGTGGCATGGCCACTTTTTCTTTGCCTCATCTATGCTCATTTGTCCTTTTCCTTTACCTATATTAGGTCGGGATCTGACCTGTCCTGTTTCATTACCAGTATTACTCAATTGAGCTTCTTGCTTCTCTGCAACTTTCACCTGCGCCCACATGGCCTTTTCTTTCAATTTACGCTGTCTACTCTCAATATCATCACTGCAATATTTAGCATATCTCAAAACCTCATCCACTGTGCTATTCTGCCAACAAATCATATGCTGCTTAATCATTTCACTTATTTCTGGTTTCAATCCATACACAAACCTATATACAAAATGACTCATATCCTTCTCATTCAGTGTCTCATAACCACTGTACTGTTTGAAAACCAACAACAATCTCTCGTAGTAAGCGTGCACTGATTCTTTACTTTCCTGCGTTGTTCTATCTATTTTTACCCAATCTGTTTCTTTAGGTGGAATCTTATTCTTCAAAAAGGTAATTACTTGGTCGTACTTCCTCATCACTTCTGGTCCTGGCGCTCCTGTTTTAGCGTCCCTTGGATATTCTACAGTTGGCCAATCAATAGTAATCTTACATTCTGTCCACAAATCAGCTGGCACTACTATATCAAACAATCCATCCAGATCTATCCACAACACCTTTGAAACCTTCACAAATCTTTCCACTTGTCTGTACCATTCTACTGGCTTCTCTCTCAACTTTGGGAAGTCATTTGTAAATGACAGTATATCCTGTCTGGTCCATGGAACATGCACATAACTACCACCTGGAGTTTCTCTCATCGGGTACTCCCTTACAACTGGTTCCTTATCTGTCACTGCAAAAGCCAAAGAGGCTTTATCTGTTGTTTTCTCATTCTTTTTCGACCATCTATTTCTCCATCTATCCACATCACCCCATTTTCTCAATAAAACAATTAACTCTTTTATTTGAGTCAGTCTTCCTGATGTGTTCAAATTCTCTATATCTTTCTCACAAAAATCTACTCTGTATGGTTTCTGCAACGTCCTCACTTTTACAAACTCTACTCCCAGTTCACTCGCTGTCTCTTCCAATTTGTCATGTAAATTTCTAGCTCTCCATGTAAGACTTTTGCACAAAAACATAATCTCATCATCCTGATAATTTTTTAATTTTTCTGTACCAATTGTTCCTAAAATCAATTCTTCCATGTCTATTTTCAACCTAATTACATCTAATCAATACAAAAGGGGATGATGGTTTCTCTTCCGTTTCTTTTGTTTTTAGTGCTTTCATCCATTCATTTAACTCATCTGGAGTCGGACCTACAGGTGTACTATTTAATTCTATCCAATTGCTACTTCTTTCTGGTGTTCCTGATGCGGACTCTGTCACCATAGGCATTCTCCTCATCTCATTCTCATTTATCGTCAAATTAGTAGGTGGGCTTGGTCTATAGGTACTAGCCAAATTGTGTGCACCTTCATTATTCAGTTCCATCCCTTCTCTTTTTCTTTGCAAATGTGAATTCATGGGAATCACTAAAGAACGTTCATCAATTTTCTGATTCTCAAAAATTGGCATTACTGGACCTATTGTTACTGGTACAGTTACAGCTTCCATATTCTTGGTCAATTCTCTTATTTTCTCAGTCAATTCTCTTGTCGTTTTTGCTAATTCAGTTGCATTGTCACTTTCTATCTCTTCATTTTGTGAAGTTTTTAATTGAACTTGTGACCTATTTGTCTCATCTCTTCGTTCAGGATTTTTATTCCTCCCAGTTTCCATTGGCGGTGCATTAGGTGTCACCACCGCAGAAGTCTGTTGGTATGGAGGTGGGTTTCTGTTTAAAATATCTTCCAGCAATTCGTCATCTGTTTCACTACCACCATACACATACTTTTCTACCACTAAATGTTTCTTTTTCTGTGTACACTTTCTCTTTGCTTCTTCCTCAACTGTAAAAGCTGGAAACAAACCTCCTGTCATGTTGGCACATCTCCAACGCTTTATTCTGTCCTCATAATTTACTCCCCATAACCTTCCAGGCACAAACTCATGATTCTTTAATCCTCTGAATCTCTCTCACTCATACATCTCATCTTCCCATTCCGTTAAAGCTTCAAACTGTGTCGGTCTAGGTCTAGGTTCTAACATTGCCATCTTTTCTCTCAAGTTCCGTAGTACAGCTACATTAAATGAACCATTCTCAGGGAAAGCCAGTGCTCCATCATTCTTGGTATATTTTGTCCAATTTTCTAACCATATGCATGTATGATATCCATATTTCAGCATCATATGCGAAGCTGGTGATTTCGGCGGAGGAATTATTTGTCCCTCTCTAGTCACTACCTTTTTGTCTTTCTTAAAGAAATTCTTAACTTTCGTCATCCATGACGTTTTCTCTCTACCATACTCATAATACGACATGATTCACAATCGCTTTTTCTCTTCAAACGATCCGCAATTCAACACTGTTCTCTATGCGTTCTTCCAACCAATACTAGCGCGACTCACACCAATGCTCCAATCAGAGCGATTTCTGTCTACCACGCACTGTCCAATCCCAGCGCGGTTTCTGTCTACGTCAGTTCTGCTCCTGTTTCCATGTGACTAGCGCACTGTCCAATCCCAGCGCGACTCTTGTCTACGTCACTTCTGCTCTTGACCCCTCCTTTACAAAATTTATCGGCAATTTCTTTTTCAATAATTCTTCGTTAGTTACAACATTTAAAACACATTTCCATTGTCTGATTCGCTAAACCAAAGAGATAGCTTTGACCATTTACACAAGAACTCTGTATTTTCCAGTAGGCAGCGCTTACCTCTACCCTACCACAGAATGTTCTTTTTCGCCGATAAAGTAGCACTTCCCTCTACCTTACCCTTCTTTCAAGCAAGCGGTAAACCCGTTTCTCTGGGGATAAAACACATGTGGAGACTATACTGCTCCTGAGAATTAAGGCCAGAGTTTCACAAGAAAACCGATCACTATTTCATTTACACACCTTTTATACGGAAAATGTCCCTATCATAACACAACCTGCGTTATCACCAATATGAATTCAGACAATGCACCATTCCATGTGACTTCTCTTGCCACACGTGTTCCACTTCCTACTTCCCGGAAGCGTGAAAACTTACATATAACATAACGCAACTCAACAAAAAAGTGTTAGACATGAACTTATCAATAATCAATAATCACCAAACTAATCTATAGTAACCATAACTCTGCTACCAAGAAATCTGATCCAGCGCTAATAATAAAAATGATTCTCCTAAATACTTCGGTCATCCAGGTACAATTACTCCTTCAACACACACACTATATCCATATGACGGTGGGGCCCATAACACCGCATATACATTCACCTACTCATTTATTCCCTGGATTTCCTCCGTTAATAACCTAGGAGAAAACGATTCGCTGGAAGGAGACGGGATACCTTTTTTAACATGACATAATGTTTCTCATTTGCTTTAAGGTATTCCGCTCATTGGTCGATGGACCAACTAGTAGGAATCAGTTGATGGTGATTAAGACCAGCTCAATCACAATAAACTCTTTAACATTTCATTTTAATCATTGAACTAAAGAATCACTGAGTCATTTGTTTAAAGAATAATAAAATGTATATAAAGTTTTGATGCAAGAAATGAGGTTAAGCTTATTATTCAGATCATTACATTTATCATCAATATAAGAATAAATTGAAATTTCAATACATATCTATTAGACGGAAAAATAAGGTTATCATATTAGAACTCTAAAAGATCAATCTATCAGTCTTGGAAAACTCTAATAGTTCTAAATGAAAAATCTATCAGGAAAATTCTCCTAAAGCAGCATCTTATACTCAACTGGAAAATAAAAATAGCAGCAGCAGCATCAGCTCGTCAGCATCAGCAACCGCAACTTCACCCATCTACAGCATCTAACTTCTCCAGCATCTCACCAGCATCTCTCTCCAGCAACTAACCCCTCCCACCCAGAGTAGGTCTTCTTATACCCTAATTCTAGCTTACTGAATCAAATGTTGCATCTTCATGGCGTGATTCTTTCTCATTGGTCAAAACTCAGGCCCATATACATTTTAATCAAACTTCCTGGTCTTAACCAGTTCCTTGTGGAATGTCCATGCTTGCATCGTTTCCCACAGTTTATGTCATTGCTCATCCGTTTCGATCAGTCCAATTTGTATCTTTTTCTGCTACATTTTAGATTCAACAGTTCCGTCCATTGATTCAGTTGGACTTCTCACGCTTCTTGCTGATCATCTTGGCACACATCTGCTCAGAAAGGTCACAATAGCCTTGACCATACTTCCATCTTAGCCTCTCAGCACCAGCACGTGATCATCCCTTTCCACAGCCTCTCTCCTCTATCACATGGTTTCCCACTCATGCGTACTCTAGCATCTGGCGGCCATTTTATATTTCTGCTCGACAGGCCTAAACGCACTATTTTCAAAGATAAACAAAATATTGTTAAAACAAAGAAATATAAACCTTTTCGTTTCCCTCCCGTCTTTCTACGTACCCCAATTAGGTATTACCTAGCAAAAAGCAACATATAAAGCTGTCCCTTACTTACCATCGCTTTATTTTGCAACTACACGTTTTATTTAAAAGCACGGATCATGCATTTATTATTTAATTAGTACGCAAATATTATGTTATGTTAGACACGTAAACAATTATAAGTTGATTATTTTGCACACGGAATAGCGTGTTACCTTTAACCCTTAACATGTAACATACATTGTTGGTTATTTACTTAAACGAACATGTTTATTAATTATTTTACGAAAATATTAGGAGGTTAAAAATTTTCATTTACCCTGCTCCATCACTGCTTCACCCTGGTTCTGACCCATTTGTCTGCCTTCTTTCCCAATTCTTGGGGAGAGGTCAGATCTGAGTCCACCAGGTATTGATGCAACAACTGGTTCTGGCAATTATTAAGGATCTGTTCTCTCATCATCAGATTATACAATCCCTTGAAATCAGTAACCCTACTGCCAACCATCCAACCCTCCAGAGCCTTGGTTGCACAATCTACAAAGTCAGTCCAGTCCTGAGTCTGTGCCTTCTGGGTGTCTCTGAACTTCAACCTGTACTGCTCAGTGGTTAAGCCAAACCCATCTATCAGTGCACTCTTCAGGACTTCATAATTATCAGCATCCTCTTCTCTAACAGTGAGGAGCTTGTCTCTACCTTTGTCTGAAAAGGAGAGCCACAAGATTGCTGCCCACTGCTTTTGGGGGACCTGCTGTACTCTACAGGCCCTCTCCATAGCAGTTATCCACTCACTCTGGTAGGGAGGAACAACCTTGCTCAGGTTCCTATGGTCTGGAATAGATTCTCTGCCTCTAGGGACACTGTTGCTGCCACCAAGGGGTTCTAACCCCTCTCTTCTAGAAGCTCTCTGGATCTCCAGGGCTTCTCTATCCAGTGCCAACTGCTTGGTTCTGTGGGCAACTCTTGCTTCCTCATACTGCAGCAGTTTGCACATTCTTTCAGAGGAGGTCTCTCTTATGGGAAAGTATGAGTTCCTCTGGTGGACAAATTCTCTGCCAGAGTGATAAGAGTGGTCAGATTCCCTGGAAGGGGACCTATGCCTCTCCTCCACTCTGTCAGCTCTCTTAGGGAGAATTCCTCTGTCCTTTTCAGGCCCCTTGGAGCCCGGCCCTTCAATCACAGAGTCTTGGTCATTCTGATTTTCATCATCTGACCCAGACACTGTAATTGACCCACTCCCTGATTCAGACCCATTAGCTCCTAGAGCCAATCTAAGATCATCTGCTGTCAGCAGATCTATCAGGTGTAGTGTGGAGAGACTCTGTCCTAGCTTCAGGTGTCTTTCAACACACATGGCTCTCAAGTCAGAGAAAGCCATGTCCTTATACTGAGGCTGAGTGGATCCACTGGTTCCACCCTTTAAGGACATTCTAGTGTTGTGCAGTGTTGTACTACCTACACTAGTTTGTGGCCTACTGATACTAGCTTGAACTGTAGAAAAGGGTGTGCTATCCCTTGGCACACAGCTCTAAGTTCAGTAGAACTTATTGATACTAACCTTGACTTTATATGTACCTTGAGTACCTATAGTGGTTTTCAGTTAGTAATTCAAATGGAGATTTTCTGGTAAAACAATAGCAAGCTGGAATCCCACACGCTGCCCACCAATGTGAGAAGTTGGCCTGGTATATGCTGTTCACTAATTAAAGTGGACACCTTGCACCAGAACAATTCGACTCTTATGGTAGATAGGTTTAAGACAACCTTTATAGAAAGCTATCCTAGTGGTAGCTGTGGAGAGCAGCCTTCAGGCTAAGTCTTGAAGGAATGTAAAGCAGCTTGTTTTACCACACAATCTCTTGAATCACCAAATGAAAAGACACCACACAGGTATATATATCAAATATATATGTATTTATTAATAAACACTCTCTACTAATCTCTTTATGAGATTAGAAGTCAGGAACATATGTACAAGTCAAATGTTATCAAAATAAGTTTAGCACAATCGAATATCACAATCTTAGTAGGGCTAGACCTAGGTCTAGGGCATCTAGAATCGAGGGACCCCCAAGAACCACCCCAGGTAGTTGTAGGAGACCCACAGGGGACGGACGCGGTGTCCTGGCACCGGTGCGAGTCCTGTGCGAGTCTATGCGCTCAGACGCGATTGAGATTTCAATGTTAAAGGTCCCTTGCGTGTTCGAGGCGAACACACCGATCGGTCCTTGTACGAGTCGAAGGACGCGGTTACAGATAGAGTTGCAAGGGAGATGGACGCGCTGTGTCTAACACAGACGCGAACCTTGTGCGAGTCAGTGCAATGGAGATCTCAATGTTACAGGCCCCTTGTGTTCGAGGCAAACACCGATCGGACTCAGTACGAGTCGAAGGACACAGTTCTAGATAGTGTTACAAAGGAGATGGATGCGGTGTGTCTAACACAGACGCGAACCCTGTACGAGTCAGCGCAATTGTCGCACTTAGAAAATAGGAATTTTAGGGCACTTCTAGGGAAGCTACAAGCAAGTCACTTACAGGGTAAGTAGTTCTAGGGCCCACACCCACAGGAGCACCGTAGTGCTGAAGTTACCTCCCCAGGGGAGCCGGGTGCATAGGTGTTCTTTGGCGTCGTTTTCAATGGGAGCCAGTGAAGACTTGCTGCTTGCGGCGACAGGAGAAGTGTCCGGAGGAATCTAAGCCTGGATTCAGAAGATGGAAGACCTGAAAGCAGAGGGGACAGTGTTCAAAGTCACTTGGCAGTGACTCGGGGCAAGGAAGATGGATGCCCACCGTCGTCGCAAGATTCAGGTTGTTTGTGGGTACCTTGACTCTTCAGCCACGAGGTCCAGGAGGCGTCGATGATGACCAGGAGCTGGATTCGGCGTGTCCCACAATGTCTGCAGCTTACTGCGGTGTCGGCGACTCGATTGGAGCCAACAAACCTTGGTAACAGCAAGTCTCGGGGAAAGTGTGAAGAGGCAATGGCGCAGACCAGCAAGGTCTGGGGGACTCACCCAGCGAGGGTAAGTCAGGGCCGGCCTGGAGCAACCAGGAGAGCCCTTTGGTTTCTTTAGAAAGTCTTCTGGGGACCCACAAGCCGGCTGGCAAGGGATTGCAAAGACGCCTCAGGAGGACTCGTTCAACAGGGGCCCACGGTCACTCGGGACGTGGTAGGCCTCTGGTCTTCGGAGGGATTCCTGCTGGAGGCTAGGACCACACGAGGTCCTAAGCACAAGTTCATGGAACGTTGTGAAGGGGTTGCACTCGACAATAGTGCACGGTACCCAGGGGTCGCGGTTCCTCGTCACTCTTGGGGTCCACTGGCCTCAGCTTCGCTGGAGACTCACGATGGCTTTTGAGAAGTCAGGAAATCCACTTCTTGGGCTGCAGGGACTTCGGACTCCGGCGGGAGCGGCGTAGTTTGCGACCATCGTTTGTAGTTTTTGGTGCCTGCCAAGCAGGGGAGTCACTCCTTGACTCCAAGGGATATTCTTCAGTCTTCCAAAGGTAGTGGAACGTCGAAGGTCCGGGATTCGTCTTCAGAGCGTCGTCCAGGGAAATCTAGTTTGCAATGCACAGGTTCCCCCTCTTATACTAAAAGAAAGGGAGGGACTAGCTCTATGCCCCTACCTATGGGAGGGTCAGGGGAGTGGGTGGCTACACCCACTTCCCGTTGTCCAGTTTCGCACCAGATCAGGGGCAGGTAGCCCCTGAGCCGGTTTGAACTGGGGTATGCACAGAGGAGCCTTCTACTCCCCCAGTGCAGGACTTCAAAGCACTCTAAGAGTGCACCCACCCAGCCCCAATGCACTAAACCCTGTCTGGAAGGTGGTCACACCCCCTTGGGACAGGATATCTATTGTTGGGCTTCCTCCACTGCGAGTGTTGGTCATCAACAGGAGGGCAGCCCAGTGTCTGTGACTGGTGGCATCCATTTTGTGATGCCAGGGCTCTGCAGGATTCTACCGCGTTTCCATAGTAGGTACATGTCTATCCCTCTAGAAGGGTGGAATGCTACCCCCACCGCCAGGACTGGCGGGGGGGGGGGTAGTATTCCAAGATGTTTGACACCAAACACGACATGTTTTGATGCAGCCATTCCAAAGTTAGCATTCTACCGCGAGGATATAATGCACTTAAAAGTATATGGTTTAACCGCATCCACAAACAGCACCAGGGAATGGACTCTGAGAGCTGCAGAGGGGCCCTGCTCAGGCAGAGGCACCCCCTCACATAGAAGCCAAGCACCCTGCCCTCAGGATTGATAGGGCCTGCCTTAGGGGTGACTGATAGGTTTATATGTGTGTGTAGGAGAGATATAGGGAACCTATATCTCAGTGAGGAGTGCTAGCACCACCTCACCCAGGCTGCAGTAGCAGACCTGTGGTGTCAGATTTAGTCTGCTTCCCAGGGGTGGCATAATACATGCTGCAGCCCCTGGTAGGCCTGTGAAGTACCTATGCCCTTAGTACCTAAGGTACCATATACTAGGGACTCATAAGGTACCACAGTATCCAATCACTAGTGCACCTAGAGTGCACTCCAAGACGTTTAGAGAGAACAGAGAGGCTGGGGCCCTGATTAGCAGGGACCCAGCCAGACTATAGCCAGAAACCAGTGTAAACATCAGAAAAAAAGTGGGGGCAACATAAGAGGCAGATCCTACTCTCCTACACCTTTCTCGCGTATTATGGTGAGCAGAGTCAAATTTATTGGGGTCAGACTGGGGGACCGAGGGAGCAACATAGAGATTGTAGATAAAATTTGCCCAGCTCGATTCTTCAATGTTGGCACTGTTCCCTCTATGATTACCAAGTTCAAGATTATTAATAATACCCCAGAATGACTTTGAGTCTTTAATTTTACACGAAAAATGTAATAAAATATATAAAATCGAGGCCAGGCCCCGGGGATGGGTCCTGAGGACCTCAGGACACAAGTGGACTTCATCCCCTGAGCAGCAGTGCGCCAGGAGGCGCGTTTGCAGAGTGGTGTAAAAAGGGGGCATGGCCTCGGACCCTTCTCAGCAATCCAGCTGTGTGGGGCTTACTGGAGGTACCTGGTGGGCTATTTGGCCCCCAGGGACCCTCAGGAGGCAAGGGGACTTCATCCCCCAACCAAGAGCGCACCAGGGGGTGCGTTTGCAGAGTGGTGGACAAAGGGGGCGTGGACTGTGTCCACCTATCAGCAATCCCACTATCTGGGGCATACTGGAGGTATCAGGTAGGCTAGATGGCCCCTAAGGACCCCTAGCAGCGAAGTGGACTTTAATCCCCATCCAAGAGCGCACTCTGCAAACGCGCCTCCTGGCACAGTACTGGTTGGGGTATGAAGTCCACTTTACTCCTGAGGGGCTTTGGGGGCCAAGAAGCCTTCCTGGTACCTCCTGTAAGTCCTACGCAGCGGAATTCCTGAGCGCTGGTTGAAGGCCCAGCCTCCTTTCTCCACCACTCTGCAAACGTGACTACCAGTTAAAGAAGCATTTGTAATTTAATAGGTCTCGCATTTGCAAGAGTTAGAGCTATTGGCTTTGTAAATGTAAAAGTTTTTTACTAATGTTTTTTGGAGTGGAGTGGAGTGGATGTACGTTGTGTGTAGTGGAATTATAATTTTAAAAAAATGTAAATTATGTGGTATGTTGTGCATTGAAATGATGTGGATAGAAAGTATGTGGTATTTAGTGTATAGGAATTATGTAGAGTGGGATTATATGTTATGGAGAGTAATAAAGTGGTATGGTAGTCTGTGTTGTGGAGTGGTAACCTCAGGTTTAGGCTTCCTCGTTTCCATAGAAGCTCAACTATGAACTCAATGAGACAAAAAAAAGAAGGAATCACTGAGGAGCACTTCTGGACCTAGTCAGAGGTATGAGCAGGGCCACTGGAATTATGCGACTGTTTGGCTGCACCAACTTTCGCACAGTTATACATTTTCCGCATTAGCCACATAATCCATCATCTGCTGCCTAATCTGCAGATTTGAACAAAAAAAGCCTTGTTTCTATTTCAAACAGCTCAAACGTTACCAAAAAAGCAGTGACATGTGTTACAGCGTGGTGGAAGGTCCTTTGTAAACCTAGAATGGTCACCTGTTACTTATTGCTAAATGTGGGTGTTAAATTGGTACTAATGGCGTGCAAGCCACTCTTGCTTCTTTCTGCGCCTCTCTTGCCTCTTTCTGCATTTCTGTTGCATCTTTCTTCACCTTTCTTTCTTTTTCTGCACTTCTCTTGCCTCTTTCTGCACATCTCTTCTACTTTCTGCACCTCTTTTGCCTCTTTCTGTACCTCTGTTGCCTCTTTCTGCACCTCACTTGCTTCTTTGTACACCCCTCTTGCCTCTTTCTGCACCTCTCTTGCCTCTTTCTGCACCCCTCCTCCCTCTTTCTGCACCCCTGTTCCCTCTTTCTGCACCTTTCCTGCCTGTTTCTGCACCTCTCTTGCCTCTTTCTGTACATCTGTTGCTTCTTTCTGCACTTCTCTTGCTCTTTCTGCACCCTTCGCGCCTCTTTCAGCACCTATGTTGCTTCTTTCTGCACTTCTCTTCCTTCTTTCTGCACCCCTCCTGCCTCTTTCTGTACCTCTCTTGCCTCTTTGTGCACCTCTCCTACCTCTTTCTGCACCCATCTTGCCTCTTTTTGCACCTCTGTTGGTTCTTTCTGCACTGCTGATAGAGCGTTAAGCTCTCGTGAAAATTGTAGGGGTGCATCATGATCACCGTTAGTCTGCACCCGCATATATCCAGATATATATCAGTGAATGGCTAGTAAAATGTAGTTTTCACTTGCATTATTGGAGTGAATAGAAGAGTAATTGTGCTATTATGATCCTGCAAATGTAATGCTTAACTGAATTGTGTTTAAATGATGCATAAATGAATCAGCCCATGCGTAATCGAGATGCAGTAATTAAACGTGTATCATAGTAAGTTGCACGTGTAGTTCACTTTTCGCATATGAAATGTATGTATCAATGCTTATAGAAGTGATTAAGAATTGTGTGTTTAAATTGTGTAAAGGCCTGACTGCATATACGCCAAGGAAAGGCCTGTTTGTTCTTATGTTAGCTTATTTTGTAGGCAGAGAAGGTTCTCTTGGAAAGGCTCTCAGTTGGGGGGGGCCAGCCGGCCTCGTTTCTCAGTCCCCATCGCCCTTGTCCACTGGTTGCTGGTTCGATGTCTCCAGAGCCTGGTGGCTCGGCTCCGTGGATTCCATACGGATGATGCTTTGCAGTAGAGTATGATTAATCGGGTCCGGTGCCTCATCTTCAGCTTTGGAGTTTTCAGTATGTGTGGTCCCATCGGACCGGCCCTTTGAGTGCTGTGAGCGTGAACGCCCCGAGTCGTCCCCCGACTCCGACTGGGGCGGGTCTTCGACCCTGGGTCTCAGTGTTCGGCCAGGGGTACTTCCCGCCGAGGCATGTGTTCTCATCCCACGCCGCCGACGTTTTCCTTGGAATCTGTCCTGGGATCTGCCCCCTCGTTTCATCAGAGCCGGTGCGGCTTCGCTCTGAGTCCCTCGCCGAGAGGTTGGCCGCTCCTCCACCCAGGACCAGGCCTCTTCAGCTGTTTGGAAGAACAAGGTGGAGCCTTGAAATATTACTTTCAGTTTAGCGGGAAAGAGCAGTATGTATTGGATCCCCATGGCACGCATCTTGGCTTTGACCTGGTCAAAGGTTCGCCTTTGTTTCTGCACATCTCGGGAATAGTCCGGAAAGACCATCACACGGGTATTCTCGTATCGAACTTCTCCCTTCTTACGGATTTCCCGCAATATGAGGTCTCTATCATGAAAATTTAGAAACCGCGCTATCAGGGGGCGAGGTGGGGCTCCCGGCGGTGGGGCAAAACTTGGCATCCTGTGGGCTCGTTCTATTACGAAGCAAGTCGAGAACGGCGCCTGCGGTAGAGTGTGTTGTAGGAAGTTCAATAGGAAGCGCCCCGGATCGGATCCTTCCGCCTTTTCTGGAAATCCCACGAAGCGGAGATTATTCCGTCTGTCCCTATTTTCCGCATCGTCCACTCTCCAGGCCACCTCAGCCATGGACGCCAAGAGCCCTGAAACATCTTTACGTGTGACTTGGGAGGCATCTTCCAGTTCTGATATGCGGTGCTCCGTTTCCGTCACTCGGTCCGCTACTTTATGAAGATCGTGGCGCAACAGCATAACCTCTGATCTCACCTCCGCCAGTTTCGTTTCGAGACTTTCTCTAGAGTCGCGGATAGCTTGCAGGATGGTAGTTGTGTCCGAGGGAGGAGCGGGGTCACTCTCCGCCCCAGGCGGACCTGTGAGCACCTTGGCATAGCGGTCCATCTTTCCCTGCCGTGATTGCTTGGGTTCTTTGTCTTTGGCCATCTCGAGAGCTGCACGGTGAAGGCTGAGGTCCAGAAGTGGAACTTCTCTCACCACCCCCAACACTGAGAGGGAGACGGGGGAATCGACGGCTTCACTGTCAGGCGCCGAGTACGCCCCTATCCTCCCCCGGAGCCGTCAGACGACAAAGTCGCCGGGGTGGCAGGCGCCCTTCGCGTCCCCCTCCACGGCAGGCAGGGGAGCCTTACCGCACGAGACTCAGGAGACGGGGCGTTGGGCCAATCAAGGACCGGCCTGTGTCCCCGGGGCCATCCAGGATCCCAACTAGCCTCAACGTTGTGACCGCTATTTTCGGGTGGAAGCCACTGGCAGTGGGTGGTTAGCAGAGGGGTTATGTGGTTTGTTCAGCATTCAGGGCGAGGACACCACATCAATAACAGGACCAACTCGCCATCTACCACCTCCTGCAGCGCGACCACCCTCTCCAGTGCAGGATGAAGGGCCGCGGCCTGCTACCCCCTGGGGACAGCTCTGTCTCTGCGCCGCGCGTCGGTTTTCGCGCCGATGGCGTTACCCCCAGGAAGACCCAAAAGCTTCCGCAGCTTCGGCGGATGGCATCTATCCTCAGCGTGGCCCCGGATACAGCCCTGACAGCGCTCCGACCGGGCCCCCACCGTGCAATCCCTCCAGGGGAAGGCTCCTCCGCCCTGCAGATGCGTCCGCAATGTGTGGCTCCCTAATGTCTCTGTCGCCCCAGGGCGACGACGTCCAGCCACCAGCCTCAGGACTATGTGGGGTTACCAGCGGTGCAGTGGCAGCGTAGCGTGCAGCCCGGGCCAGAGGGCGCTGCCTTCGGGGATCACTTCCAGCACTCTCCCCCCCACAATCAGGGCTGCAGGGTTCTCAACGGCCACCTCTCACCGTGGCGACGGGCGGGCCGCAACCGGCTCACCTCACCTCGAGCACGCGAAAGTCCCAGGAAGAAAAGCAAGCGCCGCCGCCAGTCCGGTGATCTCTCGGCTGCCGTCGCTGGTGCACCCCTCTCAGACCCCAGCCCCCGCGGGATTGTTATTGCAGGGGGGGGGGGGGGAAGGCCCTTCTCCGCTCGGCACAGATCTGAGGCTCAGAGATGTCGGGCCGCCGCCATTTTAGGATCAGGCGAGCGCCGGGCTGGGTCCCCGTGTAAAGTCGTGTTAGAGGTTTCCGAGAATGCCCAGAAGGTCGCCGCGCCGATCACTCTCCTCCGGAGACTCTCCGCCGCTCATATCTGCTCCTTGTGGCGATGGGGACCCAGGATTAATGGCAGGATTAATACAGAGGCCGGCGGAGCTCTCGGTGTCTGCAGCTACTCCGCCATGCTGCTGGCCACGCCCCCACTCCTGCAAGCTTTTAAACAATATAGTGGACTAGACGCCTTAGACCCCAAGGATATGGGACAGTTTGTCTCAAAATTTGTCTTGGGATTGAGACCAGAGGTCAGCCTCATGATACCGTATTAATCAAAACAGGGGGCACTGTTCCAGACGAGGGGTACAGGTAGTCACCCACTCGATAAAGAGTAAGGTAAAAATATAAGTGATCCTAGGCTTTATGAGGCCCACGTGTGAGAGGAAAGAGCAAGTCTTGTCTCATAATGCCCTCACACACCCCGAAGGATGTCATGCTTCATCATTGGGCGTTTTGCTCCTCGTCGGGCCGGCGCTGCAATGCCCTACGGGTCCCCCAAAGGGTCACTTTAGCGGAGATCTTTTGAGACAAAACGCCGTATGGTGCATGCGGGTGTGTGGTGTGGGTCCTCTAAAAGAGTGCAGTGGTGCGTGCAAAGTGAGTCTAAAACTGTCTAAGGGTTTCCCAACGAAAAATTTATAATGAAGAGGGGCACCCTTGGCAGACTAAAAAACCCGTAGGTCAAGCGTTACCTATGTAGGCTTAATGGGCCCTAGGTAACTAAAGAGGTCAACATGTTTCGCGCATGTGTGGTCCAAACAGATCCGTGGCGCTTCTTCAGGACCAAATAAATAATTGAATAAGGTGTGATGTGAGTGAACAGTGAATCAGAGGTTAATACCCTCAGTGGGTATCCGGGCGTGCACAGTAACAATGTACCCTGCAGTCTAACTACAACAACTAGTTAGATATTAGCCGCTCCAGGATACCACCTAGGCAAGAAAAAACAAAAGAAAAAGAAAAAAGAGAAAAGAAAGGAAATGCGTCACAGCTCTTGATAGGGAATGTCAATATTTCCCCAGAGCTTGTCCTCAGTTTACGCAAAATAAGAAATAAATAAGTACGAGCTAGACATGAATTATAAAGTGCCTTTCCAAAAGCGGCTGGGCTGCGGGGTCTCAACCTTGAGTGACAGGAGGGTACCACACACGTCATAGAGGCAGGGAAGCCGTGGCGTATGTGGTCCCACAAATCCTCAAGAAGTCACCCGCATATCCCAACAAACTCCTGTTCAAAAACCCAATGATAATATCACCAGGCCGTGCCTCAATATCTCACTGGCGTGCTAGGTAGCATGCCTTACAAGGATGACTCTTGTCGGGGTTTGATAGCCCTCCACTGTTGTAGCCCCAATATCACCCCATTAGTAACAGTGGCCATGTCACACACAATCTTACCTAAAAATGAGGAGAGAGTTGCTCCATAGGCTAGTAGGAGTCGAGCGCCCGCACCTTACCGGACTAGACAGGAAATGACATAATGTGGACACACTCGTCAGTCTCATCTAGTGTTGTAACACAACAGTGCGGTATCTATCATATAACGTGAACATGCTCCACGAGACCCTTTCGGCAAGATCTTACTTACAGTTTGCTCGGGTGCTGGCTCTTGTGCACCTACCCCAACCGTGCTCCTGCCTGCATGTAAATGGTCTCCGACATTGCCGCTATTTGTAGTCCCGCTAATTGGTTGTGGCGGTGCCTCCTTCCGGTCCGATCGGCCAGCATCAGATTCAGCTGTCTATTGCGTGTGAGGATGCTCTCTTGCACCTGCATGTTGTCGAGGCCCTGTGTTCCCGCGCATGCGCTGTAACTACTGTGCCCGGTCGTCATGACAACATGTGACGCTCTCACCATGTCAGCGTGATCAGTTTTTACACGTTAGTGAGTGCACGTTCGCTAATGCTTAATTCAGTGGGAGTACTCATAAATATGGTTTAATCGTGGTCCAAAAGTTGAAATAAAGAAAAATATATGTATACTGTGTATTAGTCACCCTGTCGGCGCGATCAGTAATAGTACATTCGTGAGTGTGTTAGCTAATGCGTTGTCAGAGCGAACATAGATCGATCTAAATTGATCGTGTTCCAGGGGTTACTCAAAAAATATATATGTACTGTATACTGGTCATTGTAAGGGGGCCGATGATAGCCATCTGTATAAGCTTTCATGTTGGTGAAGGGTTATCAGCTATGGCGCTATGTTTTGGACCTATCAGTCATAGAGGTTCCAACACCATTCCCCTAAATCCAAGTAAAAATGGGTGGCGGGGAACAGTTGTTAGAGGGAGGTGAATTAGTGAGATATGGTGTGGGTGGTTCAGTTATATAGATATCACCCTATTTTCATGGCCTCAAGTTTGGGGATGATATTGGTTATTGGTTATTGTACCAATATAATAAACAAGGGGAGTCATGTGTTGCTGGACTTGCAATGTCAATGGGCATACAGGTTCAAAGTTCTGCCCAGGTTATCTCATCATTCAGACCGTGTTCATGTGTCCGCAGACGATGTACCCAATGTTGTTCTCGACGGAGTAGGGATGTGTTGTTCCACATCTGGTTGGTCTCCAGTATTGTCCATTGTATTTCATCACAGGAATGCCCTTTGTCAATATAGTGGTTCGTCAATCTCGTCGCCGTCCGGCCCCGTCTGATCGTGCTTCTGTGTTCACTGATCCTGATTTTGACAGACCGGGTGGTCATCCCTATGTATCTCAATGTACATGGGCAGGTAATCAGGTAGACACAATTCTTGGTGTTACAGTTCGTGTGTCTATACTGTTCCCATGTAAAATCACCCAGATTGAGGGTTTTGGTATGCCGTGTGAATGGGCATGCACTGCATGTACCACTTGGGAAATGGCCTTTCACTGGCGGAAGATCCCACAAAGTTGTCTCCTGGGGGTTTTTTTTTACTCGTGGTCTGGTGTTGATCAGTTGGTCCCGTAGATTCGTGGTCCTTTTGAACGCAAAACGTGGTCGTTCCATATTCAGGGTGCCAGTGTTCAGGATCTTCCAATTGTGGTTAACAATGTTCTTGATCTTGTTAGACATGAGTGTGAAGGTTGTCACACATGTAATGATGTTATCCGGTCCTTTTTCCTTTGTCTCCAGAAGTGCCTGTCGATTATTGTTTCCATTGTGATGAGCTCGGTGATGAATTCCGCCGGTGTGTTGGTCGGGAGATCAGTTTCTTGAAGTAGTTGCCTCATTACTTCGATGGTTGCATCTTGGGGAATGTTCGTATACAGGGCCTCCACATCCAGGGTGAGGAGGAGGTTGATGCTGTCAGGGTTGTTGTTATTGATCTCCTGTATTAAATTCAGCCTCATGATACAGCACCATTTGATCTGTTGGCAAAACAAGCCGGTGGATGAAATCTTGCGGTATGCGAGGTACTGTAGCGATGAGGTAGACTCAAAGCACCGGAAGCTAAAGGACAAGCTGAAGCTCGTTCAGATGCAGACAGCTCAGGTCCAGCCTAGTGGAGGGACGCTGGGAAGGAGACAGGGAAATTATCAAGGGAACCAAAACGGGCAAGGACAGGGAAAAGGGAAACCTGTAGATCCCAAGACAGGGGTGGATGTGGCGACATTGAAGAAGACCACTGCGTGTCATCTTTGTCATCAGATTGGACATTGGAAGCGCGAGTGTCCCTTGAACCCAGCCAACCAGGTGCCACAGGAGGTAGAAGTGGTTCAGGCACCTGCGCCGGAGGTAGTTAATACTGTGATGAGGCCCAGATCGATGAAAGGGGGGACCTATAACCCACAAGTGCAGGTCCCCCAGCCACCAAGAATCTCACAAGGAATGCGGACTTACCAGCAGATGCCCCTTTTTGAAGGGTATGATGAGTACAGTCCAGACCCGTTAGCTTGACGGTGCCTGAGGGGGGAGGAAGACTGCACACTTGGAGCAGTCTTGGAGGTAGACCAGAGAGGACCTTATGTGGAGGCGGACATTGATGGTCATCCTACCACTCTTTTGGTTGACACTGGTGCTACCCGGTCTACTGTAAGATCAGCAGTAGTCCCCAACCTACCCCTCTCGGGACAATCGATCCAAGTTGTTGGAGTGGCAAACAAAAAGATAACCAGCCTGTTAGACTTGGCACCATTGGCGTGGGTCACCCTTCCATTTTTTTGTTGTTGCCTCTTATGTTTTGCTGGTTTTAGATGCTTTTGGGCACTGTGCCACTGCTGTTCAGTGCCACAGTGCAAGTGCTCCCTACTGTAAATTGATGTATGGATTAGTGACTCCATGATTGGATGATTGGTTTACTTGTCAGTCCCTAGTACAGTGCACTGAGTGTGCCCAGGGCTTGTAAATCCAATGCTGCTGGTGGGCTTGCAGCACTGGTTGTGCCACCCACAGAAGCAGCTTGTAAAATGTGTCTCAGGCCTGCCATTGCAGAGCCTGTGAGCGGTCTGTGACTGCCATGTCGACTTGGCAAGTGCACCCACTTGCCAGTCCCTAAACCTTCCCTTATCTTCATATCAGACACCCCTAAGGTAGGCCCAAGGGCAGGGTGCATTGTAAGTATAAGGTAGGACATGCCCTGGTGTGTGTGGCATGTCCTAATAGTGAATTACAGCCATTTTCGTTTTTCACTATTGCAAGGCTACCTGTTCTCCATAGGCCAGAATGGGCAGTTTGATTATTACACCTTATAATCCTAACTGAACCAGGGAACATGGTAGAAAAACGAATTTAGTATGCCTGAACTCAGAATGATAAAATACATCTTTTAGTGAAGTTGGTTTTAACATTCTGTGTTTGAAAATACCACTTTTAGAAAGTGGGTATTTTCTTGCCTAAACTTCCAAGCCTGCCTCTGCTAGGTTGTGTATTCCTTGTCTGGAGATTGAGTGACAGGGGCTGGGGGTGGCTACAGGAGGCAGGGTGAGTCAGCACAGGGCTGAATAGAAAGATCTGCATCCAGAGTGGAGGGAGGAGTTGCACCTGGGTCTGAATAGGGCTGTGCCTGCCTTCCACAATGCTGGCTCCACCTCCTGCCGGGCGTCTGATGGCTCTGCCCCTCACTCACAAAGGAAAGAAGGAGTCAGAAAAACAAAGTGCTCCAGGACTGACCAGAACTGGTTTTGGACTAGGCAGAGGCCTCTCTGCCTTCAGAGAACAAAGAGAAACTGTGTATAAAAAGGGGACCCAGACCCCTAGGAAATTAGATCACTTCTGGGAAATCAAGAAACCTGTTGCCAAGGAGAAGAACCGGAGAAGCTGAAGGAGGAGTACTGCCCCTGTGCTGTTTTGCTGATTGGGGTTGGCCTGCAGTGGTTGCTTTCTACCAAGGACAGGAGAAAAGACTTTGCTGTGCTTTGTCATCTTGAAGAAGAGAATCTCCAAGGGCTTGAACTAGAGCTTGCCTCCTGCCTGAAGTCTCAGGGATACAAGACTTCACCAACCAGCTCCCCCCCTGCATTCCCTTGCTGGGAATTGAAGTGCCTGCTGTTGTGCTGGGCCTTCTGAGAGACTGCGTGTCGCTGGGAGCTGGAAGCGCGACGCAACAACGAGAAGCGTGTCGCCGCCGCAGCCGCGGTCATCGCATCGCCAAGGAAGCGAGACCCACTGCCGCTGTCATCCTCGCATCGCCGAAGCGCAGCGCATCACCGGAGAAGCGGGACGCTGCCACAGAGGTCATCGTCGCATCACCGGAGAAGCGCGTCGCAGGGCCTGTCGCGGCTCCAAAGATCATCGAGTCGCCGCACGGCCGTCGGGCGTGCACGCATCACACCAACGTTGTCACATCGCAACCAAGACGCCATTTTGTCGCATCGTACCGGAGAAGAGTATCGCATTGAGGTGCCATCTTGTCGCATCGCACCGGAAAGCAGTAAGAAACCGACGCATCACCTCCCCACACAGTAAGGAAGCGAGCATCAACTCCCCTGCGCAGCAGTAAGGAACCGACGCATCCACTCCCCTGAGTGTAAGGAACCGACGCATCACCTTCCCTGCGACCCTTTTGTTTTCTTTGCGTTACGCATGCAAGGTACATTGAGAGTAAAGTGTCGCATTTACAACTTGAGAGAACTGAACTATTTTATAACCTTTTAAAGTCTATTTTTGAGTACAGTATTGTGGATTTTTGCTATTGGGTCTTGTGATAAGTCTATATAAAGATTACTTATTTTTACATAACAACCTGTGTGGTGTCCATCTGTAGTGTTTTCACTGTATTACTGTATGTGTTCCCAAATGCTTTACACACTGCCTCTGAGATAAGCCTGTCTGCTCGTGCCAAGCTACCAGGGGGTGAGCAGGGGTTATTTTAGGAGTGTATCCCCCTTATCCTGACTAGAAGCAAGGGTCCCTATTTGGACAAAGGTGCAAACCATTGCCAACTAGAGACCCCCAGTTCTAACACAGCCCATTGACCGAACCGATTCCAGTGAGGATAGGCTCCTTCCAAGCTAAACACCAGTTTGTGGTGTGCGATACGAGTCCAGTTTGTCTTTTGGGAAGAGATCTGTTATGTAAATTGAACTGCACTATTTATTGCACACCAAGGGGAGTGGAGGTTCAGACGAGGGATGATGATGCTACCTTTAAAGTTGCTAATCAGCATCTGTGTATAGACTTGTATTCAATGGTGACAGTGGAAGAACTTCCACCGGATTTGAGAGACACCGTGTCACCAGAGGTGTGGGACTTTACAGGAGAAGAGATAGGACTGATCAAGGGGGTTGAACCTGTGCAGATTCAGGTTAAGCAGAATGTCGAATTCCCTAGGACACCCCAGTACAATCTGTCCTCTGAAACGATCGCAGGAATTAAGCCTGTAATCGAGTCTATGATTAAGCAAGGCATTCTGAAAGAGATAAGGGGTAGCCCATGTAATTCACCTATCATGGGACTACAGAAACCGAGCGGGAAGTTTAGGATCGTGCAAGACCTGCGAAGGGTTAACACGATAGTTATTCCATGTTGTCCAGTGGTACCGAATCCATCAGTGATACTGTTTCAGATCCTGTGCGAAGCTGAGTGGTTTACTGTCATAGATCTGTGTCAAGCATTCTTCTCGATACCGCTCCACGAGGAAAGCCAATTTCTTTTTGCTTTCCGGCTGGAAAATCGTGTGTTAACATGGTGTCGTATCCCTCAGGGGTATACAGAGAGTCCATCGATCTTTAATCAGATCTTGAAGAAGAATCTAGAGAGTCTTGCATTGCCACAGAACTCGGTCCTTGTGCAGTACATAGATGACCTACTTGTGGCATCGGAAACAGAAGATGCTTGCAGGATAGACACGATAGCTCTACTGAATCATTTGGCAGCAAATGGACACAAGGTGTCCCCGAACAAATTGCAGTACTGTCTGAACGAAGTTCAGTATTTGGGCCACAGACTGGAAAAGGCAAGAGGAAGGTGTCACCAGATCGAATTGAGGCAATAATGAACATGGCAGTGCCCACCACTCAAAGGGAGGTCAGGATGTTTTTGGGGATGGTCGGCTATTGTCGCCAGTGGATTCCCAGTTTCTCCTTGAGAGCAAAGCCTTTGCAGAGGCTTACGCACAAGGATGTGAGTGATCCGGTACCATGGGATGAGGAGTGTTTGATGTCATTCCTAAGACTGAGAGAAGAGTTGTGTTCTGCACCTGCTTTGGGAATGCCTGATTATAATAAGGCTTTCTCACTGTTCTGTTGCGAGAGAGAAGGTTGTGCATTAGCAGTTCTAGCTCATAACCATGGAGGTGTCCGTAGACCAGTTGCCTACTTTTCAGCTACTTTAGATCCAGTAGCTTCTGCGTTGCCCGGATGTCTCAGATCCGTTGCTGCAACAGGTGTCAGCATTGAAAGATGTGAAAGCATTGTAATGGGTCACCCACTAACAGTTCATGTACCACACTCTGTTGAATTGTTAATGACTAGGACAAAGACTCAGCATCTAACAAATAACAGGTTAACGAGGTATGAGCAAGTCATACTCGCCGCAGAGAATGTGACTCTGAAAAGATGTTCTGTCTTAAACCCTGCGACATTAATGCCTATACCCAATACTGATGATGAAGATTGTGAGGACCATGATTGTCTTGATGTGACTGAACTATGCACCAAACCGAGACCCGACATTGTCGATGAACCACTGACTGACCCAGATGAAATTTTCTTTGTCGATGGTTCATGCTTAAGAGACAGTGTTGGCCAACTGAGAGAAGCGTTTGCTGTATGTACCATTTCAGGAGTGGTTGAGGCGGCTTGCCTAGAAGGAATACATTCCGCGCAAGTAGCTGAGATCATTGCCTTGACACGTGCCTGTTTGGCCACTGATCAAATCCGAATCACGATCTACACGGACAGCCAGTATGGGTTCGGTGTGGTTCATGACTTCGGACAGTTATGGTCACAGAGGGGATTTTTTACATCATCTGGTTCACCCATTAGGAATGGAGAACATGTAAGACAACTGTTGGATGCATTGCAATGTCCGAAGGAAATCGCAGTTGTCCAGTGCACTGCGCACGGAAAGGGGGATGATTTTGTCTCTCTGGGGAACAATTATGCGGACGAAGTCGCCCGCTTCTGTGCAGAGCAAGGATGTATATTTACAGAGGGTTACACAGGAGAGAGCCAAGAAAGAACCGAGCTCAACATGATGTTGGCCATGGCAGACACTTGGGAGGAACTCAAGCGACTGCAGGATGAGGTGACAGATCAAGAACGGAATGGATGGGTCAAAGCAGGATGTGAAAGAGGGGATGTGGATGTTTGGGTTTCCAATGATGGGAGAGCTGTACTGCCAGAAAATATGCTGAGCCCCATGGCGAGACTGATACATGGACCTGTACATCTTGGAACAGATGCAATGATGCGTGTGTTTAGACAGACGTGGTATAATCCACGATTTCGTGCGGTTGCCGAAGCAGTTTGTCAGAGGTGTGTAACGTGTTAACAGATGAATGCTGGAAAGAAGACTGTAGTCACATTGAGTCACATTGGAAGGTCAGGAGGACCCTTCAATAGGATGCAGATAGACTTTGTGGAAATGCCCAAGTGCAATGAGTTGAGGTACATTCTAGTGGTGGTGTGTGTATTCTCACGGTGGGTGGAGGCTTACCCAACACGCAGGTGTGACACTCTCACAGTGGCTAAGTTATTGTTGAGGGAACTCATCCCGAGGTTTGGTTTCCCAACCTCTTTGGAATCAGATAGAGGAAAACACTTCCACAGTGAAATCATGAAGTTACTTTGTGCAGCATTGAATGTCGATCAGAGACTCCATTGCAGTTATCGACCAGAGGCTTCTGGGATAGTGGAGCAGGTTAATGGGACTTTGAAAGCCCGGATGGCAAAAATGTGTTCGTCAACGTCTCTGAAGTGGCCTGATGCGTTGCCACTTGTTCTAATGAGTATTCGAAGTGTCCCCGACAGTAGAACTGGGTTGTCCCCCCATGAAATCTTGATGGGGAGGGCAATGCGGTTGCCAGCAGTACCAGCTACAGCTTTGATAAACATCACTGATGACTTGATTCTCGATTACTGTAAGGGACTATCTGATGTGGTCCGTTCTGTGTCCCAGCAGGTCCAAGCTGCAGCTGTTCCAGCCTCGAGTGATCTGTGCCACGACCTGTGTCCAGGTGACTGGGTGCTTGTCCGAAAGCACGTGAGGAAGAGCTGTTTGGATGTTCGGTGGCGAGGCCCGTACCAGGTGATACTGGTAACGAATACAGCAGTGAAGTGTGGAGGATTGCCGAATTGGGTGCATGCTTCCCATACCCGCAGAGTTTCAGCACCCTCAGAAGAAACAGCTCCTCTCGCAAATGAAAATCCAGCTGATGTGGCAGGGCCACAGGAGAGGACAAGTCAAGCTGTGAGGGCCGCTGATGCAGCTGGTTGTGCACCAGAGCAAGCAGAAGGGGGTTTCGACAACCAGAACCCCGACTCTGACTCAGAAGACAGAGGTGGTGCAGTGGGTGGAGTGGAGTCAAATCCAGCAGAAGAAGGAAGTTGTGCACAGGGTATAGAAGGGGAAGGCGGAAGAAGAATCAGAACTGAGGAGGCTTGGCCTGAGAGACAGAGGCGACTGAACCTGAGGTTGGCACCCAAAAGAGATCTTGCTCCAGTGTCTGAAACGTCTGAATCAGAGGCAAGTGACGGAGAGCAGACTCAAGAGGGTCGGAGGAGGTCGAAAAGAACAAGAGTGCCTTGCCAGAGATACGCTACCCCAGAGTGGACTTACACAGTGACTGATGCAGGGGGTAGTGAGTACGGGGAGGCTGAGGTCTGTGCAGGTGGTCAGCAAGAGCCCGAATGTGGTACTGAAGGTGGTGCTGTTGTTGCCAGGGCTCGAAGTCGAAGGAATACTGACCCTCACCGTTCCCGAATCCCCCGCTTCTGAGTAAGGTCCGAGAACTGGTTCTGCATCGACTCGAATTTCCGTCCTTTGGATTTGAACCGTATTCACATGAAATGGTAATTCTTCGTCTTGAACTTTTGTATCACGTTTTGGAAGCGCTTGCAGATGATCTTATCGTGGATGAATTATAATCTGTTGTAAATAAAAAGTCTAAAGAAGAAGATAACCTAGATCCGAGTGGAAGAAGAAAAAATTAGGGACTTTCCACCGAAGAGGAACGAAAACTTAGGGAAGTCTTTTTCTGGACTATGTAAATAAGACCCTGTAGTAGAAGGGGGATTTCCAGAGGTTTCGAAGTGTTGCTCGAGTTGGTTAAGCAAGTCACGTGTGGAGAAGACAGAGACTTTTTGAGTGCTCATTGCTGGAATCACGAACTTTGAGAACTTTCGAGACCATGGAGACTGGAGATCCACATCGTAGATCCAAAGTGATTGTAGGCACCTTTATAGGGGGTGTGATAGTTTCTATAATCATAGTAGTTATAGTTTCATATACGGTTCCACACAAGCTAGAAGTGCAGGGGGTGCCAGGAACTCCTACACCTACCACTACACCTAGCAAAAAGGAGGGAAACATAGGAGCTGATCGAGCTTTGCTAATAGAAGAGAGTCGTAGATTGCATGTAGATTTGTCTAGAAGTGATTTTAAGCTTAATGCGTATGCCAAGCTGCTATATGAGTATGTAGATGCGATGGATGCGAAAGATTGCTATGTGTGTATGCAGTTGCCAGCTTCAGTGGATGAGGGTATTAGATATCACCATCTTCCACTGACGTATGGAATTTCATGTAGTCTGTTGCTTAGTATATTTTATGGAAGAGGCCAGTTTGAGTATTTCTTTTCCAATTACGATGTAGTGCTTCCTGAAGTCCCAGCTTACAAACATTTGAATAAATACGACTATTATAAGTCAGAGGATAGGCTTAAGAAGTATTTCATACCGTCTTTGGAACTAGATACAGCATATGCCCACCGACATAATTTGACGTGCTCATTGTCAAATGTAGAGAAGAAGTTTGTAGATCAGGTAGAAGATAGATATAGAAATGAACACAGACACAAGACACAGGGGGTAGTCCAGTAGATTGGACAGACGAGGAAAGATTGCACCGAACAAAAGGGAGTTATGGTCCTATAGCATTGGACAAGGAACAGAGGGGAAAGTTGTGTGTGAGACGCTATCAGACTTACTATGAAAAGGTCTCAGTGGGACAGAGTACGTGTGATCATGTCTTCACCATGGAAGATTCAGCAAAGAACTTTCTGCCAGGCCCTGTACAAGTGATACCTACGGTGTATTTTGTGTGCGGAAGGAATGCTTATGTGAGGTTGCCAGCGAACTGGTATGGTACTTGTTACTTGGGAATAATATTTCCAAAGATTTATCATGCAGAGGATTTGGAACTTTTGGAAAATGGAAAGCATTCGAGAGTGAAGCGAGGTGCAAGTGCAGGAGCTGTAGTAGGAGATATATTTGGAGCAATGATACCAAGTTTGGGAGTGATTTTGAATGACGTGAAGATCCGGAGATTGGCGACTGTGGTTGATGAGTTATCGATGAATACAGCTAAATCATTGATACTCGTGGATGGAGAGATGTTGTCGATAAGGACAATGGTTTTGCAGAATCGCCTTGCTTTGGGTGTCCTATTGGCAAAAGAGGGCGGAGTCTGTAAATTATTGAAGGTTCAAGAGTGCTGTACTTATATACCAGACCACAGCAAGGATCTGGAGAAATATATAAGTAACATTACTACGATCCATACGAAAATAGCGGATCTGACTGAAGAGGGAGTTTGGGAGAAAGTTGGAAAGGGATTTGGTCAAGTAGGGAGTTGGTTTGCAAGTTTGGGAAAAGGATTCCTTGGCTATGTTCTGAGACCTCTCATCATCGTGGTGGTTTGTGTGGTTTGTCTGTGGGGTCTGATCAGAGCATACAAGTGGTATCGAGCAGGCAGAGCTGAGAGGGCTTTGAGAGAAAATGAGACGAGAATGGCCAGACTGCAGGACAGTCACTATCGAAACATTAAGAGTTTGGAGAGATTCCGACAGGGAAGAATGGCAACAAGTTCTGTTTAGGTCGGTTCTTTCTCCAAGGGAGTTGAAGATTGTGATGACTGGAGTCATCAAAGGGGGGAACTGATAGAGCGTTAAGCTCTCGTGAAAATTGTAGGGGTGCATCATAATCACCGTTAGTCTGCACCCGCATATATCCAGATATATATCAGTGAATGGCTAGTAAAATGTAGTTTTCACTTCCATTATTGGAGTGAATAGAAGAGTAATTGTGCTATTATGATCCTGCAAATGTAATGCTTAACTGAATCGTGTTTAAATGATGCATAAATGAATCAGCCCATGCGTAATCGAGATGCAGTAATTAAACGTGTATCATAGTAAGTTGCACGTGTAGTTCACTTTTCGCATATGAAATGTATGTATCAATGCTTATAGAAGTGATTAAGAATTGTGTGTTTAAATTGTGTAAAGGCCTGACTGCATATACGCCAAGGAAAGGCCTGTTTGTTCTTATGTTAGCTTATTTTGTAGGCAGAGAAGGTTCTCTTGGAAAGGCTCTCTGGGCACCGACAGTAGAATTAATTAGCACAGTGGAAGGTTTCTGTTGAACATATCTTCTGTTGAAGGTGCAAGGACACATGCCTCGTTAGTAAAAGACTGGCTCTTTGTTTTAGGAGTTAGGATGGTGGGAGACACTGAGATGGGAGTATACTGGAATGCATGGATGATACTTTCAGCGGAGAAGGTGCCTGGGACTCAAGGTCATCATAACCGCCCTGGATGAAGTAAGAGTTCGATGGAAAAGTACGAGAAGGAAGACCCGGCCGAAGAGGCGTGACAAGGGCGTGTTCGATTGTATGTGCATTTTGTATTAGGGATAGTGCCCCGAGGGAGGAGGTAAGAGAAGAGGTAGAGGAGACCAGAGAGAAAGGCAGAGAGAAATTTTAGGAAGGAGCATCTTAGAACGAGCTCGAAATGCTAAGTGAGTGCACTTCTTAGGAAGTCTTCACAGCTGACACCTTCTCGTACTCTTGCCTGGGAAATTCGTTAAGTAGGTATGTCACCTTAGTGATAGAGTAGGGACAGCTAAGGGTTTTATGTTTAATTAGGTAAATGAATAATAATATAGAGATCGGAGCAGTTATCGCTTGTCTAATACTTCTGGAACTAACGATTCTTCTTATCTTGAGTCGGATGAGACTCCTGCGTAGAATGCTATTTGTATTAGTGCCCATTTATTTCTTTAACCTCGTGCTGAGGTGCTTGCATGTGCAGCTATTCTTGGCTGTAATAAACCCACAAAATTGAATTCGGAGTCAGTGGTCTTTTAAGGTAAACTGGATTCTAAATTTTGTCGTATAACTGAAAAGGATTTTCTTCCCTTCACACTATTCAGCAGGTAAAAAGATCCTGGCGACCTGAAGATTCTTAAAAGAGATAAGATAAGAATCAGCGTTATCACTGCACTTGCTTCTTTCTGCACCTCACTTGCCTCTTTCTGCACTTCTCATTCTTCTTTCTACACCTCTGTTGCTTCTTTCAGCAATTCTCTTGCCTCTTTCTGCACTTCTCTTGCTTGTTTCTGCACCTCTCTTGCGTCTTTCTGCACCTCTGTTTCCTCTTTCTGCACCTCACTTGCTTCTTTGTGCACCCCTCTTGCCTCTTTCTGCACCTCTCTTGCCTCTTTCTGCACCCCTCTTCCCTCTTTCTGCACCTCTGTTCCTCCTTTCTGCACCTCTGTTTCCTCTTTCTGCACCTCTCTTGCTTCTTTATGCACCCCTCTTGCCTCTTTCTCCACCCCACTTCCCCCTTTCTGCATGTCTGTTGCTTCTTTATGCACTTCTCTTGCCTCTTTCTCCACCCCTCTTCCCTCTTTCTGCATCTCTGTTGCTTCTTTCTGCACTTAACTTGCGTCTTTCTGTACTTCCCTTGCTTCTTTCCGCACCCCTTGTGCCTCTTTCTGCACCCCTCTTCTCTTTCTGCACTCCTCTTGCATCTTTCTGCACCTCTGTTCCTTCTTTCTGCACTTCTTTTGTTACTTTCTGCACCTCTCTTGCTTCTTTCTGCACACCTCTTGCCTCTTTCTCCATCCCTCTTTCTGCACCTCTGTTGCTTCTTTCTGCACCTCTCTTGTCTCTTTCTCCACCCCTCTTCCCTCTTTCTGCACCTCTGTTGCTTCTTTCTGCACCTCTCTTGTCTCTTTCTCCACCCCTCTTCCCTCTTTCTGCACCTCTGTTGCTTCTTTCTACACCTCTTTTGCTTTTTTGTGCACCCCTCGTGCCTCTTTCTGCACCCCTCTTCCCTCTTTTTGCACCCCTCTTGCCTCTTTCTGCACCTCTGTTGCATCTTTCTGCACTACTCTTGCTTCTTTCTGCACCTCTCTTGCTTATTCCTTCACGACTCGTGCTTCTTTCTGCACCCCTCTTCCGTATTTCTGCACCCCTCTTGCTTCAATCTGCACCCCTGTTCCTTCTTTCTGCACCTCTGTTGCTTCTTACTGCACCTCTCTCGCCACTTTCTCCACCCCTGTTTCCCCTTTTTGCATCTCTGTTGCTTCTTTCTGCACTTCTCTTGCCTCTTTTTCCACCCCTCATCCCTCTTTCTGCACATCTGTTGCTTCTTTCTGCAATTCTCTTGCTTCTTTCTGCACCTCTGTCCCTTCTTTCTGCAACACTTGTGCCTCTTTCTGCACCCCTCTTCCCTCTTTCTGCTCCCCTCTTGCCTCTGTCTGCACCTCTGTTCCGTCCTTCTGCACTTCTTTTGTTTTTTTTCTGCAACTTTCTTGCTTCTTTCTGCACCCCTCTTGCCTCTTTCTCCATCCCTCTTCCCTCTTTCTGCACCTCTGTTGCTTCTTTCTGCACCTCTCTTGCCCCTTTCTGCACCCCTCTTCCCTCTTTCTGCACCTCTGTTGCTTCTTTCTGTACTTCTCTTGCTTCTTTCTGCACCCCTTGTGCCTCTTTCTGCACCCCTTTTCCCTCTTTCTGCACCTTTCTTGCCTCTCTCTGCACCTCTGTTCCTTCTTTCTGCACTTCTTTTGTTTCTTTTTACAGTTCTCTTGCTTATTTCTACACCCCCTTGCCTCTTTCTCCACCCTCTTCCCTCTTTCTGCACCCCTGTTGCCTCTTTCTGCACCCCTGTTGCCTCTTTCTGCACCTCTGTTCCTTTGTTCTGCACTTCTTTTGTTTCTTTCTGCACATCTCTTGCTTCTTTCTTCACCCCTCATGCCTCTTTCTGCACCCCTCTTCCCTCTTTTTGCACCTCTGTTCCTTCTTTCTGCACTTCTTTGGTTTCTTTCTGCACCCTTCTTCCCGTTTTTGCATCCCTCTTGCCTCTTTCTGCAGTTCTCTTGTCATTTTCTGGACCTCTCTTGCCTCTTTCTGCACCTCACTTGCCTCTTTCTGCACTTCTCTTGCTTCTTTCTACACCTCTGTTGCTTCCTTCAGCAATTCTCTTGCCTCTTTCTGCACTTCTCTTGCTTGTTTCTGCACCTCTCTTTCGTCTTTCTGCACCTCTGTTGCCTCTTTCTGCACCACTCCTGTCTCTTTCTGCACCTCTGTTCCTTCTTTCTGCACTTCTTTTGTTTCTTTCTGCACCTCTCTTGCTTCTTTCTGCACCCCTTTTGCCTCTTTCTCCACCCCTCTTCCCCTTTCTGCATGTCTGTTGCTTCTTTCTGCACTTCTCTTGCCTCTTTCTCCACCCCTCTTCCCTCTTTCTGCATCTCTGTTGCTTCTTTCTGCACTTATCTTGTGTCTTTCTGCACTTCTTTTGCTTCTTTCTGCACCCCTTGTGCCTCTTTCTGCACCCCTCTTCTCTCTCTGCACCTCTGTTGCATCTTTCTGCTAACCCTGGGCGGTGAACTACGCTACGCTCGCGGAGTTTGCAGAGTTTCGGTAACTTCGCGATTCGCGTAGAACGCGAAGTTACCGAGTACTACGCAATTTGCAACGTAGCGTAGCTGTTTTTCTTCTTCGCGCGCTCAATATGTGTTCTCGCGCACGCGGTAACGACTTACCGTGATTCTGCGTTCGCCGACGCGATTTCCTATCCGTTCGCGGGTGCCACGAGATTTGGAATCCGGCCGCACGATCCCGCGAAAGTGTGCGAACGCGAACACGTCATTCGGACGCGCGATCTGACTTCCGGCGGCAGTGTTGGTAAGATCGCGATCCCGAACACGAAGAAACTACAATCTGGCGAAGAATATCTCTCGAGCATCATAAAACCTTCTAAAAAATGATTATTTTGCTCCAAAAAACTCCTCAGATTGTGATTTGGCTGTAGTTTTTTGTGCAAGGAGTCCTTTTTCTTTTTTTACTTTTTTTTCAAGAGGAAGGAAGTGCCCCTGAGTCTCCAACTTCCTGTTCGCTGTCCAGCAGGCTCCTCCCAGTGCTTTGTCCATGTGCTGTTCACTTTCATTTGGATTTGGAGCTGGAAGGATCACTTTTTGTGTCTGTCTGCTGCATCATATCATTGGATTGGATTTGAGGACTTTTGGATTTGAGATTTTACAAGTAAGTTGGAGAATTGGTGTACTTGTTTGTTTGATTGGGGCTTGTTTGTACCTACATTTTTTTGGGATTTTCATCGTTTTTATGTTTTGTATTGTTGTGGCCTGTAGTTTCAGTAGGGGCCTAGTTGTTTTTCTTTGATTGAAATTCAGCCAGTAGGCCCAGAGGTACCCATGGGTGCATGTTTCTGTGGTGTCTGTTGAATTTAATTTAAACATCATGTAGGGCATGGATGGCATTGGATTAAATTGCTAAATGTGGTTTTTGGGGTGTATTTCACTTTTTGGGTGTGTGTTAATAAATAAATACCTTTGTTGGATGTGTGTGTGTGCTTGTTGTGTAGCTTTCCAACCTTTCGTAGCCCTGTGGATTTTCGTTTTTGCATTTGTGTATTAAAGCTGTGTTGTTTAGCAGGCCTCCTTTGTCTGGTCATATATAGGCCTGCTTGAGTTCATTGTTTTCCATGGCCTGTTGTGACTGTGAGTTACCATGTGGCTTGGGGCCATTTTGTGGTGGTAGTTTAGTAGTGTGCTGCTTTTTCCATATAGGCCTGCATGTCTTTTCTTTGTTCCCCTTGGCTTATGCTTGTTGTTGTTGTGGCCTGGCCATGTGGGTGTCGGCCATTTTGTGAAGGCAGGCAGTGTGCTTTTGCCATAGGCTTGCATTGTCTGTCTTCCATTTCTTTTTGTTGTGGGTGGCTAGCGGCCATTTTGTGGAGCCATCCAGGCAGTGTGCTTTTGCCATAGGCCTGCATTCATTGTCTGTCTTCACTTTCTTGTTATTGTGGGTGGCCTGGCCATGTGGGTGGCGGCCATTTTGTGGAGCAAGGCAGTGTGCTTGCTTTTGCCATAGGCTTAAGCTTGTGGCCTAGCACCAGTAGGCCCAGAGGTAGTCATCATGGGTGCATAAAAACTGTTTCTGTGTTGTCTGTTGAATTTTAACATCATTTATGGCATGGATGGCATTGGATTGAATTGCAAAATGTGGTTTTTGGGGTGCTATTTCAGTTTTTTGGTGTGTTTTAAATAAATAGGCCTTTTCAGCCAGTAGGTAACCCTGGGCGTTCAGCTCGCGGACTTTTGGCAACTCCGCACTGCACGACAACGCGGACTTACACTTTTTTTCTTCTTCGCGCGCTCAATATGCGTTTTCGCGCGCGCGATAACGACTTTTTGTGAAGATCGCGATGCCGAACACGCAGAATTTACAGTCTGGCGAAGAATATCTCTCGAGCAGCATAAAACCTTCTCGAAAATTATGATTTTTTTTATTTTGCTCAAAAAACTCCTCAGGTTGTCATTTAGATGTAGTTTTGTGAGCAAGGAGTCATTTTTCTTTTTTTTACAATTTTTTTAAAGAGGAAGGAAGTTACCCAGAGTCTCCAACTTCCTGGTCCTGTCCTTTGTCTTCACTTTCTTGTTATTGTGGGTGGCCTGGCCATGTGGGTGGCGGCCATTTTGTGAAGCCAGGCATTGTGCTTTTGCCATAGGCCTGCATTGTCTGTCTTGTCTTCCTTTTCTTGTTGTTGTGGGTGGCCTGGCCATGTGGTGGCGGCCATTTTGTGGGACCAGCCACTGTGCTTTTGCCATAGGCCTCCAAGCTTGTGGCCTAGTCTGCCAGTAGGCCCAGAGGTAGTCATCATGGGTGCATAAAAACAGTTTGTGTTGTCTGTTGAATTTAAACATCATTTAGGGCATGGATGGCATTGGATTGAATTGCAAAATGTGGTTTTTGGGGTGGTATTTCAGTTTTTTGGTGTGTGTTAAATAAATAGGCCTTTTCAGCCAGTAGGTAACCCTGGGCGTTCAGCTCGCGGACTTTTGGCAAATCCGCACTGTGCGACAACGCGGACTTACACTTTTTTTCTTCTTCGCGCGCTCAATGTGCATTTTCGCGCGCGCGATAACGACTTTTTGTGAAGATCGCGATGCCGAACACGCAGAATTTACAATTTGGCGAAGAATATCTCTCGAGCAGCATAAAACCTTCTCGAAAATGATGATTTTGTTCATTTTGCTCAAAAAACTCCTCAGGTTGTCATTTAGATGTAGTTTTGTGAGCAAGGAGTCATTTTTCTTTTTTTTACAATTTTTTTAAAGAGGAAGGAAGTTCCCCAGAGTCTCCAACTTCCTGGTCCTGTCCTTTGTCTTCACTTTCTTGTTATTGTGGGTGGCCTGGCCATGTGGGTGGCGGCCATTTTGTGAAGCCAGGCATTGTGCTTTTGCCATAGGCCTGCATTGTCTGTCTTGTCTTCCTTTTCTTGTTGTTGTGGGTAGCCTGGCCATGTGGTGGTGACCATTTTGTGGGACCAGCCACTGTGCTTTTGCCATAGGCCTCCAAGCTTGTGGCCTAGTCTACCAGTAGGCCCAGAGGTAGTCATCATGGGTGCATAAAAACAGTTTGTGTTGTCTGTTGAATTTAAACATCATTTAGGGCATGGATGGCATTGGATTGAATTTCAAAATGTGGTTTTTTTTTGGGTGTCTATTTCACTTTTTGGGTGTATTAAATAAATGCCTTTTTTGCGTGTGTGTATGTGTTGTTGTTGTGGTTGTTGTGTAACTTTCCAACCTGTTTTTAGCCATGTGGATTTTAGTTTTTGCATTAAAGCTGTGTGTGTTGTTTATCAGGCATCCTTTGTCTGGCCATATAGGCCTGCTTGAGTTCATTGTTTGCCGTGCCTTGTGCCTGTGAGTGACCATGTGGCTGGGGGCCATTTTGTGGTGGTAGTTAGTAGTGTGCTGTTTTTGCCACATAGGCCTGCGTGTCTTTCCATTGTTCCTCTTGTCTTACTGCTTCCAAATCCATCCCCATTGCCAGCTGCAGCTCCCTGATGCTGCATCCATCCCACGTGATGCACAAATTTAGGCCAAACAGGCTCCACTACATTTTTGTTTTTGTTCTTTGCTATTCTTATTCTTCCTGAGTGTACACAGTACACCAGGAAAGCCCTGGCCTTGTTGTCAAAGTCTCATAAATGGCTACACTGTTGTTGTTCACTGAGTTTCTAAAATTTAATAATTGAGACAACCACACACTAAGTTATATATTATATTAGTTTGATTTGTGCTATCGTTTGACTGATGTTCTTCTGGCTTTTTTGCTTTTAGGTGCACAAAAGAATGAGGAGGAGGTGTGTCATCATTGCCCATTGTACTGCCAGACAGACGTCCTGCTGCTGTACACAACGTGACGTGTGACCTGACCAGACATCTCTGCAACTTGTGCAGCTGAGTGCTGCTGACATCTGAAGAAGATGGGCCCAAAGAAAGCAGGTACCAGGTCCTCCAGTACCAAGAAAGTTGCTATTGAGAAGAAGGAACAGAAGAAGGAAGTGACACTTAAGTCTGGTGTGCCGCCCAATACTTTTTTTGGGAAACAAAAAATTACGCCTGCAGCAACGGTGTCCGGGAGGCAAGCTGGGGGCAGCACCTCCGCATCAGTGGGCCCAACCCACCAACCCAGGCCCAAGCACATGAGTGTGGAAGAGGTAGCCAGCCTAATGGTGGAAACCAGTGATGCTGAGCCTGAGATAAACTTATCGCTATCTCAAAGTAGTACCCAATCAACGCAGGAGGAAGCACAGCAGATAAGTGGTCAACAACAACAGCCGCAACCACCGCCCGCAATAGTAGTTGTTGTTCGTCCCGAAGTAGGGGCAGTTCAGGAAATTGAGCCTCATGCAGAGGTAGAAGAAGAGGAAGCCACTCATTCAGAAGATCCATTGTCTTCCAAATCCCCAGCAAGGAAAAGGAGGGTTAGTCCATCAAGTTCTTCGCCAAGCCCCCTTCTGATGATCTAGATGCCACTTGGAAGCCACAAACTGAGTCTGAGAGGGAGACACGTCCCAAGACCAGGCTAGGGAAAAGGAAGGTTCCAGAAAGCCTTACACTAATGGAGGTCGATGTAGAACAGCAGGATGATGATGAGCCAGTCATCACGAACATCACTCCCAGCCCCGAGGAGATGGAGACCAACATTATTACCCTATCCAAAATCGCTGCGAGGGATGTAGCACGCATACCTCCAACACAGGTAACACCAACACGACCTACAGCTTCCATATTTGCATTAGCAAAGGCCCGGCAGTGACCTACATCCAGCACAACCACCACCTCAGTAGAAGTAGGTAGTGGTACAGCACAGAGTCAAATTCAACCCACACCCTCCAGTTCATCCGGCATTGGAAGTGGCACCTCCAGCAGGAGGCAAAAGTTAAGCTCCCCAGTTTGGGACTTCTTTACGGTTAGCGAAAAGGAGGAGAACATTGCTATATGCTCCATTTGTAATACCTCTGTTAGTCGGGGTAAGCTTGGTACAAACTATGGTACCGGAGGCCAAATAACCCATCTGAAAAAACACCACTTGATCAGCTGGGAGGACCACCTTCGCGGCATAAAAACTGCAACCATTGGTGTTGGTGGGGATAAACGAGTAGAAGATCCGATCACGGTGGAAGAGGAAGGACAGGGAGACATTCTCTCTGGTAGTGGTACACAAAGTAGCCCTGTCCCCAGCAGTGCAGTGTTATCGTCGCCCACATCTTCAGCAACATCTCAGTGGCACAAGAGTAAGAGTCAGCCTGAGACAGCAAGGAGTACCGCAATGAAAAAAAGTGCGTTGTTGAGCCTAAGAGAAAGGAAAACCATGCAGCCTACCATTATCAGCATGTTTGGGGGGAGGGGCAGTACGAACGCAACCACCCAATAGCACGTTTGTACAATGCGAAGCTGGCTAAAATGTTAGCACTGGACCTTCTCCCTTTTTCTTTTGTTGAAGGGGTGGGTTTTCTGGAATTTGTGACAGCCATCTGCCCAAAATGGCATGTTCCCAGCCGCTACTATTTTGCCAGAGTTGCTGTTCCAGCACTACATCACGACGTGCTGGAATTGCTTGGAAAAGCCTTGAAGCAGAGTGCTGTTCAGAGTATCCACCTGACAACAGACATGTGGACCAGTTGCCAAGCCACTGATTACATGTGCATCACTGCACACTGGATCTCTTTTGCGGGGGTTAGAGAACAGATATCTGCTGGTGTTGACGCTGCTGAGATTTTTCATGCCACTCGCAAACATGCAACTGTAGCCATGTTTGCCATGGAGAAATCTCATACTGCTGCAAACATTTTGGAAGAGTTTAACAGCAAGGTCTTTGAGTGGCTGCGCCCAAGAGGGCTTAACATTGGTTTTGTTGCCACGGACAATGGCAGTAATGTAGTTAGGGCCATGCAAGATGGTCGCTATTTCAGGGTCCCGTGTTTGGCACACTGCATTAACATTGTTGTTCAAGACTTTCTGAAAAATGAATACAAAGTCAGCAACTTACTGGCCACCTGCAGAAGAATATGCACACATTTCAGCCATTCTTTTAAAGCCCGGAAGCAGCTGAGGGTCATTCAACGTGAGCATAAAATGCCAGTCAAAGCACTCATCCAGGAGGTGCCAACACGTTGGAACTCAACTTATTACATGCTTGATCGTCTGTTTGACCAGTACATACCACTCAATGCTTATGTCATGCAAAGATTAGGGGAACCTACTGTGAGAGGCATGACCGTTGAGATGGGTCAATGGGACCTCGTTAAATGCCTGACAGAGATGCTACTTCCTTTTGAGATCTTCACACGTGAAGTCAGCAGGGAGGACTGTACTATGGGCCAAGCTATCCCATTGTTGCACATGCTAGAGCAACAGCTGAAGGAGGTGTCTGAAACGTACGCAGGTGTGGATGACAAACAAGACGCATATCATTTGGCGGAGTCCTTAGCCGTTCGCTTATCTGAAAATACAAGGATTCAAAATAAAATTGTGTCAGATCCACATTACATTACTGCCACAATTTTGGATCCATGGTACAAAGTATTTCTGAACAGTAAGGCAGTAATTCCTTTTTCAGAAGTGGATGTTGCCAAGTACAAAGCTTTGATAGCTCAGCTAGCCATTGACCTTGAAAACGAACGTCTGGTAATTACAGGCCCCCCGCCCCAGGCCATCACAAGTACTACAGGGCATCCAGAGTCAAGTTCTACTTCGGAGCCTGAGGGCAGTGCGTTTGCCTCCCAGCAGTCACCGACACCAACACTACCAATAACATCAACAACAGCAAGAACAGGATCATCCACAGTACAATCGGCAACTGATTGGTTTCTACGGCAGGGGTATGGTAAGTCCAGTGCTGATGCAAAGGCAAAACAGGCCGAGCACATCGGAGCACCCCTGAGCATTGAGCGGACGGTCCAGGCCTATCTGGATGACCCAACAGAGGTCTTCATGGATCAAAACCCATTGGTGTATTGGTATGGGAAAAGAAGCCAATGGACAGTGCTCAGCAGGCTGGCGATAAAGTATCTGGCTTCCCCTGTCGCAAGTGTCTCTTCTGAGCGTGTTTTCAGTGCTGCTGGTGCCATTGTAACTTTGAAAAGGACCAGTCTCTCGCCCAAAAGCGTGGAGAGGTTAACCATGATCAAAATGAATCAGCACTTTATACCACCGGATTACAAAATACGTGAATCACAGCAGGAAGAGGAGAGCGACTTCGATGACGTAAGTAGTGGGTTACAGGACCTACTTCTGTCCGAACCACCAGAGTTTGAGGACGAGCTCCTCTTCCCTGACAACTAGGCTTTCAAATTGTTACTTTCTTCCTTCCTTTATTTGTCTGTGTATCTGTCTTTCTGGTTCAAATCAAATCACAACAAATCCATCACCACCGTCTTCTCTTTTTATTTCCCTATTGGAGTTGCACGTCTCTGCATTTAACTGTCCACTCCTCAGAGTCCTGCTCCATCTTCCTGACTCACCCTAATTACATTTCCATCAAGCCAGACATTGGAGTACAAGAAATGTTGCCTCTAACAGTCCCTCCATAAGAAGTGAAACGTGACTATGGCTATCCTCCGTTTTGTTTCCGAGCCGAAACTCATCACTGTCCGAAGGCTATCGCCTCTGCAGGCATCCACAACTCTTCACTGTCAGAACTTGGGCAGGCATCCAAAAGTAAACTCATCACTGTCAGAAGGCTACAGCCTCGGCAGGCATCCAAAGCTCATCACTGTCAGGACAGAAGGTACTTGGCAGAGAAAGACAAGACTCTTCGAAGAAACTTGCTGACATTTCTGCAAACTCAATTGACCAGCAATGACCGCTACCCAGGCCGCGGCCCATCACAGCGCTGACCATGTGAACCAACTTAAACTGCGACAAAGTGCCACAGATGAATAAGACGAAAACCGAAACAGCGACTAACAACACTCAAAATGAATGTGGAGTAATAATGAGGCCACTGCCTCGTTAAAAAAACACACACACCTGTCAGAACTAGGCATCTGATGATCTGACAGCCAAAGAGAAGAGCAAGACAGGTAATGATGGTATGCATTGGATGCTTGCTGACTCTGAGCGATTGCTGTTGTTTGTTGTGTTGATGTTGTGCATGAAGTCGAACTCTACTAGTTAATCTACAAAGTGAAAGTGACTCAAGTGACAGTCAATGTTTCCCTTCTTGTTGTTTAATAACCAAATTGTACTCCTACTACTGCAGGTGCAGGCCAATATCCGTTGCAATTTTTTAATATGGAATATGGATGGACTTAATCCGAGTCACTACAGACTGAGTTGGAGTTGGACAACACGTACCACACCATGATGATGACCATACTACCTTTGCACGCAGTCAGTCAGTTGGATCGGAGATGATTGATGGAATAACTGCGTTTCATGAAGTGGCATAAAAGGTAAAAACAACAATTCAACAAGAAACACAGCAGACCTACATGTCCATGTAGTGGTGGAGTCGAGTGTAGTGGTATGACTGACAGCGGCGCATTGATTTAGTCACTTAATTTTGAAAATGCTAGGTTGCTGTATATGCCTTTTGTCTGGCTCTGTCAAAATTTAAGGTAAATGGAGGTTGGGTCACGGCCTGGTGCCGTGGGCCTGTTCTGTCCTGTTGTTGTTGTAGCTTAATGCTGTAAACAGAATAGACACGATGTATCCAAGCCGCCTCAGTCTGAAAGTGTTCTCTCTTCTCTTCTTGGACTCCACCGTAATTGATGCTTTTTTTTTATTCATTGATTTTTCAATACCCCTTTTGTTTTTCCATCTACACTTACAGGCCGGCCTTTACCCTGTGCTATACTGGGAGAAACAACTCACACTTACCTTACCAATCCGCATCAGGCAGGCAGTGGCACCCAAGATTGATGTGCGGAGCGTCCATGGAAGATAGGACCAAGAGGAATGACGAGATTCAACTCCACAATTTGACCAGGATAATACAGTAACTTTAGTATCATTCATCATTCGTCTTTTAATTAATTTGATTCCTTTTTTCTCTTCAATCATTACGACTGTGTGTTGTGTTGTTGTTTGTTTGCTAATTGATCCCTACAACTATTTTTTAATTTTCTTTGCTATCTTTAAAAGTAAGCCCGGTACAACATGTAATTTGGGTCTCTCTGAGGGCATACAGGCAAGGCAAATTGCATAGAATATACTGCTGCCCTGTACTGTCTAATTGTCTAGTAGTAGTTAGTAAGTACTACTCATTAACCATCAAGTTATCTTCATCATCATGCATGCATTTCCTTTTTCTCCCTTTATAGATTTATTGGATAAGATCATGGTCGTCTGCCAAGATTGTGCTTTGCTTTTGTTGTGTCCATGCGTACTGTTTTTCTTTGTCAAACCTTTCCCCAAACCCCCTTCCCATCCATTCATCAAACCCTAACCCTCTTCCCCCGGGCTGTGATTTATATTGAGGTGTGATGTGACTACATTAAATGTACACCAATTGATCACACGCTTGCTGGGGCAGATGTGGTGAAAGCAACACTAATTCAATTTCAAGGCAGGGCGAGGATCTTCTTCTGCTTGCCCACCCATGCTCAGTCTATGTGCAAGCCAATTTTTTTTCCAAAGGGACCTAATACATCATAATTAATTGCCGGCATTGATTGGATTCATCATCAACATCCTACCACACAGCAGTAAAGGTTACGAATTACGATTGTGTTAAGTGACTCACTCGACACAACTACAGTTTGTAACTTCTTGTACTAGGCTGTCCCCGCCACCATTATGTTTTATTTTACTTTAGCAGTTGCAATATTGTTTGTTTGGCAGTCTTCTTCTGTACTGTACTTTACTTCGTTCTACTACTCCTCCCACAGTCTCTCTCAGGCAAGTGACTGTCTCTTTTTTATTTTTTTTGCAAATGCTACTGCCAGTGTCTACTACTACCACCACAACCATGGCATCTTCTCCATTCTCTTGGGAAACCATGCAGCCATCGCTGTGCCGAACTTAATCATCATCAATCACAGGTAAGATAAGTTTGGTGGGAGGTATAATGGACTAGGAGGAGAGACTGACAGTACTAGTAGGACAAATAACTCAGTGAGGGGTACCGCATCTATCTGTTTGTGTGTTACATAATCGGCAGATTATTTAAATCAAACACTGGCTGCGGCCCTGCAGCAGCAAGGAAACCATGTGACGTAAATTCGTAAAACAGTAACCCCCCACAAAACATTAACATCGTATGTTTAAGTATAAATATAATTTATTACCCTAACAAAAATAAACTATCCCACACCTGACCCACCCCTCTCCCTAACCCCAACCAATGTCCAAAACGAAAAAGTCCAAACAATGTCCATAAACCCCAACGCCCAATTCCCACCCACCAACAAAAGGAATAAGAAAGGGGCAATCCAACGGGGTCCTAGATAGTTCTTAGATTCGGCGGGCTTTCAGGTGTTTGTCCACGAGGATCTTGACCCGCTCCTCTAGTTGCTCCTCTAGGCGTGAAATCCGGAGGAGCATCTGGCGGCGAAATGCCCTGCAGTGGCATCCAGGGTGGGGGCAGCAGTGCTGGATGTTAAGGAATTGCGGCGGCGGGCGGCTGCCTGACCGCGGCGCCGTACCACTGGAGGTGGGCCTGGCTGGGGCCGGGGCATTGGAGGAGGCTGCAGCTGCTGCCGCCTCCTCCTCCTCCTCCGCCTGAGCCACCAGCCGCCGGTACTCTTGGCAGATGGCCTCCAGTTTCCGGCGCCGGGCCCTGGCTGCCAACTCCTTCCGTGTTGGTTTTTCTTGGGAAGGAGGATCTATATCAAGAAAGAAAAAGAATATTGTTGTAACCAATACTCTTAGCAAAACAGTAACACAAAATTAATTCAACACATAGTGGCACAGTAGCACTAGCAAGCACAGTACATAACATTTGTGGTAATAATCTATCCTCCCACTTCCTCGGCCTCTAACATTTGTGGGAGTTTCAGGCATTATACTAGCACTATGGACTCCAGTACACAGTACACCAGTCTTCTTCTTATCTCTAGTTTAGCGAAATTACATAACCTTGTTGTAGCCGGCATGCCAGCTCAGTCAGCTAAGCTTGCACCCAAGACAAACATACGAGTCATGACGCAGACTCACGTTAGTTTTATTTACTACTGTCTGCGGTGGGGAAGCTCGTATTTTTCTATTACGGGTGGCACTGGCCATACTCTCTCTGTTACATGAAGGGCAATTGCTCAATTTCACTTTCACCCTGCCCTGGCTACTACAAAAAGGCAGATTATATATCTGATCCAATGATCATTGCTTATATATGGGATGACGACATAAGGTCAGTAGCGGTCGGTGGTGGGAGTGCTGCCGGGCGGTGATGTGGGGAGGGAGAGGGGCAGGGTGGGGGTAGTAAACTATGGATTATGGCCAATTACAGGTAAGTAAACATATAAATAAATAAAACTAATTTTGTTGCGCACACTGCATCGCATTTGGCGGTGCAGTGCGCACAATGAAATTCGCTTTATTTATTTTTATGTTTACTTACCTGTATTTGGCCGTAATCCATAGTTTACTACCCCCACCCTGCCCCTCCCCTCCCCACATCACCGCCCGGCAGCACTCCCACCACCGACCGCTACTGCATAAGGTACTTTGTTTTGATTGATTGTGTAACCAACAGATAGGCCACCCTTTGCAGGCTGGCTGACACAGTCGAAAATAAATTAACATAGGTAGGGAGTGGTCCTCGGAGTCGGAGGAAGGCGCTTGATAACTAACTATACACAATATATATATATGATGTGCTTGCAAACTACTGTGAGTCAACTGTATTCTGAAAATACAACTTGTATTCCCCTCGGCTTTGCTACTCTGGCGCGGTTTCTTTTACATTCTCTTCAAACTAAGACTCTGCATCCAGTGACAGTCTCCACCTATGCTGTCTATGATGAATACATACAGGCATCCATCCATTCTAAGTAAATGTCTATCATTCTTCTTAATCTCTCCACAAACCTTAGTTTGTTTCACCAACAACCACCCATGCGTCCACTCCTTCCTTGCTTGCCTTGGCTTTCAGTTTCACCCAAACACCGCTGATGATTCTTGCTATCCCCAGTATCCACCCATACTGTGTCGCCCACCCAGGCAGGCATCTTCTTTCACCTTCCACCCATCCTTCAACAACACATGCATCTGATTCCTATCAGCCACCTATGCATGCTTCCAACGTATCCTTCTCTGCCAGTCATATTACATCTCGCCCGTCCTTCCTCCTTCCACCCTTCTTTCCCTTTTTGTTCAACACATCCATCAAGGTCATCTGATCTGACTTTTAGTCTTCTCCATAAAACTTTCACAGCTGAGTTGGAGTCAGAGAGAAGAGGCCATTGGTTACTCAACTCACGCTGCTAATGCTATTGCTAATGCATTGCTAATGCTAAGTAAAGGGTGTCTTCTTCAACCGTTGTATAATGTTCACTACAACTTCATACTTAATAAGTCTCAACAGTACAGTGAGTGAAGTGAACACCCTTCCAGCTAGTGTAATGTCAATAAGTAATGAATATAACTTACCACCGCCCGCCACTGCTGCTGGCTCACCCCCTGTATCTCCTGCAGGTGCCGCATCTCCTGCCCCCTCCAGAATGGCCGCATCGCCATCGCCGCTGGCCCCGCCGGCACTGGTGGTCGGTAGTACGCCTAGAAAAAACATTACACATTTTTAGATGCCTGTACACCTCCCCCTATTTATTCGTTTTCACTAGCAAGATTGAAAAAAAGTTAATACATACATATACAACATACATCACTAGTCCAAATCGGGTACTAGAGTAGAGTCAGTAGACACTAGTAGTGTTATGGTTATGGTCCCTAGGGTCATTATTATAGTCTACTCTACTCTTTGCAAAGTTAGCCTGAGCCATGCAACCATTTTCGCTTCATGTCTTTTGCGCATGTTACCTCGCAGCTTGTTGTGCAGTAAGACGCCTTTGAGCCCACATGAGCTCATACAGCTACTGTCTGAGCGTTGCGTACAAGAGGTCGAAAAACAAGTCACTTTGTTATGGAGTTCGGTTAGTCCGTATTGCTTAGCCATAAGTAACATGTTACACTTTTTGGCATGACTGAGAAATGCTTGCATTATACTATCTAACGTGCACCATTTTTCTCATAACAGGCAGAAGATTCCCTTCTACGAACCAGAGATTTGCAGAGCTTATGATGCATGTAACCAGTACTTCTACGTTCTACGGTGAGGGGTCTCCCAGAATTCGCACAGATCTTTTGTCTTCTATCATGCACTTGTAACAATGTTTATTGTTTTAATCTTATGCATTTTGCTGTTGGAGCTGGCTGTAGTACACTGAATTTTATAGAACAACGTACAGAGCTTGTTAGTTGAAAATAAACCTTTTGAACTTACACATAGACTCTGTGGTATTTGGTGTGGTGGTGGACTTACACGAGTGAGTGAGCGAAAGGGTGTTATGTTCTGGGTTGTGTAATCATTGGGTATCTTCGGGTGGGGGTTCGGGGACCTAATGAGACACTATAGCTAGTCGGTCAGGGGATTGTGGGTTCACTTCTGACTGAGGTGTGAGGAAGGTCCAACCTCCCATCACCAACATCCTATTTTCTTGTGCATAGTTCTGTATGTGGCTGTGCAGAATCCCCACAACAGTAGTAGTATGTACTATATCCTATCAAAAATAGTCAAATATCTGGTTGGGCATTTTGTTGGTGGTAATTGTCAAAGCCTCAAGATTAAGAAGAAGACTAGAAGAGGACAACCCAAAGGACTGGACTCAGTGGCTAGAGCTATTGGTCAATCTGAGTTTTATTCAAAACCGTAAAATAAAGAGTGGCAAACTGGGCAAGCTTAGCTACAGACAGACTAATAGTAGTAGTACAGAGAGTCATAGCAGAGGCAGTTAGAACTTAGAGGCAGGGATAACCAGAATTTAGAAACAGATAGTCAAGATCAAAGAAGCTTTTGTAAAAAATAGAATTAGGAAGTGGAACCAGAATTAATAGTTCGGAAAAAATAAGCTGCAGTAAAAGTTAGGGAAATATAATTGTTAATATTAACCACTGGAGGACTTACTGGGGCCAGCAGCAGGGCCCTCGGTAGAGGAGCGGTCCTCTGGTTGTCCCGCCGACTCGGACCCCGTCTTCTTGCCCCTGGGTGCTGCTGATCAGTGATCATGTAAGATATAATAAAGAAAGAGACAAACATTAATGATTGCTGTGAAACAAATAAATTATTTTAAAAAACGCTCAAAAAACATTTTAGGAAACAATAATTGCAATAAAATTGACCTATCTAATCAGATCGACTACTGGCTTGCGGGATTCACGGACCGTCTACTTAATTATGAACACTAATCCAGTGTTCCATTCTGATTGATTCGAATCCAGAATACTAACTAAGCCTAAGTACCACCTGACCTAGCCCACCTATTCCAGACGGGCCAATTGTTCACTAAGTCTGCATTTCCATTTTTTTTAGCCCTCAAAAATGCATAGATGAGATGGAGGACACATGCATAAATTTGTGCATACACCAAATTGTTGGTTGGTTGCGTGTCTGATGTTCTGCTACTGACTGACACTGCTAAGCCTACCACTCACTAAACAAACTACAAAAGGTTCTACTAAGGACTGGGGTAAGCAGCACTCAGTGACAGAGGATGCGTCACGCAGACCGCTAAAAAATTATCAACTAATACTAACTAAACCTAGTATCAATCCATCCACCACTATTTGACAGGAGGACAAAGGAAGGACTAGAGTCTCTCTAGCAATAGCATTACCTAACTTAAGTTCTCTAAAGTAAACTCTTACATAATAATCAGCCCAAGAGAGCGCAAAGTTGCAAACAAGTAAGAGTAGCGCCGAGCACCTGTGTCCTACAATCACAGAAGATTTTGAAACGTAATTTACCTGCAATGTAAGCAGCAGTATTCTTGTTATTCGTAAAAAAATTATACACAATACTTATACTACTATATATTAGCTACTCACCAAGCCCCACGACCTCGACACCTAGCAGGTCCAACAGGTCCTGCTCCCGGTCCAGGATGTCTGACCACCGGTGGGCCAGCTGGTTATGGGTGCGCCGGACCCCTGAGCAGCGAAACACTGCCCGGCGCACCTTCGCCCACCGGCGGTGACGCTCCTGGGTAGGGTACCCGGAGCCTGGCCTGCCGCCTGCTGCCAAGGTCAAGGGGAGGTGGCGCTGCACAAAAAAAACAAGGGCGGCCACCTCCGCCTCGCAAAAAAGCTGCCGGGCTTGCACCCCTGCAGGGCGCAGTCTGCCGCAAGGCAGGCGGCTCTTGGGCGCACGCGCCTTGCCCTTGGAGCCGGTAGTGCTACCCTTCGCCATGGTTCTGGGGTGTGTGAGAGGCGGAAAAGAAAAGTTAGAAGGAAAAAATAAAGTTAGGGGAAGAAGTAGGAGCTTAAAGAAGGAAGTAATATAAAACAGTAGAAAAGTTAAAAAAACACAGTAAAAGTAGAAATAAATGCAAAATATAGACTTAGGGACAGAGAGAGATAGATAATAAATTTAAAAAAATTGAAAAACAGTGTAAAAAACTAAGGATTGCAAAGATTGAGGGAGGATAGAAAAGCAGGCCCAGAACCATAGCATAGAGTGAAAAACAAGATGGCCGCGCCCATCGCGACCGCGTGGGTAAGTTCGCGCGATATTTCCCCCGAGCACGCAAAAAGCGTCGCGAACACGTACGACGCGTTCCCGAACATGAAATGCGCATCGCGAGCACGCTATACGCGACCCGGAACAGGAAATAAGGCATCGCGAACGGGCGGGACAAGTGAAAAACAAGATGGCCGCGCCCATAGGCAAGTTCGCGAGATACTATCCCCCGAGCACGCACACAGCGTCCCGAACACGCACAACGCGTTCCCGAACAAGAAAAACGCATCGCGAACGGGCGCGACAAGCAGCTACGCACGCTCGCGTAGCTACGCGTAGCGCTTTAACAGCTTCGCGTAGCTTCGCGTAGCGCGACTACGCGAACTACGCCCAGGGTTACTTTCTGCACTACTCTTGCTTCTTTCTGCACCTCTCTTGCTTCTTTCTGCACCACTCGTGCTTCTTTCTGCACCCCTCTTCCGTCTTTCTGCACCCCTCTTGCCTCTTTCTGCACCCCTCTTGCCTCTTTCTGCATCTCTGTTCCTTCTTTCTGCTCTTCTTTTGTTTCTTTCTGCACCTCTCTTGCTTCTTTCTGCACCCCTCTCGCCACTTTCTCCACCCCTGTTCCCCCTTTTTGCATCTCTGTTGCTTCTTTCCGCACTTCTATTGCCTCTTTTTCCACCCCTCATCCCTCTTTCTGGACCTCTGTTGCTTCTTTCTGCACCTCTGTCCCTTCTTTCTGCAACCCTTGTGCCTCTTTATGCACACCTCTTCCCTCTTTCTGTTCCCCTCTTGCCTCTTTCTGCACCTCTGTTCCTTCTTTCTACACTTCTTTTGTTTCTTTCTGCAAATTTCTTGCTTCTTTCTGCACCTCTCTTGCCTCTTTCTCCATCCCTCTTCCCTCTTTCACCACCTCTGTTGCTTCTTTCTGCATTTCTCTTGCCCCTTTTTGCACCCCTCTTCCCTCTTTCTGTGCCTCTGTTGCTTCTTTCTGCACTTCTCTTGCTTCTTTCTGTACCCCTTGTGCCTCTTTCTGCATCCCTTTTCCCTCTTTCTGCACCTTTCTTGCCTCTCTCTGCACCTCTGTTCCTTCTTTCTGCACTTCTTTTCTTTCTTTCTACAGCTCCCTTGCTTCTTTCTACACCCCCTTGCCTCTTTCTCCACCCCTCTTCCTGCACCCCTGTTGCCTCTTTCTGTACCTCACTTGCTTCTTTCTGCACCCCTCTTTTCTCTTTCTGCACCTCTCTTGCCTCTTTCTGCACCCCTGTTTCTTCTTTCTGCACCTTTCCTGCCTGTTTCTGCACCTCTCTTGCCTCTTTCTGTACCCCTGTTGCTTCTTTCTGCACTTCTCTTGCTCTTTCTGCACCCTTCGCGACTCTTTCAGCACCTCTGTTGCTTCTTTTTGCACTTCTCTTCCTTCTTTCTGCACCCCTCTTGCCTCTTTCTGTAACTCTCTTGCTTCTTTCTGCACCCCTTGCACCAACTTTCGCACAATTATACATTTTCCGCATTAGCCACATAATCCATCATCTGCTGCCTAATCTGCAGATTTGAACAAAAAAAGCCTTGTTTCTAGCTCAAACAGCTCAAACGTTACCAAAAAAGCAGTGACATGTGTTACAGCGTGGTGGAAGGTCCTTTGTAAACCTAGAATGGTCACCTGTTACTTATTGCTAAATGTGCGTGTTAAATTAGTACTAATGGTGTGCAAGCCACTCTTGCTTCTTTCTGCGCCTCTCTTGCCTCTTTCTGCATTTCTGTTGCTTCTTTCTGCACCTTTCTTTCTTTTTCTGCACTTCTCATGCCTCTTTCTGCACATCTCTTCTACTTTCTGCACCTCTTTTGCCTCTTTCTGTACCTCTGTTGCCTCTTTCTGCACCTCACTTGCTTCTTTGTGCACCCCTCTTGCCTCTTTCTGCACCTCTCTTGCCTCTTTCTGTACCCCTCTTCCCACTTTCTGCACCCTTCTTCCTGCACCTTTCCTGCCTGTTTCTGCACCTCTCTTGCCTCTTTCTGTACCTCTGTTGCTTCTTTCTGCACTTCTCTTGCTCTTTCTGCACCCTTCGTGCCTCTATTAGCACCTCTGTTGCTTCTTTCTGCATCCCTCCTGCCTCTTTCTGTACCTCTCTTGCCTCTTTGTGCACCTCTCCTACCTCTTTCTGCACCCCTCTTGCCTCTTTGCACCTCTGTTGGTTCTTTCTGCACTGCTCTTTCTTCTTTCGGCACCTCACTTGCCTCTTTCTGTACTTCTCTTGCTTCTTTCTACACCTCTGTTGCTTCTTTCAGCAATTCTCTTGCCTCTTTCTGCACTTCTCTTGCTTGTTTCTGCACCTCTCTTGCGTCTTTCTGCACCTCTGTTGCCTCTTTCTGCACCTCACTTGCTTCTTTCTGCACCCCTCTAGCCTCTTTCTGCACCCCTCTTCCCTCTTTCTGCACCTCTCTTGTCCCTTTTTGCACCCCTGTTCCCTCTTTCTGCACCTTTCCTGCCTGTTTCTGCACCTCTCTTTGCCTCTTTCTGTACCTCTGTTGCTTCTTTCTGCACTTCTCTTGCCTCTTTCTGCACCCTTCGCGCTTCTTTCAGCACCTATGCTGCTTCTTTCTGCACTTCTCTTCATTCTTTCTGCACCCCTCCTGCCTCTTTCTGTACCTCTCTTGCCTCTTTGTGCATCTCTCCTACCTCTTTCTGCACCCCTCTTGCCTCTTTTTGCACCTCTGTTAGTTCTTTCTGCACTGCTCTTGCTTCTTTCTGCACCTCTTTTGCAAATTTCTGCATCCCTCATGTCTCTTTCTGCACCGCTCTTCCCTATTTCTCCACCTTTCTTGCTTCTTTCAGCATTTCTCTTGCTTTTTTCTGCACTTGCTTCTTTCTGCACCTCTCTTGCCTCTTTCTGTACCCCTCTTGCCTCTTTAAGCACCTCTGTTGCTTCTTTCTGCACTTCTCTTGCTTCGTTCTGCACCCGTCTTTCCCCTTTCTGTACCCCTTTTGCCACTTTGTGTACCTCTCCTGCTTCTTTCTGCACCTCTCTTGCCATTTTCTGCAACTCTCTTGCCTCTTTCTGCAGTTCTCTTGCCTCCTTCTGCACCTCACTTGCCTCTTTCTGCACTTCTCTTGCTTCTTTCTGCACCCTTCTTCCCTTTTTCTGCACATCTCTTGTCTCTTTCTGTACCTCTCTTGCCTCATTCTGCACATCTCTTGGTTCTTTCTGCACTGCTCTTGCCTCTTCCCGCACCTCTCTTGCCTCTTTGAGCACCTCTTTTGCTTCTTTCTGCACTTCTCTCTCCTCTTTCTGCACCCCTCTTGCCTCTTTCTGCACCTCTGTTGCTTCTTTGTGCACTTCTATTGCCTCTTTCTGCACCTCTCTTGCTTCTTTCTGCACCCCTGTTGTCCCATTCGGCCCCGCTGTTATCTCTTTCTGAACTTGTCTTTCCTCTTTCTGTACCTCTCTTGCTTCTCTCTGCACTTCTCTTGCTTCTTTCTGCACCTCTCTTGCTTCTTTCTGCACCCTTCTTCCCTTTTTTGCATCCCTCTTGCCTCTTTCTGATGTTCTCTTGCCATTTTCTGCACCTCTCTTGCCTCTTTCTGCACCTTACTTGCCTCTTTCTGTACTTCTCTTGCTTCTTTCCACACCTCTGTTGCTTCTTTCAGCAATTCTCTTGCCTCTTTCTGCACTTTTCTTGTTTCTGCACCTCTCTTGCGTCTTTCTGCACCTCTGTTGCCTCTTCCCACACCTCACTTGCTTCTTTCTGCACCCCTCTTGCCTCTTTCTGCACCCCTCTTGCCTCTTTCTGTACCTTTCTTGCCTGTTTCTGCACCTCTCTTGCCTCTTTCGGCACCTCTGTTTCTTCTTTCTGCACTTCTCTTGCCTCTTTCTGCACCTCTGACTTAGAGGTAGTTTTAATCCCCCTGCCCTATTATGTACTAGGGCCTTACAGGGGAGGTCATGCCAATCACAGGGGTACCCCAACCCATAGTGTACCCTAGTGTATGTAGGTGTTTTCACTGTATTCTAAGTGTCTTTCAGCATAGCACTGGCACCGGGCCTGGTTAGTCAGAGTCAGTTACCACAAGTACCAGTCAGCAAAATGTTGGGGGCACAGGATGACTTTGCAACAAGGCCTCTTTTCTGCACCTCTGTTGGTTCTTTCTGCATATCTCTTGCTTCTTTCTGCACCTTTCTTCCTCTTTTCTGGACTTCTGTTGCCTCTTTCTGCATTTCTCTTGCTTCTTTCTGCACCTTTCTTCCTCTTTCTGCACATGTCCTACCTCTGTAGGCATAGTTAGAAATTAGCATTTAAAAAACCTTTGAAATTCAGTGCAAAACCATAGGTTTCAGGGACGTTATAGTTAGAAATTAGCATTTAAAAACCTTTGACATTCACTGAAAAAACCATAGGTTTCAGGGACGTTATAGTTAGAAATTAGCATTTAAAAACCTTAGAAATTCACTGAAAAAACCACAGGTTTCAGGGACATTATAGTTGGTTGGACATTTCACTCATACAAAACCAGAGAAATTCGCCCGGTATAGTTAGTTGAGCTAACTATAACTCGCTCCCCCGCAATGCACTGCTGATGATGTCACATATTACATCACTCATGACATGGTCAGTGACATCACTGATGACATCACTGATGACATTTCTGTAAGTCTTTCATTTAAAATAGTTTTTATTGTTGCATTTTGTGGGCTGAAAAATATTAAATGAAAGACTTGGAGATATATTTTTTTAACAAAACCAACATGTCTCTGAGTCTTTTTTTTTTAATTTCTTAGCCCAGAAAATGGAATCGTAACAACAACCACAAGAGAGCCTTTCTCTCCAGCTAAAGAGCACCGAGTTCCAGCTAAGAGTGCTTTAAAAGTATTGTAAGTTCTCCTGAGGTCATGGTCTTAATGACCCAGGAGACTTACTGTTTTTTTAATATTGTTGGGGGGCTGCTTCACTTCCTATAGCCCCCGCAACATTAAAAAAATGCTTTGTGGTGCTCCTCCTAATTCCATGGTCACCACCAACCTTAAAAAATTAATAAACAAAAATGTCCTCGCAGGGCATTATAGGGCGCTCCATACTAGAGCAGTAATTAATAAATGAGCGGCTCCTGCAGCTTATTTATTATTCACTTTGGTGTCTCGGTGCCCACCCAAGACACCCTTTTTTTTTAATCATTGGGGAAGGGGGCGTGCAGCTCCCCTAACCGAGCACTTATGCCACGGGACCCCATCCCCCTGGGGCATTTCTTTTTAATTATAGGGAGAGTGCATGCGGTCCCCCTACCCGAGCAATTTTGGATCCCAGAGACCCCATCCCCTGGGGCCTTTATTTTTTAATAAGGCGAGGAAATGCAGCCATCTTGGGCCCCTGGAGTTATTTTTAAAGAAGGAGAAGGGGGCTTGTGGCCCCCTCACCAAGCCTCCTCGGGCCTCGAGGATCCCACCCTAGGGCCTTTCTTTTTTCTTAGGCAAAGGGAGCAGTCTCCTTGGGTTCCAGGGACACCATCCCCATTTATGTAAGAGGAGTGGGCAAGCAGCCCCCCTAGCCGAGCCTTTATGGCGTCGGGGACCCCATCCCCCAGGGCCTCAGGTGGGTGCCCTGTTACCCACCCGGGCCACCCACAAACCACTTTGTTGGGGGCTGTTGGGGAGCCCCAGGGCCCCTGTGGTCCCGCCGGCTCCTCGCATGCATCCATCCTGGGTGCATCAAGAGCCGGCTTTGCTCTTGCCAGTAGAGAGCAGCCGTTTTTGCTTTCTTCCTCTGGCCGGGAGCAATTTGAGTTTCCCTACCCACAAGAACGCAGGGAAGGAAACAGAAGTCTGCCTCTACCCAGCGGAAGCATTTTCAAAGCTCCCGACGAGTGGGAGCAGACTTCTGTTTCCCTTTGAACGCTGTTGCAGGCGGGGAAATACTGTGTCCTGGGGGTGAGCTCCACGGCACAAAATGTATGAGCCTGGCGGATGGGATCCCCGGGGCCTCTTCGCAAATTTTTTTTTTTTTAAAGATTTTTGTCCCTTATGCAGGGTCCCACCAGGCCTAGGGGGTTAGGTTATCCCTACCCTGCTCACTTGTGTTTTTTGTTAACCTTTTTTGTAGGAGTCAGGACTGAGTCCCAAGTCCTAAGATGGGTGCTACCACATCCTTGTTAATGTGGTGGCAGCTAATCAGATTGCAGCTTGAGATCAGTTGGCCAGCGGATCCTCCATGGTGTAAAAAAATACAACATTTTTGAGCCTTAGCTGCTCAAAAAATACTGAACGCATTTACACCTAATCACAAAAAGCACACTTTCTGGACCAAGATCTAGCTTTCTGCCAAATTTGGTGCAATTCCCTTTCAGCAGTTTTTGCGGTATCGCTGTTTAATTTTCCTATGAAAAATAAATGGGGAAAACACATTTTGGGACCCCTCTTTTTCTTGGCCTCTGCTTGACGGATCACCCCAAAACTTTCCAGGAAGTAGCTGAGGTGGATGAGATTTTTTTGTGGAAATGTTTGTGAAGATTCATCAAATGGAGCCAGAGTTATTAGGAAAACAAAGAATGCTTTTTCTAGGGAAAAACTGAGCTAACTATAACTACCCAGTGGTGACCAGCATATATATAAATATATATTCCTTTAACCTTCGCTCTTTAAGATTCCCATTTTCCAGGAAGAACAAGTACGGACTCCAATTGTCTGGTGCATATTGATTTTTTTGACAGTTACTCCGCCATGACGCGTTTCGGCCTGAACAGGCCTTGATCACATGATGCAGCTGGGGAAGTGGTTCCCACATTTAAAGTGACAAGTGCATAAACATGTGATAAAAAAATAGCAAAGACAGACTCATATTTTATAAGACAATCACACATAGTCTTACGGAGAACAATAAATACTACATTGATATTAATGTTGATTTTGATTTTCATTAGATGATACAAACTGCATTAAATACTTAAATAATCGAATATTTAATTTGGTAAAATTGAATGGAATAAGTTGAATAAAAACATCAACATTAAATGCATAATATATTGGAATTCCTAAATGCCAATATCAAGACTGGTAGTGCCTAGGCAACCTTATATTTTGCCCCTTGCCATAACTACTACCATACCCAGCAAAGTTATTGTTTGTATAACATTGGCTGTACACTGTAGCCCATGTGGGCCTAATTCATTGCTCCGATCACTATTAAGAGTTTGTTTAAAGTGCTATAGTGCAATAAAACCATCAGTGCCACCCAAGAACAAAGTATGTTCCTAGTGATAAAACTAAATATTGTGTTAAAATACAGGACACAGCAACATATAATTGTGAAATGTTACTCCATGTTGTGATTTCCAGCCCTGATATTGTCCGATAACTTCATTAAATGAATCCAGAATTAGGTATTGCATTTTTATTGGACAATTAAAACTTCAGGTGTGCCATAGCCATTGTCTTCAGGAATTTTGACTAATCTATGAGCTACTGGATTCTCTTATGGCTACAGTTGGAGTTTTGTTACATATGGGGGCAAATGAAATTCTGCTATCAGCATGTCAATTATGAGGGTAAGATACTCCATCTATTGTCTGCTAATAATATAGCCTTATAGCCCGCCGTAGCGGGCTATACCGGCTATTAAAGGCCCGCTCCAGCGTTAAGGGACTTTAATAGCCGGTATAGCCCAGCTACGAAGGGCTATAAGGCTATTAGAACATTCTGCCACTAGAGGGCAGAATGTTCTAACAAATAAAACAAAGGCTTCAGGGAGCGCGAGGGGATTGAAATCCCCTCAGGCTCCCTGAAGCCTTTGTTCACTGCCACTGCTGTCAACAAAGAAACATTGGAATGTTGGAGCTCCGGGCTTATACCAGCCATTATAAGCCCGGAGCTACTCCATTGTTTTCAATGGAGCTCCCAACATTCCAATGTTCTAATGTGCATTAAGTATAAAAATCCTCACTGAAAAACCAAAGGTTAAAGTAATGTTATAGGTAGGTGAATTTCTCAGTGACATTAATGTCTTGAACAAAAAAAAACCACAGAAATTCACCAGTTATAGTTGGCAGCGCTAACTATAACTTGCGCCCCTGCGATGCACCGCTTATGACCTCACATATGACATCACCATGACATGTTCTATGACATAATTGATGACATCGCTGATGACATTTCGAATGACATCATTGATGACAACACTGATGGCATCACTGATTACATTATCCAATGTGTGCACTGACATATTCACCTAACTATAGAGTTAATTTAACCTTTGTATCTTTCAGTGAATTTCTAAGCTTTAAAAAAATAAAACCAGATCTATTTATCAGACCTAACTATAACGTTACTTTAACCTTTGTTTTTTTGAGCGAATATATCTATATATCTATATTTATATATATATAGATATAGATATATATATATATATATATATATATCTACTGGCGGTCGCCAGTAGATAGTTATAGTTAGGACCCTATTATCCATAGGAAATCCGTAACATTCTATTCCCAATAACTTTATGCTGCTTGACTAATCATCGCAAAGTTTCAAAACTAGTGGGGCGCTCCGGTCCGCTCCTGTCTTGAAAGTTTCAGGGTGATTCATCAAGCGGGGGCCGAGAAAAAAGGGGGTCCCAAAACGTGTTTTCTCCATGTTAATTCCCATAGGAAATTTTAGCCACGGCTATAGCCCGAACTGCTGAACGGAATTACACTAAATTTGGCAAAAGGTAGCGCTTGGTTCAGAAAGCGACCTTTTTTTAAATGGTGTAAATCCGTTCAGTAGTTGCGGAGAAATTCAAAAAATAAGAGTGAAAAATCAATTTCCCATAGGAAACTTTATGCAAGGCTACAGCAAAACTGCTGAACGGAATTACACCAAATTTGGCAAAAGGTAGTGCTTGGTTCAGAAAGCACACTTTTAAAAATGGTGTAAATCCGTTCAGTAGTTGCTGAGAAAATCCAAAATAAAAGTTTCGATATCTATGGCCGCGGTGGATCCGCGCACCCTCCCGACCACGCGCTGCATGCTAATTGGCTGTCAACACTCCAAACCAGGAAGTGTTGGCAGCCATCTTGTTCCTCGGTAGAACCGAGGAACAAGAAAGCAGTAAAACAAGTGCGCAAAACGCAAAAGGGGGCAGGGTAGAAACACCCTGACTCTCTAGGTCTGCTCAGGGGGTCCCACAAGGACCCCCTGGGCAGAAAAGAGCATTTTTTTTTTTTTAAATCGGCGGGATGCGCTTAGGGTGCGCGGATCCCGCTGATTAAAAAAAAAAACACAAGAAACAAGTGCGCAAAACGCACAAAGGGGGCAGGGTAGAAACACCCTGACCCCCTAGGTCTGCTCAGGGGTCCCACAAGGACCCCCTGGGCAGAAAAAGCAAAGAAAAAAAAAAAAAGACCGGCATCGTGCCGGAGGCCCCGCCCCTCCCTGCAGCAGTCTGCAAACGCGCCCCTGGCGCGTTTTAAGAAGGGAAGTAATTCCCCTTGAATACTGGGGGTCCCTGGGGTCAACTAGCCCACCAGGAACCTCCGGCATGCGCCAGGGCTGCGTTGCAGAGAGGTGTACAGAGGCCACGCCCCTTTTTACACCTCTCTGCAACGCAGCTCTGTGGCGCTTTTTGGAGGTACATGGTGGGCTAGTTGGACTCCAGGGACCCTCAGTATTCAAGGGGACTTAATCCCCCAACTTAAAACGCACCACGGGGCGCGTTTGCACAGTGGTGAAGGGAGGGGGCGTGGCTTCAGGTGACATGTGTGCAAACAGGCCCCGTGGCGTGTTTTAAGATGGGGAATTAAATCCTCTTCAATCCTGAGGGTCCCTGGGGGCCAGCCAGCCCACCAGGTACCTCCAGTAAGCGCCACGGAGCTGCGTTGCAGAGTGTTGTAAAAAGGGGCGTGGCCTCTGAACACCTCTCTGCAACGCAGCTCTCTGGCGCATACTGGAGGTATCTGGTGGGCCAGTTGGCCCTCTAGGGACCCTCGGGATTGAGGAGGAATTAATTCTCCAACTTAAAACGCGCCACAAGGCGTGTTTGCAGACATGTCACTTCAGGCCCCACCCCCTTCCTTCACCATTGTGCAAATATTCTTCTAAAATCAGCCGAACTACGAATTCTGATTTACTCACCTGTTATCAGGAGAGACCTCAGTGCTGCATCTTTGAGCCCAGTACTGATCCTGAAAAGTAATTTTAACCGTACTTACCAGTAACTTGAATTTTCTTCCATAGGCTAATATTGACTGGTTTCACTTGGAAATTCTTCTAAGTGTGGAGTTTTGGAACTTTATAATATTCCTCTAAAATCAGCCGAACTACGAATTCCGATTTACTCACCTGTTATCAGGAGAGACCTCAGTGCTGCATCTTTGAGCCCAGTACTGATCCTGAAAAGTAATTTTAACCGTACTTACCAGTAACTTGAATTTCCTTCCATAGGATATCATTGCCTGCTTTTGCTGAAAAAGTTTCTAAGTGTCGATTTTTGAAACATACAAATATTCCTCTAAAATCAGCCGAACTACGAATTCCGATTTACTCACCGGTTATCAGGAGAGACCTCAGTGCTGCATCTTTGAGCCCAGTACTGATCCTGAAAAGTAATTTTAACCGTACTTACCAGTAACTTGAATTTCCTTCCATAGGCTAACATTGACTGGTTTCACTTGGAAATTCTTGTGTGTGTGGAGTTTTGGAACTTTATAATATTCCTCTAAAATCAGCCGAACTACGAATTCCGATTTACTCACCGGTTATCAGGAGAGACCTCAGTGCTGCATCTTTGAGCCCAGTACTGATCCTGAAAAGTAATTTTAACCGTACTTACCAGTAACTTGAATTTCCTTCCATAGGATATCATTGCCTGCTTTTTGCTGAAAAAGTTTCTGTCGATTTTTGAAACATACAAATATTCCTCTAAAATCAGCCGAACTACGAATTCCGATTTACTCACCGGTTATCAGGAGAGACCTCAGTGCTGCATCTTTGAGCCCAGTACTGATCCTGAAAAGTAATTTTAACCGTACTTACCAGTAACTTGAATTTCCTTCCATAGGCTAACATTGACTGGTTTCACTTGGAAATTCTTCGAAGTGTGGAGTTTTGGAACTTTATAATATTCCTCTAAAATCAGCCGAACTACTGAATTCCGATTTACTCACCTGTTATCAGGAGAGACCTCAGTGCTGCATCTTTGAGCCCAGTACTGATCCTGAAAAGTAATTTTAACCGTACTTACCAGTAACTTGAATTTCCTTCCATAGGATATCATTGCCTGCTTTTTGCTGAAAAAGTTTCTAAGTGTCGATTTTTGAAACATACAAATATTCCTCTAAAATCAGCCGAACTACGAATTCCGATTTACTCACCGGTTATCAGGAGAGACCTCAGTGCTGCATCTTTGAGCCCAGTACTGATCCTGAAAAGTAATTTTAACCGTACTTACCAGTAACTTGAATTTCCTTCCATAGGCTAACATTGACTGGTTTCACTTGGAAATTCTTCTGTGTGTGGAGTTTTGGAATTTTATAATATTCCTCTAAAATCAGCCGAACTACGAATTCCGATTTACTCACCTGTTATCAGGAGAGAACCCAGTGCTGCATCTTTTAGCCCAGCACTGACCCTGAAAAGTAATTCTAACCGTACTTACCAGTAACTTGTATTTCCTTCCATTGGAATCCATTGTCTGGTTTTCAGCAGAAAAGTTTCAAAGTGTCGATTTTCACAAACTACAAATATTCCTTAAAAATCGCCTGTATGACTTAAACGCATTCTTTCAACTGTTTACAGGAGATGCACCAGTGCTGGATCCAGGATCCACCACTGAGTAAGAAAAAGTAACGATAACACTACTTACCTGCTAAGTGAATTTCCTCCCATAGGATAACATTGCTGATTCTATGTGAAAAAGTTTCTAAGTGTCAACTTTTAAAATACAATAATATTCCTTAAAAATCACTACTGTAACCAAAACGCTTTTACTCAACTGTTTACAGGAGATGTCCCAGGACTGAATCTAGGATCCAGTCCTGTGGTTAGAAAAGTAATCCATAAAGTAAATAATTGCATTTAACTAGAAATTCACATTGAGCTCAATGTTGCATTGTGTTTGAAATTGTGTTGCCCATTGCAACAACTGTAACTACTGTACTTAAAAGTCTATTGCCTATTTGCAAAGTATTTAAACTAAAGTAATTCATTCTGAGAAAGTATATTTTGTAATGTAATGTATAGTGTAATTACAATGTAATTTAAAAAATAAAATATGTAAAAATAAATAGTTTAAAAAATGTAGTAAATCAGTATCAAAAAAATAAATATAACAATTAATACATTTAAAAATTGTCATTTACAAAACCTTTGAAATTCACTGAAAAAAACCATAGGTTTCAGACATGTTATAGTTAGGAATTAGCATTTAAAAACCTTTGAAATTCACTGAAAAAACCATAGGTTTCAGGCACGTTATAGTTAGAAATTAGCATTTAAAAACCTTATAAATTCACTGAAAAAACCATAGGTTTTAGGGACTGTTATAGTTAGTTGGACATTGCACTCGTACAAAACCCGTGAAATTCCCCGTTATAGTTAGTTCAGCTAACTATAACTCGCGCCCCACAATGCACTGCTGATGACGTCACATATTACATCACTCATGACATGGTCAGTGACATCACTGATGACATCACTGATGACATCTCAAATGACAGAGTAACATAGTGACACAGCAGGGGGTGTGTGAGGAGGTGATAATTGTAGGCAGTGTGAGGCACTGGCACTGGTGGGTGGTGCGAGGAGGTGACACTGGTGGGAGGTGTAAGCAGCTTACACTTATGACAGTGTGAAGAGCTGACCAGCTTAGTAAGATGCTGTCACTTTTGGAAAGTGTGTAAAGCCAGCACTGGTAGGTAAAGCGTGGACCTGACAGTGGTCAACAGTGTGATGCTCAGGCTCTGTCATTGCTTCAGTCGAACTGGTGGTTAGAGGTGGAGCACACTGGCACTCATTTTCAGACCTGGCAACCTGAGTCAAAATCTCACCGTGTGAGGAAGGGGCCTATGAAGGGGGCGTGGCCTCGTGCAGAGAGGTACCTAAGAGGCACTTTTACCCCACCTAGCCCCCAAGAACCCTCCAAAAAAAAACAAAGCATTTGCAATGCAATAGGTCTCGCATTTACGAGAGTTTGAGCTATTGGCATTGTAAATGACAATAGCTTAAATTCTCGCAAATGCGAGACCTATTGCATTGCAAATATTTTGTTGTTGTTTACAAGCGCCCCATGTCGCGCTTTCACATTAATACAGTCCGCACCCCCTTCTTTAGACAAGCTGCGTCTAAATAAAGGTCCACAGCCGCTATTAAAGTGAAAGCACGGTATGGGGCCCTTTGTAAAAGCACCCCATGCTGCTGGTTCACTTTAATTGCAGCTGCGGACCTTTCTTTAGACGCGGCTCCTCTAAAGAAGGGGACGTGGCCTCTATTAACGTGAAAGCGTGGCATGGGGCGCTTGTAAACAACAACAAAATATTTGCACTGCAATAGGTAAATAGTAAAAAAAACATGCGGCCACGTTGGACACCGCAAATAAAGCAAAGGCGTGGGCGCCGCTGTGCTATTAAAAAAATAAATAAAGGTTAGGAGACAGCGTGTCTTGCCTGCAACAGCAGGCAGGTGAAAACAATTTAAGGAAATAGTGCTCGGAGGCCGTAATAAAAGCGTACCGAGTACCAACACACGTAAAAGGTCCAGTCCTTATGGGAGGTTACAAGATGAGACAAGGCGGTAGTAGGGAGGGACTATTAAGCCTATTGACCAATGCAAAGCCACAGTTTACAAAGGACAATGACACAAGCCAATGAAAAATATGGGCGGAGAGTGGGCGGAGCTTCAAGTCCGTACCTGAATACAGCATGCCTCACGGAACAGCACGTGCACTGCCCAGGCTCGACCTACAAATAGCTTACAGAGGCTGGTGCCGATGTCCTGGGGTATTTTCATACCCCTTAATGGACGTCAGCAGTTCAAAGCCTCGAGAAACGAGCTAGAAAAACACTATTGATAGTGGTTTTCAGCTTGTTTTCCCTGCCACCGTGTGATATCGGCTCTTTACTGGGTGACCGTGTGATGGGAGCCGATATTGTGTGTCACACGGTGGTACAGTGTGAGTTGGTAGGTCTGCATTTTGGGGGATAGCACTTATTTTTCCTCATCAGACTTCATCCTAGAGCAAAAGAGAGAAAAACACATAAGAAGGAAAGAAAGAGGGAGTGAAAGATGGAAAATAGTGACAAAGAAAAAAGCAGGGATAAAAAAAAAACGAAAGACTGAGATAAAGGTGCAGGGAGTGCCTGTTGTGGATAACGGAGGCAAGAGGTGGAATCGAGACTTCGTAGCCTTGGTATTCGTCTCCCCTGACAATCGATGGCACCTGCAGCAAAACTTTGGCCACCAGCATTTCTTTTTTTTTTGTTTTGACAAATTAAGCACTGCTGTTGAGGTAGTGTGGAAACCTGGCACTGGGGGGCAGTGATGGAATCTATAATGCTGGGTAGTGTGAGGAGCTAGCTGTGGGCACGGGGTGAGGAGCAGGTTCTGTTGGGTAGTAGGGGAGATGACTCTGATAAACATTTGGTGCTCTGCTATTTGCTTACTGATTTCTAAGGACATATACAACATACCTGATTTTTTTTCAGCCAAAAATGGCATTATTTTAATTGCCTCCAACCTAAAATTGCCTCCACTTCAATGTAAGTCAATGGGAGGAAAAATTCCCCAGATTCGATTTCTTCAACAACTCCCTTTTTCCGGTGTCCAGATGCTGCCTTGCATTTTAAATGTGCACTCCGTGCAGTATAGTCTGTTATCACGCCTCTCAGTTCCTCTGTGGAAGTGGTGGCATGTAGAAGCTTAGAACATATAAACCCCTCCCTGTTATGAGAAACAGTTAGATGATGAAATCAGCCCTCTAGCTATGTCTGAATTCCATCACCCCTGACCCTTTCCACTGTGTCCCTATAAGTAACATCAAAAGGCATAACGCCTCCCCCCAACGCACACGCTTCCTCCCCAGCCCTGAAGACAGCTCCATCGTCTCTGCTGCCTCTCCTCTGAAACCGGAAGTGCCCTGGGGTGGGAACCACTTTTGACCCATTCCATAACATCTCGAGGGAAGGTAAACAGGAAGCGCCTGGAGGAGGCCCAGGGACGGAGAGGGAAGTGGCAGGGAGCATGCTGCATCACGTGGAGGTTAGAGGCTGTGCTGGGGGCGGGCTTTAATTCGCTGGACGCCGCCAGCCTCTGAATACAGCTGAGAACTCCTAAAAACCACATGCAGGGAACCTCAAACAGTTCATTTGTTGTATCTCGGTGCTGGCTAGGCAACAACAGGTATGCAGTGTGTTGAGGGTTCCTCAGAGCTCTCTAGTCTTGATATGTTTTAGGAGTGCATACTAATTTGCAGGATTTTAAGTGGGCCGGGTCTTGCCGGTGCTCAGGACCGGCAGTTCTTAAAAGCAGGTGCCGAGACGGGTTTCTATCGGGCTCTCCATTGTTGCCCTCACCCTCAAGTTGGAAAAGAAAATCTTAACTCTGCAGCCGTACCACACTGCTCAGAGACTTTGATGCAACTTCAAAGAGACTCGTTTTAGTTATTTCACAGTCTCGTGTTTTCATAACTGAAGCATTTTCAATATTTTATATACAGCAAAGCCATAGTCGCTGCTTATTTATTATATGCTACTAACAACCATTGACAAAGCCAATAGTCCTGGCTTGTTGAAGGTGTAGTGTTACTTGTATTATATATCATGATGCAATGACAGAAGCAGCAAAATACCAGACGGGCGGCACACTATGCTAAGCACTGATTTTTAGCTTACGTGTTTTTAACCCACGCCCTAAATTACATGGGCCACGCCCTTTTGAGAGACCTCCCAGTTTTTTCATCCCACTTAAAGCCCTGCTAATTTGCAAATTTGATGATGATTTGGCACCATGAAACCCGTGTGTGAACTTTAACATGAAAAAAAATATGGAAAGTGATTCAGTGAAATAAAATAAAACAAGCATTTGCAATGCAATCGGTCTCGCCTTTGGGACCTTATATGTATTTAGCTATGCAGCACATTAGCCTGGGTGCTGAAACATCTACTGTTCTTTAACATGGAGGGAAAGTAAGCACCAAACTGCGTGACACGCCAGGTATGGGAACACATAGAGAGAAATATTGTCAGGATCGGCCGTAGCGGCGCCTACCTCATCCGTCCCGGGACTACACCTCCCATGAGGCATTCGGCGGGACGGTATATAAGGCGTCACCACGCACTGGCCGTCGTGCGTAATACTGGTTTGTTTTCGTTCCCTCCATAGTCGGCTGATTACGAGGGAGCCGTTCTGCGAGCAGGAGCCAGTGAGGGGAGAAAGGTCACTGCACTAGGACTCCGGAGTACGCTGGGGTCTCCAAAAGTTATCCGGTTGGATTTCCAGGGAAGTGGTAGCTACCACTTCGAATTTAGTAGATTCTTTCTCGCTGCCCGGCTGGGAGCGTGGAAACTCTGTACATTATTTTGGAAGCGGAAGGAGGTGGTATTGTGGCCACTCTTTACCGTGTTCTGGCGATATTGTTGAAAGCAGCACCTACAGGAGAAGAAGTGGTACCATAGCGGGCCGCAGTGGTGAGTCACCACGCGCTACCGTGTATGGTAACAGATGTATGCGATTTCTGTTGTGAGGCAATATTTCTCAGAGCGGAATGTGGTGGTGTGGATAACCACACATTACCGAGTCTGTAGAGTAGTAGCTGAGACGTCATCAGCCTAAAAGGGATTTGTGGACAGATTTTATAGTTTTCCATAGCGGATCGCAGTGGTGAATTAACCACGCTTTCCCGTATATGTCCAGACGAGAAGGGGAAGGATTTTGCCTCATGGGTTTTTTCCCACAGAGCGGACTGTAGTGGTATTCCACCACCCCTTACCGTGTCTGTGATTCCGGTTAGACCATTGCTTTTCATTTGTTTATTTGGAGTATCGTGGAACAGTACATTGGGTTTTCCTGCAACCTACTACTGAAAAGCTAAGGGAGTGCTTCCGCGCTACCAGCTGTGTGGTCTCATTCTCTGTGACTCCCGTCTGGGCTCGCCTTATTGTGGGCACGTTGTCCAGCCTGCCGGAAGTCCTATGCTTGCACCTTTTCAGTTGTATGATTTTACATATCCCAGGTATGAAAAGGGCTTAGTGAGACTATATGAGAGTAGACTGTTGCCTGCTTTATTTACAACTGTGTCTTTTCTCTTTTTAGGTCCTTTTTCCATCGCTGTCCCTTTCCATTCCTTTTCCCTCGCCTGATCGCTCGAGCACCCTGTTTATATTCAGGGTGTTGGTGATATCAGGAGGTGGACCCTGTCTTACGGCTACTGGATCCTGTGGAGCGTATCCTGACAGAATTACGCACCCACGTATATTGCTCCACCCGGTCCAGGTGTCTTGAGTCATGGCGTCCATGGAAGAGGTTCTCCAGGCATTAGTATTAGTCCAACAAGAATTGGCAGCCTCTAGGGCAGAGACAGCCGCGTTAAGGGAGAAAGTGGATAAATTGGCCAGAAATCCCTTTGATGTATCCTCTTCCCCCGCTCAGATACAGGTGACTGTACCACCACCAATACCCTTGGCCAATCCTGAGAGGTATGCAGGGGACCCATTGAAAGTGCAAGTGTTTTTAACACAAATCATGTTGCATTTTTCATGCAAACCCGCCTCCTTCCCCAACAACCATTCTAGGGTGGCGTTTGCTATCTCCTATTTGGTTGGTGACGCTGCTAATTGGGCTGTTCCTTTAGTAAGGAACAATGATGCTGTGTTGTCTGACTGGTCGGCTTTTAGAGCGGAATTCGAGAGAGTGTTCGATCGGAGAGCCACTACCTTTAGTGCAGACAGAGAACTACTGGAATTAAAACAAGGCAGAAATGACTTGGTCACGTACCTAACTACTTTTAATCGGCTGGTGGCCGAAACATCTTGGCCCGAGGAGAAGAGAATGTCATTGTTCTACCAGGGATTAAGGGAAGGAATGAAAGACGTCATAGCCCAGATTGATCCACAACCCTCTACCTGTGCAGAAATGATTAACCTGACACTACGACTAGATGGTAGGATGTCGGAAAGAGGGAGTGAGAGAAAGAAATGGGAGGGGGATATGTCAGAACTGATAGGATGCCCCGTAAACCCATAGTACAGTCCGATGTGGGACACGAACCCATGGAAATCGGTGCTGTCAGAGCCCCGTTAACTAGAGAAGAAAGGGAGAGTAGAAGAGTACAGGGTTTATGCATGTACTGCGGCAAAAAAGGGCACTACGTCAGGGAGTGTCCAGTAAAACCCAAGAATGCAGGGACGTGGTCTCGGAATAAAAGAGTGGCGGTATCTACCTCTAGGCCGACAGACCATGCTACCGGAGAAGATAGAAGTGAAGGAGAGGAAGACATAGGGTTGAAACTCCCCTCCTTGTCGGTTGTGGCATTGCAAGACACTGAGTCACACATAGTGCTCCCTATGAGTCTTGAGAGCGATCTGCAGTTCCATCAGGTGCAGGTTATGATAGACTCGGGGGCAACAGGTAATTTCATCGATAGTGGGTTGGTTACGAGTCTAGCTTTAAACCGGGTGCCTAGGGGTTTCCCGAAGAGGTGCTGGCTGTGGATGGCCAACCATTAAAGTCCGGGCTCATCACGGAACAAACAGAAGTTGTAGGGTTGACTGTTTCTGTGGGGAACTGTAAGCATAGGGATGAGTTATCCTTAAACATCATTGAAGCGCCCCAGTATGAAGTGATTTTGGGTATGCCTTGGCTGTGTCACCACAACCCAACCATAGATTGGAAGACCAAGACACTACAGTTCCTTTCTGAGGAATGTCAGGGTCACTTAGTACAGAAACTACCCACGCAGGCAACTGCTTTGACGAATCCTTTTCTGGTAGCTACTGCTGCTGAAAAGGAGGTTGTATTACCGGTGGAATATCAACAGTACAGGGACGTTTTCAGTGAAACTAAGGCAGAACAGTTACCACCTCACAGAGAATATGATTGCCGCATAGACCTGGTAGAAGGGGCTACCATCCCTGCTTGTCGAGTGTATGCGTTGTCGGTACCCGAGACGCGACACCTGAAGGAATACTTGGATCACTATCTGGGAATAGGGTTTATCCGTCCATCTCGCTCACCGGCGGCTTCACCCCTGTTTTTCATAGCTAAAGCCAACGGAGACTTGAGGGCTTGTGTGGACTATTGTCTACTAAATAAGAACACGGTAAGGAATCGGTACCCCTTACCGCTCATATCTGTGTTACTAGACCAGGTGAGGGATGCCCAAATCTACACCAGACTGGATTTAAGGGGGCGTACCATTTAGTGCGGGTTCGTGATGGGGATGAATGGAAAACTGCCTTCAAGACTCGTTATGGGTTATATGAGTACACAGTTATGCCTTTCGGTCTCTGCAATGCCCCGGCAGCTTTTCAGTATTTCCTTAACGATGTCTTGAAGGAGTTCGTGGACCTTTTTGTAGTGGTTTATATTGATGACATCCTTATTTACTCTGGGGATGCAGAGGTGCACGCGGGACAAGTTATCCGGGTGTTGCAGAAATTGAGGGATCATAAATTGTATTGCAAACTGAGTAAGTGCGAGTTTGGGGTGAGAGAGGTGGAATTTCTTGGTGTGATGCTTTGCCCAGAAGGATTACATATGTCAGAGCGAAAGGTGCAAGCAGTTCAGGACTGGCCAACCCCAAAGAATATGAAGGACGTACAATGTTTCTTGGGGTTTGCTAATTATTATCGAAGGTTCATCCTTCGTTTTTCCCAGGTGGCTGTTCCTCTGTCACGATTACTCAGGAAAGGAGTGCCTTTCCAGTGGTCTCCGGAGGCCGAGAATGCCTTTTTGTATCTAAAAGAGGCCTTCACCACAGCTCCTGTACTGGCCCATCCCAAACCTGAGAACCCATTCGTGGTAGAAGCAGATGCCTCGGATGAGGCTATAGGAGCCATATTATCACAGAGAGATCAAACAACAGGACAACTCCATCCAATAGCCTACCTCTCAAAAAAGTTGAGCTCAGCGGAAAAGAATTACACCATCGCTGAGAAAGAGCTACTGGCAATAAAGAGAGCGTTCCAGGAATGGAGACACCATCTGTGGGGGGCTAGTAGTCCAGTTACGGTATACTCAGACCACCGGAATCTTCAATATATGAAGTCTGCTCGACATCTGTCACAGCGTCAAATGAGATGGATGCTGTTTTTTGCTGAATATGATTTCCTCATCACCTTCAGACCGGGGGTTGAGAATCGTAAAGCCGACTCGCTGTCCAGGCAAGACGTGAGGGAGAATTCAAATGATGCCCGAGCTTTAGGTGCCATTATAGACCCCTCGAAGGTGGTCTGTGCTGTCCGGGCAGATCAGTTTCTGGAGGAAATAAGACTTCAAAAACGAAAACGGAGTGGGAAACCTGGGCAACTCAAGACACAGAGCGTACAGTGAAACAGGGGCTGCCCTTCTATAAATCGAATCTTTATCTACCCACTAAAGACCTACAGAAGAAAGCTTTTCTTTGGTGTCATGCTTCTCTTTTGGCAGGACATCCTGGAGTACGTAAAACCCTTCAGTTACTTCAACGACACTTCTGGTGGAGTACGGTACGGGCCGACGTGTCGGCCTGGGTAGCGCGCTGTGAGGACTGCGCTAGAGCCAAAAATGAAAACAAAAAAAAAAGGGGAAGCTGATACCGTTGCCCACCCCGCAGAGACCCTGGCAGAACATCAGTCTGGATTTCGTCACAGGGCTGCCTCAAGAACAGGGAAGCTCGGCCATCTTGGTGGTCATAGATAGCCTTACCAAGATGGGACATTTTATTCCTTGCACGAACCTTCCTACAGCAGGTCAAACTGCTCAGTTGTTGCTAAACAGTATCATCCGTCTCCATGGGGTGCCCGAGGTGATCGTATCGGACAGAGGTCCCCAGTTTATCGCCAGTTTCTGGAAGCTGTGGTGCCGAGCTCTACAGATCGAGTCTACTCTTTCCACAAGTTTCCATCCACAGACGGATGGACAGACGGAACGATTAAATCAAACCTTGAAGAAATATCTTCGGTGTTATGCCAAGGAAGCCCATGAGTCCTGGGTGTCGTTGCTGTGGATGGCTGAATTAGCCTACAATAATTCATGGCACAGTTCTGTGGGAATCTCCCCTTTTCGTGCCAACTATGGGTACGATGCTAGAATACTCCCTATTAGCATCCCTGAGGAGGTTGCCAACCAGCCCACTGTCCTGGAGCGGGTGAAGAAGCTCCACATACTGCAGAGGAAAGTCCGTGAGCAGTTGATAAGAGCTAAGCAGGAGTACAAGAAGTGGGAGGATAAACACCGGCAGGAGGGGCCTCAATACCAAGTGGGTGACCGAGTATGGTTGTCCACCAAGAACATTCGCTTCAAGTTGCGCAGCGTGTTTCACCCTCGGTTCATTGGCCCTTACACGATTGTGAAACGGATCAATCCTGTCGCCTACAAATTGAAACTGCCGGGTACGCTCAGGATCCACCCAGTATTTCACTGCAATCTCCTGAAGCCTGCCATGTCGGCGCGCAGATGTGCTCCCCCTCCAGTGATGTGTGATGGTGGGCTTGAGTACGTGGTGAAGAGTATTCGGGATTCCAGGTGGAGACGGGGCGTTCTGTGGTATCTGGTCTCCTGGAAGGGGTATTCGGCGGAGGACGATTCCTGGGAACCTTGGCAGAATATACATGCCCCTGTTGCGATTCGTTCCTTTCATCGCCGGTTCCCGTCTAAGCCTGGGCCTAGGAGGCGCTAGGAGGGGGGGCCTACTGTCAGGATCGGCCGTAGCGGCGCCTACCTCATCCGTCCCGGGACTACACCTCCCATGAGGCATTCGGCGGGACGGTATATAAGGCGTCACCACGCACTGGCCGTCGTGCGTAATACTGGTTTGTTTTCGTTCCCTCCATAGTCGGCTGATTACGAGGGAGCCGTTCTGCGAGCAGGAGCCAGTGAAGGGAGAAAGGTCACTGCACTAGGACTCCGGAGTACGCTGGGGTCTCCAAAAGTTATCCGGTAGGATTTCCAGGGAAGTGGTAGCTACCACTTCGAATTTAGTAGATTCTTTCTCGCTGCCCGGCTGGGAGCGTGGAAACTCTGTACATTATTTTGGAAGCGGAAGGAGGTGGTATTGTGGCCACTCTTTACCGTGTTCTGGCGATATTGTTGAAAGCAGCATCTACAGGAGAAGAAGTGGTACCATAGCGGGCCGCAGTGGTGAGTCACCACGCGCTACCGTGTATGGTAACAGATGTATGCGATTTCTGTTGTGAGGCAATATTTCTCAGAGCGGAATGTGGTGGTGTGGATAACCACACATTACCGAGTCTGTAGAGTAGTAGCTGAGACGTCATCAGCCTAAAAGGGATTTGTGGACAGATTTTATAGTTTTCCATAGCGGATCGCAGTGGTGAATTAACCACGCTTTCCCGTATATGTCCAGACGAGAAGGGGAAGGATTTTGCCTCATGGGTTTTTTCCCACAGAGCGGACTGTAGTGGTATTCCACCACCCCTTACCGTGTCTGTGATTCCGGTTAGACCATTGCTTTTCATTTGTTTATTTGGAGTATCGTGGAACAGTACATTGGGTTTTCCTGCAACCTACTACTGAAAAGCTAAGGGAGTGCTTCCGCGCTACCAGCTGTGTGGTCTCATTCTCTGTGACTCCCGTCTGGGCTCGCCTTATTGTGGGCACGTTGTCCAGCCTGCCGGAAGTCCTATGCTTGCACCTTTTCAGTTGTATGATTTTACATATCCCAGGTATGAAAAGGGCTTAGTGAGACTATATGAGAGTAGACTGTTGCCTGCTTTATTTACAACTGTGTCTTTTCTCTTTTTAGGTCCTTTTTCCACCGCTGTCCCTTTCCATTCCTTTTCCCTCGCCTGATCGCTCGAGCACCCTGTTTATATTCAGGGTGTTGGTGATATCAGGAGGTGGACCCTGTCTTACGGCTACTGGATCCTGTGGAGCGTATCCTGACAAATATTGCCTTTCAGCGGGAAATGGTATAGTCCAAAGCTCTGTTTTTAATATAAAATCAGGGCCTTCGGTGGTCATATCACTGAAAATACAAGATTTGAAAAAAATATTATTGTCTGGGTTGCTTGTGGAAGACAATTTCTATGGACTGGAATCTAGAGAATGCTAAAGTGATTCTGGTATTTTACTGACCTCTGCTGGTCGTTTTCTATCAAGAAAGTTAAATAGAGGCAGTTGCCAGAAAAATAGAAAAAAGAAAGTCCCTCAGCAGAAAGCAATTCTACGAAGGCGACACCGGGAACTCGGTCCCGCCGCCAATATGGCAGTTGTGCAGGTCCCCGGGACACTTCCACGGCGGGGGGCGGGGCCAGCGCTGGTGACGCGCTTGGAGCCCGCCCTCCCCGCACTCGCTCACTGGTTAAAACAGTCATGACCCGGAAGCAGTCCAAGTGCTTCCGGGGCAACGCAATGGGAACGGGTCCCGGATCTCGCCGGGACCTGTTTATTCCAGTTCAGGGGAAGCGCTCTTTAAAAAGAGCAGCAGAGCGGCGGCAGAGCCTCTTCTTCGCCGCTCTGCCCCCGAGTCAGCACCTCGCCAGCCACACGCGGAGGACTCCAGGAAGCCTCCGTTTTTTGTTTTGTTTCTCTTTGTTTCCCTGCAGGCTGTTGGAGATCGGAAAATGTATTCTGCAAGCCATCTCATCAAGGGAACCAGGGGGCGCTTGCCATCTACCGACGGAGAGCGCTGCTTGGTGAAGCTTTGGCTGGATTCAGCACTGACCGGACCCCCCCTTCTTGTGTGCTGCAGCAGCGGGCCGTTCCGGCTGGGAGCCGCTCGGGTTAGAGTTTTTTCTCACCTGACCCACGTGTGTGGGAGCGGCTCCAGTCCGGGAGGCCCAGATGAGAGGGGGCATGTTGGTGGGGGGAAGTCATGTTTTTCCGAGAGAGCCGTTCTGGTGAATGCTTGGGGCAGACTGCGACGGTGCAGGAAATGGTATATGCATGGTTCGAGAGACAATAAAAGCTGCAACGTTATGCTATGTAAACCAGTAGAATTCTTCAATGTGGAGTCCGGTGATATCATCATCAGCCCGAGAAGCAGCAGAACCATTACCATAGGTTTCAAATTGGCTCAAAGGCATTGGAGTACGGCCGGGGTTGGAGGGATTCACATTAGGCCCGATTACTTTTCCAAAGCGGCTACTACTACATACGTGACAGGGATAGCGTTCGGGGTAAAAATGATCTGTGACCGCAGATTCCCCGTACCATGCCATCGTTTGACCATGAGACACACTGGGAGTTTTCTTTCACTGGCACGAATGTACAACTATTATACGGAAGTGGATGTGACTTTCCTAAGAGAAGAATCACATTCACTGCATGGCCACATTATAGGATTGGTATAGTACAGAGTGTGGGTGAGACTGTAATCTTTTATTGGACGGGAGTTCCTTTGGTAAACAACTCATGCACAGCCTTGTATATTTGAAATTGCTGTTGTGACTGATTGTTTTTGGAAAGGACTCGCGTTGTTCATGGACAGTCTGCCATCTACTGGTTATTCGGGAAAACTCCAAAAATGACATATCTCCTGAAAAATGGAAATACACTGTTAAAACGGTTCTCACCCTGACAGGACAAATCGTTAACATGACCCATTCCGGTGGCTCTCGCATGCGACATTGCATGAAGGAATGTGGTCTAAGGGGTCCTGGTGTCACCTTTCCGATGGTCCGACAGGGGAATTTTAGTGAATACCACCGCACGCGGCCCCGGTAATTTGGGAACGCTCCTCGGGGTATTAATGGGCAAATTAGGGTATTACGGGAGAGAAAAGAAAGGTCGCACTTGAGCCAAAGGGTGTCTGCACTTCAGAAACGTGGGGAAGCAAGCCAGAGAGCGAAAAAATTAACTGCTTATGAGGAAGGCTTATGATGTCCCTCGGCCTCCTTAAGTGCATTAGCATAATGGCTCGGCAGAAGGACAACAGGAATTTTGAAGGATTGTGTTTGAAAAGATTACACCAGTGTGTTTTTCTGTTGCTATCACACTCGCTTCACTTGTCACAATTCAGGTATTTTACTGACCTCTGCTGGTCGTTTTCTATCAAGACAGTTAAATAGAGGCAGTTGAACAGAAAAAAAAGTCCCTAAGCGGAAGCAGACAAGTCCTAGAGCTGATCTCCAGAGCCCACAAAGTACATACACATATAAGTATATACTAAAGTATATAAGTATATACTAAAGTATATACAAGAGGACTCGAATGCTCGACCTAATAAATACTGAAAACTTACTTAAACAGACTCAAAACCGATGATTGGATTGAACGGATAATATATACAAGTGTCTGTAGCGTACGGCCTGGACAGTGAGCGCTACACAAAAACACAGTCACACCAGTATTCCATTTTAACCTGTCTCCACTTGGGTCCCTGGGCCTTTTTATTTATTGCCTCATGTCATTGCGTTAGGCCAAACCATGTCCCGGATGTTTTAGTGTGGGTCATCTATTCCCCCCCTTGCTGACGGCACACAATGGGAGAGACATCTTACATCTCCTAACTCTACGTTCTATTGCAGGACCGGAGGCTTCGGATTATGCTTCTCTTTCTTTACTGTGAAACATTCAGCAGTCAATTAAAACAGATAAAGCTTTAAACTACATGTCCCATGAGTCCATGTCTCTGCCAATCATAGGACCCTATAATAAGCCCCTTAACACATTGTCCGTCCTCTTTCTTTGCTGCAGCAGCAACGACAGATAAGTGCATTTTCCTGGATATTACACTGTTTATACTTGATTTAAGTCTGATTTATGAAACTGTACCTACTCTTGTCCATTGCGGCATTGTGCCGTTTTTGAGAGGTACTCCGTCCCTCTTGCAGGCTTTTGCTGTCAGCCGTGGAGCGGGCCGGGCAAAGCACAAGTGGGCTCCACAATGAGGACGTAGTCTTCTTTCTATCGGGAGTCGGCGCATACGTGTTATGACGTGCTAGATTTAGATTCACTAGGGCGGCTCAGAAAGGAACAGCACATAAGACCGAGTGCAATCTGTGAGAAGTTGGCCTGGTATATGCTGTCCACTAATTAAAGTGGACACCTTGCACCAGTCCAAATGACCCTTATGATGTATGAGGTCAAAGATAATGTCGTGTAGTTTCTATAGTACCCATGCAGGACCTGCGCGTTTGGATAACATAAACTGTGGGCTTGGTGGCAGACTGATTCTGTACACCCCCACCGAGAAATGTTAGCCTGTTTGCAAAAGCTAGCTCACAGTGCCACTAGTGTCTCCTCTTATCGGGGAGAGATTAGTTTCTGGCAACCTCAGAACATGACAACCCTGATCCCTCAAGATCGTGGAAACAATGTACTACTTTTCGCTCAGTCACTCGTGCTCATTTAGTTTATCTCAGAGGTACACAGAATAAACAGTCTGGGCGTTTCAATAAGGATTTATTGAACAGTTGTTATTCTCGTGTAAAGTATATGAGCTAAAACAACCATTAGACAGTAGCAGAGATATATGATTAGCAGTACTATGAATATAAAAGGATAGTACAGTTCTATCATCTTGCAATAAGCATGAATAAATACATGAATATAAAATGCATTGATAAAAGAGAGTGCGTACTCCTACGATGCCTATCTAGATGTACCTAAGTGTACCTAGCATGTGAGTAGGTGTGCAGCCAAGAATCCCTCTAGGATTTGGTCGAACCCCATTACCTGAAGTGAGAATGTAGGAGCCTCTCCTGGTCTCGAGCTGGACACCCCGCAAGGGATGTTCAGACCACTGTCAGCTGGAGCGTCTGCATGCAGGAGCCTCAGCGTCTCTGGTCAGTGTGTCGGCCTGGAAGTCTCGGTTCCCTCTAACTACTGATAGCAAGAGGTGCTGTATTTATACAGAAAAGTATATAGAGTCCCTTTGTCCCTTGTTCTTGTGTTAGCCATTGTTGGGTATGAGGATGACGTATGGGATGAACCTTGTGCGTAGATATTAGGAAGGTGGTGTATAGCCCCTGCCTGGTTTCCAAGTAGCCTCATGAATATTTTATTCATGCAGTGTCAGTCTAAAGATGAAGTCATAGAACACTATTGTTCGGGAAAAACCCTCCTTCTGCACCCAGGCCTAGAACTAGGTAAAAGGTTCAGTCCATAAAAGGCGACCAATCCTTAAAAGGCTTGTTAGTGTGTAATGTAGGGGAGATGATGTAGGTGAAAGGGTATGATGTTACCCGGGCCTATATTAGGGTACCTATATGAAACATAACACCCACTCCTCTTCCGAACAGTCAACAATGATAAAAATGCTAGTGGACTATTCTCTTTACTAGATAGTAGTGCATAGAACATTTTTCAATGAGCTTCATTAAAATCCTGTTTTAAAATCAATTTAAAAACAGTTTAAAAAGGTTAAAATTTAAAATTTTTGCTTTGAGAATTAGTTCTTTTGGAATCGTGACTTAAGCCACAGTCCTAATTGAGTTCGTTTATATAAGTTGAATGTCTACAAGCATCAAAAGGCCATGCTTTTCAGCGAGAGAGTGTCAATTTTCAGGAAGTGTTCCAAATTTAGTTAATTTTAGAGAAAAATGAAAATCCGAATTCTTTCCCAGCACACGATGAGCCAATTACAGATTAAATGTCCTGGCTGGGAGACGCAACATCATCGCTGCTTTCTGCTGCAGGGGACGGTCCTTGTAACACCTCGCAGAGCACGTCAATGGAGCACAGATGATATTCAGTACTGCCAACGGCTGGTGTAGAGGCAGCCGGTGCTGCCGTCGATACCTCGTCGATACCTCGGTCGATACCTCGGTGCTAATGGTGGAGCTAAAGCTTAACTCAGTTGTAAAAGGCACCTGCGGATTCTCGAGAAATGCGGCCATCAAGATGGGAATGCGCTGGGGACATTGCCGAGCGTGGGCCCTCAAGGGTTCCAGCCGGGTATTCAAGTCCGAAGGCGTGTCCGTTGCAAGTGTCAGACAGAGGTCCAACACGCATTCTTCACCGCAAAACAGGCATCGAAGAACAGGTAAGATGCAGTCCATCCAGACTGGTCTGAACGATAGGAACCAAGAGGCGCTTAGTTCCCTTAGGCGAGGTGTGCCCAGATGTTGTACCATGCGTTCACGGTATTTCCGCTCCAGGAGCGCTTTGGCCATTTCGTTGGTAATTGGGCCGTCCATTGCGTAGTAGGTAAATGACAATCAGGACTCCCGCTATTGATAGCAGGATCAGAGGTAGACCTCCGAAAATGCTTCCAAATACGGAGTGTATAAAGTTCGGGATAACTCCGAGGATTGTTTGAAAGGTGCTAAGAAGTCCTGACCCTATGGTCTTAAATAGGTGTACAATACCACTCGTATCAGACATATTAAAGATACGACCCACCATTTCTGCGAAATGAATGGGGCAGTTTGTACGTATAAGTGCCTGTATCTCACTCGAGGTCCTTGCGATTTGAAGTTCAAAGGTCTCTCGAGCGGAGGTTAAGGGTACGGTCTGCTGTAAAAGCATGGCTTTCAGTCTGCTCAAAGTATCAATTTGTATAAAGGAAACATTCAACGAAGGCCATAACGGCGCCTCCCTGACTGTACTTGTTGGGGGAAACAATACTTGCATACAGCAAGTAACCCTGGAGTTCACAGTGACAAGATAGGCAATGCCCGGAAGCATACCACAGTAACCTTGATCGTTCAGCATCAAGTAACTCCCGTTCGAGAGCAGCTCGAATACCGGCTTAATCACGGCAGCTGGAGTCCCTTTCATGTGGCAGGACAAGTTTGCTATCGAACCATTACATGCTCCGTGCAATGTAATGTCCCGGCACATGAGAGAACCGCTCAAAGCATTCTTGCAGTTAGTACCACTTAGAAACACTTCTCGATCCCCACTCCGGCATCGAAATCTATATAGTAAATCCCAGGATTCCCTAATGTACCCCTTACCCATCTTTTCATATTTGCCCGCCTGCCGTTGTTCAAGGTAATATTGAAACTGAAAAGTAGTGACCGGTAGAGTTATGTGGCCATGGATCAGCCATTCAGTAGACGGCGCTTCCGCCACTGTAAATGGTAGTCGGTCCAGTTTTTCAATACGCAACATTGTATATTTAGCTCCCCTTTGTGCCATTTCAACCTGTTTATCTGTTAGATTATATTCAGAAAACAGAGACGTACTGTTTATAAAACGCCAAGGCACAAAGCCTGCGCGCAAAGATTGCAGCGTCCAGCTTAATAACATGATAGAACGTAATTGAGATTGCCCGTGTTGTAGTATGGCCAAATCTTGTTCTAGGATGTCTATCGCAGAAGATACAATGTTGCCCAAAGAATATATTCTGGAGGACAAAGTTGTTAACCCATTGTCTACCACAGCCAATGATTTTTCTAAGTTAATACGGTCTATTTCCCGTATTCTCTCTGCGGCCTCTTGTTGTGATATTTTCCACTCTTCATTATAGGCAGCATAGATGCCAGCATATATGAAACGTTTCTGACGTTGTTTCCTGGGACCTTGTAAAAATCCCGAAGATCCATGTCTTGTGAGAGTAAGGTTAAGTGTTGTTTCACTTCTGTTAGTGTTGAGGTCTCTAGCCAATCAAGGCACAACTTCCCAACACTGTAGGATGTCACTACCCCTGGATGTTCTCTTTGTACATAACGTGGGTCTGGCCTGTGGATACTGTACCCTTCGGTAATACCCAAGAATCGTTTATGACATATGTTTGTGTCTAAGGGCCAAACCACCCATTTTTCCCAATTTGGGTCTGATCTATTGTTCTTTAAAATGTCATCTACTGTTGCCCCTTCCTGTGAAGTCGAATTTTGCCACCCTCCCATCTGTGATGGTGTTGGAAATCGAGGTGTGTTCAGGTCCTTTACCTTGGCTAAGCCAAGACAGGATGTCTGTTGCACAGTTTCATTTAGAAATAACATCTGCTGTGGAATGAGGCATGCTCTAAATAGCGCTTCTGTTCCCTGGACTTGCCAGTCCCTAGAACCCCAGACTGATTTTAAGTCTATTGTGTCCTTCCATAGGTCAAAACCCTGTTCAGACAATTGGGCCAATAAAGGAAGCAGAGTATATCTGTTTGGTGTTAGTCAACATAATTTTCAGTGCTGATGTTGGTGATAATCTTATAATAAAATGACGGTCGGGTCAGTAGTGTTAAAACCTGAAAAATATGAAAATTTCTGTGCAAATGTCTGCGAACTACCCTTTGGTGGTGTAGGGCAATGTTCCCACTGATGGTACTCAAACACATTTCTAGGTGAAATAGATTTGTGCAGGAAATGATGACCATAATGTTGGTAACAGTACAAAGTGTCATAGTCTGAATTACTTTCTAACATTTCAGTGTTCGGAAATGCAGCAGTTTTTTCTAAATCAGACAACATGTTATTAACAGTTTCAGTGTCCCAATCATCAGAAAATGTACTGGAGGTAATGATATCACTTAATGAAATTTTAAATAAATGAGGAATTTTTAAAAGTTCAGTCGGACCGTATATTTCGAAATCAACCTTGGCCCAAACTATACCATCCGGTATAGGAACCGCTGTGATGTTTACTGATAACAAGTCTCTCTGTTCACGATGAGACGATTGATGTGGTTTTAAAATCAAATTAACTTTCGGGGCTGTATAGCTCTGTTTAAGATATCGTCCATTAATAAGCATGCTAAAAGTTATCACTAAGCCTAGCCAGAAAAGAAAAATAGAATCCCAGCAATTACTCAAAGATCAAGCCAGGGTGATACCAGGTAAGTCTTTTTAAGAAAGTTCAGAAAGTCTTTAGCTTGCTGTTTACGTGATTTTTGGGCTGGCGTCGTTTCCGGCTCGCTTGGATCCAGGGAAAACGTATCAAAGTTCATGAAGTAGCCAGAAGCAGTTCGATCAATTGTAGGAATTGCATCGGGATTTGTTGAAATCGCATTTTGCTCTCGTCGAGGCATGTTGACGTAGACATCTGTATTTGGTCTGATTGCAACTTGAGTGTTGTTTTGAGTTTCATTTTGTAGATGAACTTCAGGTTCAAGGGGAACGAGTTCCATAGCATTGTTGCTTAGTCCTTCATTCCTCACAGGAGGCTCTTCAAACGTGATGAGTCTTTCTGTTTGAACTTCTTGGATTGTAGCGAGAGGAGGGCGTCTGCTACTGTGGAGTCCACGAGGCCTACTGTTCAGTATTGGCCACATAGTGTGGTTTGATTAAGTCGATTGAGACAAATCTTTTCTCCTTTTTCCCAGCAAGAGGCAGCAAAAGAACAGTTTGTGTTCCTTGAATTGCTAGGACAGGTACAGGCTTTCTGTATGATGGTCCAAATTCTTTCTTGTCCGCTATTTTCTCTCTGACCAGATCCCAGATCTTTGGGATCCAGACAGGTCTTGCCGTGTTTGCCTTGACTTCCTCAGTGGCGGTCTGTTTCTGGACAACGTTGCTTTGTTGTGTCCTGGATTCATTTAGATCCTGTAAAACAGCCAAACGATCATCGATATCAAATGGTTTCTCATCCGCCACTGTGCCTTCATACTCAAGATCAGCTACCCACATTCTTGTCCCAAATAGGACCTCATATGGAGTGACACCCCCTAGAGAATTTCTTGGCTGGTTGTTTAGTGCTCTTTGTACCCCATAAAGGTGACTGACCCAACTACCGCCCTTGCCTAATACCCTAGCTGTTAAAGATTGCTTTAAGTCCCGGTTTTTCCTCTCCACAACCGAATTTCCCTCAGGATGGTACGGAGAGGAGTACCGCAGTGCAACGCCCATACTTTTCATGGCCTCTTTGTAAGCCCGAGAGCTAAACGCCGGGCCACGGTCAGAATGTAACGTGCCAACTGCGTATGTCCCGATAAAGACTCGCAAATCTTTTATAACAGTTCGAGCGTCAGCCGAGCGCTGAGGCCAAACCCATAGGAATCTTGAGCAGGAATCCACTGCAACCATGATATACTTGTAAGCCCCATCAGATTGTAAGGGGCCGCAGTGGTCCAAATACACACATGCGAGTGGTTTGTCAGATATTAGTAATGTCGTCTGCGCCGGGCGTGTTCTGGTGGAGCCTTTCATCTGTTGACAGATGTCGCATTTCAAGACTTAGGGGCCGATTCCGATTCGGGCCGGAAATCTCCCCGACCGAGCCGGACCCGGAGAGATTTCCGACCGAATCGGACCCTAGCAGTCCGACCGAACGAGTACGATGCGCACGTATGCTATCGGACTCGATTCGGTCGGACTCCCATTGAAGGCAATGGGAGCCAGTGGTACGACGCGTACACGGGCTCCCATTGACTCAATGGGCACGACGCGAACAAGGGCGCCCCCTACAGCGTGTTCGCGTCGATGCGGGTCGCACCGTACATGCACGTGTAGGGGGACCCATGGGTCCCCCTGTGTGCGACTCGCACGCCTACGCTTCCAGGGGGGTCCGACACAGACCCCCAAAGTGCGGCTCCGACAGCTCTTTGGAGCCAGGCTGCGCGAGTCGGTCGGAGCGGTCCGAGGTCGCGCATCGTACTTACCCGGCCGGGGAACGTCTCCATTGCGAGGTGCGCGTCGTCCCCGTGCGAGTCGGTCGGAGCGGTCGGGTCCTGCGAACAAGTCGGTCGGAGATTTCGCGAGCGCACGCATCGTACTCACTCGCCCGGACGCACGTACGACTCGGTCGGGAAATAGGGCTCCGAATCGGATCCGGTTAAGCCAAATCCGATTCGGTGCCCTACCGGCCGAGATCAGAATCGGCCCCATAGTCTTTAGTTTGCTTTGTTAGACCGGGCCACCAATAGCGCAGTTTCAATAATGAAATAGTTGCTGTAACGCCTGTGTGTGCAGAGCCCAAACCCTCGTGTGCTGCTAGTATTAAACCTTGCCTACGATCCATATTTGGTATTACTCTGTCCCCCACTCCAGGAATCTGAGCAAATGGAATGTTGTTTGCATCTAACTTGTAGGAGTACTTGAGTGGAAATTTCTTTGGTACTGCTCCGCTGTTTTTGCTTGAAGCAATGACAGCGACCATAATCTCACCGTCTATCCTCGTTTTTGAACGAGTGATTGCAGCTACGGAAGCTGTGCGTACAGCTCCCTTTGCGGCTTCATCAGCCAATGAATTCCCTTCAACGTGAACGCCATCACGCTGATGACTCAGTGTGTGTATCACGTGAGCCCTTGGTAGGTCGTTTTTCAACTCCACTACCTGTTCCCATAGCATTTTATGCTTAATTGTGCCACCTTTTGCGTCCTTAAACCCGTTTAGTTCCCAATGATGTAGATACTCATTGTATGACTGCACACAGTAAAAGGAATCACACACAATTAGTGTGGGGAATTTGTGATCCGTATTTACAAGTGCCAGTATCAGTGCTTTTAATTCTGCCAACTGAGCCGTGCAGTCTCCTAGAGATTGCGTTTTGGTGCAACTTGGATGGAACTTCCCATCCCGCATGCGACCTTTAACGATTGCACACGCTGCGCTATATTGTTGCTTACTCCCTACGGCCGGTTGAGCAGATCCGTCAGTGTAAATAATATATTCATACTGATCGAGAGGCAATATTTCATTAGGTAGAGGATATTCTTGTTCGTATTGCAGAAATGCTTGTGTTTTTAGACTTGGGTCAAATCTGTATTCAACGTCCGTTGCAGTAAGAGAATTAGCCCATTGTATCCATCTCGGATGTAAAGCTTTTGCATTTGGAATGCTAGCCTTTGTAACAGCTTCTAAAGCTGGTACCGGGGTTACGACAATTATGCGTTTCCCCTGAGCCAGTGCTCTTTCTCTTGCTACAGCGGTCTGAACTGCTGTCAGGATTTTTTCTGTTGAAGTGAAACGCATTTCTGCGTTTGTGTACAGGTGTGATTTGTATGAGATTGGTACAGTTTCTCCTTCATTGAAGGTTAAGTAAGTGTACCCGCATTGACCCGTGATTACACGGATCACCAAGTTGTGTGCGTTTACGCGTGTCTGTAAGTGTTTGGAAGCAATCATGTCTTCTTGTAATGAACGTAGGATATTTGAATGTTCCTGTGTCCAATGTTTGACTGAAAAGTCAGGTTTTATTAAGTCGTAGAAAGGTTTTACTTTTTCTGCGTAATCTAAAATGTATGTTCTGCCGAAATTTAGGAATCCCAGTATTGATTGTAGATTTTTTAATGATTTTGGAGGCTGGAGCAGCGCACACTTTTCTAAAAAGTTAGCTGCCAGGCTTTTCCCTTCACTTGAAAGCTCGTATCCTAAAAACAGGACATTGAGGTGGGCTATTTTTGATTTTTTTAAATTAAATTTGTAGCCCTCAGAGGCGAATCCCATGATAATGGTGCTCACCCTGGTCAAGTGCATTTTTAAGTCATCGTCCGTCAGATAAATATCATCCACATAGGACAATGCTTCCTCATCAAAATTTTGGAGTAACTCTGTTACTCTTGCTGAGAAGACCCCCGGGCTGTTCTTATACCTCTGGGGTAGACGACAAAATTGCCGCTGGGACCCCAACGCTGAGAATGCGGTCAAATACCTGCTTTCAGGCGCTATATTTTGGCAGAAAAATCCATTTGAGATATCTAATGTAGTTTTTTATTTTTTCCCGCAGTGTTATTCATTAATGCAGCACTGTGTGCATTTTGGACAGCGAATGTCTTTGTGCATGAGTTTAAATGTCTGTAATCTAAAACTAGACGATATGTGTTGTCCGGTTTTGATACTGGAAACAAAGGATTGTTCATTGGTGAGGTGCATGTTTCAATCACCCCTTGGTATTCAAGTTGATCTAAGATCTCCCTGACTTGTTTTTTAGCTTCTTGCTTTATTGGGTATTGCCTCTGAGCATTTGGTGAAACTTTTAACGGGATCACGTGGTGGGTTGAATCCTCATCCCAACCAGCATGATTTTTGTATAGTGCTGGAGCTAGGGCAACCGCCCACTCCTGTGCATAAGCATGTTTAAGATGTATGGGAACGAGGTCGGAGAATGATGGAAAAATTACATTTTCTCCCCTGGGGCACTCCATGACGAATGTTGGCGGCCAATCTTGTTCTGCTAATAGGATGTCATAACCGGATGACAGATTTTCCCAAAAGAGACCTTTGACTTTCCTGGGCTTGTCCCCCTCCATTTGGAGTGTTATTTCGTGTAACTTATGTGGGACGCTCACCCTGGTGTCTGGTGTTTCCACCGTGATGTAATCATTCAAGTCCGCTGTCACCAGAAATTCCTTCAGGTTCTGGCGAGCTATTGTTACTTCTGCCGCACTGTCTAGCATCGTCAGAGCCCATTCCCCGTTCAGAAGCTGCGTCCTCAGAATTCTGGGCATGTCTGATCTTTATGCCTGCAACTTTCTTTTTCTTAAACTGTGGTTTTGATTTTGGTTTGTCTTCTTTTTTGGAAGTATAGTCTTGAGCGCGCTGCTTGTCTCTGGACTTTGTACGCTCCTCTTTGTGTTCTGACCGTGCTTCTCTCTCTGAGTTTTTCGTCAAGCCCTGAAAGGAACGAGAGGAACGTGTATCAGTATCCTGATACCTGTCAGGTTTCCTAATATTATCCCTATTCCTGAGGTTATACCTCTTTTCAGAGGGCTCCTGTGGAGGAGATCTGCCTCGGGATTGAGATCTGTTTTTAAAGTTTTGTTGTTTTTTATTATCCCACTTCTTTTTAGAAGAAGCAGGTGTCTGCTTTGTAGTGTCCTTTTCAGGACTGCCCATCAGTTGTGGTTTTAATGCTTTCCCACCCAAACTGTCTCTGCCTAATTCTGCATATGCAGTTTCAATTATTTTGGGTAGTTCGTGTTGTTGATCCAATGGACTGAACTCCCTTAGGCGTTGGCGGATTGCCACTGAAGCTGCTTCCCCTTTAATATTAGCTAGTATTATGGCTGATACCTGGTCATAGTTATTTAATAACTTCATCCCTAAGTTCAGGGCAGGTTCTGCTCCGTACTCATTTTGTATTTGTCTTAATACATCTGGTACTACTGCTAATGAAGGAATACCATGAGTCCTGGTATATATGGCAGTAAAGACTGTACCCCAAGAGGTGCAGGCCTCTACTTGTGGTGTTATCCCCATGGGCAAGCATATTGTCAGCATTCTGTGTTTTTCAAACGGGGTAGTATTCGGGAATACTGCCGATAGCTGAGTTATTTTCTGAGCTACCCAGAATGGCATTTGTTCACGTTTCGTGGGCATTTTGCCCATTACTGCGTGTAATGTTTGTGGTGTAATTTTAGTTGCTGTACCCTGAAATTGAGTTCCATTTGTTGCAGCTGATGATGGTTGGACTGTGAAAGTCCTCATGACATACTGTGTCAGGTTTCTGTAGATTTTAATTAAATCCTTGTGTTGTTAGAGTAAGTCTGGTTGTGGCATCGTGTCAATGTCAGGATGTGGTGTGTAGGCCGCTAATATTGGCCATGTTGCACCGTCTCCTCTGAGCGGACCTAATCTTACTTTGTGTCTTATATGGGGTAGGGCGCCTTTAAACCAGTATAGGTGTTCCTGGTAAGTGAGTGGAACTTCTGTGTCCTCGCAAGGACCATATTCCTGTGGTGCATCTCCTTCTATATAGTAGTGAAATGTCTGTGTTCTTGCATCTGCTGCTGGGAATGTAACCCACGAATAAAATATCTCTGTTTTGTTTGATTCGTGTGCCTCAATCACGAAAGCTACTAAGCCACCCCTGGATGTTAAACCATATTCCATTAGTTTCAGGGTGATAGTGCGTCTGAATTTTTGTGCAATATGTATTGCATTCGCATCTTCTTCCTCGTCTGAGAGGGGCAGTGCATTTGCTAGTGGGTCTAAGACTCGGGGTAGTAGTCATTGTGTATAGAACACAGACTAATTGTTTCAAGGAAACTATGATAAGGTGTTTATGCACAATTTTAGGAACTAAATGTCCTTCAAGCTTGAATAACCAACAGCCAATAAATAGGATTTCTCGCCTACTCAGCTGTGGCGGAGTTTGTGCCCACCCACTCCAGACGTCTCTGGCGTTTTTGTGAGTAGGGGTCTCTGAGAATAGCACGACTGAACTACTCAGATTCTACTGTTAAATAAGAGCCCAACCATCGTTGGTGGCGCCATGTCGTGTAGTTCCTATAGTACCCATGCAGGACCTGCGCGTTTGGATAACATAAACTGTGGGCTTGGTGGCAGACTGATTCTGTACACCCCCACCGAGAAATGTTAGCCTGTTTGCAAAAGCTAGCTCACAGTGCCACTAGTGTCTCCTCTTATCGGGGAGAGATTAGTTTCTGGCAACCTCAGAACATGACAACCCTGATCCCTCAAGATCGTGGAAACAATGTACTACTTTTCGCTCAGTCACTCGTGCTCATTTAGTTTATCTCAGAGGTACACAGAATAAACAGTCTGGGCGTTTCAATAAGGATTTATTGAACAGTTGTTATTCTCGTGTAAAGTATATGAGCTAAAACAACCATTAGACAGTAGCAGAGATATATGATTAGCAGTACTATGAATATAAAAGGATAGTACAGTTCTATCATCTTGCAATAAGCATGAATAAATACATGAATATAAAATGCATTGATAAAAGAGAGTGCGTACTCCTACGATGCCTATCTAGATGTACCTAAGTGTACCTAGCATGTGAGTAGGTGTGCAGCCAAGAATCCCTCTAGGATTTGGTCGAACCCCATTACCTGAAGTGAGAATGTAGGAGCCTCTCCTGGTCTCGAGCTGGACACCCCGCAAGGGATGTTCAGACCACTGTCAGCTGGAGCGTCTGCATGCAGGAGCCTCAGCGTCTCTGGTCAGTGTGTCGGCCTGGAAGTCTCGGTTCCCTCTAACTACTGATAGCAAGAGGTGCTGTATTTATACAGAAAAGTATATAGAGTCCCTTTGTCCCTTGTTCTTGTGTTAGCCATTGTTGGGTATGAGGATGACGTATGGGATGAACCTTGTGCGTAGATATTAGGAAGGTGGTGTATAGCCCCTGCCTGGTTTCCAAGTAGCCTCATGAATATTTTATTCATGCAGTGTCAGTCTAAAGATGAAGTCATAGAACACTATTGTTCGGGAAAAACCCTCCTTCTGCACCCAGGCCTAGAACTAGGTAAAAGGTTCAGTCCATAAAAGGCGTTCAATCCTTAAAAGGCTCGTTAGTGTGTAATGTAGGGGAGATGATGTAGGTGAAAGGGTATGATGTTACCCGGGCCTATATTAGGGTACCTATATGAAACATAACAATAACCTTTAGAAAGCTGTCCTAGTGGTAGCTGTGGAGAGCAGCCTTCAGGCTTAATCTTGAAGGAATGTAAAGCAGCTTGTTTTACCAGAATATCACCTCCTATATTGACTAAAATGAAAGGAGAACCACACAGTAGTTATATAAAAATATGTATTTATTAATATAACACTCTCTAGTATCCTCTACACGAGGATAGAACACAAAGCACACAATACGAGATCAATAGAACAGTTGTAAGTAGCACAATACACAGTGGGCTCCAGGGGAGACCAAACCATATACTAAAATAGTGGTATAACAACCACGACTCGGGTCAAGACAAGGTCTGGAGCACGTAGAATCGCTGGGACCCCAAGGAACCACAAGGTGAGTAGATAGGGACCCCACGGAGGACGGGTGCAGTGTGCTAACACGACCGCGGGCTCCGTACAATTCTATGGGGAAGTCGCGGTTGCAATTTTAAAGTTTAAGGACCCTTCTAGGAGGACTTCGAGCAAACCATTTGGAACTTAAGAGGTTGGAGAGCCACCCCACCCGTGGATACCGTAGTACCCGAGTTACCTACCCCAGAGGAGCCGGGTGCATAGGTCTGGAGTGGTGTCGGAAACCGCCGTCGTTCTCAATGGAGGGCTGTGAAGAAGTACTGCTGCCGTGAAGGTAAAAAGGGTCCGGTGGAATCCAAGCCTGGATTCTGGAAGGAAGGAACCTGAAAGCAGACGGGACAGAGTCTGGGTCACTTCAGTGTGACCAGAGGCTCTGTAGACGGATGCCCACCGATGTCGAGTGCTTCAGGTGCGAAGAAGGGATGCTTGACACTGCAGCCATGAGGACCAGGAGACGTCGAGGACAACCAGGAGCCAGATACAAGCTGTCCCATGAAGGATGTCGAGTGCTGAGGGGTCGGTGTCCGGCTGGAGCACCAACAAGCCTTGGCAAAAGCAACCCACGCGAGGAGGTCAAGCAGGATACGGTGTGGACCAGCAAGGTCCAGGGGACTCACGAAACAATGGGAAGTCAGGGCACATCTGGAGCAACCAGGGAAGCCCAACAGAGATCAAGATGACCCTCAGGAGGACCCACAGGCTGAATGACCAGGAGTCGCGAGGGGACCTCATGCACGATTGCAAAGTACCCGCCCACGGAGCACTCGGTGCGAGGAGCCCGGAGTTCTTTGGTGCAAATACTGCTCAGGGTCAGGACTACAAGAAGGCCAATGCACAAGCTCGGAAATTGCCAACAAGCATATGCAACTGCAAATGGATGCGGTGCACAGGGGTTCGGGTTATGCAGTCCCCACGAGGGATACTAGCCTCAAATTTGCTGAGAGGGCAGATCGACCTCAGGGACCTTCAAAAACCTACCTCCTGTGTTGCTGAAATCTTCGGAGTACACAGGAGCTCGAGAGCAGCAGACCGGTCAGTTGCATTGAGGTGCCTGCTAGTGCAGGGGAGTGACTCCTTCACTCCAAGGGAGATTCTTCAGTTGTCCTTAGTGCACCACAGGTCCTGCACAGAGCCTGTATGGAGCAAGGGTACAGACAAAGCTTTGGACGGAGAGGGAGACGAAGTCGGGCCCAGTCAAAGTCCAGCGAAGTCCAGAGTGTCCAGACAGTCGAAGGTCAGTGGTTTCTTCATGTCCACGTAAAATCTAAAGTCTTACAGCCAGGTAAGCCCTTTTGTACCCACGGGAGAGGGTTGGACAGATTCGGGGGACCCTCCTAGGGGAGGGTCAGGACAGAGGGGTGGTTACACACATGTCCTTTGTCCAGTTTCACGCCAGAGCAGGAGCCAACGGCTCCCAGAACTGGTTTGAGCTGGACTATGCAAAGGGACACCAAATGTGCCCCCAGTGCAGACTTTCAGGCACTCTCAGAGTGCGCCCACCCAGCCCCAATACACTAAACCCTGTCTGGGAGGTGGTCACACCTCCCTGTGGCAGGATGCCTATTGTGCTGCCTTCCTCTGCTTGAGCTTGGCTCAGCAGCAGGAGGGCAGAAATGTGTCTCTGGTCGGCAGCATCCATTTTGTGCTGTCTGGGTCGAGAAGGCTGGCACCGGAAAGACCAGTGACCCCACGAAGCTCGCTTCAGAAGGGTGGAATCATACCTCCCATTATGATTCCAAGGTGTTTGATACCAAACACGATATGTTTCTATGCAGCCGTTTTCGAGATAGCATTTACCGCAAGGTTATAATGCACCTCTACCTATATGTCCGGCTGAGTCACAGACAACCCGGGAGAATGGTCTCTGAAGGCTGCAGAGAGGCTCTGCTCATGCAGGGGCACCCTCTCACATAAAACCCAGCACCCTGCCTTCAGGATTGATAAGGCCTGCTATAGGGGTGACTTATAATTTTTAAGTGTAGTGACCAATAGATATAGTGAACCTATATCTACAGTAAGTGGTGCAAGCACCAGCTTACACAGGTTGCAGTAGCAGACCTGTAGTTCCATTTTGCAAGGCCTCTCATGGGTGGAATAATACATGCTTCAGCCCATGGGAGGCCTCTGGGGTACCTATGCCCTGGGTACATGGGTACCATATACTAGGGACTTATAAGGGTACCCCAGTATCCAATCTGGAGTGTACCAAAGTACATGTGTAACAATTTAAAGGAGAAAGCAGATAGACTGGGGTCCTGATTAGCAGGATCCCAGTCAGACTAGTCAAAAACAGTGCAACATCAAGCAAAAAGTGGGGGTAACCATAAGAAGCAGATCCTACTTTCCTACACAATCAATAGTACGCACTGGCCCCCAGAATGCTCAACGGGGCGAAAAGATTTGTAGAGGACACTGCCTGAGGGGAGAATAAACAGGTGGCTCCCTCCACATCAATTTTTGCTGGTTGGCACGAGCAGTGAGCTCTGCCTCTCTGTATTAACCTGTGTGGCCCCTTCCCTCCCTGCACATTACTGAATTATGTTTAAGCTTTGCTGATGTAATTCACCATTAAGGCCCAATACTACGACGAGGATGAGTCCTTTGGGGCCTGTACTTATGTCACAAATTAACATCAGGTGGAGGAAAGGTTGGTGGAGGTACTGGATAACCATGTGCAGGATTCTGTGAATAGAGCCTTGGTGCGGGCACTGCACCCATTTAAGCAACCTCTTATTAACTACGGCAGGCGAGAGTTCAGTTTGAGCTCGTTGGGGGATAACCCCCTCTTTTGAAAGTGAATATCACTGGCACTGGTAGACCTAGTAAGGGTATTGCGGGACGGCCTTCGAAGGAGACAGGGGCACAGAAGACGTCATCATTTCTTTTGGACCACGAGTATGTGGCCACTTCAAAACTGGGGCATTCTGGGGTCCCTGGCAAACAGGTTGGCACCCAAGACGACTCCTCCCAATCCTCTCATCAATTGGAGTCGGAGCACTCACGGGGAGAGTCTAAGCCAGTGGTAAAATGCAAATGCAAAGTTCGTCTTAGTGATGACAAAACATCTGACGACCGACCTCGCAATCTCCGTTTCAACCTGGATCATCCCGGGCATCCATATCCGCTCTACCGACTGGGTGCCCTGCCCTGAGATGGCGGACTATGTCCAGGTTCCCTTACGTAAGAGTTTTGAAAAGGAGGTGCCCAATACCCTGCGTTCTAAGTGTTCACGTCCATTGCTTACGGGCAAAGTTGCGGATGCCCCCGAGTTGGACCGCAACATGGCGACATTTGTCAAGAATTTCGCTAAGGATCCCAAAAATGTGATTGATCGTGCCTCGCGCAGCTGCCAGGATAAGCTGTTAGATTTAGCTGGCCCACTCACGAACATTCTTGAACTGGCTGTGCAAGCCAAAGACTCTAATTCAAGGGTGGATCCGGATGTGTTGCTGGAATGGTCCCAACGTGCACTCTGTCTGTTAGGTAATGCTAATTGTGCCTTGTTGGCAGAATGAAGAAAGTCCCTTTGGATGAGGATCGACCCTAAGTTGGCTGAACTGGCTTCTACAGAAGCAGGACTTTCAGTGAAGAGCCTTTTATTTGGGGCCAGGTTCGTGAAGGACCTGGGCAAGTATGTTGCCACCTTCTCCTCATTGGACATAGCTCAGTCCTTTATTAAAAAGGTCTTTCATGTTGACCTTTTTGCTAGGGCCGGGCATTTCAGGGGTCGAGCGCCAGGCAAAGGGGACCCACAGGCCTCATTCAGAGTTTACGCTCCAAGAGGCAGAGGTGCCACCTCCTATGCAGGATCAACTAACTTCTACCCAAGACATAGAGAAGGTCAAGGATGCTCCAACAGAGGTGGCTACCACAGTGGGAAAAACGTACCACCTATGCAGGTAACTCTCCTTCCTTGTTCGGAGGTGATTCTGGGGGCAGATTCCAATACTTCTTGCACAATTGGCAGATGATCACTCAGGACTCCTGGGTTCTGGAGAATGTGCTGGGTTTCAAGATTTTTATGCGACTCCGTCTCAGGAGTCCATCTCCCCTTTTTTCCCAGTCAGAGAGTCTTTTTACGTCTCTGATTACCAAAAACGCAATAGTCTCCACACTCCTGAGGTTTTGTAAGCATGATTTTTCTGATGCAGAAAAAGGGCAAAAGCTTCCGTCTGGTTCTCAATCTCAAACAATTCAATTCTTTGGTGGTGTATCACCATTTCAAAATGGAAGGCATACACCTTCTGTGAGATCTTTTGCAGGAAGGAGACTGGATGGTGCGGATTGATCTAAAGGATGTGTATCTAACAATTCCTATATTTCCCCCGCACCGTTGGTTCCTTGAGTTTAGTTGGCATTAGCAGTGGTACGAGTTTACCACTCTGCCCTTCGGCCTGTCGTCCGCCCCTTGATGTTTCACCAAGATCCTTTGTCCAGTGATGCAGTTCCTCAGAGAACGGGGCTGCACCTGATTATATATCTGGACGATATTCTTCTCATGGAGCTCAGAGTCTGGAGTTCTTAGGATTTTAAGTAGAATTGGTTCTGGCGCAGCTCAACCTGCCCTTCACGAAGATTTCATCTATCAAGAAGGAGTTGAAGAAAGCCCTTGCCTCGCAGACAATATCATTGAGGATTTTGGCCAGGTTGGTGGGCTGTCTGGCGTAGTCTGGTCAGGCCATATTCCCAGGTCCCCTTCACTACCGGGTGTTTCAACACCGCAAGATCCTGCATCTCCAGAGGGGTTTAGCATACTCAGAACACATTGTGTTATCGGAGGAAGACAGGACGGAGATCTCCTGGTGGTTGGATCATATGGCTGCCTGGAACTGCAAGGCAATTTTTGCCTCTGTTCCAGAGATTGTCATAGAATCAGATGTCAGCAGATGGGGCTGGGGGGCAAGATGTGGCCTCGTAGAGACAGGAGGCAGGTGGTCTCCTTAGGAGCTGAAACTTCACATCAATTGCCTCGAGCTCTCGCCGGGTCTTTTACCATGAAGACTTTAACTCTGCACAAAGTAAAATGTTGCATCCTGCTTGAGGATGGACAATGTGTCAGCGGTTTGCTGTATAAACAGGCTGGGGGGAAGAGGTTGTGTCTCCTAGTGGAAATTGCCAAGGACTTCTGGCATAATTGCCTATGCCATCAGATATCAGTGATGGCATAATACATTCTGCATCAGGCGAATGTGGTGGCAGACTGGAACTCTCATTTTCTCCGTAACTCCAGCAATTGGAGACTTCATCCTTATATTTCCAGGGCCCTCAACAATGTATGGGGACCTTGCAAGGTGGACCTGTTTGCCTCTCACTTGAATGCCCGCCTTCCAATATTTTACAGTTGGAGGTTGGACCCGCATGCTACAGGGTCAGATGCCTTTCTCCAGTTTTGGGCAGGGAAGTTGCTTTATGCGTTTCTCCCTTTCTCAATGTCCCAGATGTGTCAGCAGAAGGTGGAATTGATATTGGTGACACAATTTTAGAAGGCTCAGTCATGGTTCCCAGTGGCTATCGTTTCAGGACCTTCTAGTGGATCCGGTGGTTTGTCAACATCCGCTGGTGGTTCAGGATCACTTGTCCCTCGTGGCATGGAGGATTTCTGGAGACAATGCCAAGTGCCAGGAGTTGGAAGAACACTATGTTATTTCTATCCCAGTCCTGGGCACCCAGTACTCATAAACGATATTCTGCCTCTTGGCGCAGATGGGTTCATTGGTGTAGTGAGTGGGAGATTGATCCCTTAGGGGCAAATATTCCAGTGATTGCTAATTTTCTCTCTGAATTAGCTTCCCAAGGTTTGGCCTATATATCAGTTGATAATTTTCGGTCTGCTGTTTCAGCGGGTCACCCACAGGTTGATGGTAGACCTGAAGGGGAACATCCTTTAATCTGTAAGCTCCTCAGAGGGGTTAGGCTGGTTCGTCCACCCCAATTGAAATATTCAGTTTTGTGGGAAATTAATGTGGTCCTTCGGTTTTTAAGTGCATGGCCAGTGAACGAAGACCTTACAAGGTAACACTTGTCGGCAAAGTTGACTTTGCTATTGTGCCTCATTTCTTTTAGACGTTCCTCTGTTGTGAGAGCGCTGAATATAACAGGAAGAGTATTTACTCCTCCTGGTGTTTCTTTTAGGATATATAAACATACTAAAACAGATTCACGTTGTGTGTCTTATCTGGCTTTTCCTGAAAATCAGAAATTGTGTGTAGTACGATGCCTTCAGACGTATGAAGATTGCATCCAGGAATTTCGTAGAGATTCTGGGGGTCAATTGCTGATTTCCATGCAGAAACCTTTTCATCCAGTGACTTTAGAGACGTTGGCTCACATGGCTGTTTTCTGAGGTGGGTATTGATGTGACTACTTTTGGGGCCTATTCGGTCTGAGGTGCTATGGCATCTAAAGCCTTTCCCACTGGTTTTCGTTTAGGGGACATATTAGCAGCGGCTGAATGGTCATCTGATTCCGCATTTAAGATTTTTTATCATAAACCAATTGTAAATGTTGCCTCATTGGTGGTGGCACAGCTTTAAACTAGCATAATCCAAAGCCTCCGGTCCTGCCATAGAATAAAGATTTTTCTAGCTAGCGCGTCAAGAATTTTCATTTCTGTTAAGGACACAGAGGCGTGGATTATTCCACCTGAGGTTATGTTTGACACTCTGTATGAAAAGTAATGGTACTGATAGTACCGTAAGGGTTATACCTTTAATATTATGTTGTCTAACCCACCCTTTGGTTTCAGCTACCTCTGTGGAGAGGCATGAGGTCATGATTCTTTTTCTTCCCAACAGGTGCAGATACCAAATCGGCATAAGCACTGTTGGGAGGTGTCTGGCTGGAGATCCATCTGATGTGGTCACGAGAAACACCTCGGATGATATTGTGTTTGGATATGCCCATTGGCGTTAAGTTGCTTCCTGGTACCCACGTTGGAGGCAGGTTGTTTAAGCATGGTTGGGGTTGGTCGACTGTTCACAAAGAAAGAGGACAATGTGGTCAGGGGTTTATATAGGGCAAGTGATGCCCTCTGATTGGTAGAGACATGGACTCATGGGACAAGTAGTTTAAAACTTTAACTGTTTTCATTGGCTGCTGTATGTTTCATAGTAAAGACATTGAAGCATAATCCTTGCCTTCGTGCCCTTAATAGAACTGAACATTCTTGACGCGCTATCTAGAGAATTCTTTATTCCTGCTCTACATTAACCAAAATTAAAACACCTTAAAAACAGAAAATCTTGTTCCCATACAGGGGTAGCAAAGAAGAAAACATGGGAAAACAAATCACATATACCTCACATGTCACATCACACTTCAGACGTGCAGGGTTAGCGGAGATAAAAAAAAACATGGGAAAACACATCAACATATGCTTCACATATCACATGGTGCTTTAGATGTGCAGTTGTCACACAGTTCACCGTGTGGCTGTTCTCAAATGCCCTTCCTTGAGGGCCAAAATACCTCCTGCTTTTTCATTCCAGTACATAATCTTGCACATTTGTGATGGCGCTGGGTTGACTCTCAAATTGTATCTCTGGCCTCCTCCCATTTGCACAGGAGATGTGATTGTCTCTGCCTTTATCTCCGTCATGTCACACTGACAAGTGTCCTCTCGGGGTGGGGAGCTTGCCAAACTATCATCATCAGCTTCTTTCTCTGAATCCACCTCCTCTCTCCCTTTGTTCCGGCTTGTGCCGTCCCCTTCCTCAGTGTGTTCTTCAGTTAGAAAATGTTTGAAGTGTGATATATTCATTGATACATTTTCTCTTCCTCGTTGGGTTGTCACCTGGGTTCCTTTCACTACAGCTACTGTACGCAGTTAGGGCTCAAAAGGAAAACTGAATTTCCCTCAGGGTGTTGGTCTTTGACTCGGACCTTATCCCCTGGCTGAAATGTTCTGTACTGTGCTCGCCATTTCCTACTGGCATACTCATTACGAGGTTGCCTCCTGCTGAATGACTGTTGTCACTCATGACTCTCAACCCCCTTAGGATGATGGGGAATAGTGTCCGTGACTGTTCGCCCCATGCAAAGTCAGCTGGGGGAAACGCCGGTGGTGGAGTGCGGCATAGCTTGGTACTCTCGCAGGTACATGTATATCACATTCTCTATGTTTTTCTGTTCTGCCTCTGCTATACGGATCACTTTCTTTAGTGTCCTCACAAACCGTTTTGCCTCCCAAATTGCTTGGGGTCACCGTGGCGTGATGCATCGGTGCTGTGTGTTCCTTAACCTAAGGTACTTCGCCCATTTGTTGCTGTTGAATGGGGTCATCTAAACATAAAGACCTGTTCATAAAAGACTTCTCTTCTTGAGGTATTCGTATAAGTGGCGGCAGGGATTCCCTTACTCTTTTTCTACCACTCCTCACTTTTATTAAAGGTGGTGTCCTACCACTTTACAGCCTAATTTTTCTAAAATCTCTTTGCAACTGACAGTCACAAAACCACATACCCCTATATACAAAGGGGTGTATCTTAAATAGTGTGATAAACACCGGTTACACCAATCTAAGTGTCACCTTTAACAAAAAATGTGAAAGGACAAGATGGCACCTCACGTGCGCACTCACCAATCGAGCTTGCTGATTGGTACTCACCAGCTATGCTCACTTTTCTCATCATTGGCCACCATCTTGCCTTAAATAATACGTGTCCCAAAAATTTGTGCCCGAAATTATAATGCCATTTGTAATGTGTATTTCACAATTACCACAAAAACATGACCCCGTGAAAATAAAATTGAAATAAGTAGCACAATTACCAACTTTAATCTTCACTTGTGCACTTATTCAAGTTTTAAAACCGGCTGCTTTACGCAGACCTTGCCAACATGTTTCATTGCCCCTATCACTTCAAGGCAATTTCATCAGAGCTGGGTCATCAATCGGACACTGGTGACTTTATATATAATGACATGTGGAAGCTTATGTCAATCGTACCAGCTCTCCACTCCGTCAACCTGAGGAGACTTCCAATCGTGAGTCCCTCTCTGTGGGCGTACACTCAATTGTAGTGCAAATTCGCCTTCTTTTTCAAGGAGCGCGTAACGCCCCCAGTGCAGACTTCAAAGCACTCTTGGAATGCACCCACCCAGCCCCAATACACTAGAGCCTGTCTGGGAGGTGGTCACACCTCCCTGGGACAGGAAACCTATTGTCCAGGCCTCCCCTGCCGGAGTTTTGTCCAGCAGCAGGAGGGCAGACTCGTGTCTGTGGCTGCAGCATCCATTTTGTGATGCCAGGGTTCTGTTAAGCTGGTACCGGGTGTACCAGTGATGCCACGACATGTTTCCATGCAGCCATTCTCAAGTTAGCATTTACCCCGGGGTTAAAATGCACTTAAGAGTATATGGTCTGGCTGCATCACAAACAACCCCGGAATGAAGATTCCGAAAGCTGCAGAGGGGCTCTGCTCATGCATGGGCACCCTCTCACATGAAACCCAGCACCCGGCCTTCAGGATTGTTAAGGCCTGCCATAGGGGTGACTGATAGGTTTACATGTGCAGTGATATGGAAAGATATAGGGAACCTATATCTCAGTAAGGGGTGCATATACCACCTTACACAGGCTGCTGTAGCAGACCTGTTGTGTCATTTTAAAGGCTTCCCAGGGGTGGCACAATACATGCTGCAGCCCCTGGTAGGCTCCTGGGGTACCTATGCCCTGGGTACATAGTATACCATATACTAGGGACTCACAAGGGTACCCCAGAATCCAATCTGGAGTGTACCTAAAGTACATACAGTCAATTTAGAGTGGAAAGCAGATAGACTGGGGCCCTGATTAGCAGGGCCTCAGTCTGGCTAAGTCGAAAAAAAGTGAAACATCAGCAAAACGTGGGGGTAACTATAAGAAGCAGATCCTACTCTCCTACACAACCCCCCCCCCCCAAACGTCAGGACATTAAACTAACCTTGACCACTTGAGTCTTCATGTTCTAAGTGGAAATATCTGGAGAGTCCATCTGCATTGGCATGGTTACTCCCAGGTCTATGTTCCACTGTATAGTCCATCCCCTGTAGGGAAATGGACCACCTCAAATGTTTGGGGTTTTCACCCTTCATCTGTTTTAGCCATAAGAGGGGTTTGTGGTCTGTCTGAACAATGAAGTGAGTGCCAAACAAGTATGGCCTCAGCTTCTTCAAGGCCCAAACCACAGCAAAGGCCTCCCTCTCAATGGCTGACCAACGTTTCTCTCTGGGGGTCAACCTTCTGCTAATAAAAGCTACTGGCTGATCCTGACCTTCATCATTCAATTGTGATAGTACAGCCCCTACCCCCAACTCAGATGCATCTGTTTGGACAATGAATTGCTTGGAGTAATCAGGACTTTGCAGAATGGGAGCAGTGCACATGGCCTGCTTCAGGTCATCAAATGCCTTTTGACAGCTCACTGTCCACTGAACTTTCTTGGGCATTCTTTTAGAAGTCAAGTCATTCAAAGGAGTCACTATGGATCCATAACCTTTGACAAATCTTCTATAGTACCCAGTCAGGCCCAAGAAAGCTCTGACCTGAGTCTGGGTATTGGGAGCAACCCAGTCCATTATGGTCTGGATTTTGCTCTGCAATGGTTGAACCTGGCCTCCACCCACAAGGTGGCCCAGGTATACAACTTGGCTCTGCCCTATCTGGCACTTGGTGGCCTTGATAGTGAGGCCTGCCTTTTGCAGGGCCTCTAAAACATTTCTCAGGTGGACCAGGTGATCCTCCCAGGTGGAGCTAAAGGCAGCAATATCATCTAGATATGCTGCACTATAGGCTTCCAGGCCTGTAAGGACTTTGTTCACCAACCTTTGAAAAAGTGGCAGGTGCATTTTTCAAACCAAAGGGCATCACCACAAATTGGTAGTGCCCACTAGGGTAGAAAATGCTGTTTTGGCTTTTGCATCCTCAGCTAGTCTGATTTGCCAGTAGCCAGCTGTCAGGTCAAATGTGCTGAGAAACTTGGCTGATGCCAAAGTGTCTATGAGCTCATCTGCCCTAGGGATTGGATGGGCATCAGTCCTAGTGACTGCATTGAGACCTCTGTAGTCTACACAAAACCTCATCTCTCTCTACCACCCTGGGTGTGAGGTTTAGGCACTAAGACTACTGGACTAGCCCAAGGGCTATCTGAGGGTTCAATCACTCCCAAATCCAACATCTTCTGGACTTCAGTCCTGATGCAGTCCCTGACATGGTCAGGTTGCCTGTAAATCTTATTTTTAACAGGTAGACTGTCCCCAGTGTCCACTTCATGAGTGCACCAGGTAGTCTGACTTGGAGTCAGAGAGAACAAATGTCTGAACTGGTTGAGAACTTGTCTGCAATCAGTTTGCTGCTGGTCAGTGAGGCTGCCTGCCAAGCCTACACCATCTACTGATCCATCATCAGGGTTCTGAGAGAGCAGGTCAGGGAGTGGATCACTCTCTTCCTCCTGTCCCTCATCAGTAACCATGAGCAAACCCATGTCTGCCCTGTCAACATATGGTTTCAGTCTGTTGACATGGAGCACCCTGTGGGGGCTCCTGGGAGTTCCAAGGTCCACCAGGTAGGTAACCTCTCCCTTTTGTTCAACAATTGTATGGGGGCCACTCCACTTGTCTTGGAGGGCTGCTGGGGCCACAGGATCCAACACCCATACTTTCTGTCTTGGCTGATAAACAGTCAACACAGCCTTTTGGTCATGCCAGGCCTTTTGTAATTCCTGGCTAGCCTCCAGGTTTTTGGTTGCCTTCTTCATGTACTCAGCCATCCTGGAGCGGAGACCAAGTACATAGACCACAGTATCCTGTTTAGGGGGTTTGAGAGGTAACTCCAATCCCTCCTTCACTAGACACAATGGACCCCCTAACTGGATGTCCAAACAGAAGCTCAAATGGGCTGTAACCAACCCCCTTCTGTGGAACCTCTCTGTAGGCAAAGAGAAGGCAGGGCAAAAGTATGTCCCAACTGCGCCTAAGCTTTTCTGGGAGAACTTTAATCATGCCCTTCAAGGTTTTGTTGAACCTTTCAACTAAACCATTGCATTGTGGGTGATAAGGGGTGGTAAATTTATAATTTACTCCACACTCCTTCCACATAGCAGTCAAGTAACTAGACATGAAGTTTGCATCTCTGTCTGATACTACCTCCTTAGGAAAACCCACCCTGGAAAAGATTCCCAAGAGGGCCCTTGCCACCACAGGAGCTGTGGTGGTCCTGAGGGGAATGGCTTCTGGGTACCTAGTGGCATGGTCCACCACCACCAGGATAAATCTGTGCCCAGATGCTGTTTGAGGGTCTAGGGGACCAACAATGTCAATCCCTACCCTTTCAAAGGGAACCCCCACCACAGGTAGTGGTATCAGGGGGGCCTTTGTAGTGCTACCTGCCTTACCACAGGCTTGACAGGTGACACAGGAGCGACAAAACTCCTTGGTGTCGTCAGACATATGAGGCCAATGAAAGTGAGGACAATTCTGTCCCAAGTCTTATTTTGGCCTAGGTGTCCTGCCAATGGGATATCATGTGCTAGGGTCAATAGGAAGCTCCTAAACTTCAGAGGTATAACCAACCTCCTGGTGGCTCCAGGCTTGGGGTCTCTACACTCTGAGTAAAGGAGTCCATCATCCCAATAGATCCTATGGGTACCACTAGCACTCCCAGCAGCCTCAGCAGCAGCTTGCTGTCTGAGGGGTTCAAGAGAGGGGCAGCTCAGTTGCTTCTGGCTCAGATCTGCCCTGGAAGGGCCCCCTGTCACCAAGAACTCAACCTGATCAGGTTCAAGCTCCTCTGGGACAGTTCCTTCTTCAGGACTGAGATCATCTCCCTCAAGAGACTGATCTGCATTCTGAGGCAGGGGGGAAGACACTGCCTTAACCCTACTGCTCCTCCTCTTGGGAGGCACCTGGTCCATTCTTCCAGAATCCAGGGCCTGTTCAGTTTTAGACATTTTTGCCTGTGACCTGGTCATAGCAAACACATCTGCAGGGATGCCTAACATTTCTGGATGGGTCCTGAGTTCAACTTCAGCCCAAGCTGAACTTTCCAAATCATTTCCAAGCAAGCATTCAACAGGGAGGTCTGCACTTACCACAACCTTCTTAGGGCCAGTTACCCCTCCCCAGGAGAAATTAACAACTGCCAGGGAATGGTCTGTCCTGACATTGCTAGCATTGGTCACTTGGTACATTTCACCAAGTATGATCTGCTCAGGGGCTACAAGATCTTTTGTCACCATTGTGACACTCGCTCCTGTGTCCCTGAATGCCAAAGCCTCTCTTCCATTAATTAAGGGCTGCTGTCTGTATTTGCCCAGATTACTGGGACTCACATAGGAGGACATATCCATGCCTCCATCACAGATCAGTACAGCTCTGAGTTGGAACTCTGACTAGGCCAGAGTCCATCTCAGATCCCAGGGTTAACCCTACTACACCCTTATTTGGAACACCACCACTTGGAGCTGAACTAGGGGGAACAGTTGCCTTAGGGGCAATGGTGGCTGGAGTTGAGTCTTTGGTCTTTGTACAATCACTAGTCCAATGGGTTTTCTGCTTACAGATTTTACACCATGGTTTCTTTTGGCCTTTTCCTTTGTTAGATTGGGACTCCCCACCAGATGCAGATTTTTGGGGCCCTTGAGAAGACTTCTGGTCTTTACCCTTCTCCCCACCCTTATCAGAGTTCTTAGAATCTTGCTTCTTAGAGTCACCACCTTGGTTCTGAACCTTCTGCCTCACCCTGGTTCTGACCCACTTGTCTGACTTCTGACCCAATTCTTGGGGAGAGGTCAGATCAGAGTCCACCAGGTACTGATGCAACAGTTGATTTTGACAGTTATTAAGGATCTGCTCTCTCATGATTAAATTATACAATCCTTTGAAATCACACACCTTACTGCCAAGTAACCAGCCTTCCAGAGCCTTAGTAGCACAATCAACAAAGTCAACCCAGTCCTGAGTCTGTGCTTTTTGGGTATCTCTGAACTTTAACCTGTATTGTTCAGTGGTTAGGCCAAACCCTTCAATCAGAGCACTCTTCAGGACTTTGTAATTGTCAGCATCCTCTTCTCTTACAGTGAGGAGCTTGTCTCTACCTTTGTGTGCAAAGGAGAGCCACAAGATTACTGCCCACTGCTCCTGAGGGACCCTCTGTACCTTACAGGCCCTCTCAAGTGCAGTTATCCATTTGTGGATGTCATTACCACTCTGGTAGGGAGGGACAATCTTGTTCAGGTTCCTATGGTCATGAGTATGATCTCTACCTCTAGGGACACTGATGCTGCCACCATGGGACTCTAGTCCCATATTCTGAGCAGCTCTCTGAAGCTCCAGGGATTCCCTGTCTAAGGCCAATTGCTCTCTCTTGATTCTGAGCTTAGCTCTCTCAAACTCAAGCAGTTGGCATTTCTTCTCATAAGAGGATGACCTTTTATGAGAAGCAGAGGACCCTATAGAAGTACTAGAATGACTAGATTCCTGAGAAGGAGATCTTGATCTTCTTGGAACACTATTAACCCTTCCTAGGGGAGTGAAGAGAGGGCCACTGAGGCCTTCCTCACCTGCAGGAAGAATTGGATTATCCAGGTTGGAATCATTTTGATCCTCCTGGCCAGCATCAGAGTCTGGGTCATAGTAGTGTTCACTACCTGGCCTTTCCTCTTCTGCTGTCCCACCCAACGTACCTGCCTCATCAGACCCTGGGGTCTTTCTGAGGTCATCTAACAGCAAAGCCTCTATGAGGCATTGAGTGCTTGCATGTCTCCCTGTCTTCAGTTTCCTAGAGGTACACATATTTCTCAATTCCTGGAATGTGAGATTGTCATACATAGTGGGCAAGGAGTCACTGACTTCAGGCCTTGAAGACATTCTAGTGTGGTGTGGTGTATGCACCTACCTACTCTAGTGGGAACTGAGACTCTCTTGAGTTGTAGAAAGGGTGTGCTAAGCCCTTGACACACAACTCTAAGTTCAGTAGAACTTACTGTATTCTAAACTTGATTTATATGTACCTATGTACCTATAGTGGTTTTCAGTTAGTCACTCAAAGAGATTATCTGGTAAGGCAATAGCAAGCTTGAATCCAACCGCTGCACACCAATGTGAGAAGTTGGCCTGGAATATGCTGCCCACTAGTTATAGTGGGCACCTTGCACCAGTCCAAACGACCCTTATTGATGGTAGGTTTAAAGACAACCTTATAGAAAGCTATCCTAGTGGTAGCTGTGGAGAGCAGCCTTCAGGCTAAGTCTTGAAGGAGTGTAAAGCAGCTTGGTTTACCAGATTATAACCTCTTGAATTACCAAATGAAAGGAGAACCACACAAGATATATATAAAATATATGTATTTATTTCTAAACACTCACTACTAATCTTTTATGAGATTAGAGTCCAAGGTACACAATATCACAGTATTAAAACGACCGTAAATAGCACAATACACAGTGGGCTCCAGGGGGAGACCAAACCATATACTAAGAAAGTGGTATAAGAACCACGACTTGACTAGACACAGTGCCTAGAGCACGTAGAATCACTGGGACCCCAAGGAACCACCCAAGGTAGTGACACAGGAGACCCACGGGGACGTGTGCAGTGTGAGAACACAGCCGCGAGCGCCGTGAGGATTCAATGCGGAAAGTCGTGGTTGGAATTTTAAAGATAAAGGACACTTAGGAGAGGACTTTCAGCAAACCCCTTTAGACTTAAGGGTTTCTAGGGCCAACACCCACGTGAGCACTGGAGTACTGAGTTACCTCACCCAGGAAGCCGGGTGCATAGGTGTCAAAGAGTGTCGGGAATCGCTCGTCGCTTTCAATGGCGATCTGCTGCAAAGTGCTGCTGCCGTGAAGAAGAAAAGTGTCCGGTGGATCCAAGCCTGGATCGAAGATGTGAAGAACCTGAAAGCAGAGGGGACAGGAGTCTGGGTCACTTCACGTGACCAGGAGCGGAGCAATCGAATGCCCACCAATGTCGGGTGCTTCAGGTGCGAAGAGGTGAAGCTTGACTCTGCAGCCACGGGGTCCCGGAGACGTTGAAGACAACCAGGAGCCGGATTCAAGCTGTCCCACAAAGGATGTCGAGTGCTGGGGTGTCGGTGATCGGATTGACCGCAACAAGCCTTGGCAACAGCAACCCATGCAGGAAGAGAAAAGATGCTTCTGTGCGGACCAGCAAGGTCCTGGGGACTCCCCAAGTGATGGAGAGTCAGGGCACATCTGAAGAAACCAGGGAAGCCCAATAAAAGTTAGAGTTGCCTTCTTGGGGACCCACAGGTCAACGGACCAGGGATCGCGAAGGGACCTCGAGAGGAATCACAAAATGGCCGCCCACGGAACACTCGTTGAGTGTAGGCCTGCAATCTTCGATGTGGTTACTGCTCGGGGTCAGGGCTACAAGTAACCCAAAGCTCAGCTTCAGGAGTCGCCGGAAAGCTGATGCTTCTGCAAATGGTCGCACTGTCCAGGGGTTCGGGTTGCACGGTCTCCACGAGGGATACGGGCCTCAGACTTGCACAGATCGACCTCAGAGACCTCAGAAAACCCACCTCCTGTGTGGCAATATTCTTCGGAGTCCGCAGGAACTTCGGAGATGCCAACCGGTCAGTTGCGTTAAAGGTGCCTGCCTTGCAGGGGAGTAACTCCTTTACTCCAAGGGAGATTCTTCAGTCATCCAGCGTAGTGTAGATCGTCGAAGTACTTGGTTTCTGGTAACAGAGTTTAGTCCAGGTGTAATCTAAAGTCCTGTAGTCAGGGTTTCCTACTTTATACCCAAGGAAGGGGTGGGACAAACTCTGGGGACCCACCTATGGGAAGGTCAGGAAAGAGGGGTGGCTACACCCATTTCCTTTGTCCAGTTTCGTGCCAGAGCAGGGGCTGGTAGCCCCTGCAACTGGTTTGAGCTGAACTATGCACAGGGACACCAAATGTGCCCCCAGTGCAGACTTCAAAGCACTCTTGGAGTGCACCCACCCAGCCCCAATACACTAAAGCCTGTCTGGGAGGTGGTCACACCTCCCTGGGACAGGAAACCTATTGTCCAGGCCTCCCCTGCTGGAGTTTCGTCCAGCAGCAGGAGGGCAGACTTGTGTCTGTGGCTGCAGCATCCATTTTGTGATGCCAGGGTTCTGTTAAGCTGGTACCGGGTGTACCAGTGATGCCATGTTGCTCCCTCTAGAAGGGAGGAATCATACCTCCCATCCCAGTACTGGGGTGGAGGTATGATTCCAAGGTGTTTGACACCAAACACGACATGTTTCCATGCAGCCATTCTCAAGTTAGCATTTACCGCGGGGTTATAATGCACTTAAGAGTATATGGTCTGGCTGCATCACAAACAACCCCGGAATGAAGATTCCGAAAGCTGCAGAGGGGCTCTGCTCATGCATGGGAACCCTCTCACATGAAACCCAGCACCCTGCCTTCAGGATTGTTAAGGCCTGCCATAGGGGTGACTGATAGGTTTACATGTGCAGTGATATGGAGAGATATAGGGAACCTATATCTCATTAAGGGGTGCATATACCACCTTACACAGGCTGCTGTAGCAGACCTGTTGTGTCATTTTAAAAGGCTTCCCAGGGGTGGCACAATACATGCTGCAGCCCCTGGTAGGCCTCTGGGGTACCTATGCCCTGGGTACATAGTATACCATATACTAGGGACTCACAAGGGTACCCCAGAATCCAATCAGGAGTGTACCTAAAGTACATACAGTCAATTTAGAGTAGAAAGCAGATAGACTGGGGTCCTGATTAGCAGGGCCTCAGTCTGGCTAAGTCGAAAAACAGTGAAACATCAGCAAAAAGTGGGGGTAACTATAAGAAGCAGATCCTACTCTCCTACAGCCGCCACCTCTAGATTTGCAGCCCCGCGAGCACTGCGACAGGTGCCAGTAGACGGTGGAGAGCGTTGCGCACAGGAGGTGCGAGGCCGGACCTCTTCATCGCCAGTTTAGCATAAGGCCTGGACAGAGAGCACAACACAAAAACACAGTCACACCAGTATGCCATTTTAACCTGCCCCGCCTTGGAGCCTTTTTATTAATAGCCTCACATCATCACGTCGGGCCAAACCATGTCCCGGGCATTTTAGGGTGGGTCATCTAATCTCCCCTTGCTGATGACACACAACAGGGGAGACATCTTTCATCTCCCAACTCTACAGTGTCCATACCCAAACCAGATAGCAAAGATTTGCAGCAATGCAAGATCCATTGATTCCCAAGTCACCATTGGTTGAAGTACTGAGGAATTAATACTGCCATCCCAAAAGGTGGTTGACTTACCACATTCACTGGGAATCAATTGATTTTACATTACTGCCCACATGACTCCAAATCATGCCCTCTACTTGAAAAAAATATATCATCAGCAAATATTGGAGCAGAACTTTGTGTCAAAAGCAGCTCCTCCCATCAAGGGAAGGGTCTGAATTAGGGTGCCCCCCGTGGTGGGAGGGTGTCTTGGGACTCTTTAGTTCTCAGGTTACCGCTCTGCAAACAATGGAGCTCTGAAAGAGCCACATTTGAAGGTAAGTCTCAAGCCTTCTTTACCTGGTGAAACATCCACCTTGGTGTTGAGTGAGAGTTCAACTCAATTTTCAAAACCGTGAGTCTAATTAGAAATAAGTGATACTCACGCTCTTTGGTATCTGCAGAGCACTGCTTGTTGCCACTTCATGGCACTAGACCCTCCAGACATTACCTGCCAAGTGGCGAAGGGCGTTGCATTTTGGAAATTGCTCACAGCTTTCCTATTTTAAACCAGCTTGCATGGTCAATCACACACCTGGAACACCTGCACACTAAGGCCCCCTTAACTACTTGCAACTATACATACTGCTGACACAGAACCAGAAGCATGACCTTGCTATCCAAATCATGAACTAAAGCTTACTTTGACTTACTGTCCTAACATGCGGTATTGTTATATTGAAATTATATCCAATTGTCTTTGTTTTATTTAAAATTTGTATAGCAATTTTTGAAGCAAGCCTATGCCTGCAGTGTTTAGGTGGCAGCTTGTTTTCTTTGTTTTTTTCTATTTGTTGTGTATGCTTGCAACAAAATGTACATTCAAAATAACTAGCGCATCAGCTTGCCATGAATGGCTTGGCCTATTGGCTTTGCCAATGCTTGTTTTGAATGGAGTTGGCACCAATGATATATCTTTTCTGTACAAGGAGACACAGGCCTCCTATTTTGCATGGGACAGTCCCCATGCCTCACACATTTTATAGGGTGCTGGCCCCTATAGCCGCCATTTTTTTTGTGATATGAACATTCATGTTTCCACTTTTACGTAGCCAGGGAGCTCCCATGACTCCTCATCTCCCGATGAAGAGAGCTTTACAGTCTCACCGTATTTGCTTCATTGTCTCAACCTATTATTCCATGGCTGTTGGGTTGGCTGAGAGTAAATACTCTGCATTTCTAGCTTGGAGAAGTGTGCTGTAGGCTTCAGGTCTCCGCTGGCTAGGAATGGCCACTGTACCCTGTCACAATGGGGATGATGTGATCATATTTATTTCGGCAACGGATGAGACGTGCTGCAGCATGTAGGATGCCCTTAAGGGGTGTCAGTGTGGAGCCTGGGAGGGCATGGAGCGGGGCATTACCACCCTCCATGTGCAAGAGCAGGATCTGAGGCCAGACTCTCAGCCGTGCAGGAGATGGTTAGCGTTGTTGTGATATTCAAGTTGAACATAGACCTCTTCTTCGATGATGGTGCCGATGAGTGGAAAGTGAGATGCAGACGGAGAGCATCGACCCCATTTTATGAATAATATTCTTGAGAGTGTTCTAGATGACTATCAAGGTGGATTTGGTGCCTTTACCAGGTCGGAGTCCTGTCTGACGATCAGAAAGTTGATTTCTTCCTGACAATCCATTACCTCTTGATCTGATATTGTTAGGAACTGCCAGATTGAGATGTTGCTTCTATAGGATGGGTTGATGTAGGAGGTCTTGTTATGTTATGTTACGTTATGTTAAAACGTACTTATAGCATGCATGTGCATGCCACAAGGAGAATCCCGACAGGATCCAAAAGGTCAAGAGAGTACCAGAAGCAATAGGAAGTGATCACAATCTATAGTTGGAAAATAGCAAAGATTTTAATAGCTTTCTGAAGTTTGTTGTGCTTAATTTTAAGGCGTCGTTTTTTTGAGAGCTTATTTCAATGCAGTGCGGCGACAAAAGTGAAAGAGTGCGCACTGTGGGCCCCAGGCCCACCTTAACTTAGTGGATGAACTAAAGGCCTCAGGCCCTTCCTCGTTTTGTGTGCATGCTGACATCATCAAGCTCTGTGCATGCGCTGTAGGTCTCAAAGTTTGGGTCTGTACCTTGCAGGCTTGAGGCCCTCCCAGCCTTGGTCTGTGCACTTTGTGGTTCTAGCCTTCCCTGGCATGGATGTGAACTGAACTACACGCTTGGATATCAATCAATCAATCACAGAATTTGTAGAGCGCACTACTTACCCGCGAGGGTCTCAAGGCGCAAGATATTATTCTGTAGGCCTTAGGTCACCGTCTTGCAACGTTCGCCCAACTAAGCTTTGGCAATACTGATGTATATAGTAAGCCTAATAAAGCTGCATTGTATTAAATTGTGCATATGCAGGCCTTGGGACCTCCCCCGGTCTCCGTGTGCACTGTAAGCTTCAGACGTGTGCATGCTTTCCACTGTAGACCCGCACACTTGGTGTGTACACTGTGCCTCCCCTAGCTCTGTGTGTGCTTTGAGTGTGTACTATGGTCCCCACGCTCACACGTGCTCTGTAGGTCTCACATACTTGGTTTGGGCAATGTAGGCCGGCGAGGCTCCGTGCGTCACTCTCGGCCTCAGGCCCTCTTCATACTGGTGTTTGCACTGTATGCCTCGCGCCTCCCTGGCTCAGTTGTGTGTTGTAGTGTCAGAGACTCAGTGCGCCCTCTGTAGGCCTCATAATCGGTTTGTAAATTGTAAGCCTTGGCCCCAGCGGGCTATGTAAGTGCAGTGTGCTCCCCCGGTGTGTGCACTCCCTCTCTGGCTTGGCGTCTGCATGCTGTGCCTCAAACACCCCCATTCCTCCACTTGTCGGTGTGCTCTGTAGCCCCAGTGCACATTGTAAGTCTAAGACCCCCTGGGGCGTGCACTGTGTCTCTGCCTCGCGTGTGTGCACTGAGGCCCTCACTTCCTCTCTGGCTCGGGGCTCGTGCACAGAACATCTGGCCGGTTTACCCAGGCGGCTCCACAGCTCACATCCTGTTCGAGGCCTAGCTCTGTCTGAGCTGCGGGCTCCTCGCCCAGGCCCTGCGAGCATAGATGGTGGGTGAACAGAGAGCAGGCTGAACCTGGCAAGACCGCTGTGACCGCCTCCGGCCGAGGGGCCTGTGAGTTCAGGATCACATGCTGCGAGGGCTGGGTGGACGCGCCAAGACCGCACGACCGTCACCTCGACAAAGCAGTAAGATAAATACGTGAAGGGAAGTGCGTGTGGGCCGGCGGTGTCATCTGCTCTCACGAGGCCTTCCATCGCTCCGATTTGGAGACTTTACTCCTATTTTATAATTAGTGGTGGGGGGAGCCACCCCAAAAGACCTAAACGTACAAACAGTAAACACAGGCAACATTTAGGTGTTGCTAGGACCTTAACAACGTATTCGCTGTCCTGATGTTGCTGAATGAGACCCACAGTTACAACCTCTATAAATTACCCACTCCGACTATTCTTGTTGTGAAAGCAAGTATGACTTCAAATTTGTCTTCATTTAGTAGCTGGGTGTTTGTTCCAGTGACTGACAGCTGTAAAGTAAACACATGCTGCAGCTTAGAGTTATGTGTGTGTATAGGTATGGTTATAATATCTTACTTTACTTTTAAAAAAACCTGCGAATGTCACTGATAAAACCAAAGGTTAAATTGAAGTTATAGTTTTTGGGAAATGCCAGTTAAAACTTTACATTTTAAACTCGAAAAACACTAAAATTCACAGGTTATAGTTTTTTTGCAGTTTTATACTGCGGGAACTCGACCCGAAGGTAACGCTTTACATAAGCACCAGTTACATTACACAAGGACACGTTCATTTTTTTAAGCACGGGAAGATTAAGCTCTTTGCTCAGAATCACAGGATGTTGGAGGGGGTGTATATGTGTGTGCATGCGTGCGCGTGTGTAGGTCATACAGCATGAGCACTTCAATATGTCATCAAAGTATCGGATACCATTTTTGGGGATATGATTGGGACCAGATATCACTTCCTTTGATGCCACTGCTCATCTGCAGAGGCAATGCACTGCTCTTCCAGCGTCATGTTTGACCCCAATAAAAATTGATCTCCAACCAGCAGCTGAGCTTACCACCCAGTGCTTAATTTGTAAAAAATGAAGTGTCAGGACCCTTCTCAGAAGGCTACTGCAGCTTGCACCACCTATACCCTGCCAGAGCTGCCAATGGCAGTACCAACATAACACCTAACCATTGCACTCCTAGAAGTGTGACAATTCAGACTATTTCAGGCCACACACAGTTATAATAATGCCATGAGAGGCTATTATTATTAATTTCCAATGTATTGACTTAATAAACAAGGTTGTTGTGCTCATCTCAAAATTTAAAAAAGACAGCGCCACCATGTAGTGGACTGTCACTAGAGCCGAAGCTGACAACGAAGTGCAGGTGCCCGAGCACCGAAAACCACCGGCACAAATTAAGCACTGCTACCACCACCCAAAGAAGACCAAGGATATCCCACATGCCTAAAAAGAAAAGCCATAGCTCCTCTTTGTGTCAGAATCATCTTCAGTCTTTACTATGACCTAAAAGCAGGGCCACTGGAATTATGCAGTTGCAAAGAACACATTATGTGTGGGCTAACTAAATTATTAATCAAGCAAAGACTATTATCGGGCACAATGCAGCACATTTTTTGGCAATATTTCTTCGCTATTTTGTCATTTTTATCATAGTAATACTGTTTCGGCAGAGACTGCATCACATTAGTATCAGTTTTACATGTAAAAGCAACAATCAGCAACAGAAAGGTGACATGTCATTGTGTGGTGAAGCCTGCCGACTGCGCGGCAATATGTGTGCAAGAGCTTTTATTAACTTTTGATTCTTTTGAGTTAGAAACAATTTTTTTTGTAAATAACTGCAAAATATGCAGAAGATGATTGGTTATGTGGCATGTACAGCGAATACATAATAATGCGGAAAATGCTGCAGGTGCAGAATCACGTTATTCCAGCGGCCCTTTGTATAAGGCATTCCACTTGGGTAATCCTGCCTGCCTCACCTCTTTTTTTTTTTTTTTTTTAAACAAACTTTATTGCCTTTTAAATATATTCCTCTCATCACTGTATCATCTTTACATGTTGTCATTTTGCAATCTCAGTTTATTCCTTAATACACAACAATTCCACCTATCAGTTATGTTTGCACTATTGTTGCCTCTAGTTCTGTAGTGCTGACTTCCAGTCATATTCGTATTCAATCCCCCTTCCTCCCTCCCCCCCACTAAAACTTAAACCCAGCTAGCCTCCCACCCTCCCCGCACTGCTGTCTCCTATGGTCGCAGGATGAGCCCTTTTGATCACATCTGTTGTCCCCTGTTGTGTGTCTCTGTGTCATTTGGTCGCTCTCTTCCGGTTCTATCCCCCCTCAGTTCTTAGGCTTCTAAGGGTCCACATCCCCTGGTACCTGCTCTGTTCCCCCTCCTGATTCTACCTCTGGGGACTTCTCTGTCGCAATGGTCCTACAGGGGTGGTGGCTTCAGACCCAGGATCATTGCTCCTCATTTCTTCCAACAGCACCTCCCATGCCTGGGCCCTCTCCAACCTGCCCAGGCCCCTTCTCGCATTTCTGAGCAAGATTCTGCCCTCGCACTTGCCCATTTCTCCAACACTCGCTTCCACCTATGTATGCTGGGGCCATTCAGTGCCTTCCATCTACTAGAAATTTCCCGCTTCGCCAGTATGAAGGCGGGGTCCTGAAACTTATCAGTGACCTTAGTCTTAGCTGTGTGGGGAAACAGGTTGAGCAGGACGTGTTCTGGTGTGCATGGTACTATCCGTTCTGTTATCCTAGCTGTCTCCCTTGTTACCTCTTGCCAATATTGCGTCAGGGACAGACAGTTCCACATCATGTGGATGAAATTCGCCCCTCGTTCTCTACACCTCGGGCATTCGGCATCCTCCCTGTGGAAGAACCGGGTGATATGTTCCGGTGTTATGTACGCTCAGTGCAGCATGTAAAAGCTAATTAGACTGAAGCGTGCGTTTCTGGACACTTTAGTTGTTCGTAATAAAATGTTCTCCCAGTCCTTGTCTTCCAGTGGTCTGCCTATGTCTTCCACCCACCGATTCCTCAACCTGTCTAGCGGCTGTACAGAGTCCCACCCTATGGCCTTGTATAGGCATGTGACGGCTTTTATGGTCCCCCCTGCCAGGCCTATGTGTTCGCAGGTGGCATGTCGTGGTGGCTCAGTCGTGCCCGTGCCCCAGTGCCGTCGTATTGCCCCCGTGACTGCCCCATAGAGTTGAAAGTGTCCCTGTGGGATGTCCCAATCTGTACTGAACTCTTCAAAGGGGAGTAGCTCCCCTTCCAGGATAGGTCTCCCACTCTCGTGGCTCCAGCCTGTTCCCAATCTTCCATCCCCCTCCATTCTCCCCCATGCGGGAGTGCCCCTAGAAGTGTCAGTGGCAATTCCGGTGAGTATGGGCGTCGCGTCCTAGTCTTCTGTAGACACATGCCTCAGCATCGGCGTATCACCTTGTGTTCGTTGCTTTGGACCTGCTGTGTCTTCACAGTCCCCAGCAGGGTGAGGAACACATTCAACCTATCCGGGGTGAAGGGAGGCATCCCCCTGTCTGGTGTCAGACTCCCTGCCACCCACTGCGTGAATCTCTGCAATTGCCCTGCCAAGTAATATGCCTCCATATCAGGCGCAGCGAGGCCCCCTTCTGACTGTGTCCTTTTTAGCGTAGTTAGGGCTACACTCCTTCTGCCCGTCCCCCCATATAAATGCGGAGAGGCAGGAGTCCAGTTCTCGGAACCATGCCCCCGGTATCCACACCGGCAGTGTGGTAAAAAAGTATAATAACCTGGGGAGAGCCACCATTTTCAGTAGGGAAATCCGCTCCACCACCGAGAGGGGGAGTTTTCCCCAGATTGTCATGTTGTCCTTTAGCGACCGCAGCGCACCCCCTACATTTCCTTCTTGCACGTCCGCCATGGAGTGGAAAACCTTCACTTCCAGATACCGAAAGCATCGGGGTTCCCAGTGCAGCTCACCCAGTCCCTCTGGTGGTGGCGTGCCCCCCTCTATTGGGAACAGCCGGGACTTCTGCTAGTTAACCCCCAGCCCCGATAATGCGCCAAACTCTTCCATCATGTTCTTCGTCCCTCGCAGCTCCCCCTCTGCTTTTTTTAGCAAGAGCAGAAGATCGTCAGCATACAGCGCTATGTAGTGCATTTGCCCTCCTAGCTGGAGGCCTCTGTACCCTCCCCCAGACTGTGCCCTACACGCCAGTAGCTCTACGGCCAGTGCAAACAACAATGAGGAGAGGGGACACCCCTGGCGTGTGCCCCTCTCCACCCGGTACTGCTCGGATATCGTGCGTCCCGTGCGGACCCTCGCCACTGGGTCAGCATACAGCAGTCGCACCCACCGTATAAATCCCTGCCCGACGCCCATTTTTGCTAAGACGGCGTAGAGAAACCCCCACTCAAGGCTATCAAAGGCCTTCTCTATATCTATTGCGAATATCGCACCCTCTCACTCTTCCACCGTGCCTAGCTCTATGATGGAAAGTAGACGTCGTATGTTCAGGGTCGTATGTCTGCTTGGTATGAACCCCGCCTGGTTCTGGTGCACCAGGGACGTCATATGTGGGAGTAACCTCGTTGCCAACAGTTTACTTAGGATCTTGAAGTCGAGGTTCAGCCTCAACAGGGGTCTGTACACCGTACACTCAAGGGGGGACGTATCAGGCTTAAGCAGTGGTATTACTACCGCTTCCCGAGTGGTGTTTGGTAGTTGACCTCTCTCCCCAGCCTCTGCATACATCTCTACTAGCCTAGGGGCTAACTCCTCCACGTAAGCTGCATAAAACTCCTTAGGGAGCCCGTCTGTGCCCGGGATTTTCCCTCTCGCCAGTTCCTTAATGGCCACTCTGATTTCATGTTCCGATATTTCTGCCGCTAGCTGGTCTGCGTCCTCCACTGATAGGGTGTGGAGAGGAAGCTCCGACAAGTATTCCTCTATCTCACCTTCCCTCCTAGGCACAGAGCTCTTGTAAAGCTGGTCATAATAGCTATGAAATCTATTGTTTATGGCATCTTGCCTGTATAGTGAACGCCCTGCCGGGTCTGCTATTTCGATTATGGCATTCCCTCTGCGAGTGGGGTTGGCAAGCCATGCCAACAGTCTACCCGCTTTATCCCTTTCGGCATGGGTCCTATCTGTGTACGCTTTAAAGTCAAAACACCTCAACCGTTCCTCTTGCACAGCTACCTCTTCCTTCACCTCCAGTAACTCCTGGCGTAGTTCGGGGTGGTCCGGGTGCCTGAGTTCAATCTCCCTCAGCGCTCGGTCCGCCCTTTCAACATCTGTGAGCAGCGTCCTCTGTACCCCGATAGACGTTGCCATGCACCGTCCCCTTATTCCTGCCTTAAAGGCCTCCCATTCTGTTACCTGGGAGTCAGTGGAATTAGCATTATCCGCGAAGTATGTTACAATTTGGCCCCTGATCTTGTGTAAGAACACTTGGTCCTCCAGGGCCTTGGGCTTGAGGCGCCATGTAGGGATGGGTTGCTGTTGTGTCCCCCATTGCAGCCTAGTCAATATCGGGTTGTGGTCTAACACAGTATGTGTTAGGTATTCAGTGCCCTGAAGCAGTGCATGCATGTCAGGTGAACATAGAAAAGTATCCAGCCGTCAATGTAGGCCGTGAACATGTTAACGGTGAGAGTATTCCTTTTCCAGCGGGTGAGTGCGTCTCCACGTGTCTACAAGCCCCCATCGGGTCTGCCAGTCCATAAAAGCCCTGGCTGTTCTATGGACCGGGGAGTCACGGAGGGGCGGGTGGGACCGATCAAGTTCCGGGTCCGCGATACAATTAAAGTCTCCCCCCATAATGATCGAGCCAATCATGTGGGGTGCCAGGACCCCAGACATTTGTTCTAGAAAGGCCCCCTGGTCTACGTTCGGTCCATATATGTTTATTAACGTTATGTCCTGCCCATCTAACCTCCCTGTTACTATTACGTAGCGTCCCTCTGGGTCTACTTTTTGTCCTGTGTGCTGGAATGGGACCCCCGCCCGTATCCAGATCAATACCCCCTTTGCGAACGCCGAGAATGAGGTACAGTATGCCTGTCCCCTCCATCTCCGATGTAATGCCGCCCCTTCAGGGGCCAGAGTGTGGGTTTCCTGCAGCATTGCTATGTGAATCCCTTGCCTGTTTAAATGGGAGAAAATTTTGTAGCGCTTGTGCATGGAGTGCATACCCCGGACATTACAGGATAGGAGGTTATATGTTGTCTGTTTTGGCATTGCACTTTATCTTTCCGTCCACCTTTTGACCACCCCTTACGTGACCAGCTTCCAGCGACTTGCTCTGAGTGATGTGATCCTTGCTACTACAGCTCATGTCCCCTTTTGGTAGACAGCAGTGCTCCCATCTTATAACTATGTAAACACCCCAACACCCCCTCCCCAGGACAAGTGAGGATCTCTCCCCCATCCAAACTACACACCAGTGCGCAATTATAACAAGTGTCCAAAGTTCGGGTAGTGACGAAGCTAGTGCTCACCCTGCCTGATTCACCTCTTAATGCAACATGTCCGATGTCACCAGGCAATATAAGACCACATGCCCATGACGTGTGGAAATCCAAAAGATGCACAAAGAATGCAGGCGCCAATAGGCTTTCTCTACAAATGGCCCGAGACTCTAAAACAACCGCCCCTTGCTCCTCGGACTTGCAGCATTTTTGGTGCAAATGCAAAAAAAAGTCTCAAAACTCACCTTTTGCACAATCTTTTTACCAGCCTAGACTGTTTCGCTTCCCTCCCCCACTGTGTTGCTGTTTTGGATGTATTCTTCAATCATACATACTTACTGTCCTCAGTTCCCTTTGGAAATGTACCAAAATGACGGTGTATCATCACTAATCCTTTACAGTGTTTCTCGCCGAAAAAAGCATTTCGATGCCTCGTCAGGGGTAGTAAGCGCTATATAAATGCAATTACAATACAATGCTTGTTCGCTAGGCATCCTGTTGCTATGGAAGCATCTGCTGCCCTTTAGGGCTAGGTTCCCACTTTGTAAATAACCCCAATAAACTAAAACAATATATACTAATATCCCTGGCCATAGGACACATTAAGTACCTCTGTTACCCTGTGAAGTTACAGAAATGGAGGCAGTTGGGAGTGGGGTCTGGAGTGAGTCTCTTGTCCGTGATTGTAGTATTGGGGTCACAAAGAAGTCCATGCTTGTCAGCCCTTTTCCACAGCCCGAACCTCCTTTCCTGCAGTGTGGTTCCCATCCCAGAGAGTCTCACCTGCCTATTAATGTCTTATTTTAAATAGGTCCCAAGTAAACTTCCCGTTCATGGCCACAATTAGGAACTTCTGCTATCTTTTATGTGATTGTAGGTGGATATTTCAACATTTTCATCCGTGTGTATCCATATGTACTTCCTTGCACATTTATTAGTATATATTTATTATGTATTGTGTGGTAACAATGAAGTTGTAACTCACATATTTCCATATTTGTTTTACCAGTAAATGTGTGCTAACGCTTCGATACAGGTCTGTTTTTAGGACTAGCAGCTGCCAACTATAATACCACAGTTCACTGATTAGCATTCTAAAACAAACAGGACACATATTCAATTATTTAAAAAATCTCACACATTTTTGTTCGTCATAATGTAATCACCTGGTAGTTATGATAAACAGAATGGGTAATCACTCAAAAAAAGACTGGTTTTCTTTATTTTTCCATTTTTAAAGATATAAAACATACGGGAAACACATTGTTTTTTGTATCAATATATGTTTGTAGATCCGTGAAACAAAGAATTTAGATCCTTACTTATTGGGAAATTTTCTAGTTCAAATGGCCGGGTTGAAACACAGGCAGAAAGAAGCTTACACAATGCTGAGTAAAGTGGTCCTACTTAGGAAGCGGTATTTTTAAATCAGGCTTCTCGGGTGCTACTTACATGGAGGAGGTTCTGCGTCCATATGTCAATATCATAATTTTATGAATAGAAACTCCGCAAAACATTTCAGGTATTTCAATATATCTCAGTAACCATTGCCCGTATTACATACGTGATGCTTTACCTATATTTTGTGGTAGGCTGCTTAGGACGCCGCCTTTCTCTGCTTGAAAACGCTGCCAAAAACGTTGCCAGTTTCTAACTGTGGATAATTTTTAAAAGTTTTAAAATTTTACTTGTGTATTTGTCTTTGTATTTTGCACTCGTAACCGCTGCCTCTCGCTCCCAGCGCCCCCTTACTTCCGCATTTGCACTTCCGGGGATTGTCACGGTCTAGTGCTTGGAATAGGCAGCCGCTGCACAGCAGGGCTGAGTGGTGGGTCGGAGGAGTCCCTGGCCTTAAAACAAAGCTGGAGCAAGCGCGCAGCGCGCGCGCGCCTAAGGCAAGCCCGTCTGCGCCCAGCCGGGACCAGGGGCCAAGAACCCTGGTCCCCGTTTAATGTATTCAAGGAAGGAGCTCATGTCCCTAAATCAAGGTATGCGGCCTCTATACAACAAAGTTACAGCCACCCTTAGACTGGAAGGGCTGTTGAAGCCACTAGCAAGTACGAGGAGGCTATGCCACACCTTACCCCTCCCCAGGCCGTCCCGGCCTTCCAGCAACCGTGGACTTAGTTTCGCCACTCTTAACACCCGTTCATTGCAGAAACACTGCCTTGAGGTTTTCTCACTCCTCCAAGAGGATAACCTGGACATTTTAGGTGTCACTGAAACCTGGTTGGAGGAGTCCTCAACCCCGGATCTGGTTGCCACGCTTCCCCCGAATTATGCGGCTCTCCATCATAACAGACCCGTCAGTTCCAGAGAGGGGGGGGGTTGCAATGCTCTATAATTGTCTACTAAAGACAGAAACTCTCTGTGCTGAAAGCATCGAGGGTGCTGACGTACTGGGGGTCAAGTTCTGTTCCCCCTTGGACTGTCTGGTAATTCTGTTAGTATATCGCCCACCACGTACGCCACCCAGGTTCGTGGAACTCTTTCTGGAATTAGTCCACGATCTTCGCTCACGTTACCTAAGGCTGGTGGTGATGGGGGATTTTAACTTCCACTGGGAGCAAACTCCCAAAGATAGCCAGGCAAAACAGCTAGAAGAGGCCCTGATCTCCTTGGAACTCTGCCAACTAGTGGTTGGGCCCACGCATGAGAAGGGCCATACACTGGATCTGGTCTGGTCGTCTCACCCGCTGACCAGTCCTATAGTTACTACTCCCTGCCCCTGGTCGGACCATTATTTAATCCATGGCCGAATCTCCTGTACCAATCTAATAGCAAATCCTCCTCCAGAGTGGAAAATACTGCGGAGCTGGAACAAAATCAGAGCAGATGATCTGGTAACCACCTTACGACTCTCTGCCTCATCAACGACTCTACAAGGAGACCTTGATGGTATTAGTTCTACCTTATCGTTAAGGCTTAGGAATGCCATTGATGTGGTAGCTCCAGTGCATAGAGTAAGAACTAGGGACAAAAGGGGCCCCTTGGTTCAATGATGCACTTAGGAATTTGAAACAAACACTTCGCCAGTGTGAGAGAGCCTGGCGAAAAGCTTATGAATCCAGCACCCGGACAGAATATGTCTTAATGTTGGCCTCCTACAAGAAGGCTATTCTGTCAAGGAAGGCAGAATACTATGAAGCAAAGATTGCTGCAGTAATCAATCCTCAGAAGGAGACCTTCCGGATCCTGAACGAGTTAAGAAAGGATAAGGGACAGAAGCCCTTCTTCTGTCAGGAAGACTGTCACAAATTCCAGTCCTTTTTTACTAAGAAAATAGAGGACCTCCTGATGGAAATTCATCGCATCCCGACCTTTCCCTGCTTCGCAGGACTCACCTGCCCGTCCCCTTCATTCTCGGACCCACTAATCTCTTTGCCACTACTCACGAAGGAGTCCCTGACACTTTTAATCGGCCGGGTGAAATCAGGCTCACCGACAGACCCTTGCCCGCCAAAGATCTTTAAGATGGCCCTCCCCGGAATTGATAGCGAGGTGCTCTCGCTTCTCAATGGGTCCCTGGAAGCAGGGCTTGTCCCTGCTAGCTTTAAGGAGGCCCGGGTCATCCCGCTCCTAAAAAAACCTGGGGCAGACACCAAGAATCTAAAACATTTTAGACCAATCTCGCAGCTACCTTTCCTTGCTAAAGTGCTAGAACAGCATGTACTACATTCCTTTTCCAGCCATCTTGAAAACAATCACCTCCTTGAATTCAATCAGGCAGGGTTCAGGGCTCACCACAGCACGGAATTGGTTATGCTATCCGTGCTGGATGAATTAAGACTAAGGGCAGACAAGAAAAAGCCATGTGCCCTGGTTTTACTGGACCTATCCGCGGCATTTGACACTGTCAATCATGACCAATTATTGTCGCGGATCTCGGATCTGGGAATCCAGGGTACGGCCCTGGCCTGGCTTTCATCCTTTCTTGAGGATCGCTCACAGAGTTTTCAGCTAGCTGATCTGGTATCAGACCCAGGCACACTCTCCTGTGGGGTACCTCAGGGCTCGGCATTGTCACCCCTCCTTTTTAACGTCTACCTCCAGCCCTTGATATCCGCACTAAACCAGATGGAGTGCCGGATCTTTAACTATGCCGATGACACCCAAATCATCATCCAGATCGACAGCTCGCCGACGGCCCATCTAAGGATGCAAAATATTTTAAAATTCACTGTTAATTGGATGACGGCCAATTCCCTTAAAATTAATCCAGACAAGACTGAGGTACTGGCCGTCACCACAGCATCCAATCCATGGAACGATCTCTTTTGGCCACAAGAACTTGGCCCTTTTCCGGAACCGGCCGTGGCCGTGAAAAGCCTGGGCATCAAAATTGATGCCAAGCTATCCATGATACAACAGGTGTCGGCAGTAGTGGGAACCTGTGTCGGCCTGCTGAGACAGCTGCGGAAACTGGCCCCTCTTCTCACCTTCTCCACACTCAGACGGGCGGTCTCATCAATGATACTGTCGCGTCTGGACTACGGTAACTCCCTGTATATCGGCCTCCCGCAAAAACTGTTGGCCAGATTACAGGTTGTTATGAATGACGCGGCTAGATTAATTTTCAGAATGCCGAGACGAGCACACGCCACCTCTCTGCTACACGAGCTGTATTGTCTCCCGGTCAGGCAGAGAATTAAGTTTAAAGGTCTCTGCATTGCTCATAAAACCATGGATGGTCAAGCCCCAAGTTATATCAAAGACCGTCTAGCTAACTACGTCCCTAGTAGGATGCTCCGGTCAACAGAGGCCTGCCTACTGGTCTGCCCCCGTTTCAGCCTGTCTTCCGTAGGAGGAAGAGCCTTTTCAACATCAATCCCTCAGCTTTGGAATAATCTCCCGGTAAATCTACGCAAGGAAGTGAACCTCCTCCCCTTTAGAAAGAAGCTGAAGACAGTACTTTTCTTAGAAGCCTGGGGCATCATTTAACATCTGCTACTCCTCTACTAACATGGATAGGTGCCCCCTCTGGTAGCGCTTAGAGACCTGCTGGTGATAATGCGCTTGATAAATATAAATTACATTACATTACATTTCATACTTGTTAACAAGATAGCATGCCCTGATGAAGGCCCAAAGCTTGAAGAGATGAAATGACATTGGTCCCATTGTGCTTAATGACCAGTCATGTGCAGATGTTTCACTTCACAAAATAGTTATATTTTTATTTTGGAAAGAAGATTGATGCCTGAGATTTAAATTGAAAGATAAGCTGTGGATCCGTGTCCTCTAAACATGGCTTTCTCTGGATTTATGTCTCTCTGACACTCCACTTTCCAAAATCTTCTTGGCTTAAAAATCATGACAGGAGCAGCTAACTTGTGCCTGTAATACTCAGTGGTGTACCTGCACATTACGTAAAATCTTCTTCTTGTCAACACAACAAAAAAACAGAACAGATAAAAATATTTTAATGAGAACTAGGATTGTATCCGACTTTGGTAAGAAGTATTTGGGGGTTTATATATCGAAAGCTTAGGAAGTACTAGGACCAGTATACATATCTCATAGGCATATTTGCTTGGACGCTTAACAACACACAGTGTTGCTCTCAGCGATGAAGAAGATGGTTGACTCTCAGGGAGGAAGTGCTGACGTCTCTAAAAGCTTCTTCTGTGCTGCCCCTGCATTGTCCTAGATTTAGGAGCTATGGCAGAACTACTGTGCAGGTTCATAGGGGATAAACTCTGTAAATCAGACAAACTTCTGGGGCCTGAATGGAGGGTTGTGTGCACTTCGGCTACAGGAAGAACAACCATTGGCAAATCCAATAATTCTCGCCTATTGGATTTGTTAGTGCTTTTTTCAGATGCTATGACCTGTCCGCATTGACAAAATTAAAAAAAATGCTGGTTTACTGATGCTAAAGAGCACTGGCAAAAAAAAGAGTGATAATGTGTACATGTGGCAGAGTAATCATGCATGCACAGATATGCATCATGATGTTACTCTGGCCAAGCATGATGACGTATCTGCATGCATGTATCACCATGCATGTACGCAAGTACGGCACGATGCGTTCAGAATTGTTTTCATTTATCTTTCCAACAGGGCGGATGTTGAACTACAACTACCAAGACGCTATGGGGTAATGGCATTGTTACAAGCTAGCAGTGCGTTCCCACCCACTTTCACTGACAAAAGGCTCTTGTGAGCCGCTCCCAAGTTGACGACCTTTGGAACATCTGCACGCTATGAGTGGGATTATACTTGAGAAAATTGGCAGCATGTCCAGCAACCCACAAATATTCACTACTGATGAGGGAGAAATCCCGAAACACTGGTGTCTAGAGATACAATTTCAAACAAGCATTGGAATAGCCAATAGGTCTCGCCTTTGGGGCCTTATAAGTGTTTAGCCAGAGTTATTGACTTTGCCAATGTCTTCAAGCTGTGCTGTAGAGAAGTGTGGCTGCTGTGCAGCATGCTGAAAAGTTATAATAAAAAAGTGTCAGAAGCATTTTTGTTACTTTATATATGACCAAGAAGGCATTATGTAAAACTGAACGACCATATTAAAAAAGTATTTACAATAAAAAAATTCCTCAGTTTTCTTTTGTTCTTGCAATGCTGGCAACTTGTTTCTGCCTATTGCAATGGTTGTTTGTTAAAGCTTTTTTTTGAGGGGCATAAACAATCGGAGGGTGAAGGTTGGGAACTAGTACCTGTATTATAACACTAGCAGCGGCCAGACGCTAGGGAGAATCAACAGATGCCAGATTCCGAGAGCAGGCTGAGGTGGTGCTGAGTGATGCTGAGGTGGTAGTGGTGGTGGTGGTGACTGTTGCGGAGACGATGCTGAGGTGATGCTGAATGATACTCAGGTCTTGCTGAGTGATACTGCTGTGGTGCTGAGTGATGCTGTGGTGGTGCTGAGTGATATTGTCTTGGCGCTGAGTGATGCTGTGGTGGTGCTGAGTGATATTGCCTTGGCGCTGAGTGATGCTGTGGTGGTGCTGAGTGATGCTGTGGTGGCCCTGAGTGATGCTGTGGTGGCCCTGAGTGATGCTGTGGTGGCCCTGAGTGATGCTGTGGTGGCGCTGAATGATGCTGTGGTGGTGCTGAATGATGCTGTGGTGGTGCTGAGCGATGCTGTCGTGGTGCTGAGCGATGCTGTGGTGGCCCTGAATGATGCTGTGGTGGCGCTGAGTGATGCTGTGGCGGCGCTGAGTGATGCTGTGGTGACGCTGAGTGATGCTGTGGTGGCGCTGAGTGATGCTGTGGTGGCGCTGAGTGATGCTGTGGTGACGCTGAGTGATGCTGTGGTGGTGCTGAGTGATGCTGTGGTGGTGCTGAGTGATGCTGTGGTGGCACTGAGTGATGGTGTGGTGATGCTGTGGTAGTTCTGAGTGATGCTGTGGTGGTGCTGAGTGATGCTGTTGTGGCGCTGAGTGATGCTGTGGTGGCGCTGAGTGATGCTGTGGTGGTGCTGAGTGATGCTGTGGTGGCCCTGAGTGATGCTGTGGTGGTGGTGAGCGATGCTGTGGCGGTGCTGAGCGATGCTGTGGCGGTGCTGAGCGATGCTGTGGTGGTGCTGAGCGATGCTGTGGTGGTGCTGAGCGATGCTGTGGTGGTGCTGAGTGATGCAGTGTTGGCCCTGAGTGATGATGTGGTGTCGCTGAGTGAAGCTATGGTGGTGCTGAGTGATGCTGTGGTGGCGCGGAGTGATGTTGTGGTGCTGCTGAGTAATGCTGTGGTGGCGCTGAGTGATGTTGTTGTGGCGCTAAGTGATGCTGTGGTTGTGCTGAGTAATGCTGTGGTTGCACTGAGTGATGCTGTGTTGCACTGAGTGATGCTGTGATGGCGTTGAGTGATGCTGTGATGGCGTTGAGAGATGTTGTGTTGGTGCTGAGTGATGCTGTGCTGGCTCTGATTGATGCTGTGCTGGCTCTGATTGATGCTGTGGTTGCGCTGAGTAATGCTGTGGTGATGCTGAGTGATGCTGTGGTGTTGCCGAGTGAGAGATAGAGTGAAGATATAATGCCCAATTAGAGAGGGTGGTGAGAGAGAAAGAGAGAGAAAGGGTGTACATAGAATAAAGAGTGGAGCGGGATAGAGAGAGAGAAAGAAGGGGAGAGAGAGTGAATGAAGGAGTTTGAAAGAGAAACAGATAAAGGGGTGAGAGAGAATGAAAGGCTAAAAAAGATAGAGAGGGGAGAGTTAATTAAGTAGAGAGAGATTTAGAGAGGGGAGAGAGAGAGAAGGAGAGAGACAATAAGAGTGGGGGTGTGGAGTTTAAATAGAGTGAAGAAGTGACGCTGAAAAAGTAACCTTAAATATAGCTTTGTGCTTTGCGCGAATAAATATTTTAAAAAAACAGAGTGAGACAAAAATACTGGTAATTAGGCTGTGACTCCCAATATAAAAAATAGCGATATAAGGTGAAATCAACCCACCGAAGCAATATTTCTAACTAGACAAAAAAAGCTTGCATTTCAATGCTAATCGCTGTTGTTTTTCATGTGACTGTAGTCCAGGGCCGTCAGTTGGTAATGTGAGCTGCTGCTGCGATTGAAACATCAGAGTCCAGAGAGTTAATGAGCCATGACGAGGAAATGAGGAAGAGATAGGAAACCAAGATGGCAGCTGCGCGTGTGCACGCCATCGTGAACGCAAGCTGGTCGCCAGCCGAAAGCCAGTGGGTTTGCACTTCCAAAACCCGCTTACTAAAACTCTCGGCCAGACCAGCGCAAGCGCTGGTGCAGGCCGAGACCTAAAAATGGCATTAGCTGAAAAATAATATGACCTTTGAGTGAAAAACTGAACTACAACTACCAAGACGCTATGGGGTAATGGCGCTGTTACATGCTAGCAGTGCGTTCCTACCCACTTTCAATGATCCCGTTCTGCTTAAGGCTCATCCAATTTAAGTATCTACACAGGGTTTACTACATACCATACAAATTGTGCCAGATGGAAAAAGGTCCCGAGTCCGGAATGCATCTGATGCGAAAACCCCTGGGATAACTCAATAGTTATAATTTGGGAATGCCCAAGCATCCAACAATACTGGGTAGATTCCTTTCCACACTAGAGCAGGTCCTTGGCTTCCCAATCGATGGTGACGCCCCAAGGTGGTTCTATTGGAAGTTTTCCCGGGTTGGTACGGCCTCCGAGGACAAAGTATTCTGGTGGGAGTAGGGTGTGTACTCTCTAAAAGGGACATTGCCAAACATTGGAGATCCAAGACACCCCCCCTCATCAGGGAATGGTTGCGAGGGGTGGATTACTGTGCACTCGCTAAACAGGCAGTCTGCAAGTCGCGAGGCTGTCCCCAGAAACACAGCAAAATATGGGGGCTCTGCTTAGAACACTTTCATATCCCTGAATTGTGGAGAGAAACAGTGGAGCCGGTTCCTTGGACTCTGTCATCCCGAAGATGCACAGGCAGACGGGGTGGAGGCGGCAGAGAGAGAGTGGATATGTAATCGCCAGACTGTTATACATTGTTGTAAAACTTGGGCATTGAATGTGTCCTGGATGTAACTGCTGTACCAGTCGTTGGTTTTTGTTATTACAAAATAATAAGAAACATTTTGAAAAAAATAATAAGACGCAAGCAAATAAGACCGAGAAGAAAGCCAACAGACAGAAAGCAGGGGTTACCTTAAAGCCCACACTAACTATTGCTATTTTCCACAATAACTCTTCAACAACAGACCGCCAAAAGCTGTCTGTGTGCAAAACCTAATAAAAGATTTACACCGTTCAATCTATAACCTACATATTCGCGTGGAACTGAAATGAGGCCCTAGCAAGGAGTCAGAGTGATGCCAAAAATGCAGCCAACAGGGTTTTCTAGAGCTAATCCCTCCCTGTTAACATCGACAGGCCGTCAGAGCACAACACCTCTCCTACCTGCAACATCCATACACCAGAATCCTTTCAAAATAAAGCAGTTTCATTCTTATGCGATGTAGAAGCACACTGGTTCGATGGGAATGCTTCAATAATCAGAAATGCAAATAAAGGCAGTCCCAGCATGACCTGTGACCTTCACCTTGCCCCAGCCTCCTCAGTGGACAAGTCCAGAAGCTAAGACGGTGACATTTTGTCTCAGTGGGGCCGGGGGTTTATCACCTTAGCTACTGCACGGCGCGTGCACTCGCGTGACCCCCCACTTTGTCATGACATATGGTATCCGGGTGAAACTAGCAGACGAGGGCACGCGACTTCCTGTCCACCGCGGCCGGCAGCAGATCTGCCGCCTCAGCAGCCGGAGGCTTACGGATTGGGCCCACGTCCCGCTCAATGGTCCGAGTCCCCATCGCTGTCAATTAGCCCCGTGTCATGTCGGACACCTGTCGTGGGGGTTTTAATCAAAAGCAAGTTGGATTATGGGACTTTGGAATAGGGCAGACTTCCAATTACTTACCCTTCCAGCAGAGCATGATAGAACCACCCAACAGACAGCTTTCTAATGGCCCATTTCCTCTTCTTTTTTTTTGGGGGGGGGTATTGCCTGTCCAGTACCTACGCAAGGCCTTTTCTTATGGGTCCTGGCAGAGACAGAGGTTCAGCACCTGCGGTGGGTACTGTCATGTTGCACAGGCGTCCTTGTGCTTCAGGTTCTATTGCACTCCACCACGATAAGGGAGTTACTCCTTTGTACTCTTTACTCTTCCGGGGTATCAAGGGCGGGCATTACTCCGGGGGTGGGTACTGGGTGTGGACTTCCGAAATGTGAGACACAGCAATGGCATATCCAGCCAGAGATATCCATTTTAAAATAAATTACAGGCGGGTCAAGTAGGGAAATGAAGCACAGCACACACACACAGCTGCAGGCTGTAACTGTAAATTGTTTTTATATAGCGCTTACCACCCCTGACGAGGTGCTGGACCGCTTTGCCGTCATTAGCACGCTACTCCAGAACCCAAGATTAGAGGTTAATAGTTAGCAGTAGTTCGCACAGTTTGCAGCCGAGACACAACCCTTACAGTATTACAAGGCATATGTGGCATGGCACTACACTCAGGGGCATATTCACAAGGAGCTATCGCCGAATTAACGGCACTTTATCGCAGCCAAAGTCGTGATAAATTTACCCCCCCATTCACAAGCCCGTGTTAACAGCCCACAGCACCAGTTTACCCGCGATAGCAGCCGCTAAAAACATCGCCACAGAGGACCCTTGCAAATATCGCTAATGAGATGCAGAGTAGGCGTTCCCGTGACAAAAGCAGAGACAACATCACACCTCAACATTCACAACGACCAGCCACATCCGCGATAAAAACACAAAACAGGCGATAAGGCGCGTTAGCACCAGGAAATCTACACCAGCTCTGACCTGGTGTAAAGTCGGACGGCAGCCAGCACCACAAAAGGGAGCACAGCCCAGGGCCAAATCCGAAGGGCAACAGATGCCATGGAGCCACACATCATGCGGCTCGGACACCCAAGAGGGCCACAACACCCACCACCACCACCCCAGGACCACCCCTCCCTGGCACCCCCCCGACCAAAGACATGCCACACCTAAACATGTACAAAATATTCCGCCTGATGCCGCACAATCACAACTGGTGACATGGATGTGTCGTCACAGAAATGACCAGCACACATTCACTTTCGAAGCAACAAATGAAACTATATTAAAATGAACAACGAAATGAAGACACATGGCCGCTCCCCTCCGGACAATACGTAGGTCACAGCCTGTAAGACAAAAAACATGATGAGAAGGTGTGTCCTGCGCACATCAGAGGACAAAGAGAGAGCGAAGGAGAGAGGGAGAGAGAGAGGAGAGGGAGAGAGAGAGGAAGAGAGGGAGAGAGAGAAAGAGTGCCGCCCCTGCGCACCCAGGCCACACTGCTCACCTGCTGCCACCGGTGTGTCTCCAACCACGTGCCGGTATGTAGGGCAGTTCACCAGGTCACACATCTCATTCAGAGCCATCAGCTGAAACAGAGCCCAGATACATGACTGGCACAGTACACACACTTGCACAAGACAACATCGCCTGCCCGCCCATGCACACCCAGGCAGAGGCACCCCAACCCCTCCCGCCGCCCATCGGAGCATGCCCGCCCATGCACACCCAGGCCTCAATGCTCACCTTCCGCCACTGGCGCGTAGACAGGAGGTCCCACCACGTGCCACTGCAAGCCACAAGCCCTAGGCCCGCGGACATGGCACCCTCCACATCATGCAGCCCCGCTCCGCAGGCCACCAGGTCTCACGTTTGGTGCTGGGTCTTGATTACTCCATGGCAGAGGACATACCAGTGCACCCGGCATCATCGCAGGCTGCACACCCGCTCAGCCAAATGGGTGCCACCAACTTTGGCATCCCGGAAGCGACGCCACGGGGCGGTAGGCCCGCGCTGCCCGCTGGCTCTGGCCTACACTGCGGTCCAGCAGGGCACACAAAATCTGAGCTGTCCGGACTGCCGGGACGGGGCATCATCGCAGGCTGCACACCCGCTCAGCAGCTCAAGGTGCCACTGACTCAGTGCACCCAAAGTCACCGTCCCGTGGCGGGGTGCCTGTGCCGTCCGCAAGGCCTTGGATGCCACTAACCCTGTGCAACCCCAGTCTGCGCCACGTGGTGGTAGGCCCATGCCGTCCGCAAGGCCTCGGATGCCACTAACCCTGTGCAACCCCAGTCTGCGCCACGTGGTGGTAGGCCCATGCCGTCCGCAAGGCCTCGGATGCCACTAACCCTGTGCAACCCCAGTCTGCGCCACGTGGTGGTAGGCCCGTGCCGTACTCCAGGCCTCGGATGCCACTAACCCTGTGCGCAGCAACTCATGGGCCCCATATGAGTGCGAACCGTGGGGCGTCCGTCATCCAGTCACCACCGGAAGAGGGGAATGTGACGTCGTCGGACCCTTATGTTGGCGGAGTCACATGGCCTGTGACGCCTGTGCCGGATGGGTGGGGTGTGTGTGAAAACCTGCCCTCAGGGAGTGGCCGTGACATGCTGACAACTAGACCAGTGACCCGCACACCACCAGCGAGTACGGCTGCGACGGGTAGCAATGAGGGCCCCCCCTCAGTGCGTAAGCGGAGTGGACCAGCGCAGGGCCTGCAACAATGACTCGTGGGCTCTGGGCGTGGTCCAGTCCATGTCCGGACAAGGAAGTGACTGATGCGTGTGTCCCTGTTGCAGTGTTCACGGAACCCGCTACACAAGATGCAATGTCGCACCCCCTTACTGGCATCCCACAGGATGAACATCATTGCCGCAAGGGAAGGCACTGTCCCCACATTCATCCACACATCCACACAGGAATGACGTAAGACATCACACAGCAGTGCGTCACTGGATGTTTATTTGCACATCCAGTGCAGTCATGCAGCTGGAGCGGTACAGGGCAATGCCGAGCACACCACACAATATGGGCACGTGGAGGGCCAGCCAGTGTCCATCCCGGGATGACCTGTACTGCGGAAGAGGAAGGGTACAGTCCGCAGTCTGTCCGCCGTGTCATTGGTCATCAAACAGCATGTGGCAGTCCATGTCGCTGTCCAAGGTGAGTGCCTCGGAGTGTATCGGGGGTCAGTGGTAGGTCTTGAGGCCATTTGCGGCACCAAGCAGAAACAGGCAAGGTGGCGGTAATGGATGCTAGTGCCTGGTCCTCCTGACCACAGTCCCATCCACGTCCTCGTCCCCGGGTGTGTGCCCTGCCCCACCTGTGGGTGTTGCAGTGCCGGCTGCGGCACTGTGTGCCACTGACTCATCAGGGGCCAGAGGAGGATTGTCGGCCGCACTGTGTGGCAGTGACACATCAGGTGCCGGAGTGGATACGCCTGCCGCACTGTGAGGCACTGACACACCAGGGGGCAGAGATGTGGATGGTGTGGGGGCAGCAGCATTCATCATCGCCATGCCTTGTGGCAGCAATGCCATGACGAGGACATGCAGGGCACGGTAGATCCCAGCTACATTTCGCTGATGTGCAGCGGAGGCTGCCATCCTTTCCGCCTCCATCCGCACCATGTTCTCCATGAGCCTCCGCATGTGTGCCAGCTCAAGGCTGGCATCGCTGGGGCCACTGTGAGCGGACAGGTATTCTTCCCTCTGCGTCATGACTCCAGAGATGTCAGTCAGGGCTCGCTGGAGACCATGGGGCGGACATAGACACCCAAGGATGGCGTCCAGTTTGTTAGCCATGAGTTCGAACCCCACCCGGACCTGCTCGGCCGTCTCCCTCTGGCCCTCCAGCACACGGCGTTGGAAGGCCATTTGTTGTTCCTGGGGGTCTTGGGAGGGTGCCGGTGCTGTGGGTGCCTCCTGCTGGGTGGTGGGTGGGGTCTCATGGATGTAGCTGGGGTGCCCTGATCCTGGAGGTGAGTTGCGGAGGTGGTCAATGAGGTCTTGGATGGTTTGGATGTCGATGCTGGTGTTGTCCTCCTCCTCGTCATCAGTGAAGAGTGGCTGTGACTGCTCTGCAGGAGGTGTTGATGATGCCCCTGCGATGTGAAGGGGAGATGGTGTATTACTATGTGTCCGCATGTATGGAGCCGCACGGTACAGGTTGACATTCAGACAGCATGGCATTGTACATTGTGACAGTGTGTGGGTCTGGGCGAGGACCCAGAGTGATTGTGGGTGTGCACTGTGCCCTGCTTGCTTGTGCATGTGTGCCATTGTGGCCATCTCCCCCGTCCCCCAGTACCTGGTGGTCACTCACCCTGTTGTGGTTGTGTTGTGTCCTGTCGAGCAGTGTCCGGTCCCCGACTCCGGCCACAGTCTCCACACTGATGACTGTCGACACCAGCTCCTCCATGTCATCCAGCTCCAGCTGTGGCGCTGGCCCCCCACCTCCGGTCTGCGTTGCTGCCTTCAGGTTGGCGAAGAGTTTATCCTTGGTCTTCCGCTTGATGTCATTCCATCGCCTCTTGACCTCGTCCATTGTCCGCTTGTGCTCTCCGACGGCATTCACCTTGTCGACGATGTCCCGCCATATTCCATTTTTGGTGCCCAATGACACGTTGGAGGTGACGAAGAGTTGTTGATGGTGTTCCATCACCTCCGTGACTATGATCCGGTTCGCCTGCGGACTGAACTTGGTCTTCCTGGTCTTCTTGTCCTTGCCCTTCCCTGTCCCCGAGGTCCCAGGCTGGTCGTCCGGGGTGCTTGTGGGGTTGCGCTCGTCCTCTGCGCCTGCTCCGGCTGCCTCCATGGTGCTTGTGTGTTGGTCAGTTTGTGTTTTGTGTGTGGGTTTTTTTTCCTACTTTTATGAAGGTTTCTGACGCCTGCCAGGTGTGTGTTGCAGGCCTGGCGCTGCTTGTCGCTGGTTTCCTCATCGCGCTTTTGCCCATCGCGTGTTTTTTGGTGTTGTGGTTTGTGTTTTTATCTCCATCGTGGTGGTTGTATCGCGGACTTTGTCCGCGGTTTCGGCAGGCTATCGCATGGTACCGCCTTGTTGTGAATTCCACGTTGACACGGGGTTATTTTTCCATGATGGGCTGCGTTATTGGAAGTTGCGTTACGCTACTCTTGCGGTAGTTATCACACGTTCTTGTGAATATACCCCTCAAAGTACTACTGGACAACACCATCTTTTGGAATGGAGATTGTGAGTGCTTGGCAATCTTTGTAAGCGTTCCTTATTTATTTATTGATTGATTTATTCGTATTTCTATATAGTGTGTTTCAGACCCACCAGAGCAACTGAGCTCTTTTCGGAATGTACAGGATGTCACATGGAATACATACAAATCATACAAAGTTACAATTGACGTACAATAAACCGCGTTCAGAATAGCAATTCTTGGCAAAAACACCTTTATGAAATATATACATCTACATTTTCAGAATTTCCACTGGTTCGATCCAGACATCACAGGGCATGGAGTCAATCTTGTGACAGATTAGGTAGAAGTGATGTTGAAAAAGTAGGATTGTATGTTATTTTGTAAAAGTATCTTACAAGATATATTTGTTAGTACCGGGGGGGGGGGGGGTGTAATTCCAGACTCTGGGCATGGTCCCCGAGAAGTGTTGCTTCAAAGTTCTCGAGGTGCTGAAAGTTGGAGCCCCAAGCCAGAGTGTGTTAGCACTTGGGAGGGAGGGTGAGCCTTCCAAGGCAATCTTTCATGAATTAGGGAGTCTGCCGGCTCAGTGTGAGACTTTATATACTGTGCAAGCCAGCTTAAATAAGCTCCTAGCTTCAATAGGAAGCCATGCGGAGGGCTCTGGACAGGCGCAATGTGTTCACATCTCCTGGTTCATGACACGAGTATAGCCAATATTTCTCAAAGACTCTGAGCGCCAGAGAGAATGTAACAACATACAATTCTAGTTGTGATCAGACCAGTGCTTCATTTGTATAAAACAAAAAACACCAGGGCCCTCGTCAGGAGGCCATGTAGCTTGCACCATCCATTGCCCCTGCCAGCACTGCCAATGACAGTGCCAACACTCCTAACCATCACACTCCTATAAGTCTGACAGATCAGACTATTCCATGCCACTCAGAGCTATAAGAATGGCTTGGGCAGCAGGTATTTATCATTTTTAGTGACTATTAAATAACTTTTTTATGCTCATTTCGAAATTGAACAAACATCACCACCATGTGGCAGACCGTCATAAGTGCCAGTGTGGACAATTAAGTGCCAGTGACAGGCACTGGAAACCACTGGCACAAATTAAGCACTAGATCAGACGCCTCTGCCAGCTGGTGGTGTAGCTCTTCCTCTGAAGCCAGATGAACAGAAAAAGATGGCTCTAGAGGGTCAGTTCTTAGCCCGTTTACGGGGCACAGGTGCGATGGCAGGGCAACCACAAGATGTGCCATCTTCAAAAACACTTATTCCAGCCAGTCCATAGCATGTTGCCCTCTCGGAAGCAGACTTAGGGGAATGTGGAATAGAGACACACAGTGCATAGTTCTTAAGCAGGATCTCTATCCAGTTTTAAGACAACTCGCAATGGGGAAGGGGGGGGCAATATACATGTGGCTTAAGGTAAAGGGTGGGGGGGTCACAGTGCAGATACCCCAAGCAAGCAAGGCCAAGCTATTTTCATGCAGGGGGCAGGGTGACCCAAAGCTAAATTGGGTTTGAGCAGTCCTCTGTTCTTGAGCACAGCTTGGGCCTGACTGAATGAATGTGGATTTCCACTGGCTTTGTCAGATGGACTGTAGGGGCAAAGCTGCTGATAGGTTGTCACTGATGCAGCAGGCCACCTGATTAGAAACCTCCGTATTGTGCTACAATCGTCAGGTACTTGCAGTGGACACTGTTAACTTAGCACATAGACTGTTAAGCATGTAACACAAGATACAAACACACTACACAAAGCACACACTGACCAACCACAGTCAAGTAGGAGGAAGAAATGGAACCCTGCTATGAGGACTGAGCCCCTCTCCGGTGTGAAAGGTAAAAGAACCTGCGCTCTTGCGTTAATGTTTCACCCACCATGTCTCCTTTAGCCTGGTGAGGGACAGCAGCCACTGTCCACTCTGGGCACGGTTACACTTTGGGCACACAAACTTCTGCAAGACGGCTTTGCTTTCCCTGAGGAGAAAAAAAGCAAACAACAGAGCACCCTCGGAGCACTGGGAGAGATGACAGAACAAACCAAAAAACAGAAAGTGCCCCAGAGGGTTTGGGGGTCAGTTGGCAGAACTTTCCTAGCCAGGAGAGCCAGTGAGGCTCATCAGTGTGTATGCCCCCTTCCTGCCCCAGAGAAGAATGACAGGCTTGAGATGTTTCCGGTCCCCAGACTGTAGATTGTGACCTGCAGGTGTGAAAAGCAGCGAGTCTCCTGAGATCCCCAATGCTGCCCGGCGCAAGGTCACCTTTAATCCACTTTGGATTCGCTATCTAAAATAACGAGGCAGGCGCTGGAAGGCAAGAAAAAGGTTTATTACTCTTAGAGGAGACCACGTCAACTGCTGACACCAGGATGTCTTCAGGGAGGTGTTCTACTGGCAATGCTTTTGGCTCTTCCTTTTATACAGGTTTTACACAATGTATTTGTTTCATTTATCATGGTTACAAGCTTGGAGTCTCCGCCCGGGCAGGTTGTCACACAAGCCCGACATTGTTTCATCAACATGGTTACACAAGCCCAACATTAACTCTCCTCCCGCCCAGGTCAAAAACAGACAATTTAATTGCAGCTGGACCTTGCTTCAGGGTCTAAACACAAGTGAGACCGGCCAGATCTAAGAGTCCATTCTGTTGATAAAAACAGGTCCCATTGTTGGCAAAAACAAGTCTTGCTGTGTGCAGTGCAATAAACCATGCTTGCAAGAGTCTGTTTGGTATTTGTAACCTGTTTGTGCAGGGATGAGAGGAAAGACGAGTTTGAGGCAGCAGGTGATGTTGATGTTTGTTGTGGAAATAGTTTATAGCCCCCAGCACACATATCAGGTTTGGTCAGAGAGTCAGAAGGCTGCTAGAGGACAGGGTGAAATGAAGGTGACCAACAGAGTACAAAATGGCTGTGGTCAATCAGAATGACTGTAGTTTATGTGCACGTAGGAACTTTCATCAGACAAGATGGCGCAGAATGTTCATGATTTTCGTTTTGTTCTTAACAGTCGCCCCTTTGAACATAACTAGCCATCTCGTCAGTCTATTTCGATCTCCATAATGTCCTGTATTTCTTGTTCATACATTACTCTCATTTTTGTTAACTGAGTGTCCATATTCTTAGGGCGCAAGGCACTTATGCAAAGAGAACACAAAGGTGGTATACAGTGTACACCCAAACAGCAACCACATATTGCCAATACTGGGACCAAGAGAAACATTGATATTTTCCAACCCCAGTCCTTCAAGATGCCCCAAAGCCAACTTCCAATTGTCCAAGTCTCTGATCCTTGATGAATTTCTGAAGACAGTCTGTGGAGATGTTCGATTGCTTCATAGACAGAGGGTGAATTATCAGGGATGTATATGCAGCAACTGGCACCAATGATGCGACATGCTCCTCCACGATCCGCTAGTACCACGTCCAGGACCATGCGGTTTTGTAGGGCCACCAGACGGACCGCTTGAAGCTCGGCAGTGTTGTTGGTGAGGATGCCAGCTGTGACGTTCAGGGCGGTTTCTACCGCTTGAGACAGATGTCTGATTGCTCGGCTGTTTGCCATCGGACCCCATAGCGGGACGAGCCCTTTTGCTGCGTCAACGAACTGTGATGCGGCAGAGTCTGCTTGATCAGTGTCTTTAGAACGCTTTTCTCGATGATGCTCTGCAGGGGCTGTGTAGGTCGGTGGCAAAACAAAAGCGATGTAGCACGTGCCCCCCCAGTTTCTTGGGAGCCAGGTGTAGGCTTTGGTTCCACAGACAAAGTACATATTGGGTGATGCAACAAATGCTGGAGGGTTGGCAGTGTTCAAAGTCCTTACAATGTTACAAGTGCTGTGACCCACATTCTTAGTCCCACGGCCTTCAATGCATACAAGGCCAGAGACGTTCACCACAGATAGGGCCACAGTCAGTGTTGCAGCAGTTCTTTTCTTCAGGTAGGAAAATGTGGCTCTGACAGGATTATTGAACACTTGTATTTCCACTCGTTCTTTGGAGGGGACATTCATTGGGAATGTCGTATTGGAGGTGTGAGGGCAAAAGGGAGCTGCTGTTCTTCCTGTTTGGTTTAGCCAGAACTCGTTGTAGAACTGAGCGATTGTCCCATCGGAAGTGGCATTGTCTTTGTAACTTTCTTGTAGGAGCATCATCCAGGCAAGGCAAGATCCATGAACAGAAAAGGGTGAAGGGATGAAAGGGATGGAATGTTCAGTGGCATGTGGTAGCAGCCCACAGACCCAACAGTTAGTGGCATTGGTGGCAAGATTGTGCTGGTGCAGCATCTGTACGAAAGAATTATTCCAGAATTCTTTGCGTCGTTCTCGGAGATGTGGCGGTAGTGATACCAGGTAGTGTTCTTTCTTTGTGATTGGTTGCATGGTTGGTGACAATGTTCTGTATGCAGGTGCATTCTCTTCAATGATCCAGAGTGTGACCATTAGTAGGAGGCAGGTGAGAAATGCAGCTACAAGTGCAATTGTCTTTGTACTGTGCAGTTCAAAAGTCTTGGTGTCTTTGCGGTGGCTTTGCAGGTGTTCCGTTTCTTCCATCATCTTCGAGGAGCTCACCAACTGTTAGGACCACAGACTTTTGTCTGGTGTTTTTCCTGGTAGCGTTGTTTGGCTGTGCTACCGATCTGAGACTCTGACTCAGTTAGTGGCCTGGTTGTTGGAGCTCCCCTTTTTGTCGATCTTAGGTTGTACCCTTCCTTGGATGGCACCGTGGGGTCGGGAAATTCAGACAGTTGGAGGGTGTCTTCTTGTGGGTAGCAACTCAGAGCTGGTCGGTCTTTTGCGAGTACTTCCTCTTGCACCTCCACCTCTTCACAGGTTGCCAGCGTTGGAGGGACTTTCTTGCAGTGGTGGGCGTGCAGCCAATTTCTTTTTCCTTCCACTCGGAGGGCAGTTCGAGTGGTGATCAAGACTTGCCAGGGGCCCGTCCACCTGGGCTCCAGATTCTTCGTTCTTTGGAAGTTGCGAACTAGGATGAAGTCCCCAGGCTTTATCACATGTCCTGGGCCCCTGGATACGTCAGGCAAGGCTTGCTGCACCTGTTGGTGGATAATTGTTAGCTCGTTTGTCAATTTATGCAGATAGTCTGACATTAATATGTTCGGGACATCGTTAATGGAGGTGGGTCTTGGTGCCGCCCAAATGTTCATAGGCCTGCCGAAGACCACTTCATACGGGGTCAGTCTGTGTTTGGTCGGGGTGGAGCGCATTGATAGCAATGCCAATGGAAGGGTGTCGGGCCATTTCAACCCGGTTGTGGCAACTATTTTGGCTAGCTTTAGTTTCAATGTTGCATTGTGTCTCTCTACCAGGCCCGCTGATTGGGGGTGGAAGACGGCATGGAATTTTTGTTTTACCCCCAACCCTTTCAGTATGTTCTGTATCACTTCGGCTACGAAGTGTGGGCCGTTGTCGCTCCATAAAATTCTGCAAAGGCCATACCGGGGAAGAATTCTTTCAACAATACTTTTGCAGTGGCTATGGCAGTATTGTCGCGGGTGGGATATGCCTCCACCCATTTGCTAAAAGCGCACACAACCACCAGGACATATTTTAGACCATGGCATCTCTCTAGTTGGATGTAATCCATTTGAAGGACTTCAAAGGGGTGATCAGGGACTCCAAACCCTCCCCGTGGTACTACTGTCCCTTTCCCTGGGTTGTGTTGTAGGCATACTATACACTGTTGTACTAGGCGCTTTGCAGATTCTGTTATCTTGACATTATGCCATACTCTTGTGATTAGTTCAATCATGGGGGTGGAGCATATGTGTGTTGGTAAATGTGCCATGGTCAATATGGGGATGAGGTAGGCATTGGGTAACAGCCATTTATTTCCGTCTTTAGTTCTCCAGCAATCTTCCTCGTCTTTTAGTCCCACCTTTTCCCACTCTGTCAATTCGTCTTGTGTGCCTGTAGTCTGTATGTCCCTTACAGTGGTCCTAGCATCAGTCCATTGTTCAGCTTGTGACCTGGTCACATACATTCGTGTCATAGTTCTGTCTTCTGCCGTGGCTCGGGCAGTAACGTCTGCTAGCGCATTTCCCTGTCCAATGAGATCTGTCACTTTCCTATGTGCTTGGCATTTTATCACTGCTAGCTTTTTGGGGAGGAGGACTGCTTTCGTCAAGGCGGAGACTAAATCTCCATGCAGGATGGGTGTACCGTGTGAAGTTAGGAACCCTCTTTCTTTCCATAGAATCCCGAAATGGTGAACCACCCCGAAGGCGTATTGGCTGTCGGTGTATATGTTAACTGTCGTGCCAGCTGCTAAAATACATGCTCGTGTGAGAGCAATGAGTTCTGCTGCCTGGGCGGAACGTTGGGCAATACGGGCTGTTTCTAGAATAGTTCGGGCTGTGGTGACAGCGTATGCAGCTGAGGTGGTGCCGTCGGGGAGTTTGATGCACGAACCATCCACCCATAGTTCTCCATCTGGCTCTAGAAAGGCGGTGTCTCTGAGGTCTACTCTACTTTTTGTTTGTTCATCGGTTAGTGTCACACAGTCGTGTAGTGGAGCCACGTTAGGATCGTTCTCGGGTAGGGGTAACAGCGTGGCTGGATTGAGGGTGGTGCATCGCTTTAGGGTAATGTGCGGTGCTAGCAGGGTCAACTCATATCCTGTCAGTCGGGCGCTAGTCAAGTGTTGGGTTTTGGTCTGGTTCAGTAGTGTGTCGACTGCATGGGGTACTAAACCAGTGACTGGATTGGAGAGCACTATTCCTTCGCTCTGGCGTATTGATACTGCTGCAGCTGCCACAGCGCGCAGGCACGCTGGCAGTGCTCTGGCTACTGGATCGAGGGTGGCAGAAAAATATGCACAAGGGCGTTGTTTGTGACCAATTGATTGTGTTAGGACAGACAATGCACATCCCTCCCTTTCGTGTGTGTAGAGGAAGAATGGTTTGGAGTAATCTGGGGTTCCTAGGACTGGTGCTGAGCAAAGGGTATTGCGTAGTTCTTTAAAGGCTGTTTGGCATTCGGGGGTCCAGGGGAGAGGTGAGGGGATGTCCTTAGCTAGGAGGGAGAGAAGGGGTTTGACAATGAGGCTAAAGTTCGGTAACCACTGTCTGCAAAACGAGGTGAGGCCTATCAAAGAGCGGACTTGCTTCTGATTTTTGGGGACAGGGGTGCCTAGAATTGTCTGGATCCTGTCAGGCGTGAGTTTTCTCCCTTCTTTTGATAAAAGGTGACCCAAATAGGTCACTTGTGATTTACAGAACTGCAGTTTCTTTCGGGAGACCTTGTGACCATTCTCAGCAAGGAAATGGAGTAGTTTGATGGTGGCTGTGACGGCTATTGGTATGGTGTCTGCTGCTAGAAGGATGTCGTCTACATATTGTATTAGTGCCACTCCATCTGGCAATTGTATGGCGTCCAACTGTCTTTTAAGCGCCTGGCTATAGATACTTGGGCTCTCAGTGTACCCCTGAGGTGCTCTACAAAATCTATACGAACAGGAATTTAGGGTAAATCCAAAAAGATAGCGGCTGTCCTCGTGTATAGGTATGGAAAAGAAGGCGTTCTTGAGGTCGATCACAGTGAAGGTGGTGGCAGTGGAGGGGATTAAAGTCAAAATTGTCGTGATGTCGGAAACTACTGGGTATTGTGGTACTACGATTTTGTTTACCTCCCGCAGGTCAATGATGAAGCGGTAGGCTTTCCCATCTCCCTCTCCCTGTCTCTTTACAATCGGTAGTATGGGACTGTTACAAATGTTGCTCACTACTTCCTCTACCACCCCTGCCTCTACCAAAGAGTGTATGATCTCTGTTAGTGCTTTCTCACCCTCTGGCGATATTTTGTACTGCGGTACCTTCGGTAGGGTTGCGTCCTGTCGTATTGTTACGTGTACTGGGTCAATCATCATTCGTCCTACGTCTGAATCAGCCCTAGCCCATAAGTGTGATGGCAAAGTGTCCAGTAGGGATGTCTCAGTCTCAGAGATGGAAAACATGTGCTGAAAAGGGTTCTCTCTATGGCGTTGGGGGTTGTCATACAGGATGATACGCACTCCGTCTGGTGAGCATCTGATAGTCGCATGGAAGTGTTTCAAAAGGTCGAGGCCCATAATGGCGTCTGGGGTGTTAGATGAGAGGAGGAATGTCGTTTCGACGCCATTGCTGTCAAGATTAAAAGGGATGGGTCGGGACAAAGGGTTGGTGGAGGGCGTACCGTCAAATCCTATTGAGGTCACATGTGAGCCTGACAAGGGTGCCCTTGGAATCAGTCGTTTGGATAGTGCACTACGTGTTGCTCCTGTGTCTACCAAAAATGGCGACCTTGTGCCCAGGACCTCAGCGGTAACATAAGGGCCTTGCTGATCAACGCAGAGCTCGACTGGATCCCTTCCTTGCCCCTGGCTGTCCTATGCAAAGTCGTACGTATTGTCATAATCTGTCTGTTGGTACTGATTCTGTCTGGGATGGTCAAATGCGTTCATTCTTCCTGGCCTTTCCTCGCTTGCTTCACTCGCGTACCCTCTTCCACGTCCTCTTCCTCTCTGTCCACTTGCTATTTCCCTCGCCCCTCTGCCCCTAGCAGCTCCTAACAAAGCCGGGCATTGGGATTTCCAGTGTCCATATTTTTTGCAAAATGCACATTGATCCTGTCCTAGGTCTTGGCGTCCTAAATATGATGTAGATGGATTGTTCCTAGGGGCTGTACTCTAGGGGTATTCTGCTGGTTTCCTCCCCTATATTGCTCCCTTCCTGTATTCGCCCCCTGGAGTTGTGCTATCATTACCCTTTCCTTCAAGTCCTTCTTTTTCCTTTCTGTAGCCCTGTCATTTTCGTTTCTCTGATGCTCGTAGTACTGGGCCATTTGGAGAATGGCCGTCGGTTTAGATGATGCCCAACTACTTTCGCTGGCTTGTAGTTTCTGGGATACATCTGGCAGTAATCCTTTGACGTAGTTCTGCACAAATAAGTGGTGTCCGGTTGCGGTGGACATGTCTTGTCCACTGTAATCAGAGAACACAGTTTCAAATCTGGAGAAGTACTCTGAGACGTCCTCTTGTGGTTTCTGGCGGCATGCGGTTACTATGGACCAGTCTATCTTTTTCTCTGGGATCAGCGTTTTCACTTTCTGCACTATTTTGTCAGGCAGGTCTAATATTGCTTTAACTGGTTTTTGACCAGGGTTCCGCTGTTTATCTAGTGTGTCGAGTTGTTCCCAGGTATGACCAAACAGTTCGGTATGGTCTACTTTCCTAACCTGTTTCCACACATCTGCTGGCAAACATAACCCGAAGAACAAGTCTATGTCGGCAAGTGTCATTATTGTTGATCCCAGAGCGGTACCTAGCTCGGTGTAAAAGGCGGTGGGGTTCTTTCGTAAATCCGGCAAAGATTTACGGAAGGTCAGGATGTCCTGTCTGTCCCATGGCTGATACACCCAATTGTAGACCACCCTTCCTCTAGCGTCTTGATGGTTTATATCGTCATTAGTCCCTTGTCCTCTAGGAGGTATCCAGTAAGGGGCAGCTTCTTTTATTGGCATCATGCTATCTGTTTTTTCCACTGGGGGTCCTGCTACCTTAGTTGTCCTGTCCCTATCTATCTGTCCTTGTTCTATGAGGTGACGCAATACTTCTAGTGTGGATGAAAATAGTTCTGCAACATCGTTGTCGCCTTCATCTCCGATGTCTACCTTCCTGTAGAGAGCCACTAATCGCTCGGGCCCTACGTCTTGGTACTTCTCTTCATATGCAGTAAGGGTGTGGTAACAGAGACGTACAATAAAGTATCGTTTGCGGTTTTCAACATAGGAGTTGCATATGTCAGTTACATGCTCTTCTGTCTCCTTCCTATCTATGAGGGATTTAACTACTTTATCAATGCCTGCTCGCTCATTTTTACTTAATCGCGGGACCCTGGGCGCTCCTTTTTCTTTTGATCCTACCTCTACTACTGTATCCTTTGATGAGGCATTTGGTGTGGGTGATCGGTGGGAGCAGAGGCGGTGGAGACTGAGGCGATCGTGCCATCTCCGGCTATACTTTGGTGGTCCTGGCATTGTACTATGGGATGAGTAGGGGCGTAAGGGGGTGGCATGTATATCATTGGGGGACCTAACAATAAATCATCATCTACCCCCTGTTTTGCTGGTAACTCGGGGTAAAGAGTTAAGGGCGTTCTAACAGGGCATTGACCTGATATTTTTGATTCCTGTTCCTTTTTATCGATTTCCTTTTCTTTTAGTTCTTCTTCTAACTTTTTACAGGCTTGGTAAGCTGATTTTCGCGTTTCTTTATCTTGTCTAGCTTCGTCTTTTTCTTTCGTTGAGCTGCCTCTTTTCGCCATAAACCAAAACTATCAAACATGGCTGGTCTAGCTTTCTTTTGTGGAGAGCTAATTCTAACGTTTCTATTTTAGCGGGATCGAAAGATCCCGTCAGTGGCCACTGATTTACCCGGTCCTTCCTAGTGTACTTATGCCATAGTTTGCTATAAGCTACGGTGGCTAATCCATATTTCACGTACATGTCCTTGTTAGGGTGCCTTCCGGCGGTGACGGATGACTGACCTCTAACAAACGGTCCGGTCCAAAACAATCAAACAATCTAGAGAAAACAGGCATGACGTATTTAGCGGTCAAAATGAATATCTCAATTAATGTTAGACAAAAGTCTGCACTACCTGTCCTTCGCTGTCTGCAAAGAGAGAATATTCCTATTCTACGTTGTTTGCAAGCAGGGAATGTCTCAAATAACTCAAAAGGAATACTAGTATTTCTATCAATCAATCAATTTAAGTCATGTTTTCTCACGACCTTACCCGGACCGTATGGACAGTTCTTCGTATTCCCCTTCCAGCGCCTGGTTGTCCTCTTACTCCAACAATCAATGCGGCGTTCCTGTAAGGTCCCAGTCAGGACCGCAGGTCACTCGAGAGAGGTCCGTTCGGAACCGGTGAAGTTCAGTCGATTGGCAGCCAGACGAGGGTCTCTTTCAGGCAGGTGCACTCCAATCATTTAGTCGTTCACTCCGTCGTTAGGACCTCTCTACTGGACCCACGTGTCTCTGATGGGCCCCCCGTTGGGTCGCCAATTTGTGAAAAGCAGCGAGTCTCCTGAGATCCCCAATGCTGCCCGGCGCAAGGTCACCTTTAATCCACTTTGGATTCGCTATCTAAAATAACGAGGCAGGCGCTGGAAGGCAAGAAAAAGGTTTATTACTCTTAGAGGAGACCACGTCAACTGCTGACACCAGGATGTCTTCAGGGAGGTGTTCTACTGGCAATGCTTTTGGCTCTTCCTTTTATACAGGTTTTACACAATGTATTTGTTTCATTTATCATGGTTACAAGCTTGGAGTCTCCGCCCCGGGCAGGTTGTCACACAAGCCCGACATTGTTTCATCAGCATGGTTACACAAGCCCAACATTGTTTCATCAACATGGTTACACAAGCCCAACATTAACTCTCCTCCCGCCCAGGTCAAAAACAGACAATTTAATTGCAGCTGGACCTTGCTTCAGGGTCTAAACACAAGTGAGACCGGCCAGATCTAAGAGTCCGTTCTGTTGATAAAAACAGGTCCCATTGTTGGCAAAAAACAAGTCTTGCTGTGTGCAGTGCAATAAACCATGCTTGCAAGAGTCTGTTTGGTATTTGTAACCTGTTTGTGCAGGGATGAGAGGAAAGACGAGTTTGAGGCAGCAGGTGATGTTGATGTTTGTCGTAGAAATAGTTTATAGCCCCCAGCACACATATCAGGTTTGGTCAGAGAGTCAGAAGGCTGCTAGAGGACAGGGTGAAATGAAGGTGACCAACAGAGTACAAAATGGCTGTGGTCAATCAGAATGACTGTAGTTTATGTGCACGTAGGAACTTTCATCAGACAAGATGGCGCAGAATGTTCATGATTTTCGTTTTGTTCTTAACACAGGGCCATCCTGATGGACAGTGACTTCAATTGCTCCATAGAGGTGGATGGACACACTGGAGGAGACTCTGTAGGAATGGGTGTAGCGTCCAGGCTTCTGGCAGAGATGGTGGCTGAGGCATTCCTGCGGGACGTCGTCAGAGGTATGGAGGCAAATGCCAGGAGTGTATCTCAAAGACACTGAATTCGGAAGAGTGAGAGAGAGGGCCTGAACACTCCCTTCACACTGAACTGCGCTTGGTAGCCACGACCTCCAAGCTAGCAAGATCCTGGGTCAGTGATAGCCTTCCCATGGAACTCAGTTTGAACTGTGGGACCCGATTGTCCCAGACTTGCTCAAGCTTTAGAGAAAATGGCAGAAAAGGGTAGTATGCTGCAATTCTTGCGAGAAGGTTTTTATACAAATAGAAGGGAAAGTGAGAAGACATCAGTAATTGGAGGATGATCATCAGAATAGTTCACCCGTACCAGTTTGTGGGCTACTGGGTCGGCAAATCACAGACAGTCTTGCTGTAGTCCGAGAGGTGCTCGAGTATGTCAGAGACCAAAAGGTCCAGACAGCCTTGGTTGGTCTTGATCAGGAAAAGGCATTCAACCACTTTTCCTATGAGTTCATGGGCCAGAACCACAAGGCACTGAGACTGGGGCACTTCTTCAGGTTCACAGTGAATACAATGTATAGAGCTATCTCTAGCACTGCGTTGGCTAATGGTTGGAAACCAAACCCCCTTCCCAGTCAGGCAAGGCTGTTCGCTTTCACCTCTTCAGTATGTTTGTGTCCGAGTTCCTCGCTGAACTCATCAGACAGAAGAAAAACATCAAGGGAATGACTACCAGGAAGCAGCAGAAAAGGAGAACTGAAGTGTTCCTTCTGCAATCAATGGCATCTCGGCCTTCTGTGCAGACAGCACTTGGTGAAGGCACTGGAGAAGGCATGCATCAAATTTGTGAAAGTATCCTGAGCTAAGACCGACAGCGCCAAGTCGGAAACCCTGCTCTTTAGCTTCTTGACTGCCACCGAGAGCCACTTTCCTTCCCCATGAAGCAGGACTTCACAAAGATCCTAGGAGTCTGGTTTAGAGGAAACCGTGCAGAAGAGAAGACATAAGATGAGCGACTGGCCAAAACATAGCAGAATCTGGGACTCTGGATCCTTAGGAAACTGACGATCAAGGGGAAGACACTAGTCCTCCAGAGTGAGACCCTGCCGGTGCTACAGTACATCATCCAAGTCTGGCTGTTGCAAATGAGAACAACCAAGGTAATCACAAAGATGATGTTCTACTTCATCAGGAACTCTAAGGTGGACAGAGTGAAGAGGGAGGTGATGTACAAGACCCACGAGACAGGGAAACCAAGGAGTACCAGACATTGCCACCATCCTGAGGGCGATCTTTGGATGCCACTGCATGAAGAGCACCCTACAGAACGAAGAGGAAACTCATGCTTGCTTCCTGATTACCAACGTGGAGGTGCCACAAATGGGAGCACGGTCTGTACTACAGGGCCATACCATGTTGCTACGTGGAAGTGGAGAAGTTTGTGAAGGAGCTCAGACTGGAAGCAGCAACCCCAGACCAGTGGACTCTGAAGATCCTCCAGATTGATCAGGGCAAAATACGTCAGTAAACAGATTGACGACCGTCCCTCAGCACCAGCAGACCATGTGTGGGAGAATGCTACCTCCAGACGTCTGACCAACAAGGACATAGTCTGGTTAGTAATTCAAGGTGCCTGCCTGTGAGGGTCTTCATGCATGCAAGAGGGCTCAACCACTACAAGTCCTGCCCAAGGGGATGCACCGCCGACAACCTGATCTACCATTATTTCTGGGGATGCGCCTACTACCAAGACCTGCTGAGGGCCCCAAGTACAGAGCTTGGGGTCTGGATACCCACTACAAACATCACTGCAGGCACAGTAATGTATGGTCTGTTCCCAGGGAAGCGCGCACTGAGAGACCTCCAGGAATGCTGAAGGCTCCGATGCTATTTTAAAGATGTTGCTTTATTTTCCAGAAACTGACTGGTAGTAGGGAAGAAGGAGACATCAACCCTGGCCTGCCACAAGATGATTTACAGTCTCCTGCGAGACTACGCAGTAATGATTTGATCTGATGAAAACAGTTGCGACAGTATATGAATATCTGAAAGGGCTTCCCAGTCCCACTGGGGAACCCCAGAGGAGCAGCTAACAATGTTCCTTCTCTGTGAGTCTAGGAACCGAAAAGCGACCGCAAAGAGGAGCACATCGATGGAGACGTGAGGAAATGTATTTTGAATAACGTGACATTTACCCTTCACAAGGAAAAGGTCACAAGGATGTAATAAAAAAAAAAAGATCCTAGTCATATCAGGCCTTTCATCCCTGCATTCATTTTTTTCCAACAAACAGCCATAACCACGCTGAGATATATAGACCCATCCTCAATAGCCCGTCTCTAGTAATCATCGAAGAGACTGTGGTGCGGGCAGTGCTACAACTATTTGCTTTCTCCTCTAATGGCTAGGTGACAATGACAATAGCAGGCAGACGTTTTACCCACAGTCTTTACTGGAGGCCAGGCGGAGTCCATGCCTCTGCTTTGACACAACAAGGAAATGTTCTGAGGGATAGGCAGGAAGACCCCTTTATTCAAGTGGAGAGCTTCCCTTGCTCTTCCTCAGCACCAACACTGGTGAGCGCTAGCTGACTCCTGACTAGCTCTGGAGCATAGCTCAAGGGAGCCATCAAGAAATCATTCCAAGCAGATAACGACTGATTTTAGAATCGATGTGAAGATGGGATTCTCGTGTGAGACGTGCATTCTCTGTTCCTGCCGTGCATGGCCCAGGCCACTGCTTCAGAGGTCTCTAGTTGCCACAGATCACTAGTGAGTCGCTCGTCCCCTTCGGGTTTTTCCTTGGATTCTGGTAATTGTAGTCTTCCATCTAGCAAAAAACCTAAGTACCAGAAACAGATGAGGTACTCATACGGGACATTAGACAGGAGATCTCAGAACACAGCAAACTACTCACAGCTCGCCTGGAAAGCTTGAAGTCTGTGGGCTGAGTGAGCTACTCAGCTGCCCTGGACAATTTGAGGTCCGTGGCGCTAGTGAGTTACTCACAGCTGCCCTTGAGAGCTTGAGTTCTATGGAGGTATTGAGCAACTTACAGCTGACATTGAAAGGTTTGGGACCTCCGGACCAGGTGAGCTCCTCACACCTCACAATGCACAGCTTGAGCCCTCAAGAGTGGGTCATCTACTCGCGTTGGACCTGGCACAGCTTAGGACTCTGGACAAGGTGAACTATTCACTCCAGACAATAGGCAGGGTCAGATCGCTGGGCCGGGTGAGCTACTCACAATGAATATGGGACAGCTTCAGATGGTACCCCAAAACTGGTCCCAGGATGCTTGTTTTCGGTCCAGGGAGGACTGAGCTGGATCTTGTGGATCTGTGGTTGACCTCCTGGCCACAGGTTCAAATCCTGGTGGGTCCACTCAGCCCTTCATTCTTCTGAGGTTGATAAAATGAGTACCATTAAGTTGGGTAACAATAAACATCTGGTATTTCAGCAAGGGTGAACATGTGCTATACAAATACATGTTATGTTAAGTATTGCAATATGAAGTTAGCGATATAAACCACACACCTATTATTTGTCTTAACACAAGACCAGTGCTTTAAATGAAAATATAAAAGTTCAGGTACTCAATATGCAGATTAACTGTTTACTCCTGAGAAGTGCAGGTACTCTCCCATTAAATGTATTGCAGTAGCATTGAGAAGTGTAGGTACACAACCTCTCAAGTTAAAGAAGTGCACGCACTCAGTACCAGATGATGGATTTAACTCAGATCTGTGGCTGGGGGGTGAATATTTGGCAATGTTCAGCAATCCGTCCATTATCTTTTTGTGTTGCTGTAGTTACCCTAAGTGGGAAGGGTATGCCCAGACGTGTGTCCCATGCTTGCTATGCCACTAGTTTCAAGCTAGCCTGGCTGATGAGGGGCGATACCCCAAAACTGGTCCCAGGATGCTTGGCTAACTTAAATCCAGTGGCATAGCAAGCATGTGACACACATCTGGGCATACCTGGATATGTGCTCCGGATACGTTCTGTCTGATAGTGTAGATAAATACATTAGACATGAAGATTATGTTTACAAATTTCTGTTTGAAAATATAAAATACTAGAAGTTTTGCTCAAACAGGCAATAATATGATATATATATATATATATATATATATATATATATATATATATATACAAACTCCTGACAATCCAATCCAAGGAAATCAGGTACAGACCACTTCGAGCTGAGTTCAAGGTGCTTTATTGCGCTTAGTTACACAGCATGACGCGTTTCGACCGGGTCTCCCCGGTCTTGATCACATGACGTGCTTGAGCAAATGACACAATATATAGTGACGTGATAATTGTAAAACCACTCCCCCTGACATGATGAAGCTAAATAAAATACTTAACGAACATCTTTTTTTACAAATGTCAGTGTATATGTTTACAAATAAATAACTGCCTGAAAATAAACACGGAACAATCCTGTGTCATAGACTGTAGCCAATTGGCTGAATGCAGTAGTTAATCAGTAACATACGGACATCTGAGGAAAATAAAGACCCAATCCGGTACAGTTATTCCATATTTTGGTTTGGCTAAATTCACCGGAGGAATGCAAGTGCTAATAAATAAATAAAGTGCTAGTGCAAAAAAGTGCTTTTCGTCATTAGTTTAAAATAGCTATTAAAAACATCATAGCTAAAAAACTGAATGTCTAATCAGGTAAAAGCAGGCTAAATCTTACATATATTTCATGTTATTAAAGTGCAAGTGCAAATAAATGTTATAGATGCCTGGGAGTGCATCTTAGACATCAGATCATGATGACATATATTGATTACTTAATAATCTGGGGTAAAGAAGATTTATGCACAAAGGCCTAGGGATATGTGCAATTATCAGAAAATTGAGCAGTATGTACCACGTAATAATATAACCATTTTTCTGGTTCGTGCAGCTATTCAATACACAGAAATACAGTACGAAGATAATGATAATTGAGTGAGTATAAATAGTTCAATAAAACCGACTAAAAACCAAGCATTAACCCAGTAAAAACCATATAAAACCAGAAATTATCAGGTAAAACAAGGTAAAATAATTGGGTAAAAAGAAGGTCATAATAATCGGATAAAAAACTAATATATACACAAGTCCACTACAATTATTGAACAGATAGAATCACATTAGGAGCCAGTTTGGGAAGTTCATGTTGAAGACACATTATAGAAAATTATGCATGTCCTCACCCGTATTCAAACCTTTCGGCATCTTAGTGTCAAGTGATAAAATATACTGGGTTTCCAACTGACGTAATTTTCTTTCTCTATTTCCTCCCCTTGATAACCTCGGCACTGCATCAATAACAAAATAACTTAGGTCATTTAGGTTATTATTGTGCACTAACTTGAAATGCCGGGCAACTGGGTAGCTGGGTTCTGAATTGACTATTGCACGAAGGTGCTGAAGGATCCGATTAAACACCTGCAGCTTTGTGCTGCCCACATATTGTAGGTGGCAGGAACATTCAAGAATATATACCGCGAATTCCGTTCTGCAAGTGAACATTCCCTTGATTTTAATGGGTGTAGGTTCAAATGCATCGGTATATTCTTGTTTATTGACCTCAAATTTGCACGCTCGGCATGAACTGCACTTATAAAAACCTGTCCTATTCGATAACAAATTGTTAGGTGCAGTACCCTCAGGGCTGGTTTTGACTAATGCATCCCTCATTGAAGGTGCCCGTCTAAATGTTATTGAGGGCAATTCAGGCAAAATTTGTGAAAGTGTCATATCAGTTTTAACAATATGCCAGTTGTTGTATATTATTTTTCTTAGTTGTTTTTCTTGGTGACTGAAGGTTGTTATAAGCCTTATTGAGTCACTACTTGTGTGTTGGTTCTTGATTGCCTCAATGTTAATGGGGGTAGTTCTAGTGTCAGTATTAACTGTGATATCAGTCCTGTTGGCCTTTGATAATGCGGTGTTCAAGTCTTTCATCTTATAGCTCCTTACCAAGAATCTCTGTACTGCTTCAGCCTGACACCACTGTATGAGATCCGTGTCTAAACTGCAAATTCTTTTAATTCTTAAGAATTCTCCGTACGGTATGCTTTTTATTAGATGTTTAGGGTGGGAGCTGCTGGCATGTAAAATAGAATTTCCCGCTGTTACCTTTCTATGCAGTTTGGTCTGTAAGGTATTATTATCGACATAGATTGCCACATCAAGAAACTGGACTCTGGTTGCTGATGTGGACAGTAAATTCTAAATTCAGGTCATTATTGTTAATAGTACTAACAAAACTTTGGGCTGCCTCCAAGGATCCCTTCCAGATAACACACACGTCATCAATAAAACGCCACCAATTAAGTACATAAATATATATATATATATATCCTCCTGGTAAGGCCCTGTATTTCAGGATGTCAGTGTAATTTACAAGGTTTCAGAACCACGTTTTTGCAGCTGCGTAGCACTGGGTGTTTGCACGCGTCCTGTGCACAGATTACCAGAAGTGCTGGTTTCACAGTGCCTTCTTCGACAGAGCGATAAGTCTGCGGTGGCGAGGCCCATGTGTCAGAACAAGAAGCTGAGGTGCAACTGGTGGTGGGGGGGGGGGGGGGGGGGGTTTGAGGGGGGGGGTTCCTCCCTCAGCAGATTTTCCCATCAGAGCATTGTCGCTAAGAGGAGTTTCTGCTAATTGACTATGGTTTAGTGTCATTCTTGTGTTATTATATGCGTCACACAACATATCACGCGAGTCATTCGAACAGAGGGGCTTCACAAGACTACCTTCCAGTCATAATTTTGAAACTGGCTTAGTACCTGTGACCCTGATCCCTCTCTAAATCTCCTGCTATTGGTCATACCAATTAGACCTAGTGACATCAGGACACAACCTCATTCACTCGACTTCTCAATCTTTGTCACCACTCTGCTAACATAACCGCTCTCAAACCCTGACCAAACGCCTTCCATTGTCAGACTTGCTGATGTCACGACACAACCATACGTACCCCTTAACACCCCTCCCTGTAAATCTTTACCATCATTCACAGTCTTTTCCTATCAGCCTTACTCAGGCCACACCCTCCATCTCTACATTCAACAGTTCCTTCACCCAGAATGCCTCGCTCAGCCAAAGCCGCCATATTTGTTGCACCTCGCACATGGTTATAGCATCAGTATCCCACAAAACACCCTTCCGCTGCAAATCTAGATAAGTTTTGGAAACGGGGTCATTCCCAGCTAAGCCACTGCATACGTGACAATGAAACACAACATTTCTATACTTTGTAATTTAGACCCCACTAAAAGCAGGTCTCAGCGGAAGGTCCTGTCTCCTGCTATTTCAGCTGAACAAGCAACTGCTTCCCAGGAAGGCCAGGTACAGGTGGCTATGGAGGATGTACCCAGCAAAGCTCGATACAGGCCTGAGGGCGGCCCAGTCTCACAACTCCCTCGACATCTCCGTAGGCTGGTCACAGCACCAAAGACGAGAAAGCAGGGAGGGGCATAGCTACATTGGTGCAGTGGCACTGTGTCCCAGAGGCCCACTGAACCCTGGTTATTGCTGTATTTCACAGTTCAACTGCGGCCTGGGGGTCCATTTCCTTCCTTGCACTAGGGCCCATCACGCACTGACTACACTACTGTCAGGGGTCCTGCTGCCCACTTGAGCACTGTTGAGCCTCATGGGTAGAGTGGAGGTCACCTGCGTTGCTTGTGCTAAAGCCAGACATGAACTCAGAAGAGTCGAACTCGGATAGCAGAAGTCAGACATTGCTTCCTTAAGTCTGCATTAAGTATTGAAATATTGTACAGTTTCTATAGGACGTTCAATTCAAGCTGGTAACACAAAGAGTGATAGGGGAAATGCTTGAATTAATATTAAATACTGAGAATTACTAAATGCCACATACCAGTCGATCGTTTAGTTAGTCTGTGTCTGTTAGTCTGCCCACACATGCTAATAATTCGCTGGCTGGCTGAATAGGACTTCTCTGGTTGTCTCAAAAACCAGGAAGCAAATCCATCTGGAATTGCCCTAGAACCTTCCAACTGACTAAAAATGGCCACTGGACATTTGTCACTGGCTCAACTTAAAATTCTCGCTTCATATATAATTTGATTACATGTATATATTTAGATATGTGCATTTTGTTGTAATGACAATGTTTTCGCTAGTTTTGCTTGTGCATCATTCTACGTAAGTTAGCTTTCGCGGCACCATTTTATGTTTGGCCGCCATTTTGAGTCATGCTCGAAACTGCTCTTTGTCTCCCCTAAAGAACGGGTTGTGGAAAAGTTTCATTTCTCCAGAGTTGGGGCTTGCTCTAATGAATGCACTGTTCTTATTAGCGCATACCTTTCCCACAAGATAGAGGCCTTCTCCCACCAGTCTAGTGGCCGACACAGGCAGAGTGACCTTGAATTGAAGATTGTGTGTGCCCGGCCCCAGAATCGAAACCTATCCTTCTGTACTTCTTTGTTCAGCTGCATCTGCTCGGAAAATTCCGTTCTGGGCGTGTCTTCATTAGTTCTGAATTGTACATAATGTATCTCCATGTTTGCTGATGTCAGTCCCTCTATGCAGCACTCCTAGAGACTGGGCAGACCAGGCTCCGCTCGAGCGTATCTGAATAAATATATATTGGTTTGTATTCTCTACTGTCTGACCGACTCTTCATTTGGTATGGAAGGCTGAGAGGTGGTCGCGAGTGACCCTGGTGACCCTAAACGAGCCAATTCCTTCAGTTGGCGCCCAAACAGGGACTCCATCGGGTGACCCATCCCCTCCAGCGGACGGGTGGGGAGGTCGGGGCCATCGTCGGGTCAGATGGACGGATCAGGGATCCCTGTATGAGGAGCATTGCTTGCTCACAGCTGCCCCTTCTGTCCCACCGGACGGTGCCTCGCCCAGTGGTAATCCCAGCTGGGGTCCTGAACGGCGAAACCCTTGGATCTGACCGTTTGGTCCGAAGAGTCGGCAGTGGAGAATAAATTCGTTCGACTTGCATATATCAGGCGAGTTTGTTTTGGTTCTTTATGGACATGGTACCATTTTGGTTTGTATTTGATACGGTCAGAGGACCGATTTTGGGTAAAAGTGTTTGCAAACACTTTGCCAGGCATAAGTAGTGAACTTGTTTTCTTTTGAGAATACCTGGAGCAAGTAAGCTGGTTTCTTTGGGCTGTCGTTGTTGTTCTGCTGATGCTCGATTGGAGGAAAGTCAGCCAGCGCAAAAAATTGGGTTTTTACAGGAGAAGTTGTTTGCGAAAAGAAGTAGGCAGTCCATGTTTGATTCTCTTCGAACGTGGCAAAAGGAAGCTAAACAGAGGCGAATGAAAGCAGAGAAAGAGGCCCGGAAGGGGAGAATGCAAACATTGACTCAGAAAGCTGTAGCACATGATAAAGAGAAACAGGAGATAGGGATAGGGATAGAACGTGAAGAAAGAAGGTTTCGATTGCATATTGATAAATGTTATGTGGCCCAAGAAGACAAGGATACTTTCGTGGAGGAGTTATTAGATACTCGACCCCCACCTCCATATGCCCCGCAGAGGATATATCCCGCTATTCCCTCACAGTCCCAGCCACCCGCTCCTTCTGTCTCCTGTTGTTTCTACTCTTGTTACTGTTGATCAGACTGCTTTGGCCACAGCACCTCCCGTTTTTCCTTTATCTTCGCCGTCTGCGGCAACCATGACTGTTAGTACCCCTGCTACACCTATTGCTTCAACGTCCCTTTCGCCGGCTCTTACACCTGCAACGCAGCCAGCAGCGACGTTAGTGCCTGTTACTTCTGTTGCCACTCCCACTGTGTTTTTTCATCCCCCGACATTACTGAGTAGCAGGACACCAGTACGTCGATTTGAGGATAGAGACTGGACAAAATTTAAGGAATGTATGGGGCGGACGTTAGTCCGATCTGATGTGGGAGATGAGGAGAAAAGGGTAATAGCGAATCAGGCTGCCCAGTGGGCTCGGAATCCCATTTACAGTGTGGAAGATGTGTGGAGTGTGATGAAAGATTATGAGCCTTTTGTACAACAGCATGCCCTCAAGCATATGTCTGCTACTCTGATTGGTCTTTGGGAACAGTGTTTCAAAGATGCAGCACCACAGATTTTATATGATATTAAAGATCATGTATATGTCACTAATATGGAGCCTGGCCAAGTGTTTGGCAATGTTGCGACATTGGTTGCTTATCGGAGTAGGCTCCTTTAGAAGAGTACCACCCCAGTATCTCAGTTTCCGATACAGGAGGTTCATCCTATATAACACCCTGAAATACCGGAGCTAAGGGATCAGCACGACATTGTTATTAGACAAGGTGTAGCGGCCCGTTTCCAAGAACAGTGGGTCTATACTCCATGGAAAAGGAGTGAAGTGTTGTCTCTAAAGACTCAGTTACCTGATCCTAGAAAAAATCCTACTGCCTATTTAAAAAGAATTGACTGAAGCTGCCTCTTCTACAGTGATGACGCTTGCTGACATTGAAATGTTTTTTGGTTTACTGGTTCCGGTTGATATTTAGAGACAGGTACACACCCAGGATCATGTTGCGGAATTGGGTGGTACCTGGGATCAAATTAAAGTATGGGATCAGGAGAGGAAGCCCGGTGAGAAGCCTAAAGCAGAGATACTTGCTTTGCCAGGTCGCATTATCACGTATATGCATTCTCTTATTCCACGAGAACAGTTGATTGGGACAAGTTATCGGCTTGACGTCAAAAGAAAGATGAAAGTGTGTCTGATTTTTTCACTCAGTTTGAAGATGTGTTTTGGGATTATAGTGGACAGGATTTGTCGATTGAGGGAGTTGTTCGGTTGTTTGGTAATAGATTTGTTTCTAATTTGCTTCCTGAAATAGCGACCCGATTGCAGGCTTCCGAGAGCACTTGGTCCACCACTTCCCCTTCTGTTATTTTGAACATGGTGCAGTATTATGAACACAGGGAAAATGAGGATAAGGAAAGGACGGAGAAGAAGCATAAGGATTTGAAGGCGAAGGTTGCAGCAGGCTTCTAGAGGAAATGGTAGAGGACGTGGTGGTTTGGCCTGACAGCTTCCTCGCACTAGCAGGCAGCCTAATACTACGCCTTTAGGGCAGAACCAGTGTGCGTATTGTAAGGAGGAGGGACACTGGTGTAGCGAGTGTCCTGTGTTGTTGCAGAAGGTAGCGGCCCCCAGAGGACGAGGTTCTCGTGGACGGGGTCGTGAAACCGGAGGAGCGGACAGGGTTCAGAATGTTGCAGCCTCGCAGGGTCGTTCTGATAATAATTACTTTGATGACCCTCGGAGCGGACAGTATTATCATGATGACTATGACACAGATGAGGTGACAGGAATGTCTTACAGCTAGGACAGCCAGGGACAGAGTGAGGTACCAGTTCCGATACCTGTAGATCAACGCGGTCCTTACGTTACTGCGAACTTGCATGGCTCGGCTAAGGAATTTTTGGTGGATACAGGTGCAACAAACAGTTCTATTTCCCGCTCTTTGGTCCCTGGGGCGGCTCTGTCTGGCCATAATAATGTTTTGGTAGGCTTTTCTGGTGTACCAGTTGTGAGCCCCATTTCAAAACCGCTTGCATTGACAATCGGTCCCTTCACTGTGGATTCCCCATTTTTGCTGACATCTAATAGTGGCGAGAATTCGATGGGTCTGGATTCATTGAAAAAGTTGAATGCCACAATTTATTGTTCCCCAGCGGGTGTCTATATGACCATGGGTCCGGATGTGGTGTGCGCTAAGCAGTGTCTGTCCAAAGATGCGCCTCTTCCTGTTGAATTTAAGGATGTGCCACCCACTCTGTGGGCAACAGGTGACACAGATGTGGGATTGTTCCAGATCACGCCTGTTTCAATCCGCGTTAAGGATGGTGCCATTTTACCTCGTATCCCTCAATATAAAATACCGTAGGCAGGTGAGCGAGCCTTGTTGCAGATTGTACAGGATTTGATTGAGAAAGGTGCGGTTGAGGAGACGACTGCTAATATTTGCAATAGCCCTATTCTTCCGATTCTTAAAAGGGCGCCCCCGGGTTCCTCTGATGACCATGAAGATGTCTATCGTTTTGTGATCGATTTGCACGAAGTTAATAAAATAGTGATTCCCCAGTTTCCGGTGGTCCCTGACTTCACCACCCTCTTGACAATGATTCCCTCTTCCGCTAGATTCTTTTCTGTCATTGATTTGAAAAATGCGTTCGTCAGTATTCCTATTCATCCTGATAGCAGATATCTGTTTGGGTTCACCCTAGCTGGTAGAAGCTTTAGATTCTGTTGCGCTCCTCAAGGCTATACAGAAAGTCTGAGTATCTATAGTCAGGCATTGAAAGGTCAGTTGGATTCTTTGTCACTCCCCACAGGTAATGTATTGCTACAGTATGTTGATGACTTGCTCATTGCTTCTGACACAGAACAAGGTTGTAGGGATAGTACAGTGAAACTGTTGTTGCATATGGCTCAGCACGGACATAAAGTGTCCCTTTCCAAATTTCAGTATTGTCGACAGTAGGTCACCTATTTAGGTCACCTACTGTCGGAGGGTAGGAGATTGACTCCTGAACGTATCAGTACCATTGTTCAAATGCCCATTCCACAGACTCAGAAAGAGGTGCGTGCCTTTATAGGGAACACTTCTTACTGTCGTCAGTGGATACCTAACTATTCCTTACTAACCAAGCCCCTGATCGCACTAACTATTAAAGATGTGCATGAGCCCCTGCCTTGGACGTCTGAATGTCAGCAGCCTTTTGAGCAACTAAAAAGTGCGCTTTGCTCAGCTCCAGTGCTTGGCACGCCTAACTACAACAAGCCATTTGTATTATATGTCCATGAGATGGCTGGTTGTGCGCTTTCTGTTCTAACACAAAAATTTGGAGATAAGCAACGGCTGTCTGCTTATTTCTCTGCTGTACTTGACCCTGTCACATGAGCCCTCCCGAGCTGTCTAAGAGTGGTCACGGCCATCTCGATAAGACAATCGGCTGGACTCGTACTTGATACTGATCTCACAGTTATGGTACCCCATGCTGTGGATACACTTTTGAATAAGACCAAGACGCAGCACCTCACCAGTGCACGTCTGACAGGATATGAATTGACCCTGTTTGCGAAACATATCACGATCAAAAGATGTGCCACTCTGAACCTGGCCACATTACTGTCCCTCCCTTCTGAAAATGAGGAAAATCAGAAACATGATTGTATCTTCCGGATGGAAGAAGAGACGAGGTAGACTTGACTGATGTTCCCTTATCTGACCCACAAGGGGAACTATATGTCGATGGCTCTTGTTTTAAATTACCAGATGGCACTACAACTGCTGCTTATGCTATCACCACACTGCGTACAGTCGTAGAGACGTCACAAGTCCCTTATCAGTCAGCCCAAGCAGCTGAGTTAGCCGCCCTTATTCAAGCTTGTGAGTTGAAGGAGGGACTGGTTGTCAATATACTGACAGCCAGTATGCCTTCGGGGTCGCGCACAATTTCGGGCGACTCTGGGCTGAGAGAGGGTTCCTTACTTCCCATGGTGCAAGGATCCAACACGGTCACCTAATATTGAGGCTTTTGTCTGCCTTGACACTCCCCAAGAAGTTGGCAATAGTGAAGTGTAGCGCCCATAGGAAAATTACAGATGAAGTAGGTAGGGGGAATGCTTTTGCTGACCAGACAGCTAAGGATACAGCACAGACTAAAATGAAAACAATGTTTGGAGCAGGTCCTGCTAGATGGGTGCCGGAAGTCACTATGTTTGAGGATACGCTTGAGAATGTAAAGGAGATACAGAGCGAGGTTACAATAGAAGAACTAGCAATATGGCAAGAGAGTACAGCACAATTGAATGTTGAGGGATGTTGGATTGACAAGTCAGGGAAACAGAGATGGATGCTGCCCGATGCATATGTTCTCCCTGTGGTTACGATGGCCTATGGCCCAGCCCATATTAGCACTAAAGGTATTTGCAAGTTGTTAGACCCTGTATGGCAGAATGACAACATCCCAAAGACGGCCGTACATTTAGTGAAATACTGTATGGTGTGTATGATGCACAATCCTGGGAAAGTCACCCCCACACCACCCGGTAATTTTGCACCACCTACTTTCCCCTTTGAGGTCCTTCAGATGGACTATATAGAACTAAACAGGTGTAATAATTTGAAGTACATGTTGGTGGTTGTTTGTGCATTCAGTAAATGGGTCGAGGCTTACCCCACTAAAGACAATACAGCTGTTACGACTGCAAAGGTACTCCTGAAGGAGTTCTTTCCTCGTTTTGGCTTGCCCCGTTTGATTTGGAGTGATAACGGAAGTCACTTTAATGCCAAGGTCATTCAGTTAATTTGCGATGGTTTGCAAATAAAACAGAAGTTTCATGCGGCAAATCACCCACAGTCAGCAGGATTAGTTGAGAAGTACAAACTGAAGTTGGCAAAGATTCAGGAGACGAAAGGGTTGCAATGGCCAGATGCTCTACCATTAGCTCTTTTGTCGACAAGAACAACATTCTAGAACAGGATTGTCACCCTACGAGGTCGTGTTTGGATGCCCGGCGAATGTCTGGGGCATCCCGCGCCCTCGTAGGTTTTCTGATATCGAGTATCCATTGTTGATAGACTACCTTTGCCAGTTAACTGAAAATTTGCATTCTATTCACCAACAGGTCCGCGAGTCCCTTCCACCTTCACCAGAGGGGCCCGGACATGATATTCAGCCTGGGGACTTCATCTTAATCAAGAACTTCCAGCGGAGGAAGAGTTTGGAGCCCCGCTGGAAGGGACCTGGGCAGGTCCTCCTGGCCACTCGAACAGCCGTGAAGGTCGCCGGCCGAAAGAACTGGATCCATGCCAACCACTGTCGCAGGATACCCTTGCCCTTACCCTATGATCAGTGGGTGAGGAATGGCATAGGGGAAGCTGAGTGTGAGAAGGTGCCTCAGTTTGTCCTCTTCAGTGATGCAAAGTTAACGTGGACCCAAAAGGATGCAGAAAATGATAAAGTGCTGAATGCAGCGGTTCCCCCAGAAATCCGAGCCATTAAGGAGCTGCTGTTTGTTGATCTAGCGGTGCCTGGGGCTACCAGGTACAATTTGCGTCCTCGGTTGAGGAATAGTGCACAAAAGGAGAAGTCAGATTAGACAGGGATGGACTGTGTAAGTTAAGGGTGTACTTTGCTATAGTACCAACGGATTAGTTTAGGGTGATGTGAGACTTGTGCACTGTTCTGTTTCCGAGCATTGGACAGGATAGCTCGAAAGGTATCCCTTGGGGGTACAATATCCTGATCAACGTGGGATTCATCCAGAGCTTAGGACTGAAAAAGCTCCACCACCGGTGCTCAAGAGCACCAACGTTTGATGAACAATAGGAGCCTGTACCAGCGAGGCTCTGACGGACACTGGGAATACTTGTCTTTGCTATCATTTTAGTTGCACCATCGTTTTGTGGCACTTCTTTCCTTGTTTAATTATGCATCCCTTTGGTCGGCCTCTTGATGAGGAGGAACAGCCATTTGCGCCACCGCGTTTCGCACAGGGTTGGTCGAAAAAGAGTAAAATAGTATGCATATTAATTGTTGTGATTGCTCTAATAACAATACTTGGAATATCCTGGTTTCTAGAGAAGTTTCCTGCACACTCCTTGGTTGGTACAACTCCCGCTCCTCCTGAGCACAATTTTGTTACTCTAGCTCCACACTAAGAAGCGCACAGGTTGTCATATACAGACAATGTATTCATACAAATGTTGCATTATACCCATAATGTTTCCAATACAACTAATTGTTGGGTTTGTGGGTTGCCCCCTTCAGTCACTCATAAGAGCGATAATTTGTTGTCTATGCCATTGTCATATATTGGCAATTGTGAGGGTTGGTTTCAATTGTTTCGACTGGTGTACTTCCAATTTCACCTTTCAGCATTGGGTATGATGCATGTTGATTCCCATATTGCACATGGATATGTACGCTTCTGTCAAGGATTTACCCCCGTAGGACCGGCAGGACAAGGAACACTAGGGACTTTGTCCTCGAAGTCATGTGTGAATACATATCGTAAAGTGAAGAACAATGCATGGTTTAGAATGGAAATGGCTGACTTCCAATGGTTTAACACCTCTGAGTACTGCCAATCTTTCCGAAGTCGAAATCTTACTGAAGATAAGCCGATACCTGTGTCAGAGGTCAATACGACATCTAGTTTTTGTGTCCAGGAGACAGGGAAGATAAAGGTGGGGGAGAGTAAATGTAATTTCACCTATAAGCTGAATATGACTAATAGTCCACCTTTGATCTTACCCCCATATTGTCTATTTTGTTTGTGGGTCACAAGCTCACGTCTGGCTCCCGAGGGGGTGGTCTGGCACATGTTATCTTTCTTTTCTTCTTCCCCCGGTATATGTTGCCCCGTCCAATTATCATAAAAATCATCTCCTACAACGTAGGAGCACCTTTCAGACTCGAGTGGCGGCCACTGCGGGGACAGGCGAGCAAGACCACTGACTCATTGTCAGTGAAATTGCTCTCCCACCCTCGCAGCTCCACCATTAAGTGAGGCCTGCCCCTGCACTCTCGAGTGTTGGTGATCGAGGCCCTCCTCCACCCGCAGATTTCCCTGCGTCTCATCCCTGGTGGTCCAGTGGACCTCTGTCTCCTTCCTCTAACTCTGCTCTTTCACTCGTTTTTCTACCCTTTTTTATCTTTCACCTTTCTGCACTTTTCTGCATCTCTGCTCTTTTGTGCCTTATTTCTGCTCATTTTCCCTTCCTCTCGCTCTGCCCTTTCACTTGTTTTCACTCGTTTTTCTACCCTCTTTTATCCTTCACCTTTCTGCACTTTTCTGCATCTCTGCTCTTTTGTGCCTTATTTCTGCTCATTTTCCCTTCCTCTGGCTCTGCCCTTTCACTTGTTTTCACTCGTTTTTCTACCCTTTTTTATCTTTCACCTTTCTGCATCTCTGCTCTTTTGTGCCTTATTTCTGCTTATTTTCTCTTTTTTCTTTATCCCTTATTTCCTCCCTTTACCTTTCCCCGCCGCTGCTGCCCCCGCGGCCCCTCCCCCCCAGCGCGACCAGCCAATCCAGCTCCCCTCCCCGCTCCCGCCTCTCCAGCCCTCCCCGACCCCTACTTAATGGCGGCCACTGCGGGGACAGGCGAGCAAGACCACTGACTCATTGTCAGTGAAATTGCTCTCCCACCCTCGCAGCTCCACCATTAAGTGAGGCCTGCCCCTGCACTCTCGAGTGTTGGTGATCGAGGCCCTCCTCCACCCGCAGGTTTCCCTGCGTCTCATCCCTGGTGGTCCAGTGGACCTCTGTCTCCTTCCTCTAACTCTGCTCTTTCACTCATTTTTCTACCCTTTTTTATCTTTCACCTTTCTGCATCTCTGCTCTTTTGTGCCTTATTTCTGCTCATTTTCCCTTCCTCTCGCTCTGCCCTTTCACTAGTTTTCACTCGTTTTTCTACCCTCTTTTATCTTTCACCTTTCTGCATCTCTGCTCTTTTGTGCCTTATTTCTGCCTATTTTCCCTTTTTTCTTTATCCCTTATTTCCTCCCTTTACCTCTCCCCGCCGCTGCTGCCCCCGCGGCCCCTCCCCCCCCAGCGCGACCAGCCAATCCAGCTCCCCTCCCCGCTCCCGCCTCCCAGCTGTCCAGCCCTCCCCGACCCCTACTTAATGGCGACCACTGCGCGGCCGCTGTACGGCCGCTGGCGCGTCAAAGGCAAGCCCGTCTGCGCCCGTCCGCGACCCGACCGCGACCAGCGCCAGGAACCCTGGACCTCCGCCCCGCCAACGCTACGACCCAGCAGCACTCCACGCACTCAACCCAGGCCGCAACAAAAACTGCAAGCTAGCATCACCAGCCAACTCCCACGGACCCTTCAGCTGTCACCGCTGCCGGCACACCTGCAGCACCGCCAAGAACACGGATCCAGCACAACCCGCCCACAAGAACACAACCGAACCGAAGACCCTGCAATGCATCCTCCTCAACGTCCGATCCCTCCACAAACACGCCACAGAAATCTGGGACCTCCTCGACAGCACCACCCCGGACGTAGCGTTCTTCACCGAAACCTGGACCAACTCCACCTCGGGACCGGGGATCGCCATCGCCATCCCCCAAGGATAAAAGATCTCCAGGAAGGACCGCCCCACCCGCCCAGGAGGAGGAGGAATCGCCATCGTCCACAAATCCAGCCTCGGCCTGAGCACACTCCCTGACGAGCCCACAGAACTGATGGAACACCTTCACTTCAAGATACTGGCCAGCCCCACCGCCACCCTCCGAGGAACCCTCATCTACCGACCCCCTGGACCCTTCGCCAACTCCATCACGGACATTATCTCCCCGCAGGCCATCGCATCCACCAACTACACCCTGCTGGGAGACCTCAACTTCCACCTCGACAACCAACTGGACCCCAACACCACATCCCTCCTGGACAACCTCCACAACATTGGACTGCGCCAGATCGTGACCGAGCCCACGCACTCAGCAGGACACACCCTCGACCCCCTCTTCACTACAGGAAACTCCATCACCTTCAGCCACACCACCGAACTCCCATGGACCGACCATCGTTGCGTCCACTTCACCTTCAGAACACCCACCATCCACAGACACCAGCACCTGCTTCCACGAAGAAACTGGACCAAAATCACCGACGACCAGCTCACCTCCTCACTCAACAACTCCTCCCCAACCATCGCGGAAAACGACGACCCCAACACCGCAGCCCGAACCCTGCATAGATGGATCACGGACAGCACCAACACCATAGCCCCCTCAAGAAAAACAACAATACCCGCGCCAAGAAAGCCAGATGGTTTACCACCGAACTTCGAGAGTCCAGAAGCACATGCCGCCGCCTCGAAAAGGCCTGGAGGAACACCAAATCCACAGAAGCCCACGACAACTTCAGAGCCGCCACAAACGCCCACCATCAACTCATCAGAGAAACGAGGAAAAAGCGATTGAAGACAGAATCTCCACCCACGCGCACAACAGCAAGGAACTCTTCAGCATCATCAAGGAGTTCGCCCAACCCACTAGCGAGTCTACCGACATCCCTCCCTCACAAGACCTCTGCGACAAACTCAGCACCTTTTTCCACCACAAAATCAAGAGCATCTACGACAACTTCGACGAAGACAACCAACACACTGAACCCTCACCAACCACCCCCGACACCCGGAAACCAGCGATTGACGACTGGACAGCCCTCACCACGGAAGACACACTGAAGACAATGAAGTCAATCCACTCAGGGGCCCCCACGGACCCCTGCCCCCACCACATCTTCAACAGAGCCGCCGACACCATCGCACCCATGCTCCGCCACACCATCAACCGCTCCCTGGCGACCGCCTCGTTCCCCAACGACTGGAAACACGCCGAGGTCAACCCCCTCCTAAAGAAACCCTCAGCGGACCCCACCGACCTCAAAAACTACAGACCCATCTCCCTGCTCCCGTTCCCAGCGAAAGTCATCGAGAAAGCCATCAACAGCCAACTCGCCACATTCATTGAAGAACACAACATCCTCGACTCCTCCCAATCCGGCTTCAGAAAAAACCACAGTACGGAAACCGCCCTCCTCGCCGCAACAGACGACATCCGCACCCTACTGGACAAAGGAGAAACAGTAGCCCTCATCCTCCTCGACCTATCAGCGGCGTTCGACACAGTCTCCCACCGCACCCTAATACGCAGACTCTACGACGCAGGAATCCAGGACAAGGCCCTCGACTGGATCCGCTCCTTCCTCTCCGGCAGGACGCAGCGGGTCAGACTCCCCCTTTCCTCTCGGACCCCACACCTACCACCTGCAGAGTCCCCCAGGGCTCCTCCCTCAGCCCGACGCTCTTCAACGTCTACATGGCTCCACTCGCCCCCATCGTCAGAACCTACGGACTCAACATTGTGTCATACGCAGACGACACCCAGCTCATCCTCTCCCTATCCAACGAGCCCAACACCGCCAGACGCAACTTTCGAGAAGGCATGGAAGCCGTCGCCAAATGGATGAAAAACAGCTGCCTACAACTAAACACCAACAAAACAGAAGTACTCATCATGGGCCCAAACCCCGATGCCTGGAGCGACACCTGGTGGCCCCCCGCCCTCGGAAACCCGCCAACCCCCACGGACCACGCACGCAACCTGGGAATCATCCTGGACTCCGAGCTCAAAATGGACCGCCAGATCAACTCTGTCTCGTCTTCCTGCTTCCACACCCTCCGCCTCCTTCGTAAGACCTTCAAATGGATCCCCTCGAACACCGAAAGACAGTCACTCACGCCCTGGTCACCAGCAGACTCGACTACGGCAACGCACTCTACGCCGGAATAAACAAAAACCTCACCCGCAAGCTACAGAACATCCAGAACGCCGCCGCAAGACTGGTCCTCAACCTGCCAAAACACTGCCACATCTCCCAGCACCTGCGCACACTCCACTGGCTCCCTGTCGAGGCGAGAATCACCTTCAAGATGCTCACCCATGCACACAAGGCCCTCCACGGCACCGGACCAGCATACCTGAACAGCCGACTCAAATTCCACGCACCCCAAAGGACCCTACGATCAGCCCAGCTCTCCTACGCCGTGGTCCCCCGCACCAGAAAGACCAGATCGGGAGGCCGCTCCTTCTCCTTCCTCGCGGCCAAAGCATGGAACGCCCTTCCGCTCCACCTCAGACAGACATCGCTCCCCATCTTCGCAAGAAACCTCAAAACCTGGCTCTTCGACAGACCCCCTCCTTGATGGATGGAACCTGCACCACCCCCCCCCCCCCAGCGCCTTGAGACCCTTATGGGTGAGTAGTCGCGCTTTAACAAACCCCTGATTGATTGATTGATTGATTGAGTAAAAAGGGTTGTTGACACAAAGGATATCGATCAATCAGACACCACTACACAGCAGTTTGAGGCTGCTATAAAGGGCCTGCTACCTTTCTGGGGCCCCATGGCTAATAGCCTTCAACTCTGTCAGTTAACGAGAGTTGTTGAGGGGGTTATCAATACAACTGCTGGGATAATGACAAATATCACAGCTGAGCTCCAGGCTACGAGATTAGTCACTTTACAGAACAGGATTGTGCTAGACGTCATCCTTGCTGATAGGGAAGGGGCCTGTCGCGTCATTGGAAGTAGCTGTTGTGTTTACATACCTGATCACGCTCCCAACGTATATGCAGCTATACAAAAATTACATAGACTCATCTGACATACACCAGGACACAGGTACTTGGACACTATTGGGGTGGTTTTGGGACACACTCACATCTTGGGGTTGGAAGATTCTCACCTTCTTGGCTGTGGTTGCTGGTATCTTCTTTACATGTTGCCTCTGCATACACTGTCTCCCAGCTTGTTGTTCCTATTGTGCCAATGCCCTCACACCCAAATGGAAAATGTCAGTTCATGATACTAATGCTGCCATTATGATACAAAAGGAAATTGACGAGTTTATGCAGATTGATGAAGGTATTTTTGAGACTACGTCTTGCTCTATTCCAGACACTGAATTCATGGATTGTTCTGAATACTAACCTTCCTTTGTCTATGAAAATGTTATATTATTTTTTCGATCATTTCCTGAAAAATTGTTAGCTCATGCTAAAAGGAGGGTCTGTTGTAATGACAATGTTTTCGCTAGTTTTGCTTGTGCATCATTCTACGTAAGTTAGCATTCGCGGCACCATTTTATGTTTGGCCGCCATTTTGAGTCATGCTCGAAACTGCTCTTTGTCTCCCCTAAAGAACGGGTTGTGGAAAAGTTTCATTTCTCCAGAGTTGGGCCTTGTTCTGCTAATGCACTGTTCTTATTAGCGCATACCTTTCCCACAAGATAGAGGCCTTCTCCCACCAGTCTAGTGGCGAACACGGGCAGAGTGATCTTGAATTGAAGATAGTGTGTGCCCGGCCCCAGAATCGAAACCTATCCTTCTGTACTTCTTTGTTCAGCTGTATCTGCTCGGAAAATTCCGTTCTGGGCGTGTCTTCATTGGTTCTGAATTGTACATTATGTATCTCCATGTTTGCTGATGTCAGTCCCTCTCTGCAGCACTCCTAGAGACTGGGCAGACCGGGCTCCGCTCGAGCGTATCTGAATAAATATATATTGGTTTGTATTCTCTACTGTCTGACCGACTCTTCATTTGGTATGGAAGGCTGAGAGGTGGTCCCGAGTGACCCTAAACGGGCCACTTCCTTCAATTTCTTTGTACAAATATATATTTACCACTTATGGTTTAAAAATATATAGATATACCTATAGGTCCGCTTAACAAGTGTATATATTATTTATGGTTAAAATATTTATATATTTTATGTTTAACATATATATAGGTCACTACATAGTTTACATAGAAGTTATTTGATTGCATTCTTATGGGTCTCTGTTTTATGTTTCATCCATCACAATGTGTGATAAGTTATTGGATTATATACATATGGGTCTCTGTCTTATTTTATCTACCCAATGTGAAAATATGATCATAACAATTGTATCTAGAAGTGCTTCACTATTGAAATACGGGGGGGAAATATAAATACAATTAAATATAAATAAAAACCTCAACCCACCCCAAAAAAAATGTAATATAAATAAATTAGATTTATGTATAGCAACATTTGAAAGTCTGAGTCTCTATTTATTCATACTTGTACATATGGGACTTTATAAACACAACATTATATCTATTATTTTCCATATACATGTATACCTTTCTATGTAGTTATGTATCTACATATTTATTACTTTACTCCCACTAGGGGGGGGTGACTTTCTGCTCTCCAATTCACTACTCTATTTCTCATCCTATACCTCTTTCAATATACCCTCTACCTTCACTCTGACTCTCCCCAAACCTCATTGTGCCACTATGATCTCCCTAATAACCCTTTCTAGACTCTTCCCTCCTCTATCCATTCTTTGACTCATCCCAAACCTCATTTAGTGCTATAATCTCGCAAATAAAACTTTCTAGATTCTTCCCTTCTCTACGCCACCCTTATCCTATTGAGTCCAACTAACATGTCCACTGCTCGAATTCAAAACTTATTTTTCCTTTACTAATCCACCACTATTACTAATCCACTTTGAGTTCCAGAGTAGCGTGCTACTTGACGAAAAGTGCTTCAACGCCTCGGTGGGGTAGTAAGCACTATAGAAATACAATTTCAGACTAGGGCAACCATATGTAAATCAGTCTTAGCCAGCCTCAAAGGGATAATCGAGACATAACTGCTAGACCATGTCTCCTCAGTACAGGAATACAAACAACCCCAGACAGGTTTTGGCCTTGTTGATCCTCATCAGAGAGGTGCAGGTTGCATGGCACCGTGAGCCAAGGACCTACATCTCGGCATACCCTTCTACCTTTAAGTGCAACAGGTATGCCCAGACGTAGGTCCCATGCTCGCCATGCCACAAGATTTACGCTGCACCCTACTAATGAGGTCGCAGTTGTCTCAGTTATCCGCGCTGGACATAGTGCCACTTGAAGCACCGATCTCGGCAACAGAGATCCAGGAGGCTATTAAGGACCTTCCCTACAACAAATTCCCAGGGTTGGCTGGCCTCCCTGTGAAGTTTTATGCAGCCTATGCCATGCACCTGGTAATCCGGTTGGAGTGCCTGTACCGCGCCTCACTAGAGAAGGGCATATTACCCCCAACCACAGTACAAGCCCTAGTAACCATTGCCGAAACCGGGCAGAGACCGTACAGAAATCAGGGCATATAGGCCCTTGTCGCTCCTAAACACAGAATATAAAATATTGAACAAAGTTCTGGTGAGCCGCCTCCTCCCCATTCTCTCAAAACTCATAAATGTAGATTTGTGCCCAGCCGGAGTACTTCTCTAAACATCCATAGACTATGCCAAGTAATGTGGGCACTTTCGGATCATCACCCCAATGGAGGGTGCCTCTCCTTAGACCTACACCAAGCTTTCGATACTCTTAGCTGGGAATACATGCTAGCAGCCCTCGCAACATACGGGATTCCACAAGGGTTTCTTCGATGGGTTAAACTATTGTACTCTTCCCCAATGGCATGGGAGCATACATCTCAGGTCCCTGATTCAGCTGGGAACTCGGCAGGGGTGCCCGCTATCCCCTATCCTTTTTGTACTGGCTTTAGAGTCTCTTGCTCATAAGCTGCGTTGCTATGCAGCAGATTGGGGCATCCTGATAGGGCAGACGACTCATGAGCCGTCCCTATATGCAGACGATATTATACTATACACCATGGAGCTCCGGAATGGACTCCAGACGGTGACCCAAATATTGTCCCACTTTCAATCAATCTCGGGGCTCCCCATTAACTTCGATAAAGCACTTGCATACTGTAGGAAAGTAGGATCTGCTTTTATAATTACCCACACTTTTTGCTTCATGTAACACTGTTTCTGACTAGTCTGACTGGGATCCTGCTAATCAGGACCCCAGTCTCTATGCTTTCTCCCCTAAATTGGTTTGGTAAGTACTTAGGTACATCCTAGATTGGACACTGGTGTAACCTTATCAGTCCCTAGTATATGGTACCCAGGGCATAGGTACCCCATGGGCTGAAGCATGTATTATGCGACCCATGAGAGAGCACTCAATTTGTATCTGCAGGCCATCCATTGCAGTCTGTGTAAGCTGGTGCTAGCACCACTTACAAAAGATATAGGTTTCCCTATATCGAAGGTCACTGCACTTAGAACCTATAAGTCACCCCTAAGGCAGGCCTTTCAATCCTGAAGGCAGGGTGCTCGGTTACAAGTGTGAGGGTGCCCTGCATAAGCAGGACAGCCCTACAGCCTACGGAGTCCATTCTCCCGGGTTATAAGTGAGACAGCCATATAACATATAGAGGGGCACCGCGTCATTACGCAATGACCATCTCGGAACTGGCTGTAACTAAACCTATCCTGTTTGGTATCAAACATGTTGGAATCATACACCCACACTGTAAAGCTCCTCTGGGAGTACCTCAGTGCTCCCGGTACCAGTCTTCTAGACCTGGACAGCACAACATGGATGCTGCCGACCAGAGACACGATTCTGCCCTCCTGCTGCCGAGCAAAGCTCGAGCAGGGGAAGGCAGAACAATAGGTATCCTGTCACAGGGAGTTGTGACAACGTCCCTGACAGGGTTTAGTGTATTGGGGCCAGGTGGGAGCGCTCGCCAGCGCCATTCAGTCTGCATGAAGGGCACCCTTTGTGCCCTCCTTGCATAGTCCAGTTCAAACCAGCTCAGGGAGCCATTGACTCCTGCTCTGGCGCGAAACTGGGCAAAGGACAGGGGAGTATCCTCCCCCTTGTCCAGCCCCTCCTTTGGGAGAAACCCCTGAATCGTCCCAACCTTTCCTTAGAGAACTTAAGGGCTTACCTGAGGGTGGGTCCCTAGATTCGTCGTGGGACAAGACTAATTTCAGACACCACTTCTTTTTCAACCATCTGGGCACTCTGGACTTTGCTTGACTTCGCTCTGGGCATCAAGGCTGCAACCAGGAAGACTCCTGCTGCTCCTGATTTCGTCGCCCTGCTCATCTGCTGCAACGTCTGTGCACCATTTAGGAACCTTCCAAGGCCTGTGGGCATCCAAGACCCCTGAAGGAACCTCCCTTGAAGTGAAGGAGTCACTTCCCTGCATCTGCAGGCACCGCAACTAAGCTGACTCGTCTGCTGATCCTGGGCTCCCACGGACTCCGAAATGCTCATCAACACAGGTGGTTGTTCTTCACATCCCTCGAGGCCCTCCCTGTCCTCTCACCAAGTTTGAGGCCAGTATCTCTCGTCGGAGCCGCAGGAACTGAACCCCTGTGCACTGCGTTGACTTGCAGGTGCAAAAGCTTGTTGGCTTCCTTCCACCAAGATCTTTGGGCTCCAAGTAGCCCCAACCTCACGCATCTCCAGTGGCCAAGATCTTCATCCTCACCGCATCACTTACACCATGGGCCTGCATCTGTGGTGAGCTGCTCGAGGTCCTCTTGCGACTCCAGTGCCTCCGGCCTATGGGTCCTCTTGAGGGTCAACTTTGAATTTTTTTGGCTCCACTGATTGCTCAGGGCCTGCCCTGACTCCCCTGCTTGTGGTGAGTCTCCTGGACCTTGCTGGTCCCAACATTGTACCTTCTTCGACTTCCACGTTGGTTGTAGTTGCCATGGCTTGTTTGTGCTCCCGACGGACACCGACCCCTCAACTCTCGACATCCGACGTGGGACAGCTCGTATTCGGCTCCTGGTCATCCATAGTGTCGCCTGGTCCGCACAGCTGCAGTTCAAGGTCACCATCAGTTTCCCTGCAACACGACATCAGTGGGCATTCGTCTTCCGTGCCTCCTGGTCACTCCTGGGTGGCATAGACTCTGTCCCCTCTGCTTGCAGGTACTTCTCTTCCTGAATCCACCTTTGGATTCCACCAGACACTTTCCCCCTCTCCAGCAGTGGCATCTTCCTGAAGTCCTCCATTGGGTTCGACGGCGGTTTCCGACGCCACTTCACACCTATGCACCCGGCTTCCCTGGTGTAGGTATCCTGGTTACTAGGGTATCCACGGGTGGGGCGGCTCTCCAACCTTCTGTCTTCCACTGGGTTTCTTCAGGGTCCACTGGGACGGGTCCTTCTTTAAAATTGCAACCGCAACGTACCCACTGACTTGCATTGAGCCCGCAGTAGTGTTCCCACTAAGCATACGGCCTCCGTGGGGCTCCTGGCTACTTACCTTGGGAGGTTCCTTGGGTCCCCGGCACTTCTACGTCTTCTGGGTATAGTCTTGACTCGAGTCGTGGTTCGTATACCACTAATTTAGTATCTGGTGACCACTGTGTATTATGTGCTACTTACCTGTTTCTATTGAAAAGTATTGTGTGCATTGTGTATATCTCCGGCTAGGAAATATCTGTATGTGTTAGTGAGTGTCTTATAATAAATACTTATTTTTATAAATACACTGTGTGGTTCTTTTTCACTTAAGCTATACTTATAAAATTATGTTCTAATAAAACAAGCTGCTTTACACTCCTTCTGGACTAAGCCTGAAGGCTGCTCTCCACAGCTACCACTTGGAGAGCTTTCTAAGGTTGTGTAAGACCACTAAAATCACCATAAGGGTTCTCTGCATTGGTGCAAGGTGCCCACTTGCATAACTGTACACCATATACCAAGCCAGCTTCTCACATGTACCCTTTTGGGGAGGATTTCTCGCAACAGGTGATCCCCTTCGGGGAGGCAGAGACGATAGTTGCCCCAGTCACTTTCAAATACCTGGGAGTCCGGGTGTATAGAACCCAACGGGACATGCTATATGGGAACATACAGAAAGCGATCATCTCCTTGTGATCCCAAATGACTTTTTGGACAACGCTCCTCTAATCAGTGGTGGGGCGTTTAGCCATAGCAAAAATGGTCATGTTGCCGTGCGTGCCATACTTTTTCACCAATTTGCCGATAGTGGTCCCATCGGCTACTTTCAAAACACTGAATATGCTATTGACCAACTTAATATGGGGCACGGGTAGGTGCCGAGTCAGTCTGGCAAAATTACAGCTGGCATCAGACGCTGGTGGCATGGGAGCTCCAGACTTCAGGGCCTACTGGATGGCGAGCCAACTGCAGTGGCTCTCTTACTGGCTATCGGGACGTAATCTACAAGAGATAGCGTACACTCCTAGTATGGTAGTGCGAGGCACGCTACATACACTGCTGTGCCATGGGGGAAATGTCCCAATCACAACCCCACCACTATTAAAAGTTGCGCTGATGTACTGGAGGCAAGCCCTGAAATGCACGGCACCCACCACACCATATGCACTCAATATTTTGCTTCTGGGACTCCCAACTCCTGCTGGGATACTGACACACTGACGACTCTCCAGGTGGGAGTAGGCTGGGGTGTCTACTGTCGGTGCACTATTAGGAGATGGCACTCTACTTACCCATGCCGATTTTGTGCACGAGAGGGGACTCCCTAACGCATTGTTTCTACTACATGCTAGTCTAATAAGATACATTAAGAGGGGCTAGGCTCCTGACGGGCCGAACCATCAACTCATGAACTGGTGCACTTGATAAGCACTGGTAGACACCTGGCGCAGTGGTTGCATCGAGGCATATGGACACACATACCCTCTTCCCTATCTCCTTTGCGGACTACGTGGGATACGTACATGGGCAGGGTTCTGATCGACAAAGAATGGGTCTCTCTTCTCGCTTATCAGAGGATAGTCTCCCGCAACTTCCGATTCAAATTTGTACAATATATGATAACCCAAAGAGCATATCTTACACCACATCGACTGCATACAATGTTCCCGGCAGTGGCAGCAAATTGTCTGAGATGCACTGAACAAGACGCTGACCTCTTGCACATGTTATAGTCCTGATCTGACCTCTCTACCTACTGGACACAGATAGCGATCACACTGCGGGAGGTGGTTGGTGGACGCTCATGGGCCACGGCAGAGTTTTGCCTGCTGGGCCTGCACCCACATCCAAAGGGTTACAAAGTGCAGGTGAAATTCGCTGGCCTGGTCCTCATATTGGCGAAACGCCTTATAACTAGGAGCAGGAAGTCGGTGATTCCGTCTACATTACCTGTCTGGAGGGAGGAGCTAGAGCGACGGGCACTCGCTGAAAGTGGGGCGCTATGCAGGTGAGGAATGTGGTGGACTTCGGTGGAAGCCCATTGCGATGTCTAGGGATCTTCTACTGGAGTCTTTCAAAGCACTAGACAGACTCGCTCCACCCGCACATAGATGGCCCACAGGGAGACACGAATCAGCGTTAATGCTGAACCAAGCCACATACAGAGCCACGCCCCGGATGAACTATGGTACTAGGGCTGCGAGGAGACAGTCATACCCGATCATACTTGCCTACCTCCGAGACATCGCACACTCCTGTTTACACGCCATGTCATCTACCATTGACGCACGACATAGACTAGATAGGAATTCCCCACTCTTATCTCTTTCTTAACTATCAGCTACTGGGAGTGCACTCGTTGGTTGGTGGCACGGGGGGGGGGGGTGTTTGTTGATATACTGCTGCAATAGTAATGCACATTATATGATTATTGCACTGTTGCTTTATCTGTTGGCAGCGCCGGAACAGATTTTACTACCCCTGTATTACATGATGGTTTCATCTATATGTAAAAAGATTTCTACTCCTATATACCTTACAATAATGTATCTGGCATTCCTAACTCTGGGTTCGGTTTGTACTTAGATGCCGTATTGTCTATGTGCCTTTTTCCTTGCTCAGTTTCCTTCAGAAAATCCAATAAAATGTAAAAACAAAAAACCTTCTAATGTGTTCCAAAAGGCACAACCAGCCGAAGGTGGTTTGTATTCCTTTTCAGAGGGGACATGGCCTGGTAGTTCAGGCTGGGCTGTTCAAACTAGAGCAGAAACAAAGATCATTTTGTTCCCTGTCCGGAGTGGCACAGAGACCAAAAAACAGACGGGTATGCACACAAGAGTCATTACCATATCTTAGATCGATGTAAACATCTCACCGATCACTTTTATGTTTTTCTGAATCCCAGTAGCTTGTGTTCAGTTCTATTCGATGGCATGACTGTCTACTAACTGGACAACGCTCCATGCATCTTAGCAGGGGTCAGGTCATCCCTGTGCTGGCTTTCCTTTTCAATGGGATGCTTACAGTTTTAGCAGGTATTGTATGCGCACTGCCTGCTACTGCAAGGAATTAACAAGGTATCCACACAATATATGCTAGTTTCTGAAGACCATTCAAAGTACTGACCTCCCATGGGCAGTTCTTATGGAGGGGTAAGTACCCGAGGAGACACGTGGAGGGGCAAACACTCCCACTCACAATAGGCACCATTCGAAAATACATGTCTAAAGCCTTGTAGAGAAAATGGAGCCAAGAGGTTGCTTAGGAGGAACATTTTTGCATCCCAGACAGCCGAACCAGGAAGAAGAGCAACTCCATATTTGGACATTGCCAGTTTAGCAGTGGCTCGGAGAAGGGAACAAACATACACGTAAACAAGATGTGACACCCCCCCAATCCCAAAAAAAGTTGCTTACTACGCTCACAGGTCTATCAAAACGGGAAAACATTTATTCTTCTGGCACCCCACACTCATCTAAGGAGGGATGGGACTGCATGGAGTTTAAGTGGGAGCTACCAGGCTTTTACATAAAGCACAATAAACAGGCCGCACCACCGAAAATATTGTTGGAGACTGTTGCTTTTAGGTTCAAATTTCTCACCACTGAAAGCAAGCCCCAGCCTCCTTGAGGAGCAGATCTTGAGTTAGCAGCCGGCAAAGCTAGGAGGATCAGATCTTGCAGGGCGAGTCCCTGCAGGGGATCTTGGCTTGGAGAAAAAACTGGGTGCAACTGTAAAGACCCAGTTTAGGCCTTCCATTGCTGCACAATCCTATTAATCTCACCCAAGACACCCTTTCACCCACTGCCCAACCCTACCTACTGTAGACTTAGACTCCTCACAATACTGTTACCCTGCACATTATCCTCTCCAACTGCACCCATCACATCCCACCCTCAGGATCCTCAATGATCATGTTTATCCAAGCGCTTATCCCACCACGTCAAAACATACATATCAGCCCATTCCCTTCAACTCCACCAGTACTGCCACCACCCACGTGCCTTCGCAGCTTAGACATACAATCTCCCCCCGGTCTGGCTCCACAGTGCCCAGTCTGCACTGCATCTGGTCGAGAACTTCCCCGAATTTCTAAAATATGGGGTTGAACAATCTGGGCCTTTTTGATGAAGGATATGGAGAGGGCTCAGGGGGGTTCTTTGGGGTTTTAGGTGAGCCTGGGGTAAAACATCTACCCCCACGCAGGATTTCCAGCTTTCTTCAAAGAAGTGCCAGGACAGTCCAAAAAAGTAGCGCCCCGTTGAGTGACCTTTTGCATAAGACAACATGATTGTGGTCAGGTGCCTCCCAAATTTGGAAAGGAGCATTTAAAGATTCACTTAGGCTAGCTTCCTTACAGATGCACAAAGCTCATGGGACCAGATGACACTTCCTGTGGCGGGGGCTACATTATGCACCAGAAGTGGTTAGGGTACCCATTGAATAGTAAATGCCACAGCTAGAAATTCAATAGTACCTGCTCACGTAAAGAGCCATCTGTGGCAGCTCACTCTCCATTCGCCACAGAGCGAGGTGACGTGCCTGCCTTCCTGACGCACTGTGGTTAGTACCTTTTTCCACTTCCTCTTTCCGTGCAGTTTCATTTCCATCTCCTAGCGTGACAGCATTAGCCAGGGCTATCAGCCGCTTGTGGTCTGCAATCGCTAACCCCTTTCACAACATACCAGCTTTCGTCATTGCCTGTCTCGCCCAATCGCCCTCAGAATTTGCATCTAGGTTTCTCTGTATTTTACGAGTAAGCATTACAAACACCACCCTTCTGTGCACTTTGTTATATGCCTTTATATAGCGTCTTGGTGCAACCTCACAGCGCTTCTGAAAGTGCCCTTCCTAGAAGGATAAACCAGAATTATAATATACATATTCACTAAAACAGAATTCATATCCCAGTACTGTGAGGAGTTGCCCCATTTTGGACTTCCTACATTAAGGCCACATTTCGCAGGAACATAAGGACCTCTGGTACACCTTGCATTTAGGTGACAAGGCGGCTACCATAGCGTCTGTGAGGTCACAGCTGGCCGCCATTCTGTCCCAAACCACTGAACTATGGACATAGTCCTTGGAGTAATAGAAACTTGCATCCCTGCATTTTGATTAAAACATTGAAGAGACTTTCTGCCTGCGAAGGGGTAGTCTAAAATTCCTTGACAGTCAAGAAGACCCTCTAACCAATGCCCACTTATCTGCACTTTCCATGGAACCCCTGGATTTGTTCTGCACGTAAAGGGATTTAAGCCTAAGATACAGAGCTCAAAGGAGGATAAGCTACATAGATATTTTTTTGCAGTATTGAAAAGTATGTGGGACTCGCATACGTGTAGCATCCTTCTTACACAAAGGCCAGACAAGGAGTTGAAAAAACTGTTTATTTCGGAACATGCCAAACTCCTGATGAGTCAGACAGAGTACTATCAACACAGAGTAGGACCTGAGGATCTAAAGTTAGCACTTTCTAGAAGAGAACCCACAGGGCATTCCCCACCTACCCTTCTCTCCACGGTCAAACGTGAACAATCATTTAAGGTGTGTAGCAGCATCTCCTAGAAGGCACATGGCCTCGAGTCAGTTTTTTTTTTTTTTTTTTTTTTTTTAAAGTTATGATGCCTCCCTCTCCTTACCGGGCCCCTGAAGAGGCTACACCCAATCAGGGGTAACAAGTGCTATATAAATGCAAACCTTTTTCCCTCTTCTATCCCTCCGCTATCCTTCTCAATCCAAATAACTGACTTCTATCCACCACTCAAATTGCTTTCATATTTCACTATACTAATTCACCACTAATCCTTTATAGGTTCCGGAGTAGCGTGCTACTCGCCAAGAAAGCGCTTCAACACCCCATCAGGGGTAGTAAGCGCTATATAAATGCAATTACAATACAATATATCTAGCCACCTATAGTAAGGAGAGCCTCCCTCCCCCTTTTCACCAGTCCTAAAATGGCGTGTGTCATGTGGAGTACGGCCTGACTCGGCAGGACATGGATCACTCGCAATTAACAATCTCCAGGAGGAGTCCAAGTTGAAGCCTCTTTCCCCCACCAGAGGAGCTGCCTTCAGAAGTGGAATCCTCCAGCGGTCTAACATGGAGGCTCCTCGTCCAGATGAAGACCTAGGGCCATGTGATGCTCCTCGGACCCTCTGCTCCTTAGACGAGCGGCCACTTCTACGTCTCAGGGAAGCTTTGAAGACTTTAATCCAAGGGGTTGCCTAACGCAGTCCAACCAGGAGACTGGTGTTCTAATCCCATCACTTCCCTTTGACTAAACCGTGTGGTCCTGGACTTATTACGTCACGCCCCTTCACCTGATAAATAGAATTAGGAATAGGCCAAGGCCCAAACACCGGTATCTTGTGCTATGTAACATTCGGAAACACCCTGCGCCATTTTACGGTGGTCAGTGCAGGGTCCAGAGGATGTGTGGGGGACAAGAAGTGGGGGCAGGAAGTGATACTCACCAGAAAGGCAACACTCGACAATTCTAGCTCAGCAGGAAATGCCATGACCGACCACAACAGACAACATACAATTAAAAGTATACATTTAGAACACCGAACAAATTGCAAGCAGACCGCGTTGCTCAAAGCAGTCTTTTTTTAATAAACAAGAGTTTATTTGGAAAAAGGTAATGAGAACATCGAAAGCAAGATGAAAACAAAACTTGTGTAGTGCGAAGAGAACATAAAAAGGTGGGTGTGGATAAGTGCCGCTCAGAAAGATTCTCCAATCTGGGCCGGGACCCAAGAACGCAAAGGAACTTCTAGGAGCCGACAAAATGTACAGGAGACAACTTTTACCATGTGAGGCTCGTGGGCCTGGTTTCCGAGCTTTCCCCGGTTGGAGGGGTGGAGTTGAGGGCTGTCTTGCGTTAAGTGATGCTTGAATAGAAACATAGGCTGTCCGCACTTTTTATCCCTTCAAGGCAGTATTTTTGTCCTTTGGGTTGGAAAACATGGAGCAAGTAAAAAACGTTTTTTTTCTTTGGTATTTGAGATGAGGGGCGGGGTGCTGAGCTGTAAACTTCCCTCCACATGCAACAGGGCCCTAAAACAAGCAGGAGGCTGGCCACATCTCAACTGAAAGAGGTGTATGGGGCGGGGGGGGGGGGTCTGCTGCTTTCTCAAGCCACGTATCGCACAGGACCCCAGGGAACCCAAATAATACAGGGGGTATCCCCTAACTCGGTGGGGTCACATAACCGTGCGAGCCTCCTTCAGTGCTTTCCCTTCTCCCTCAATGCCCCCCTCTAACTCCGGGCTCTCAAATGACCACCTCAGCCCCCACCACCGACTGCATACTCTCTCACTACACTCCGAGCCCCTGCACTCAGCGCCCTCCCCCCCCCAGACCCTCAATGCCACCCTGAACTCTCCCATGCCCCCCCGCGCAGTCCGCCTAACTCTGGACTTCCACAGTTCCCCTAATCCAATGTTCTCCCATGGTTCATGGAGTCCCCTATCTTTGCGCCCCCCCCATAACACGGTGCTCTGCCCCACCTTTGGGAAACACCCCAAACAGTGCTCTCCCATAATCGTCTGAGCTGCTCACTCAGGGCCAAGAAATTCCCTATACCTGCGGGCTCCCCAAAACTAGGCCCCGGAGTCCCTCTAATTTGGTGCTTTCCCCATCACTCTCAATGTCCCCCACTACTCTGCCACCAGCCATAGGGAGCACACCTTGTGTAGAGCACTCTCGTGACCATGGGGTTCCACCCCAACCCTGTCTTCAATGGCCCTCTAACTGGGGGCGCTCCCATGAACTTGAGACCCTCGTAATTAAAGGCACTACCACGACCGTCTGGGACCTCAAGGAGCTCCCCTAACTCACTGCTCTCCTACATTCACCATAACTCTTCTCTCCCACAAATTCTGGGAGCACCATAACTCGGGGTGCCCCTACGACCCTCCAGCATACTTCAGTTGCTCTGTGCTTTCCCATAACCCTCTGGACCCTCCATAACCTTGGTGCCATCTTAAGCTGCTCTCATGACCAACAAAGTCTCTCCCCCCCCCCCCCAACCAGGGCACCCTAGAACTATTGGGGCACCCTCTTAACCCCTGTTGCTTTCCTCAGGGCATCCCCAAGCATTGGTGACCCTCATGGTCCCCCTGAGATCCCACTGCCCCCAATAACCTATGAACTCCATGTGGCAGGACTCCTGGGATGCCCCCTGACCCAAATGTCTGCTGTGATGCTCACCCCCACCTGAAGTGATGGTTTCTTAATGATCCCTTGCCACTTCCATGTGCTCCCCGTGACTTTCGGATTACTGTTTACCGAAGGATCGCCATGGCCATTCGAGCTCCCACTGGACTAGCTATGTTCCTATTACAGCCATGGTTGTACCTCGAAGCACCTCCAGAAAGTACCAACCATGATTGTACCTCACAGTACCTCCCCTGCCCAAAATGTTAGACACAGGAGCTGTAGACTGGTCCCTCTCAGAGAGTGCACTGGGCAGCATGCCCGCGCTGCCAATCCAAGCATCCATCAAATTATCTTTAAGGGGGAGATTGCATCCTAAACTGGCCCTTGGGCCCACCCCATACAATGCTGCATTACAACCCTGATGCTTTCCCTCCTCCGGTTCACTCGGGAAGCAGCAGGGCACATAACTTGCCAGGGACCACTCCATGTTCCCTGTGGAGCCCCGGGAAGTTTCCAGATGATAGACTGGAGGAAAGTGAATATGGACCGCAAAGTGGGGAGGTGGAGAACAGAGGTGTCACTCCATTCAACCTGCTGGTCTATCAGGTAGTTGCACCGTCCGCAAAAAGGGAAGAGTTGGAGACCTATTAGAACTAACCTGGGAAGTTTCCAGGGCAAATAACTCAACAAGACCAGAGGAACACGAGGAGCACAGAAAGAACACAGAAGAACAGAGCCATGGGAGTAACCCATGAAAGGAGAAGTTTGAAAAACAAAAACTACAATCATAAATGTGACCAGTGGATATATTGATAAACAAATGCATAGTTATTTTTATCATAAATGAAAAGCTCTCAATCCTAGGCAGACATCTTCATTTAAAATTAATTGTGAAAAGAACCTGGCAATTACATTACACTGTGGAAATGGTGCTACTTCTATACTGCATATTCAGATTTGTTTTTGTGTACACCTACTAGAACAAGAGCATCAACACGTTTTGGCCTACAAGGGCCAATATGAGGCTAAACCTCTTCACCAGGACAAATTAGAAGACATCAAAATGCACAGCAATGAAGGTGGCTGACATTCATATCTATAACAGGGGTACAGTAACCAGCCAACATTCATTGCAGCAGCCTAAAAGACAAATTAAGCAGCTTATTGCCTTTCAGAGAAATGAATGCAAAACTAATCTAAGCAAGCACGTTTTAGAATGACTTGCCCTTAAATGGTTCCAACTCACATTTTGTTTAGAAGCACAGAATTTTTTTTTCCAAAACCAATAGCTCTACTCTCTGCTTCAGACCTCTTTAATTTAGGGCAAGCTCAAAGCGATAAGGAATCCCATTTGAAGGAGCGTCCAGTTTTCTGCAATCAATACCTTGCAATGCAGGTTATAACGAATAGGACAAACAAATCAAGGGCTCCGGCATCAAGCGATGCGACAGTGGAGCGGAGCAGAGGATGTATGTGTAGGACTGAGACAGCTTTCATGCATTTACGTACAAATATATACTTTCATTTGTTAAACCATCAACTGGCTTGTTTTGTTTATTATTTAAAAAAAAGCTTTATCTTGTCCTTCTGTTGATGAAGTTCATGATGGTCTTTGCCCTTCTGTCATGCAGTCCTTTGTACGTACTCGGTCGGTCTTGATTAGTTCTTTGCTGTGAAAACCTTTGGCACATGGGTTGCAATAGAATTAACCTGCAAACTCTCATCCTGGCACAGTTGCCAGCCCCCTATTCTAAAGTTATTCCTAGGCTTACATGAATGTGCCCTGTTCCAAGCTCATGCCCCAGCTCAGGTGCTTAAGTCCAACCTCACTTACTTAAGTGCTGTATCAAACAGATCCTTGCGCAGGAGCCAGAGTGCAGCTCCATGAGCAGTATTGTGAACGTCCCCTTCCAAACTCACTTCCAGACACCAGTGCCCATTCCCAAAATGACATGCTGGTGTCAGTGACAAAGCCATATTCCAAGCTTGCATACTGGTGCCGGTACACAAGTCCCATTCAAAACCAACACACGACCACGGATACCCAAGTTGCATCACAAACCCATAACTTTGCTCAGGTGTCCCAGATTCACCCCAAACTCAATTGTGTGTGTGGGTGCCTAAGACCCATTGCAAACACATACCCTGCTACAGTGCCCCAAACCCAGACTAAATAAAAAGGGCCCGCAAAACCAGATGATGGGAGATGCCATGCTGTTGGTGACCCAGTGAACATGGAGGCACTGCGGAGAATTCCCGGGTGGGAAGCTGGCCTTTCCAGATGGTGAATATACTCCACATTTCTGCTGCAACACAAACACTGCAGGCAAGAGCCCCGGGCCTGCACGCTGCCCAGCACAGCTCTCGGTGGCAGGAAAGTGGCGGGGCCCAGCATGGAACCAGTCACACATTCCTACAAGAGAAGAGGAAACGTTGAACTTCGAGCCTGAGCTTGGGGACGGTGCTTCTTTCCGGGCAAGCGGACATGCCAAACAACGTGACGTTCAGCTGTGCTGGTGGCAGTGATCGCAGGGTATGCGCACTCGCTGGGCGTGGGGGGCACCTGTTGGCAAAGACGCGTGCTGCAGGGGGCATCTGTCATCCTTGGAACGTGCTGGCATTTAGGGGCACATGTTGCGGTTGTGCAAAGGATGAGACGCGCAGTGGAACAGCCTAAGCCACGCCCTGATATCCCCCAAAGTACAGTGGTATTCAAAAACTGCCCAGCTGCTTGGGGCCCTACACCAGGTCCGTTCCGGGCACACGTGTCAAGCGACGGCTGCCATGCAGCGTAAACTATTAACCAGGCGGCTCAACTTAACACTGGCAGTGATCTGTGCCCCACGTCATAGCTGCCTTCCGCCAACTGGTGGCTAAGACACCGCACGTCGTGCCACACCTTCAAGCAGTCCTGGTTTTTGACCCCCACTTTGCATATTGGAATTTGTCGTTTGCCATTTTCCAGGACAGCAAGGGATGTTTTATTTACATTTAAAAAAACAGCATTAACTGAATGCTCCGAGGACCATGGCGACACAGGAAGCTATTAACGTGTCAGGGCCACCACCTTCTGTTGATCCGGACATCTGCCGGCCCGGTTTACCCCTCCAATCGGCCCCCCGCCACCCCCAGGGGCCGCCTGACCACAATGAGTTTTTGGCCCCATCTGCAGCACAGACGCCGCTTGAAGGAGTGAAAGGTTGGGATTCTCGTCAGCGCGTCTGGAAAGCCCTCAACGCCCCCTCAGACCCTCGCCGGCCTTCAAAGGGAGATGTGCTTCCAATTAAATAATGAAAAGCAGGCTCAGAGCGTGACACTGCACGAAGGGAATGAACGGCGGGGGCGTCGGACGAGCACACTTGCACAACCGGAGCACACTTCCTTCCGCTTTCCGCCCTCTGTGAGGTCAGAGAACTTACCTCCACCCACCCAGAGAGGCATACAATACAGAAGAACAAAAGCAAATATCTCGATAAACACTCTCTCTTACGTACAAAAACAATAAATAAATAACTTAGTCTGGCCAGGCTCGTATTCACGGCTGATCCATTACAGAAAAGTTTCTTGTCGCAGGGAGATGTACCTCCACCAATCCCCTGCCAGAGCCACAAGTCTTCCAGGGTTCGCCGCCAGCCGGTGTCCCACCTCTCTGTACATGGTGCTCTGCACCTCAGGGATCCAGCTGAGCTTAGGGCACAAATGGAGCAAACCATTACGAAAGGCGCATGTAAACCCCTACCAGTGCTCGTCTGCTTCGGGCTCAGCCCTGTAGGACCTTCAGAACTTCACCAGTCAAGCCTTTCAAGGGTCTTCTTGGACCACACAAACCCTACAGTGCGAAATCTGAAAATAGTACCCAGATCCACCCTCCACCCCCTCCTTTGGTTGGAACTTTTAGCCCAGAAAGCAAGAGGACGGACGGAAACGTTCCAACCCTCTTTGGTCTCAGTACACAAAGCTATGTGGGTTTGCCCATCCTTAGGTCAAAAAACAAGGATGCATTTCTCCTGGTCTGTACCCCTTACATGGGCGCTTCTCAGGTTGAATCTGCGCTCAATCCAAAAACGAAGATGCATCGCCACCTTGAATGGTCCTACAAGGGTTCTCCTTGGCTCAGGTTTAGGCTTTGTCCATAAACAAGACATGTTCCCAAGGCCCCTACGAGGATCTACAATGTTAGGGATTTGGCTCATTCCAAAGAAGATGACACAAATATGAAGAGCTTCCCAAATCCGTACCAAGGCCTTGCGGGAGAGGCGTATCTCACTTTAGGTTCGGACACAACCCCAATGAAGGTTCGCAGTGTTCAAAACACCACCCTACAAGTGGCTTTCCTCCTCTTCCAGAGATCTGTTGAGTCCAGGGATAAATTTTAGGAGCCTTTTGCGAAAACTTTTGTGCTTGGATTTTCTGGGTGGAGCCACATAGCTACTCTGCTCTCGCGGCTTATCCCAGGTGCGTGTGGGCCCCCCATTGGTGGCACACTTCATGCTGGAGCTGCGGATTAGCGTGGGCCGGTTCGGGTGGTTGCTACTACTGCTAGCCTTGCAATGGAGAGCAGGGACCTCCTCCAAGGAGTCGACTGAGTCGAAGTAGCAAGTCTGGTACAAGGGGTCCTCCTCGCAGGCACTGCTGAGGCAGCTAGCACTGCTGCATGTGCTCCCAGCAGAGAGGAAGTGCCTCAAGGACTCAGGGCCACCATAGATGCTCGTCCCATAGATACAGGAGCGCACAGACTCCAGGGTCTCATAGACGCTCGGATCCTTGGCGACAATCCCTAAGAGAAAACACAAATACATTTTTATTCAGTATTATAGTATCACATACCAACAGCAACGATCAAGAGGCCAGAGTGGCCATTGAATACAACATGCAGTCAACCAGAAGGGCACCCAAGCTTTAGTAACATGGCGCAATCGTCTAAGAGAAAAGAGTTAAACTTTCAAGTATGTGGAAGTTCAACTCTTATCAACCCATTTCTTCTTCTCCACTGGAAGCACCCCCTACCCCAGCCCCTGCACAGAATGCCCCAGTTCACCCCTTCATCGGCAAAAAACTCACCCTGCTCTCAACTAAAGGCCCTCACCTCCCGTGCCGACAGTGGTAGCTACAACCTTCCCTCCAACCGCTGCACAGCTCCAGCATTACTATTTCACCGAATGAAATATCAGGAAAAAACGATAACTGACACAAGGACACCTCATTGCAGGTCAGAGGCATTCAGTTAGCATATCAACGCCTTCTGGGACTTGGAGTTTTTGTTTAGTTCACTCCAACTCACTGGGCTATCACATTTGAAATAATAGATTTGTGAGAGGAAAGCCAATGTCTAAAGACAAGAAATTCTCGTGACATCTCTGGGACCTTCATCCACTGTAGCAGCTGCTGAGAAAGTCTTCAACTCCTGCTCAATGAGCGCCCCTTTCCACATGCAAAGCCGGCACATGAACCCCCAATTCCATCACCTTCACATGAATACCATTCTCTGATGTACATGAACTTACTCTTCTCAAAGCTCCTGCCCCAGGCTATTATTCCTGATAGATTAAGCCCACCCACCCAATCACAAACTAGGAAATCTGCCCTCTACCACCCTTGCCACAGGAAGCCTCCTACCAACAAGCCTTGAATAGGAAGTATGGTAGCTGCCCTCTAGACGTTACCAAAGGCAAGAAGCCAAGAGCTCCCCCTTCCATACTGAAGTATCTTCCTACTGCACAAAACTACCGCTCAGTCTCCTGCACAGGAGGCCCCTTCTTACCATGGACTAATCGCTGCTCCTGGACCATCAAAGATTGGTATTCTCCCCATTTTTCGTAAAGAGTTTGCTAGAAAATAATAAGAATACATCATTAAACACAATACAACAAAATCAGGATAAGTTCTACAATGGCCTGCCTTCCCTTTCACCAGAGCAGCCTCCCGCATATTCCCAGTACAATATGAAAGAGAGACAATCCAACAGGAGACCCTCTTGCCCAGCGTAACAATGGCTAGATGCTACGTGCCCCAGACTGTTCTGTCCCCTACCTTCAGGTACTGCAGCCGAGCTTCCAGCTCTGTCCGTCGTATTTCTGTGCCGTATAAGGTCTCCAACCTGCAAGATGAAAAACATGGCAAGCATTTTAATTCTGTGGGGACTATTCTCATCACACAGCGAGTATCTTCACACATAAGTGTCCAAGAGGCAAAGATGTGTGCACATTGGGTCTCTAGTTGCAGAGTTCTGGCATGCATACAACATCAATGACAAATGTACACCCCTACCAAGAAATCAACTACAAGAGACGCTGCAACAGACAGAGATCGGTATCTCAGAACAGGAAGACTAAATGACTGCCCACATTTGCAGTATTGAATCAGCAGCCCAATGAGGTCAGATTGTCAAAAAATTGTTTAGATACAACCAAAAAGGTTGCACCTTCTCTCAGTGGCCAACTATTGCAGTCTTAATGCAGGACTAACACAAGAACAGATTCAGCTAATAGACTTCTCAGTTCACATACCAAGGCATAGGGATTGGCCTTCCACAGTGAGCACTTCATAAAATAGTCCAAACACTGCCAGAGCTTGGGGATAGTCCCGAAGGCAACAAGACATAGCCGAGAGAAGGCAGCGGGCCGCTGGGTGACCTCTGAATAGGATGCAGCTGGGACAGCCGAGTCATAATGAAACATGTCAAGTAAAGGAGCACAGATCCTTCTTGGAGAGAGCTGGCCTCTTCAGTTTCATCTGGACTGGGTTACAATAGGAAGAAAGGAGCTGGCAGCCATCCACCACCCCGACTACACCCTAGCTGACTTTAGTACTAAATTGTTAAGAAATGAATGAGATCATTGTACACAAGCAAAAACTGCAGACCTCGCTTGTCAAGACTTACAAAATATTGCCCACCCCTTTTTCAAATGATCCGTCTTGGATGGTTACAGAGCCCAATAGGCAGCAATTACTAGTTAACCTGCCATCCTTAGCCAAGCACGCCTCTTGAGGTCAATCATGTCCTGTAAACCCTGTGACGTACTCCAGGGCCCCCTCTCAATAACTGATCAGGCAGAGGAGACTTGGCTGGAGAATGACTGAGTAGTAGAGAATGTCTATAGGTAAAAAGCCCATAGCCCCAATTTTAGAGATTTATAAGCGTAAATGTATTCCGATTTTAACATATGGTATGGGGATCTGGGGATGCAGGGACGTACTTGCCATGCAGCTGGAGGAGAATAGATTTTGCCGTAGAGTTTTAGGAGTGCCCCCTTCCTCGCCACATTTTCCCCTCCATTTGGAGCTGGGTCTCGAGTATGTCCAAGATACCATAAAGGCTGCACCACTAGCAACCTGGTGTTCCATTTGGACAAATGAAGAAGCTGATTTTAATCGGGCAATTATTAGAGATTGTTTAAACTGTACTCGAGGCCTTTGCATCCCCTGGCTCCAATACATTAAAACTTGTCTTACGGAACTTGGGTGTTCTTCTTGGTTTGAACACCCAGAACTAATTGGTAAAGGGGACCGACAGAGGGTTTTAAGCGAGCTTCCGAAAACATAAAGAATCGTCTAGGGAATTGTTTGAAGTAGCCAAACCCACTGTCAGGGATTATTGTCTTATACAAGTTCCTCCCTACATTGCCCCGTATCTTTTATATGTAAATAATGTGCATGAAAGGAATTTGTTGTCTAGATTCAGGCTGGGGTCTTTTCGTTGGTTGATATGTTTCCCCCTGGGTCAGTATTCTTCGGAATCTATTACTATTTGCCCTTGTGATGAACACTAGAGTCAAACCATTTTACATTTTGTATTTTTTTGTCAATTTTATCTTCCATTTACCAGGAAATTTTTAATACCTCTTCTACGCAGACACAAATTTTCAAAGTGCAAAGCGGCGTTGTACTTTTTGCAGCAACTCAATGATCGTGATGTCTGTTTTGCCGTTGGGAGTTTTTTTAAGTGTATTCTAGCAAAGAGAAGGAGCATGTTGTTTTAATTTTAGTGTATTTTACAATTTTTTGTATGGATTGTATTAGTATTCCTGCTAAATTGCTTACCCCTGCTGCTAACTCCTCTATAGGACTGATTTTATTATTCAAGAATTTTTGGATAACATTTGCTGCTATTGATGGTTACAGTCGATCTTTTTGCACTATTGGATAATACCTGCTGCTACCTATGAACCCAAATGCTTTGCATTGCCACTTCAGTCCCGAGAAAATAGTACTGTATTTTGTTTGCTGATGTATTCTTTTTAAACAGAAAATGAGTTTGTATTTGCTGAGATAAGTATGATTTTATATGAGGTTTATATCTATGTGTATCTTTTATGTCCTGTCTTTGGAAGGACGAATAAAGAAAGAATTGATTGACTGAGTAGCTTAAGCCTGTGAGCCTTTACTCTGCTCGCTCCACGGCAGCCATTAAGGAAGTACATCTGGCCCACTAGCCTTGGCCTGAGGACTCCAGCCACTAAACAAGGAGAAAAAAACCTGCAAGCCGTAACCTGAAACTCCAGGACAGTTTTAACTTTACCTGATGACGTTTCCAGATGCCTTTATAATATCCACAATGTCCCGATGTCGCACGCCTTCCACATTGATACCATTCACACCAGTGATGGTGTCTCCTGAAAAGAGAAATAGTCATATTAGCACAAATGTACTAACACAAAGGGCCAACTGCATCCATGTCCCTTCAGCAGAGGAAGGGAACAGGAGACACAGTCAATGACTGACAGGAGATCCACAGGTGAAAAAGAGGTATAGCAAATCCAAAAAGATGAGGCAGGCTGGCCAGGTTTACCCAGCGATGACAGGGAAGGCCCGAAAAGATTAAGGAAAACATGGGTGCCCGTCCTCAGGAGGGTTGGGCGAGAGCTCCCCTTACCCCCAGTGTGGACTGAATAGCACATACCACAGAAGAATGGGACAACAAGAAACAAGTGGTACTGGGGACCCAGAGGCCCTAAGTTGAAAGAGGAGGTCGAGAAGTATAAGTTGGTACCACATTTGAAGGGGGCCGGAAGACTGGAGATACCCAATACAATAGTGGATAGCCGAGCTGTGGGCACGGGGAGGAGAGGGTACTAGGGAGGATTGGGGGAGACAAGTCACAGGGCCCGAAGGATAAACGAGACAAGCCTGAGAGGACATTGGACAGGGTTGGGAACATGATGGCTGGGAGGTGGGTGTTGTGGGAGTGGAAGGCTTAAGAGGACAGGTGGGTGCTGGGAAGACTAGGTCACCCCCTCAAGGAGGAACCGAATGGCTAATTGAGGGCCTATAAGAAAGGAGGTAGGTTCCCACGAAGACAGGGAATGAGGCCATGATACCTGTCCCACACTGACCCAAGTCTTGCCCGGCAAAGGATTGTGTGTGCTTGATAATTCAGACTGAAGAGGTAGAAAGAGGAAAACATTTTAAAGGAAAAGTGAAAAAAATTATTAAATGATAAATCGATTTCTTTAGAAGAAAAAATATTATAGATAGAATTTGTTTTAGGTTTAAATGGTCAAAATAAATTAAGTAAGCTAACAAGCCAGTATATTAGACAAGCTGGTGGATTTAAAAAAGCAAGACGGATATTCTGAGTGGACAGAGGAAGGTGGTTTGTGCGTATGACATAAGTGTGCATTTGATGAGCGTGAACAACAAATGGATGCAGACGGGGAGATGTTTATGGGCATGAGATGGAACAGAGGGAGGCAAACACAAGGAGATGATGGACGGAGCACTGAAACTTTTCAGACACTCACCCCCAGTCACAGATCTGGGTTGAATTCATCATCATTCTTTAGCTTACTACGCCACCCCAGTTCAGACCCAGCCATATGCACATCAGTCATGACCCCCAGATCTGTGACTGGGGGCTGTGTCTGAAAAGTTTCAGCACTCCGCCCATCATCTCCTTGTGGAAGAAACAGCTTTATAGTGTGATTGGTCAAGGGATTCTAGGAGGCTGGGTGCTTCCTGCTGGAGAAGACGCGGCGGCTGCGACCGCGACCCCCAGGTAAGTGTTCTTTTCTTTAAAATTATTTTCAATTCCCTCTGCTCCCCAGATCCCCTCCCCAGCCCGCCCCCCACGCCCATTCAGTAGCAGCCACTACTGGCTCTGTAGCCACTGCCTGATGAGCACGGTATCAGACAGTGCGCAGCTGGTACTGAGGTTATCTAGTTGGTGGTAACTAGGTGTAGGGTTGGCCGAAGGTCATGCCTTGCTCCTGTTATGCAATATGAAAGCCATGCTGAGTTTCTATGGGAATTTTGTACTGGGTCCAAAGCTTAGTATAAAGACTCACCATGTGCCCCGTATCCACTTAGTGTGTTCTTAGGCCCCAACTGTTGCCAGTGAGGTTCTGGGAGTATGGTGTGGCTTAAAATCTAAAACCATGCCATGTAGTCACAGCATAAGGCTATACCTAGCAGATAATGAAGCTGGGGTATTGGAACAGGACGTGACCTTCAAACACACACTGGCCCTGAAAATACAGGCTATGAACAAAGGATGGACCAAGTAGGTACTGAGTACCAGGGCAAAATACAGTGGTGTAGCTAAGGGGGGGTGGGGGGGCGGAGGTGAGCAAGTTGTGTCTGGCAACAACCACCATCCTCCTGCCCCCCCCCCCGAAAACAAGTCTACTGCCAGACACCTCAAACGCCCACCCCCCACCAACCCCGCACTGCTCTTAACTGCATCGGACGGCAAACTTAGGGTTCGAGGTTTAGTTATGCCACTGGTAAGATACTGACACAGGTAGGATCAAATGATGCACCTGTCCTGCACCCGATACCCACTTGGCATGGCCTGAACACACCCACTCTCTCTACCCCTAGAATCCAGTTGTCACAGACATAATTTGAGAAGGTGCAAGTTGTTTCCTTTTGCCTCACTGTGTGGCCAGTCCATCTACTCCTTTACCTATGACAAGCAACCCTGAGCACGATTGTCATACTGTATCCGCTTCCCATTCCATAGGAACCCACTAAGAACGGTTTGGCTTTGCCTGGGCCCTATAACCAGACCTTCTGCCTCCATTGCCTGTACATGTTCTGTGTTAAGTCCTTTCACCCCAGAGTCTACTGGGCATTGTCTTTGGTCATGCCTATTCTGCTCTGGACTCCAGACGCATCCTTGGTCTGTGCCGTGAAACATACTTCCCTCCCCCAGTGCCTAATATTTTTTGGAGTTAATTTCCCCTTCTTCTCGCCTCCATTGATAATGTTTAGAAATAAACTTTATCATCTCATGCCCCCGTCATGCACAGAGTTGTCATCAATGATATAATTTCAGATGTCATGAGAGATGTAGTATGTGAAGTCATAAGCAGTGCATGGCGAAGATGCGAGTTATAGTTTCTTCAGTTAACTAGATCTAGTGAATTTCTGTGGTTTTTATAGTTTATAACATTTTGCTTTAACTGACATTTTCATCTAACCATAATGTTACATTAACCTTTTGGTTTTTCAGAGAATTTTGAAGATTTCTTTTTCAATGGAAAGGAAGATATTACAAAATAACCCTTTCGAGACTCTTCTCTATCCACCCCTCCTTGCATCATCACGTACCTCTTTTTACTATTCAGTTTCCCCAAAACAATCCTTTCTAAACCCTCCCTGTGACTCTTTCCCCTCCACCTCCCTTTTACTCATCCCAAGCCTCCTCCTACTGCTATGAGCTCCAAAACAAACAAAAAATATCTAAATCCTTCCCTCTTCTATCCCTCCACTATCCTTTTCAATCCAAATAAACTAACATGTCCACCACTCAAATTAATTTCATATTTCACTATACTAATTCGCCACTAATCCTTTATGGGTTCCGAAGTAGCGTGCTACTCGCCAAAAAAGTGCTTCAACGCCTCGTCAGGGGTAGTAAGCGCTATATAATTGCAATTACAATGCAATACAATCTCTGCAGCAAGCAGCCACTTGATTTGGTCACCAGTGCTTAATTTGGAAAAGCGCGAGGATAAGCAAGCGCGCCATTAGGGCCCGGCCGCCTGGATCCCCGCCCCCGTTGTTGCCAGGGGGCTAGCCCTATGGGCGACGACCAGCAGGAGCGAAGTGCTTCCGGGTCACCCTGGACCGATTTCCGGCCTGGGACCCGGCGCGGGAAGGGGGCGGAGCATCAGCCTATTTAGGCCTCGGGGACGCGACGAGGGTCCTCTCTTTCCCGCGCAGGCCCCAGGAGTAAGCTGGTCAGCAATCTCCCACCCACCCGTCCCGCTTATCAGGAGTTGGGGGGGAGGGGGGGGGGAGTGGTAGGCGGTAAAGAGGCCACAGAGCATTGACTCGCAGGGTTAACGGGAGTCCTTCTTACATACTCCCTAGGCCAGCACTGAGGGGAGAGACGGTAAGCTCTCCGCAGGGAGAATGGGGACACCGGCTGGGGCGGCAAGGGCGCCAGGTCACGATTTAGGGCAGGGGACAGCGGCCCCGGTTTATTCCCTACGAGCCTCCTCGGGAGCCTGGTGGTAGAGGGGTGGGCCCCGGAATTGGCGGACAAGGACCAGAGGGCTGGGGGCTCACCTCTCAAGGACGCAGGTGGGTTGCGCCTTGCGTGGTTCTCAATTGGGGATGCGAGCCTGAGGGCCCCTTGGTGCTGGGAGCAAGTTAATAGGTGATAAGTTATGCATTGTAAATATTAAAAGTGTGATTAGGATTTGATAATAAGATTTGGAATAATGTTTTACTGATTGTCATGTTTATGTGTGTTATGAAATATTAAACATGGCCGTTTATACCCACACTCTGGAAGTATCAAGTAGTATTTGTGGGTTAACTAGGGAGCGGGGCGGGGAGCATCCTAGGCGTTCCGGGCCCTATGAGAAGGTGATTTCAAGTGCTCGGCCCGACACTTAATTGTCAACACTGGAGCTTGTGACAGTCTGCCGCCTAAGCCATTCTTATAGCTTTGGGGCCTAAAATAGTCTGAATTTTCACACTTGTAGGAGTGTGATGGTTAGTAGTTGTGTTGTTACTATCATTGGCTGCACGACAGGGGCATTGTGTGGTGCAAGCTGCAGTGGCCTCCTGGCGAGAGCCTGGCATTTTTTTTTTTTTTTTTTACAAATTAAGCACGGTTTGTCACCGTGCTTGGAGTGCAGGACCACAGTAGTAGGCACTTTCCTTTCCTTCGCCGAGAATCGAAGCCAAGATCTTTGCAGCTGGGAGTTACTCACTGAACTGCGTCTGAACCCCTAAACCTGCTGTTTACTCGTCTACCTGTGCAGCATGCACACACACACACACACCCAAGGAGTTGCCTGGTCGGATGAACACCAGCGTGGTCGTCTACAGCAGGCTCCGGGCCCTAAGGGAGCAGAGTGGCCCGATGAAGGTTTATGCAGAAGACATATATGGCTACCCCCCCCCCCCCCTTTTACAGTCTCTGTTCTGTCGAGATGCACATGTTTTCTTTCCCCTCAGAGGAGTCCAGGCCACTTCCCAGCAAGTACAATAAACGCGCAGTGTCATTTCCTGACTGGGAAGACAGCGGCTCCAAAGAGGGGGAGAGTACACGAGGGGCAGCCACGCCCAAAAGAATAAGCCATCACACCACCCCCTCCCCTGTGCGTGTTCCTTCCCACATCCGTGTTGGCTCTGGGCCCCTGTATGAAGGGACTTTTCAGATTGGTGTCTGCACTTCTCGCAGGCACCAAAGCCCGTGAGGCTAGGCCAGCACTTCTCAGTAGAGGAACGGTGTTATAAATGAGAGTGTGCTGGCACTCCTCAGCAGTGCAGCCTGGTACTGCACAGGGAGGTGCAATACTAGCACTTATAGGCAGGGCCCGTGGAATTATGTGACATTACCGCATTTGCCACATAACCCATCATCAGCTGCTAATTTGAGTATCTCAACACCAAAAAAGTTGTTTCCAGATCGAGAGGACCAAAAGTTAACTAAAAGCATGTACTGCAAATGCAGTGGCAGGCCCATTTTGTTGCTTGGTGCTGTATTTGGGTGTTAAACTGGTATTAATGGGGTTAAACCTTAGCCCAGGAGGTGTTAACATGTGAAAAAATGACAAAAGAATTCAATAAAACTATCATAAAATGTGCCGCATAATTTGCCTTTTTGCCACATAATTTAGTTAACCCTGCTTCATAATTTGGTCTTCCGCTGCTGCATAATTCCAGTGGCCCTGGTTATAGGCAAAGCCACAGCACTTTAAAGAGGGCTGTATCACCACTTCTCCACATAGCTGTCATACTAGGAAAGTATCCGCACTGCTCAGCCAGGCAACCATACATTTAATCAAGCAGTGCAAACACATCTCAGAAGGGTTGCTGAACGTTCAATGTGGCAGCAGCAGAACGCCGGCTATACATTTAATCAGGCCGTACCAGCAGGGGTGGTTCATCCGTTTGAGCGGAGGAGCGTCACCCCACTGGTTAAAATGCCCCTCCATGCCCCAGATTAAAAAAATAAAATGGTAATAAAGTTGGTTTATTACCATATTGTTTTTCAATATAACCCCGTCCTGACGCTCACACCAGGACGTGGCCGCTGCTAAATGACAGCAGCAGGGATGAGGGTGGGCTGCCTCAGCACTTTTCAAAGTGCGCATGTCTTTTTGGCCGGCCGTCTTCCTTCAGCCTGCCAGACATGTTCACTTTGAAACCTCTAACCCAGCTGTCTTAAGACAGCTGGGTTAGAGTAAGTGCAAAGCTCCAGTGTCCTTGTGAGCGGAAAGTTAGGCCGCTCACTCCAATCAGGGTGCTGCTCTCACAGCATGAGAGCAGCACCAGGATTGGTCAAGGCACTTCTCAAGGGCTCGTGCTGCAGGAGGAAGACGTGCACTGAGGAAGGGATCGAACGTGTCGCAGGCAAGTGTTTTTTATTTTTACCCACCACCCATTAGCCCCCTCCGCACTCCCTATAGATGCCAGACGTCACTGCGTACCAGCACTTTTCAGCATGTTAGCTATGACTTATCAAACTGTACCAATAATCTGGAGGTCTGCTATGTATTTAGTGGACTTTTGGACTGGGTTGGTGTCAGAGCTTAATATGTGTTTAATGAAAGTGACTGCAGGGTGTAGGAGGTTGGCTTGGTATACGGTGCTCATTTATGTAAGTGTAAAAAAAAAAAACGATTGATGGACAGAATGCAGAACAATGTCATACATTCACCCCATGGGCCTAAATCCATCATTTTTTTGCAGGCTGATGAAGGGCGATTCCCTGAAACCGGTCCTAGGATGCTGGTTTCTGGTCCAGGTAGGACCTGGCTTGGCAGTTCGGGCTGGACTGTTCCCATAAGGAACAGGGTCAAGACTGATTTGCATATGGCTGGGTCCAAACTGGGGTGGTGTGGTGAGCAAAAGAATGATGGATTAAACCCAGATCCTTGTGACTGGGGGTGAATGTTTGCATTTGCCAGCATTCCGTCCATCAATTGTTTCTTTTGCATTTATGTAAGTGTAGCACCCTGCACCAATCCAGACAACCCGTATGGTGATTTTAATGGTCTTAGACAACCTTAGAAAGCTCTCCAAGTGGTAGCTGTGGAGAGCAGCCTTCAGGCTTAGGCCTTAGTACCATATACTAGGGACTTACAAGGGTACATCAGTAGCCAATCTGGGGTGTACCCAAGTACTCACAATGTCCAATTTAGGGGAGAAGCACAGAGAATGGGGTCCTGATTATCAGGATCCCAGTCAGACTAGTCAGAAAAACATAATGACACCAGCAAAAAGTGGGGGTGACCATGAAAGCAGATCCTACTTTCGTTCACAGGGGTACAACATTTTCCTTGATTCTACCTCATCCCTCTTTCTTCCACCACCCTACACTTCCCGTCTCTTTATCTTGCAGGTTCTGTTTCACCAGCCTTTTTCTCCCTTTTTCAGTCTTTCTCGCTCTTGCCAAGGGTCAAAGTCTGATAATGGAAAAGAAGTCCCAGCCCCCCCAAAAATGAGTGCTGGCCATCAGCACAAGTTAAGCCCTAACTGATATACTATAGTAGTACCACCACTTCTCCACAGGGCAACTCTATATCTGTAATGTGACAAGACCAGCACTTCTCAGAAGGGTCGGTATATGTAATGGGGCAGTACCGGCATGTAAGGAATGATAACCATCAAAGCCTCAACATTTCTTAGCAGGCCAGCTGTGCACAAACAGGACAGCAGCAGCACTTCTCAGCAGGGCCGGTATGCTGGGACAGTACACGCACTCAAGAAGAACTGAGGCCGCCTAAGTTCTGATGCAGAGCGTGGACCAGGCAGCCCTCAGTGTCAAAGACATCAAGCGAAGTGCAAGCACCCCATGAGAGCAGTTGCTGATCTCCCACAGACCTCAGTAGGTCGCGAGCAGAAGAGAAAGCTTCTACCCACAGGCGGGAAAGGAGGTGTCTCCAAGCAGAGTCACTTTTCAAGACCCAGTATATCCACTGCCTTCGCTGGGCAGTGCTGACCAAGCGCCCAGCCTGGGAGGGAACTGGGTATGCTGTGGAAAAACTGATAGATGCAGACGATACGCCTTTACCATTAGCATAGCAGTGCTTTCGTTATCAGGGTACTCTTGTGCACGGTTCAGGGATCCATTGATCAGTCATGCATGGTCATATGGTTGTGCCTGGACGGTGTATACATTTGTAAAATGTGCACTTTAGTAATGGTTTGTGTTGGTGAACATGTAAGTAAAATGAGTTAGATCCTGCTAGATAGGTATGTGGTGCGTCAGGTGCTTGGATGTCGACGTTCTTAGCTGTTTTTTGCTCAGTCGGGTAGTTGGTCGCGAGTAGCCCAACCTATGAAGATTGTTACTAGACAGCGTTGCTAGCCAGGTAAATATCCATGAAGGTGGCCAGATGGGGTGGTATGTTTAAGCAAGGTTTATCTGAATGGTTCTAAGATGTCTGATGATGTAGCATGGGTGGAGTGGTGTATGGGTGGAGTGGTGTATGGGTGGAGTGGTGTGTGGGTGGAGTGGTGTGTGGGTGGAGTGGTGTGTGGGTGGAGTGGTGTGTGGGTGGAGTGGTGTGTGGGTGGAGTGGTGTGTGGGAAGTGCTTTGCCAAATACAGGCCCCACATGCTGTGTTGTGCCCATCAGTCTGTCAGAAGAACGGCGAGAAAGGGTTCTCTACAGGGAAAGATTAAACCCAACGGTATTTGCAACATACAATAAAGGGTCAGCCTTTATTGGGACTTGCAACCAACAAGGCTTGCACAACATACTCAACCTCACTGTTTATAAGTACCACGCCTCCCACAAGGCACTAGTGATGCTCTGTGGGTCAGCCCTCAATTTAAAACGCACATTCCCAGAACCATTCAAAAGCGATTTATTTCTACATTCCTCATAAGGGTGACCTACATCAAAACAAAATGAGATATCATCCCACAGTCCTTATATACTCATACAATGGGGGGTCGTCACAAAAATCAAGTGTCCATCAAACCCCCTCATGTGGTTCAACAGCAACAAACCCACGGTGACTGTGTGGCTTATACGGCAGCTTGCAATCGCCCTGGGGTGAATTCATCGACATCATATTTGCCGTAACTCATACTAGAACCCCTTTAAGAAGATCCTTCAAGGACTGCGCAATGATATCTAAATGCGTTTTGATATTTATGTTTTGATCTATTTGTTCCTATAATGACTAATCCATTATTGCAGATTACAAGTACCGTAAGGTTCAATCTTTCCCTGTAGAGAAACCTTTCTTACGGTTTTGGATGTTCAGAGACTTTTTCTTTAGGGTTATTCGGGCTCCACCTAATAATGTAGATCTACACATGAGGGTGCCAGAGCTGTGTGAAGTACAAAAATACCTACAGGAGGGCACAACGAAGTGTGGGTGAAACATGCAAAGCTGGCATTTGACATCTTCCGTCAATTCACTCAGTTTGTAAGCCTATAAGCATCCAAGGGCGCAAACTCACCCATTTTCAGTCCTGCAAGCTGAGCTGGGCTGGGCTCATGAACACGGCACACAAATGTGAACATTTCCACGGTATTCTTGTCCTGATGGTGCAGGCCATACGTCTGAAACACAAGCCAAGAGACATACACCGTGAGGTGCATAGCCACTTCATGCCACACACCGCACTAACCAATGAGGGGGACAGTTACACACGTGGAAACAGAGACTAATACATAGCCACATTTGAAATACAAGACCCTAGTCAGGCCAGGGTTTGGAGTACAGACTCAATCAGGCCAGAGCATGGAATACAACCCCCGAGTCCCCTCCATGTGCAGCTCCTGACCATTCTCAAGCCTATATTCCGGTTACAAGGAAAGACCTTTACTGCAAAAACAGATTTTGGTAAAACAGACTCCAAAACACAGACTACCCAAAATTTGACTTCACAAAAATATCTCCTTACAAAAATGCTGTTCTGCACCTGCCCCACAATATACTAGGTCTGGAGTTAGACTTGATACTTGGCCCAGCACTTAAATACGAGGGGAGGTGGTTTGGATGGATTTAGGATGTAAACACTGGTTGGCTTTGTTTTTTTTTTTAAGGGAAATAATTTATGAGAGGTTGAAGCTCTGGTAGTCGGTATTTTAAACTCCAGTTTTCTGTTTTTGTATGGGAATCTCAACGCTTCTGGCAATCGGTATTTGGAAGTCTGTTTTCTATTTTTCTGGGGAAATAATTTGTCGGGCCTTTAGCAGCTTTTATTTGAAGTCTCTTCTATTTTTCCTGGGGAATAATTTATATGAGGATCAAGTTCTTCTGGCAGTCTGCATTTTGGAGTCCATTTTGAGATACACAGTGGAAACTCACAATCCACCCCTGACCACTCAAGTACACCTCACGTCCCATAATCCCTTGTAACCACATCAGAGACACCCACCACCCCCCAAATCATAGGCACCAGTCTAAAGGGGCTTGTGGGGCTCACACCCCACCAACAATTTATAATAAGTGCCCAAGAACTGGGCCAGGACCCTTCACATGGTCTACTGGCCAGAAAGCTTGTGTATTGCCGGGCACCTACTTTCTAAAAGACACGGTACGCAAGAGTTATCAGCATTTCTACTAGCACGGAGGTGTGATGTCAGAGACAAGGCGCCAGTTCCAAGCAGTCTTTCATTTCTTAGACTGTCTGCACCCAAGCATTATAACATTCAAGGCAGAACAAAACTGCCCTATTTAAATGCACCAAGCAAGCATATCCCCATGTTTTAAAACGTAATTTCGACTTATTCATACAGTTAACTCCTCAATAAGTGGAAAATATGCATGTAACTTACAACAGGTAAATTAATCTAACTGTTCTTAAACATTTCCATTTGGCAGAGTATCTACTTATTTTTTGAGTCGAGCCTCGGCAGCGCATGCGCTGCTCTGCGCGGCATGCTGTATTTGAGTATGGACTTGAAGCCCCGCCCACTCTCCGCCCCCATTTGTCAATGGCTTGTGTCATTGTCCTTTGTAAATGCTAGCTTCGGATTCGTTAATAGGCTGGTTAGTCCCTCCTTAGTACCTCCTTGTCTTCATTTGTAACCTCCCATGAGTATTGGCCCCTTTTACTTCTGTTGTTACACTGTATGTCTTATTTAGTTTGTAAGCACTTTAATGAGTTTCTTCTACTGCAGGTAAGACATGCTTCCTGCAACATTCAGCGCGCCATGTGCGCTTTCACTTTCCAAGCAGCCTGGGACACCGGCGGCCGCTTCTTTGAAATGAAATGCATCTCGCATTTACAAGAGTTTGAGCTATTGGCATTGTAAATGACAATGCCTTTTATTTATGCATTAATTATCAAAATAGATAAATAAAAGGCATTGTCATTTACAATGCCAATAGCTTAAACTCTCGCGAATGCGAGACCTATTGCATTGCAAATGCTTGTTTTGTATAGCGCTCAAAAAGTCAGGTGGCCTGTTCAAGGCATCAATAGAAACAAAACATGATCATAAACCTCGGATATCCCTGCATGTGATCTACACATGAAAATAAGCCCTGTAAATCGTATATTTACTTGCATTTATAATACAAACTTCTACATTTGTACCTCATCTCTGACTGTACAGGGAGTGCTCAATGAGGTTGTGACAGTCCTTCCAATGATGAAATGACCTTTATGCACATTTCAAACACTAATTTTTTCACACATGTTTTTTTCTGGAACTTGGTCCCGGCTTTCGGGGTTTAAAAGATTGGGTGTCCAGCACCGGTTGGTTGGCGCTACACACATTGGTTAAATACGTCGCTTATTTATTTATAGGAGTCAGGGCGAGTTCTTTCACTTCCTGTCTTTTCCATAGAGCTTCGTGCTATGGAGTCAGGCAGGTTGTGTGGCACGCTCGACATTTAGTATCTACAAAGCTGCTCAAATGACCCGGGCCCTACCTATAATATGGTAAACCTGGCTCCTGTGCCCCCCGATCCTACCACTCACCCAGCCACACACTTCGCTGCTCTACAACTCGGGCGTGTCCCTACGTCAGCGCGTGTCGACTTCCAAAACTTAGCCGCCCTATCTGTGAACACAGTGATGGGCGACACCGATAGCAGCCTGTGGGGGTCCAGTCCGGCCCAGTTCCTTAACCGCTCTAAGAGGCACAGGCAAGGCCAACACTCACCTGAATCTCAAACCCAAAGGTCTCGTCGTCCTTCCGCTCCAGGGTGATAACTCTCCTGAAAAACAAACAAAGGCTTGTTAGCAAACCAGACAAGGGCCCCCGGCCGCGACGTAAATGGATTAATCCTGTTTCAGTGATAACATTATCACTCGAGCACGAGCCACATCCAAATCCTCCTCGAAATGGGGAGGTGGAGGGGTATTAACTGCCGGGTTTCAGCCATTGGGGGATTCTACCCGGCAGGGGTATTAACCACCGGGCTTCAGCCATTGGGGGATTCTCACCTGGAGGGGCATTAACCACCGGGCATTTTTCACCGGGCTTCAGCCAGTCGAGGCTTTGGCCAGTAAGCGCTTGCAGGCCAAGCTATTAGTGCCGGCGCTTGTTTCTGAAGGCTGGACCGGGAGGACAGCCCTACTGTGCACAAACAAGCACTAATAAAGGCTCACCATTGAGACTGCATTGCAGTGAGAAGTACGGGAATACCTACCGTTCACCCATAAAATATCGACATTTGAAAAATTCACAGAGTTTAGCCAATCACTTTTTATCGGGGTTATGAGCGGACAAACGACTGCTCTAAATGCGGCTCTAGGTAGCTTAAGGGCAGTTTGTGGGGTAGGGGGCAAGTTACGGATATGGGTTATCGACGTTTTTTTTCTTGTCACATACTCTTATTTTTGTAGTTAATATTTTTCATTTGTTTTCCTTTTATTTTTTATTGCAATCTACTTTTTTGGAGACCAGCTCGCCCACATTTTCAACCGATAGATACAGTTATTGACCATACAAGGAACAAAGACTGGAGCAAGCCCTGGCAAGAGCTGTGGCAAACTTGCAAGCAAGAGTCAGTGCTCCATGTTTCTCTTGCGTCACGAAGGGCGTTATTTTTCCTGTTCCTGGGGCACAAGGGGCAGAGTTACTTCTCTCTCTCGCTCCCAAGAGGGTTGTCATTTCTCCTCCTTGTGCGGAAAGGACAATACTTCTCCTGTGCCTATGCGCACAAGTGAGGCCCACGACCAGAATGGCCTTGCTTCTTCAAGTGTAGTGCTTTCCAGTTAAGCATTTGTCTAGGCTCTTCGCCGTAATAGCCTATATGTCCCATTCGGAAGCATCCTTCCCGACACTGTATTGGGGGGGCACATTTACCTTGCAAAGGGTCTCTAAAAAGCACAATTTTGCCCTCCTTACCAAATGGTGTAGCTTCACCCCAGTACATCAATGGTGAGCTACAACATTCCTGCTGGCTCATTTGTTAGTGAAGATTACCATGGCAAAATATTTGGGCCTGGCGCGATTTTAGTTCTCCTTGCGCAGTTTATGAGATAAACACAGTTTCCAATGTAGTAATGTTTTATATGCGCAATATATATCCATAGATGTGCCGATGCCATGACTGGGTAGACATGGTTGCCCTTTAGACCGAGGTTCAGTAGGAGTGGGTGAGTAGGTGCCCTGGAGACCGAGGCAGGCGGCAAGCGCATTGGGACACATGCTAAGAATACGTGCCCTACGGATGGAGGGCCGGTGCACAGGCACCTAGTCGCTCACTCACCCCAATGGTCAAGGTAGCTTAGGATAAGGTGGTCCTGGGGCCCAAAGAAGACTAAGCAAACATGCCTTTGGGGCCGAGACTGGGTTGGGTGGATTGGCATGGGGACCAAATGCAGGGGTAAGGGCCACGAGGATAGGGACAGGGTAGTGACACACTGCCCTGCCTCGATCTTTGTAGCGCGTTGAGTCAGTGAACTAGGCAGGTTAAGAGTGCAATCTTTGGGATCCAGACAGGGAAGGGGTGCGAGGCAGAGAAGGAAAGACTGCCATGGTGACAGAACATGTGGTCAGAGTTGGTACCCTACGGACAGAGGCAGGGTAAAGTAGGACAGTTGCCCTGGGGGCAGGCCCGTGAACTCTGGATGTTGTCTTGGGGACAGAGGCAATTTAGGAGGTCTTTCCTTGGAAGATACGCAGAGTATGAAGTGTCGCCCTGGGAATAGGGTCACTGTATGTGGGGTTCTAAAGAGGCAGGGAAGGCACACAGTCCCTTGGGTCCGAGGCAGAGCAGGAGGGGTTAACCTGTGGACAGGTTGCCCTGACAAAGGAGGCAGTTTACAGGTACTCCTAAAAGAGATGCTCAATCAATCAACCAGGTAATTGTAAGCGCGCTACTCACCCGTGAGGGTCTCAAGGCGCTGGGGAGGGGGGGATCCGCAGTTATGTTTCAGACGAAAAGCCAGGTCTTGAGGGTCTTCTTGAAGGTGTTCAGGGAGGGGGCGCGTCTGATGTCGATCAGGAGCTCATTCCAGGTCTTGGTCGCGATGTAGGAGAAGGATCTCCCCCCTGCTTTGGTTCTGTGGATGCGTGGGGTTTCGGCGAGGATGAGGTTGGCGGATCGGAGGTTCCTTTTGGGTACGTGGAGGATGACTGTCGTTGAGGTATTGGGGTCCAGTGTTGTGTAGGCATTTGTAGGCGTGGGTGAGTATCTTGAAAGTGACTCTTGTCGATGGGGAGCCAGTGGAGCTTCCGTAGGTGTTGGCTGATGCGCTTGTGTCGAGGGATGCCGAGGACGAGTCTGGCGGCGGTGTTCTGTATGGTCTGGAGCTTGCGGAGTAGGGACTTGTTTATGCTGGCGTAGAGGGCGTTACCGTAGTCCAACCTGCTGGTGACGAGAGCGTGGGTGACTGTCTTCCTTGACTCAGGGGGGGATCCATTTGAAGGTCTTACGGAGGATGCGGAGGGTGTTGAAACAGCTGGAGGCGACGGCGTTGACCTGTCGGTTCATGGAGAGGGAGGAGTCTAGTACGATACCGAGGTTTCTGGCGTGGTCTGTGGGAGTCAGGGGGCTGCCAAGGGTGGTGGGCCACCATGTGTTCCATGCCGATGGGGTGGTTCCGAGGACGAGGACTTCAGTCTTTTCTGAGTTGAGCTTTAGGCAGCTGTTGCTCATCCAGGCTGCGACGTGTTGCATTCCTTCCTGGAAGTTGAGTCTGGTGGTGGTGGGGTCCTGCGTGAGGGAGAGGAGGAGCTGGGTGTCGTCGGCATAGGATACTATGCTGAGGCCGTGCTGTCAGACGATGGCGGCGAGGGGGGCCATGTAGATGTTGAAGAGGGTTGGGCTGAGCGATGATCCCTGTGGGACTACGCAGTTGATTTCAGTGGGTTCAGAGAGGAAGGGTGGCAGTCTGACCCTTTGGCTTCTGTTGCTGAGGAACGATCGGATCCAGTCGAGGGTGGTTCCTCGTATGCCGGCGTTTTGTAGTCTGGTTGCGAGAGTGCAGTGGGAGACTGTGTCTAATGCTGCCGACAGGTCGAGTAGAATCAGAGCTGCGGTGTGGCCTTGGTCGAGGAGGGTGCGGATGTCGTCTGTGGCGGAGAGTAGGGCGGTCTCATTGCTGTGGAATCCGGATTGAGAGGGGTCGAGGATGGCGTTATCTTCGATGAACCTCGTTAGTTCTGCGTTGACAGTCTTCTCAGCGACTTTCACTGCGAAGGGGAGGAGCGAGATGGGCCGGTAGTTCTTGAGGTCTGTGGGGTCTGCTGAGGGCTTCTTGAGCAGGGGTCTAACTTCTGCGCGTTTCCAGTCGTCGGGGAAGGTGCTGGTCTCGAAGGTGGTGTTCATGGTGCGTCGTAGTTCGGGTGCGATGGCGGCTCTGTGGTAGATGTGAGGTGGGCAGGGGTCAGCGGGAGCCCCCGAGTGGATGCCTCTCATGGTTGATGCAGTCTCTTCGGTCGTGACCGGGGTCCAGGAGGCGATGGTGGGCTGGTTGGCATTGCCGGAGGGCGGGGTGTCTGCAGAGTCTGGTGTGAGGTTGTTGAAGTTGTCGTAGAGGTTTTTGAACTTCAGGTGGAAGTATGATCCGAGCTTGTTGCAGAGGTCCTGGGAGGGAGTGATGTCCGTGGCTTCGCTGTGGGGCTTGGTGAATTCCTGGATGACACTGAAGAGTTCCTTGGAGTTGCTGGAGTGGACGAGGATTCTGTTGTGGATGAAAGTCCTTTTGGTGGTTCTGATGCATTGGTGGTATTCTGTCATGGCGTTCTTGTAGGTGGGGTAGTTAACCAGCGTCTTGCGGTTTCTCCAGTTCTTCTCCAAGCGTCTGCAGGGGTGCCTGGCTTCTTGGAGGTCGGTGGTGAACCAGGCGGCTTTCCTAGGGAGCAGTTTGTCTGGGTTGCGCAGCAGGCGAGCATGTCTGTGCAGTTGGCGATCCAGGTGTGGAGCTCCCTGGCTGTGAGGTTGGCATTGGTGGAAGCGGTGGGGGTGTTGCGGTTGAGGGTAGAGTTGAGTTGTTCCTCTGATTTTGATTCAGTTCCTTCGCGGGGGCGCGGAGCGGGTTTGGGTGGCTTGGGTTTGTCGATGAGGAAGTGTACGCAGTGGTGGTCGGTCCACGGGGGTTGCATGGTGTGACTGAAGTGGACGCTATTTCCTCCGGCGAAGATGGGGTCGAGGGTGTGTCCTGCCTTGTGGGTCGGTGTGGTGATTAGTTGCTTTAGTCCGATGTTGGCGAGGTTGTCGGGGGGGGTGGCGGAGTTGAGGTCGCTGGGGTTGTCGAGGTGGAAGTTTAGGTCTCCGACAAGAATGTAATCCATGGCGGCGATGGCGTGGGGTGCGATGAGGTCGGTGATGGCGAAGGGGGTCGGGGGGGGGGGTCTGTAGGCAAGGGTGCCACGGAGTGTGGAGTTGGGGCTGGTCTGTACCTGGAAGTGCAGGTGTTCGGCAGCGGGGAAGGTTTGGCTGGAGGTGGTGAGGCGAAGGGAGTTTTTGTGCACGATGGCGAGGCCTCCTCCCAGGTGGTTGGGGAGGTCCTTCCTCTGGATCTTGTATCCGTCTGGGATGGCGATGTCGGGGGTGGAGGAGGCATTGGTCCAGGTTTCCGTGAAGAAGGCAACGTCGGGTGAGAGTGAGTCCAGGAGGTTCCAGATCTCCACAGCGTGTCTGTGCATGGAGCGCACGTTGAGGAGGATGCATTTAGGGCGTCGGCAGTGTTGTTTGCCGGGGCGATGGTGAAGGTCTGGCGCCAGTGGCGGTAGGAGAACTGGCCGTGGGTCTTGTCCGGCGTGGACTGCTGGCAGTTGTTATTCCTTCCGGGGTTGAGTGCGAGGAGAGTGGCCTCGTCATATCGGTGAGTGGTGGGAGAACCAGGGTCCCTGGCGCTAGTCGCGGTCGTGCGCAGACGGGCTTGCCTTTGGCGCGCCAGCGGCTGCCATTAAGTTGGGGAGGGACGAGCAGCTGGGAGGCGGGAATGGGCTTGTGCAGGGGGGGGAAGGGCCGCAGGGGCAGCAGCGGCGGGGAAGAGAGCCGGGCAACGCCAGGCACAGACTCAACAGTAAAAACAATAAAACAACAAAACAAACAAAATGAGTCACAGACAGCAAAAACAAGCAAGTGGCACAATTACCGCATTAAGGGCAGACAACAGCGCAGGACGCAGTGAGGGGCACAGACTCGGCAGGAACGAGCTGGCAGGCTGGGGCGGGCACCGCAAGGAGAGGAATGCAGCGGCCTCGAACCCCAGGCAGGGGAGGTGAACACGGAGTCAGCGGCGAGACAAGGCACAGCGGAGCTGCTGGGGAGAGCAGGTCTCAGACCAGAGGACACTGTGCAGGAAACTCTGCATACTGAAAATACACTATCTACAAATTAACAGATGCGCTGCTACAGCATCATTCTTAACATCGGATGATCTGCAGCACTGGTGAGGCATTAACCCACCTGAATAGTACAGCATATTTGCAAACCCTGTAACCAAGATCCATAGATTTGTACTTCTATCCCTTGGCAAAATGCGTCAAAAGTACATAAGAGCCTAATCATCCATATTGCTTTAAGCTCTACATGTTTTGATGCACAGACCACTGAAGTTTGGTCCTGAAGAAGTTGGAAGTATGAATGAAGAAGCCACCGAAACGTGCTTTGACCGTGTTTAGATCCAGAGGACGCTAACCAACAGGGCTAAAATAAGATAAAAGACACAAGCACTTAAGTCCAGGATCACTTGTTTTTAATGTAATGTTAGGTATGTGTCTGAAGGTATGAATGCTTGAGTGCGTGTAGTGAGGGGCTATATTTTCTTGGCTGAATCACATAACATTAAGTAGTGTGCTAAATACTGGAAGCGTACACAATTAGGTACATGCCATATTCATGCATTATAATTAACTTTGTAACCAAATATATGTTTTTACTAACCAAATTTTGAAGTTAGTAATAACCCGATTTCATTAAAGGCAGACAATATATAAAGTTTTTTGCTAGGAAAACGTAAAGTAGAAGAAATATAGGTCCGGTGGGGGCCTTTCTGGTTTACTTTTACAGGCACGTGCCTGGGAACAGTGACAGGGCAAGAGGGGTCGCCCACGGGACAGCCCCTGAACCGCCGTTATCACTTCACGCCCTCACTTAGCAGGGATTGGAAATATTAAACCGTTTCCGACGGTTGCGGAGGAGGGCGGGGTTTGGGCGGGGTTTGAGCGGGAAGCGGCTCCGGCTCCACGAGGAGCTGAACGAGGCAGATGTTCGGCAGGAGCGGGTGGCGTCAGGTCGCCCACAGGTCTATCAATTATTTACCAGGGGAGCAGCTCGCCATGGGTGTGGTGCCCTCCCAGCACCTGCTGCTCACCCACCTGCGCACCATCCAGCCCCTCCCCTGCCTGCCATCCTGGTCTTTTTGTAAAGCGCTCTGACACCTTCGGGTAAAGTTCGCGCTATATAAAATGGCATTAAATAAATAAATCCTCGTCTGTCTCATCACTCACGGGAAAAGTTAACACTACGTACCGTGAGCCCGTGAATGATGCCCCCTACGGTGCCCATTCCCTGGGCCCCAGGACTGCGACCGTCCCTGGGGTCCTGGCATCTCCCCTATTGTAAGGTGAACTCCCAGCCCCCAATCCCAGGCAGCTGCACGATTTAACTGGCACAGGTGCCAAACGCTCCTTCACTCATCTGAAGGTGCCAAGGAGGTCTTTGTGCAACTTCCGTTATGCCAGGGCAATCTCGTATAATTTTGCCATTTTGCATAGCATACTACCCATGATATACATTGTCATTTTTGTGCAACTTTTATCCGCAGGAGACTGGTTCGAGTAGAACATTTCTCACTGCGACATTTTCTCCTAGAAGCAGTCTTGTGCAGTATCTTGCGTGGCTTTTTTTTTTATTTGAGAAGCATATTTTCCCTAAGAAGCAATTTAAGATATTGGTTTAAAGTATTTTGCACAAAACGCTAAATCTTACGAAAAAGAAAAAAAAAAAAAAAGAATCCATTTATTTTTTATTTTTTAAGATATCTCCAACTTTGAAACTGTAAAGAAACTATGGCTGTTCAAATCACAAGGTAACCGAGTTTCCAGTCTTTGTGACTTAAAGTTTGAACAAATCCTTATTTCTGGACGGTCACTGCCCATGGGATCAGCAAGACAAACAATACCTTAAGTGAAAGTGAGACGGAAAAGGAGAATCCCTTATGAGGAAACCCTACAAAATGTAAAACATGCGCGCAGCAAATCAAGGTGTAAAAAGTTTATCATTGAAAATGATGGACACAAATAGGAATCCTTCACAGAACTCACATCGAGGTGGCAACTGTGCTGCAGCCCTTAGTTACAGATCCTTATAAAATGGGTCCAATAAACTTTCAAAATACAATATCTGCTTTTCAAACCCAATAGAAGTGCATTGTGAAGTCGTTAATGATTAAAATATGTATACACAGCATTGTAGCAGTTTAAAGGCATGGCTTCAAACCCCCCTCATCCCATGTTCTATTTAAATACAATAGAATCCAACCATAAATTCAGCCGTACTCGTCGAACAAGCGTCATCACTCAACTCAATGGTATTCACAAGCAGTTGTGAGTGAAATTTAAATGACACCTGCAAAGTTTAAATAGGTCTACACAGACAACAAAACTTTGCAGCTTTTGCGAGGTGCAAGCTTCTAACATTTTTATCATATCAATCTTCCACTAGAAAGGAGTTTTTAAAACGTAACTGGGATTTTTTGTTTTGTTTTGTTTGCGCAACATAATTGTGCATATTTTTTCCTGTTAATTTACACTTTGAAAGCTTTGTGAATCTTGAGAAGTTTTGAAGAAAATCTCACAAAAGTCTGCAGAGGATTATTCACAACTTTGCATATCCACAGGTCATCAAGCTCAGGAGGGTGCGAGGCTGAGCCTTCAAACTGACCTGCCAGTTACAGAAATATATCTGCAGTAAGTGTATTAACCCACAATGCGTTTCCCTGGGATTGAGCACGACGCCCCCCCCCCCCTCCTCGCCCCCCATGACGATCAGCGAGCAGGTACCAACTGAGCTTTGAGTTAATGCAATAACGAGTGCCTGGGCTGCTTACCTGTGGCCCTCAGGAGACTCACTGAGCGACTTGCATCTGGAGGAATAACCCTGGGGGAGAGAACACCAAAACAAAAAACATTAGACAGCTATGGTGAGAAACACAAAACAGACAATCCAAAGTCACCACGGCCCTGTATATAGACTGAGCTCCCACCATGTAAGGGCGAGTATAAAAGAAGACTCCACACCACCATGATACCATTCTAACAGGAGTGCAGTCTGGGAATTGTAGTCTTAATTTCTTTTCATTGAACCAATTGCACTTACACAGGTGGAACGAATGTGTAGCGAAACAAAGGCAGAGGAGTGGAAAGGTGTGTCCCTGTGACATGATCAGGCTGTAAGGTGACAGCCTGGTTAGAGTTACCCAGCCAACCTTTTACTTTACCCCTAGAGAGAGGTCAATGAGCCCCCCCCACCAAGCTTATATTTCCAAAGTACCCCCAAAAAAGAAGACCATCACCCAATTGCGTGAGGTGAGCATGTTACACAGAACATTTCACATACACCCAACAGAGCACAGACACAACACATAGTTGACCAGTCCACTACACCAACTAGCACTGCGCCAGTCATCATGACACAGATTACAGCAAAGTATGTTAGAACATTTTACATACACCCACCTCCACGGATATGCTTTATAATCCAACACATGACCCCAAAATATGGTAGTTACTTTTGAAAGAAAACACAAAACATAGTTCAATAGGCAAAACCTCCCTCACATAAGTTCAACACAAATGAGTTGTGCGCAGTCTAAGAGGCACAGTGGGATTTGTAAACAAATGGAAGAAACATACGGCAACATCTTGCCACACAAACGTTATATACCAGCTCCATGAAGAAGTAATGGCCTCTCGCCAACTAACATGAACCCTTGTGGCCTCCCTGCAATCGAACACAGTGACCAATCTTTACATAACAGGCACACCAAGTCTTAAAGATGTATCAGCACTCAATATTCAACTGAGAAGCTAGTTTGTAAACACCCAGTGCTCCGAGCCCACAAGAATGACAGACGAGCATTAAACAAAGACTGATAACACAACTGATAACGGAGATATAATGGGTGGATGCTTTGGAAGTCAAGTTAACTCAGTGTGGCATCCCGCATAAGTGACACTCTCCTCATATCTCCTCCCACGCCCTTGGGAGCTGGGGTCCATATCTACTCCATCTCAAGACATTTCCTCCTTTTTTGCCCCATAGAGACTGAGAATCACCCCCCTCACCTAGAGGGGTACCAGAAGTCTGGCACTCACTCCTGTATTGGCTGAAGTAGGACACCTGTCCAGCAGCCAGTGACTGAATTAACACTGGAACCGTCAGGCTTGTGAGCTGAAGAGCACACACCTCGACAGATCAGGGTGAACCTGGCTGCTCTCCCCTGCCGGCACCAAGAGGAAAGTTCTGTCTGGCCTGATCCATCTTGTCTGCCAGCCTGAGTGAGAGCTTGTGTGTGGACCAGAAGTACCCCCAACATAATAACACATGGGATGAAATGTCAGTGACCAGGGCCGGCTTTAGGGCAGTGCGACTGAACTGCGTGCTGACCTGTGTTTAGCAATAACTTATGATTGTAGAAATGAGGAGCACTTTTGCCTGGTGTTTGTGAGAGAATCAGGAGGCGGTCATGGGGCGTGGGTGCGCCAAACAGGATTGTTGCACTAGGCGCACCCAGCGCTAAAGCCGGCCCTGTCAGTGACCACATATGGAATCATCGGGATGAGAATATTAAGGAGCAGCAAGAACCATGGCAGCAACGGGAGTATGAAGCGGTATCTGGAACCGTCAGGCTCAGGAGCTCAAGAAGTAGCAGGCACTCCAGGACAGTATCTAGAAGGATTAACCGTACAAATCTGGGCAGGTAAGGGGACAACGTTAAATAAAATCATTTTAAAAGACTGCTTGGCTCTCAATCATGTCTCACGTGTGCAGTGGCTCAAGTACATCGAAGAGAGCTTAATGAGCATGGGGAGAGGAGATCTCTTTACCAACCCGGACCGGACAACCAAGAGAGACTTGATCCTTATAAAGGCAGCCTTTTATGTGCAGCAGGCCATGGCAAGGGAAGAAAAGGAGCTCATGAAGCCTAGTGTACGTCGCTTTGTCATGATAAAAACCACCCAGATGGCAGAGCTGTACCTACTGAGATTCATAAACTCATATGATAGATTTCTGCTGACGAGCTTTCGGTTTGACCTTTTTCACCTCCTCCTTGCCCACCCCAGGGGTCAGAGTAAGGGCCAAAGTTCGCCGTTCTGTGGCTGCAATGGTCAATCTCCACAGGAAATGATTCATTTTGTGATGTTTTGCAGTTTTTATGACACTCCTAGAAAGCCCTTCTTAATTCAGATTCTGAAAGAGGCTAATTTTAGGCAAGTGTGCCCAGCTTTTATTTTTTACAAATGCTGACAGGTAGCACTGTCTTTTATGTACTCAACGTTTTAAAATCTGCCATCAGGCTCAGGTCTAGTTGTGATTAACCAGCTTTCTCCCTCTATCCCTTTTATGGTATCATGTATTATATATGGTCTTGCTCTTCTGTATGTCATATCCTCAGAGCTGTGTTTTACTATATTGATCTTGATTGAATTGTTTTATTGGTATAGTATGAGTGATATTGGAGCCATTGGATCTTTGCATTTCCACTGTTACAAGTTATTTTTAAATGCCGGCTGATCCCTGCGAGGATTGTTTTTTTATCAGACGTTATTATATTATTATATTTTAACATGTGCTTTCATGGTTTCAATATCGGATAGCGAATAGAGATTTGAATTGATTAACCGTACAGTCTCATGCACCAAGGTGTGTTCTGCACATATTATTCCCAATATCAAGAGGTGCTTGGCACATTGGGCTCAGGGTTATATATTATCCACCTCTATAGGACTCGTATAGAACTCAACACAAAGTGTACAAGAGGGTGCAAACGGTTCTGCTTCTACTGCAAGAGGAACACAAATTGCTTGACTGTATATTGTGCTTTGAATGAACAAATGTTTTAAGTATGTGATGGCAAAACCGAGCACAAAACGAGTGCAGTTAGAAGAAGAAAGTTACTTTGTTCTTTTTTTTTTTTTAAATACATAATGCGTAACTCCACTGACCAAATTATATGAAATCATGAAGAAATTCACAGAAAACGGAGCAGGAAACGGAGGAATTACCATAAAAGTGAGTATTTTAATGCTTTCTGGAAAGCAGTAGGATAATTACTGAGAAAAGCTGTTTCTGGAGCCCCAGGGCAGATGGCGGGTGACTGGGCTAAGATTGTTTAAATCAAAGGAGCTTATCACTGTTGCCCTGGGGAGGAACTTCATTACTAGATACAAACCTGAGCGCCAAGTACACCCCTTTACCACTTGACCCTTGAAGTAACAAAGTCGAGCACTAAAAATAGGTGGTGTGTGGTTAGAGATTCAGAACTCAAACTAACAAGTCAATAATGCAATGTCTATCCAGCGCTTCATCTTTTGAAAAGAAAAAGAAAAAAGTACTTTACTTAAATCTCACACAACAGGGTAATACTGTACATAAATAGTTTGGAAGCAATAATAATAAGGTGTGTAATAGATTTACTGCAGGAGGCAGCCTGGGCTTCGCCTTCGAATCACCTTGCATGCTACTTGCGGCCACTATCTAACCGGGAGACTCTCGGTCACCCCACAGTAGTTCGTTAGAAGCCCTGGGATATGGGGTACATATGACAGGGGTGAGTTTCGGCTAAAGCCCTCCTTCGCTGTTGTAGTGATGCCGGATCAGCTCCACCGTATTCTGGCTCCACTGTGATGCACAGTACGTCTCACTGTTAAGTGGTTCATGGGACTGACAGCGGTCATTTAGACCACGCGCCTCACGGGGTGCGCTACTCAGCCCCTAGTAAATCAGGACCGCGTCCGCCTAGCCATTGTACGTCTGGCATACATGGTGTCTGCATGAGCTCCATAAAAGCAACTCTGGAGTCCTGGTTCTCACACCTCAGTGAATCTTGCAGTTTGGGAAATCTTCCTCCATCATATACACAAAGCCCACCACCCACACAGCGAGGTATCCACCTCCGACAAATTCTTGGCTGTGTGCATTAGTTTCCCATTAATGCAGCTCTCCTCTGGCACTTTGGCTTGACTCTTTCTTGGAATGCGGTCCGATTCCTTTAAGCACCTCACACACTTTCCATCTATTGAGATTAAGACAATTCTCTTTTAACGGATATGTGAACTTGGTCAGGCAGGAATGTAATTCAAATTGTGTCATCAAGGTCCGGCATCTCAGGATGAACCGGGTGTCATCAGCATGAGTGAAATGTTAGGCCTTCAGGACAGATAATGTTGCATCTGTACCTGTGAAGCACATGATCACCACCTGGTGCCTCTTGCCACTGATTAACAGATGTTTAGGGTTACCCAACTCAACAATATCCATTTTGTTGGTCTAAAAAAGGATGAGTGAATCTGCCGAGATTCTAACCTTGGACCACAGGGCAAACAGATTGCTGAAGTAAAGGCATCAGTCCAGAGAACCAGCTGAGGTGGCAGAGAGGCCCCAGTTAAAGGTTAAGCAGTAATTCATTCAATCACCGACAAAAAACCCTGCAACATCTGACAAACAAAACCACAACATTAACTGCTAAATTAGGCGGAGACATGCAAGCCCCTCGTGCTGTATGGCCCGATGGACTGAACGAGGACCCAAGAAGGCGCACTAGCCCTCACTTCAGAGAGCAGCAGTTCTCTTTAGAGTCACAGTAGGTTTATGGCCCTACGGTGGTCCCTTCCCGGACAGCAGCAGGTGCAGAAACGAGCTTGCAAAGACTGGATACCACAAGGAGAGGCATGCAGTGGGGTGTGATCTTTTACGCTGGGGCACAAAAGTTGAAGCAGTACCGTAACTTCTGGGACCTTCTTTGGGATTTACGAGACAGCCGCGCAGTCTCAGCAGAAACTGACACTACAAGCGGAATAGGGCCGAGTTGCCCGTGAGTTTATCTGGCGTTCCGTGTTGTTAGTGCAACAAATAGTAGAAAGATCTACATAAAGCAGACATCTTTATTTGGCTCTACAGAGCGAATTTGGGAGTAAACGAAGGATTGCAGGACACTGGAAGCCCCCTTCTATTGGTATAGTCCAAAAAACGGAAGAGGTGCAAAAGGAAACCTAGCCTTTCAGTGCCCGTGAAGGATTATAGAAGGGCTATAGTACTTGTCGACACAAAAGGACTTGTTCAAGAGCTCCCTTTTCCACTTCTACATGGGACTTTATTAAACATGAATGCGTGGCTCCCAACAGGGAGACCATTGTTTGCTTCCAATAGTGCGCGTGCAGTCGGAGGCGCAGGGCACTCTGGGGTCGGGGCGCGGGCCGGGCCTCCTAGAGGTGGGCGGCTCACGTTCTGCCCGGACACCAGAGCACGCGGGAAAGAATGCAAAACATCTGTGAGAAACGCGCGTATGACGTCAGCACGGACGCGTCTATTGTGGCACTAGGCCGGGCTTCGCCCACCAGGCTGGCATAAGCAGATACAGCAGGCTTTCACTGAATTTCTAAGCAACAAGAGAGGAATGGCCCCCTCAAAGGCCAGCCTGCAGCCCTAGTAGGATTGCATCTTGCTATTATACTTACACATTACACTCTGGGCTACTTATCCTAATCAACCAGCCAGGATGAGATGAAAAATAAACAAACTCCAAAGTTGAGCCCTGAGATGCATGGGCAGCGGTGTCACTGCTCCCTACTAGCAGAGGGCCTCAGTCAGCAGGTGTGAATCAAGGCTACCTTAAGGCCTACTCCCCATAAAAGCATCAATTCCTACTCAACTCCCCTCTTCAAAACAGACTAGCATCAAACGCCAAAGTCTCCAAGGGAGTGGTGTGGTAAAATGTTGGAACCCACAACACTGAGACAACTGGCTGAGTGCATCAGCCAAACACTGTTGGCTCAGACTCCCTGAGCCCTCTCAAAACCTTTAGCTGTGAAATGGACCAGTCAGCTGGATGGGGGGTGGGGGGGGGGGGGGAATAGTTGCTCCTTTGTAGGAAGGATGACAGTGTGGAGGTTGGATATCGGCCTGTGTGGAATAATCCACCACAGACATTGTAGAGAAAGAATCAGCTTTTCAAACATAGGTCACAGCACAGAAACACCATACAATGACGGAAATCAAGCTCAGCAGGTAGAAATCCCAAACCAAGGTCAGGCATAAATAGCCTGGGGCAAACCATTGAAATCTTGGGCAATTCAACAGGTCCTATTATACAAGGCGTAGAATCTGCTTGAAAGGGACAAGGTGGGCAAATTGTAAGTGGGCGGTAGAAGTGAGGAAAGATTCTGTATGCACCTTGAAAATGATAAGAAGGTGGCTTATATTGCAGACCGTAACCAGATTATTGGAGCAGCCGTCAAATTCCATTTGTGTTGAACTAATTTTTAGGGAAATTGTACTGGCCAATACTTTCTTTACAGCCTTGGTTTTAGCTTTTCTTGTGCGCTCAACTTTCCAACAACCATGAAGATGCTAAAATATTTTAGAAGTGCAACTCCGGAATGCAATAAAAAGCTGATTTGATAATTGTGCTCTGAAATACACTATTTGTCTCTTTTTCAAAATGTTCTTGGATGAAAAACTCCACAGATCCACTACGGGGAAAATGGGCTTGCCTGCCTAGCTGTATTTTGGAGCAGCAGCTAACAACTCACCACTATTGAGGTTCACCACCACCTCTGCTTATTTCTTAGGCTTCCATAGTGCTTCAAAAAAGGACAACAGCAGACAAGCCGGTGATATACATTAGATAAAAATTGAAGAAACAAGTGCACAATGGGTTTTAAAAATCTAATTAAATATTATATACATACATACATACTACACACTTGTATAGGGAAGCAGTTAACAGAAGAGGGAAGCTGGACCTCACTACCTCACTATTTGCAACACTAACAATAAATACTCTGAAGACAATACTTGCAAATTTGCCTCCAGTGTTACTGCAGATAAACATGATGGTGTGTTGCGTCAGTTCATGTTTTTTATTTTTTGCTTCTGCTTTGGTCTGAAGAGACAAAATTCAACCACATGCAAACCAGGCTAGCCTCCCATAACAAAAAAAAAGTCCTGCGCCAGCTCAAACTGCGAGGCCACATCCTCTAGGCTCAGAATAAAAAGTAACCCCAAACATGTTCCTGTCTCTTCGGGCTTCTTCAGAGAGGTGTTGCTACATCCCTTGGGCACGCTCAGAGCGGAGCGCACCTCAAGTAACTTATCACTTAGGGTTACAATTCAAACACCTATGTTGTGGTAGGCATACTTGCAACTTTGTTTTGTGAGATAGTGGAAACATAACCCCCCAGTGCTGCAGTCTCAAACCTCTCTCTATAAGCCAGTTATTAACAAAAAAAGACCATGTCAGTGACGCTAGCCACATGTGCCGGAGTGAGTGCGGGCTGTCAAGACGAAGTTGGAGAAATGGAAGATGGAGTAAAGACAGTGGAAAGCCAAGACGAGGAGGCCAAGAGATTAAGTGTACCATAGAGTACCATGTGACGCCTGAAAAGAGGAATGAAACTTTGGACGCCTGTGAAGAAGCTTGCATATCAGGAGCAGGGCTTCCTGGGGTTCACTGAAGGCTGGTGCCATCCAGTGCTGCATGTACTGCTGGGGCACGAAACACAGCCCAGCAAGGCTTAGTTCAAAATGTGCAGTCGAGAAATCCTAAAATGGATTCCATTTCTGGTGGGACTGTCCTGGTGGTGGGAAAACAGCATTTGAAGAACCGGCTACGCAGGGGGATTGAGAGTAAAGTCGTTGAGCTTGGTGAAAATTGTATCTTGTTCTTTCCAGATTTAACCGTTGAACCTTGAGAAAGAGGTCTTCCATGGAAGTGAGGAAGGACATGAATGCCGCGGACATACACTCTAGGTGGGCTTCCCCGTGAAGCTCAAGGTAGCCCTCCAGGTAGAGGTCTGCTTTCTCTGCCAAGGCCTTCTTAAAAAGGTATAGCTTGGTCGCAAACAGACCTTAGTGGCTTGCGGTAGCAATGTTTATGTTGGCTCATGAGGCGGAATTAAGGGCAATTGTAATTTCCATGGGTGCTCCATAGAAGAGGTTCTCCTCCGGAGAGGAGGGTGGTGTGGATTATGGGTACTGTACTACAAGCCTACCAGTTTTGGCTTTTGGAGTACTTTTTTTTGCTTTCCCTTTGCTATCCTTTTCCTTTCACAGGCTATCAAGGAAGCCACAGTGATTCGGACTGAATTTGCTTTCTGTGATATGCTTTCATTGAAACCTACATGCACTGCTGTGATTCGGTTTAATCCAGTGACATATAGCCAGTGCTTTGAATGGGCCGGTACTCACCGGTACTGAGTACCGGCACTCCTTAGATTTATCACTGAGTACCGGCACTTCTCTACTGCTGAGGAGAGTACTGGTACTCATGAAAAGGTAAGCTCATTGGCTAGGAGTGCTGGTGAGCACGAGTGGAACCTGTCCCTGGCAGCCAAAGCGCCCCTTCTGTAGCCCCGATCTGAGCCCCAGCTGAGCTATTCAGCAGGGCTCATTTGAATAATGAGCGGGTGCTCACCATCACACTGTGTTTGACAGAGAAGGGTCGGTTCAGGCCCTGTGCTGTCAATCACATTCACACTATCCTGTGCATTTGTGCAAACAGGAATCATGGCAGTCCCCTGGCAGTGGCAATCAGGCTACGGCCAGTCCGGCCCTGGTGGCAATTACAAAAGCCATGGTAGGGGCATAGTAGAACATGGCTTTTATCATACCGGAGTCTTTTGTGTGTCTGCTTATGTTTGTGTGGTTGCCTGAATTTGTATGCCGGTTTTTTGTAAGAAAAAAGTGAGAGAAAGAGAATCAAAACACTCTCAGGAGGTATTTTATAGAAAATGGGTGGCACTTTGTGTGTACATGTCTGCTCGGCGACAAAGATTCATAAATAACATAGTAGGGAGGGTTGGTGGGTGAGTGAGTGGATGGATGGATGGATGAGTGAGCAAGGGTGGATAGATGGATGAACAGATGGATGAGTGAAAGCATGGATGGATGGGTGAAAGAGGGTGGATGATTGGATAAAAGGGCGAATGATGGGTGGATAAGTGAAAGATTGGATGGATGAATGAAAGGGAGAGAGGAAGAATGAAAGGGTGGATGATGGATGAGTGTAAGGAGGGATTGAGTGAAAAGGTGGATGGAATGAAAGGGTGGATGTAATAAAGGAGTGAAAGGATTGATGGATGAACGAAAAGGTGGATAAAGAGATGGATGAGTGAAAGGATGAATGGATAGGTTTGGAGATGGATGGATAGGTTTGGATATGAAGGGTGGACAGACGGAATGGTGAAAAACTGAATGATAGATGGAAGATTGAATAGACGACAGAATGTAAAGGTTAAATGGTGGACATCAGCAGGTAAATGGTAGGATGAAAGGATGAATGGATAGATCGATGGAAGAGACCAGAGATATCTTCTGGGGAGGGTCATGATGATTTGCTTCAATTGCTTCGTGCCATAAGAGCTTTGGTTCAAAGGGGGGTATTTTTAGTTTCTTCCTACTCACGTGCTCAAAAATATATAGTATTGTGCCAAACAACAGCAATTAACAGTATGGCATTAAGAAGGTGCAACTATTGCAAAAAAAAGGAAATGTTAACATATTATGGCATTTCTCTTTCATCTTGTGTAATGAGTTAACCTGCTTTGTTTACATACACATTTCTCATGTGTTTTGGTATGTGCTGCAACTAATATAGAAGTCGTTAAGTATCATCAAGTCTTGCCGTTAGCCCCGCCCCTAGCCCCACCCCCTCACTACACGTCTAGCTCATTTTAATGAGTACCTGCACTTATTTTTTCCCCCATTTAAAGCACTGCATATAGCTGTTACTTGCATTTATTGGACAATGAATATCTGTGTAAATTGATATTACTGAGCATACTTTTAGACACGGTTTTGCAGCTATTTATTGAACTAGCGGTTAGATGCTGCTGCATTATATATTTTAATAAAAAGTTTGAAGCAATAGGATATTTCAGGGTTATGCGGGTGTTAGCAGTGAATCTGTACAGCCACAAAATGGAAGCAATGTAGAGTCCTTCCACATAGATGCAACCCCATGAAACCTGCATTTGAAGCATGCTTTGGAACCCTTGAAGGCGGCACCTATGCTCAGGACTCTGCATCGCATTGGCGGCAGTGTGCAACACTCCAGTATGGACCTCACACACACACACACACACACACACAAACCCTGGAGTCACGTTATTCAAGAGTCAGCATTAACAGCAGTGTGGCCCCAGCCTCTGTCGCAATTTACTGGTGCTGCTCTCGGCCTCTAGGAGCTGGCTTCACTCCTTCAACCCAGACACCGTGTAAGGAGCTGGTCTGACTCTTTCAGCCTGTAGGGGGCGCCGTCTGCCGCCTCCTGCCAGGGCCGCAAGCCAACCCCCTGCGTTGCTTCAGGGAGCCACTTTTCAGCCCAAGGTCTACGAGTGCCTCTGAGGTTTGGGAGCCTGAGGGCCCCTCCCAATCTTCGCAGGAGGGCCGCAATCATTTTACGTTACCTCACTACCTTTCCTCTACGTGCGCTGGACCCTGGGAGCTAGGTCTTCTCATTTCGGGTTAAAGAGATGCGGATTTTGCGGACCCGAGCACGCGCGCATGTCCAGCTCTTCTCATTTTAGGTTAAACAGCAGTCGGTGTGATGGCATGGGCCCTAGGCCCTCATGCCCGCGAGAATAACGGGACACGGACACAGGCAGTTACAGTGTACAACTGGCCACGAGCACGTGCGCTCGGCCCCTTTTATTGTCAGGGTCACCTGACTGGTGACGCCTGTGAGGGGTGGGTGTATAGTGTGGTTGAGGCACAATGCAAAACACTAGACCGGTGATCAGGCGATCACTACAGTCGGATCCTGCCGACCCTCCACCCCGCGCTTTGTACACGCGTGGGCATACAAGTTTTCTTCTTTCGGGACATGCCCATACCATGCAATAATATATATCGGGTTTGTGGCACGACTAAACATGCAAGTGTTACCCAAACGTGATTACTTGCAATGCGGATTGTCCAGTGTCTCTTGGAGCCATTGACAGTCTGATATATTCTACGCATCATCCTCAGAAAGATGAAAGGCTAAGTGGCCCACCAGGATACAAACCCGCGACGCGGATGTCAAAACAGGGATCCCTACTGTGGATGTTTTAATCCACGAACAATAGGACCAGGCTACGTGTATATTTCCGATTCTAGTTACACAATAAATGCGACAAAGACGGGTAACCATCAAATGTTTGCTCTTTAGGGCCCGCGTTGGGTGCAGCGGTTTTGGTCCAGGATGTGTCCGGCCTTCTTACAGGCCCCGGTTTGTTCCTGTCCGGACAACTCCTCGTAGAGATCAGCAAAAGGAAGTCTCTGCAGTGCACACTGTACCCGTCCCTTCATATGCAGACGTGGGTGAGGGCAGTGTTCTGCGGTGGGCACAGACTCTGCCCCTTCTCTGCAGGGGTGGGTTAGAGGATCCCCTGCTGTGGGCACCGTACCTGCCCCATCTGTGACGGAGGAGGGTGACTGGGGCCCCTGCTGTAGATACAGTAGCGGCGCCTTCCTGTTCAGGGGTGGGTGGGTCAGAGGGGTTCCCTGCAGAAGGGGCCGTACCTACACTGAGGTGAGGGGGAGGGGCGGGTCCACCATCCCGTGTTGGTTCGTTCCCGGGTGTGGTGCCTGTACCTGCGCCCCCCCCCCCCTCCTATTCAGGGGCACGGGAGGGTGTTCCGGTGCTGTGCTTTGGGTACAGAACCCCCTCCCTGTGCTGGGGTGGGTGAGGGGAGTTCCTGCTGTGGGCACGGTACCCATGGGTGGGCCAGGCTGCTGACAGTTGGCTCTAATCCCCTCACAACAATAATTACCGTTGGCTCCTCGGGCTCGCGGCAGCTGCCGCCTCACGCACCTGCACAGGTCCAACATGTCTGCCAAGGTGTCCTATCGGGAGGTGTGGGTGGGGTGTGCACACCCTGCACAGGGCGTGGAGGGGCCCTTGGGGTCAGGGGTGCCTGCTTAGCAAGAAGGGCTGCTGAAAGGGGGTGCATTTTGAGGCACAACGCCCCCAGGGTGAATAGTCGACTCGGGTTATAGAGGTGCAGCACACTCCACACCCACGGCGGCCTCGAAGGTGTCCCCTTGAAAGGGACTATCCGTGAGTCGAAGAGGGGGTTGCTGTGGAAAGGACCCTGGGGAGGGGGGTGGCTCCTCACAGGGATCTGAAGGGCCCTGGCGGTACTGGATAGCACAGGACTGACTAGTCGAGGTGGCTGGAGTGGGGGCGGGGGGAGGTTTGTGGAGGGAGAACGGCTAGGGCCGGCGGGGCGTAGGTCGCACGAGGGTCTCAGCAGTTTTATGGAAATAGGAACCCTGTAGTAAAATTATGCGGCGGGGAGTCTACGTCTGACATCTCCAGCTGAAAACAAGATTTGCCTAAAAGAGGCGGCAGATGGTTTGTGCAAGTACACATGGAGTCCGTCCCTCCCCCATTGGAGGGCTGGGGCATCTGCGCATTAAGAGTGCGTGGCGGGGGGGGGGGGGCAGTCAGGGAAGCAGGAGAAAAACAAGGGGCAGCACATTTATTCGTTATTCCAGGCGCATTCATTTCCATTCAGATCTATGGAAGATTTTCCCAAAGTTTGGAATACGTTTAGAAATAAAAGTTGCGCCCTTTCTATTCTTGATGACAGATCGGAATATCGTCCGGGCCCCAGATGGACGAAGCTGTGCCTACACTGAGCACAGCTGAAGACTGACTGAATGCCTCTCTGCCCACCACAGAACACTCGGAGAAAAGGGGGGCGATGGGATTCGTTACCGCACAGACCATGAATTGGAACAACCGCGCGTTAAAGGAATATTCGGCCTCGATGGGACATTCACCTGAATCAGAGGCCGGCAAACAGACAATTGAGATGGGCCCATGTGCAGCCGCAACAACAGATATTTCCTCTGTTTGAGTGAGATCCGACCCATATTTTGTGACGGAGAGCACGCAGATTGCAAGCAGGGGCGGTGAAGCATCGGTGCAGCAGGAGGCCTGGGCTCGCTACAGAAAGAATGATAACATCTGTAATCCTTAAATATAGATAAGACATTATTTTACTACAGCTCTAGTTGCCACAACCTTGCGACGCATCGACTTCATAGTGCTGGGAATTAACTGTTTTATAAAAAAAAAAATCAAATGGTCATCTCCTGATGATCCGGACACGCTGAATAACACGTTGACCTATGCCCGACTGCACACGGATTTGTGTACTCATTTTAACGGGCCTTCACCTCCTTCACACACCTCTGTAATTTAAATCGTCCCATGCCCCAACAACCCCTCCCTTGTAAATAATCATGGCTTTGGTATATTTCCAATAAACACTTGGTTGACTCCTGCCTCGTATCCTCACCCCTCAAGTATAGAGATTTTAACCCCTGTTGGGTGACGGTGTCCCCATACAATGCAACACACGAATAAATAAGCCCCCCCCCCCCATTAGGCGGTCCGAGAAGAACCTTCCAGACCGATCCGAGGTTTCCATCTCGGACTAGTGTCTAGGCGCTGTGCAGAGTCACTAGCGTCAGTGCGTAACGCAATGTAATGCCCCCCTGCAGGATGTGTTGAGGGGCCTCGAGTCGACTGCATTCTAGAGCTTTTCATTGGCCTTTGAATGAATAGGGGCCCTCTTTGAGGGGTATGGGGTCCCCCTGGAGGGTTGGTGTATGCACAGGGTTCTGCCTTTGCGTTCTGTTGTAGGAAGACGTGTGGTGTGTCTTGACGACCAGTTTTGCGCACAGGCTCATACTCGAATATGTGGTGCACGAGTGCTTTGTTCAGGGTGAGTGCAGCCTCCTGTTTGATGTGTGCTGTGACACCTCGCGAGGTATCTGGACAGGTGTGTGCTGCCTTGAGCAAGGTGATGCCCACTTAAGGATGCAGCATTGCACCCCGGAGGCAGATTACAAACTTATCACCAGACAACAGGCGAAAGGCCTGTACTGTCTGCGGTGTAGTGAGGAGGTTTGGGGAATTCCCACACTCCTCTTAGTTTTCAGATGTTTGTAAACTTATCAAATGTTCATTTAAATCAAGGGTGTCCACCTAGGGCAGCAAGACCAGACTATTACCATATTTTTAAGATGCCACAGATTAAGTACAGGTGTGCATATGGCTAGGTCTAAACTGAAGTGGCATGGTGAGCAAAAGAACGATGGATTTAACCCAGATCTCTTGGGTGGGGGGGGGGGGGGGTGAATGTTTGATTTTTCCGCATTCGGTCCATCATTTGTTCCTTTTGTCGCCCTAAGTGGGAAGGGTATGCCCAGACGTGGGTCCCGGGCTCACTGTGCCACTGCATTCAAGCTTGCCTGGCTGATGAGGGGCGATACCCTGAAACCGGTCTCAGGATGCTTGTTTCTGGACCAGGGAGGACCTGGTTTGCCAGTTCAGGCTGGACTGTTCCCATGAGGAACAGGGTCAAGACTGATTTGCATATGGCTGGGTCTAAACTAGGGTGGCGCATGGGGGTGAATGTTTGATTTGTTCCGTATTCTGTCCATCATTTGCGTGTCTTCTACAGATTAAGTAAATGGCACACCTTTACATCAATGGTATGCAGGTAAACTCATCTCATGAATTGATAACAGCGAAGGCACATCCTCTCCCGTACAACATTCTAGATGGGCACACCAGACCTCTGCTTGAATCGTGGGAGCGTATTTTAGCGTCATATGATCGTTCAAGGCAATCTTTACTCTCGTTCTCTTGGTCCCCAGGAGTCGGACTTCTGGAGACAAACAGTGGCACTCACTATCGCCCAGAATTGTCAACGTTCTTCTGAGCTTCCTGCTCAGCTTATCCACTCTTGCAGCTTCCACCATCCCGGATATGTTGAGTTTCTTCTCCTCCTGAACGGAGGTGTGGGCGGCACTGCCTCATCCCTCTAGCAGTGTGTGTTGCCACTATGAGAAAGTACAGCCCAAGCTGGCTCAAGCAAACATGAAAAAGATGAAAATCACGATCTTTGTGAAAGAAAGGGCCGCTATGAACCCACATTCTTGACCCCACAGCCTGTTTGTTGCCCTTCCCACTCTAAAGGTGGTAACAAATACTGGCCTCTCTCCAGTTTCTCAAAAAGTAAGTGAAAAAATGTGCAACATCCCCAGGGAGCGAACTACCCCAAGGAATCTTTGGTATTACAGAAGAGTGTGCAGATGCATTCACGGGCCCTTCTATAAAAGGCTTGTGCCATTGCAAAACGTACAGTGGTGCGATCCCCAGGAAGAGGGTGTTTCTATTTTGCATGGGGGTGTGGCTCCATGCAAATGAAGGAACACCTTTGACCTTGTTCCTTCCTCCTATAACAGATGCAGACTCAAAAGCTAATAATCGAATGGGTGGCACACAGATTATGCCCCACATAGGAGGTGGCATGCAGTCAGTGCACCCCGTGGAGGACCTCATGTCATCCCAAGACACTTGCAACAGTGAGCATGCGCTTGAACCTTGCGGCATTAGAAGACACAAACGCCACACAGTCCAAGTTTTAACCACTGTACAGTATTTTTAGTATGTGTAATATTGGTTTTACCAGGGTACAACACCAGCTCTATTGGCTATTTTTAAAATGTTGCAATAGCTTTTAGTAACTATGCAAATAAAATAAACTTGAAACACAGTCCAAGTGACCAGCTGCTGAGAAGCGCTAGAGTGGCCCGGTGCATCTCTGAAGTACTTCAAACCGTTTCTCACCAATTGCGCCACTAGAAACAGGCCCAAGCTGCACACAGGAAAAAAAAAAGTAATCTTGTGGCATCTCCCAGGATCAGCACTAGCCTCGTTTTTAATATTTCCAGCTGAAAAAAATCTCAGAATGTTTTGAACATATTGTTATGGGTCAAAGTTCAGTTTTTAGTGCTTAGCAGTTTCTAAAGACAAAAGAGGTACAGCGAAATGTTGCAAAAAGCGTGAGACCGTGGCTGCATTCAGTTCTTAATGCTGCAGCAAACAAGTGGGCCAGCTTGAAGCAAGCATGCTCACAGAGGTTCCTGCTCTTCCTAAAAGAGGATTACTAGATGGTAATCAACGTTGGACTACTGCCAGATACTGCAAACAGGACTACCCAATAAACAGACAACGCTGTAGAAGATTCCAACTCCAGCGGCTAAGAGTCAGCATTGGGTGAAGAGCAGGTGACCATGCCACACTTGCCTTGAGGTCTCCACAAAAGCTCCCAGAAGAGAAAACAACCAACTTCAAGTCGCTGCACAGCAGGCAGGAAACATACTGTGGCAAAGTAAAGTCCCTCCTAAAGTCCAGACTCCCTACACAGGAACCTCCAGCCAGGAACATCAAATCCACTCTCTTTGGTTTCAGTCACAGAACCCAAATTCAAATGACCAAAGACAGACATAAATTCTGATGGTACAACCTGCATGGAACTCAGCCAGCACTTTCCGAATGGTACCAGGGCTCACCAACAGTCCATGATTAAAAGACAGCTACCCCATGAGGATGCTTCCCGACATTTTAAGCAACATCAAGTTCATATTAACGAGAAATACCCTTGTAATTGTAACTTTAGAGGCATGTGGTCTTCCTCGGACACCACCACAATATCTAGCCCAGGTGAGCTGGTCCGAGAGGTACATAGAGGTCACGGGAAGCAGTCTACCTTGCATGGGTGACCCAGATTGTGGCCACCTTGCTACATGTCAGCAGCAGGACACCCTGTTTCCTGTATACAAATTCTGTTATTGAGGGGTGTTCACTTGATGCAAACGGAGACCAAAACTCTCAGAAGTCATAAGGTGTAAATGAAAGCCCATGCCTCGAACGATGGTGTCTCGCTAAAATAGAGCAAGATGACAACCCCAAACATCTCTTTCAAAGTAATGTCGTGAGGCCCGCGGTTTGCGCATGCACTTTAATGTAGGATACACTATCTCATTTCAAGCCTTTGTCAACAAAGCGTGTGAAGAATACATCACATGCGTTGTAAAAACACACTGCACAACCGACTTATCAGGGGTGGGCAACTCTTGGTCTTTCGAGCCGCACTCATGCTAGGCTTCAGAGAGAATGACAGGAGGAGGAAAGAGCCGAGCAGTGCCAGTAAACATGGTATTTCATATGGAATAATAAAAAAGCTAGTATGTCTATTCACAAACTCAAGAAACCTAAATACCTAGGGGGAGTACATTTTCCAGATTTTCATTCCCATCATACAGCTTTTTCCTCAGCCAATCTTCTTTGTTACTACAAGAAGATGATGCATTTAATCTACCCCTTTGGACAAAGATTGAAAAATTATTTTCTCATCCATTTCCTTTTAAAGAATTTATAACTCTTACACATAGACCCCCATCTTTATCTCTTCCTATCTTTAATAATACTTGTAAAATTTTACAACCTATTATTACTTCTTATCCGGACTCGAAAGAACAATTTTTACAATCTTCTCTCTGGTACAATAAATACCTTAAGATTAATAAATTTATCTTCTGGAAAACATGGCATGCTAAGGGTCTTTGTTGGGTTTATCAACTTTTCCACGAGAATAAATGTATCTCTTTCCAATCTGCTCAAAGTCGTTTTGCTTTGCCTAATTCTTAGGAATCCCATTATACTTCTTTAATTTCTTTAATTCAAACAGCCTATGATCAACTTGTGTTGGTTCCTACCTCTACATCTCCTTACCATAATATACGTTCACTTCTAACTAATTCTCCATCTGCATCTCAACTGTATAAACAGATAACCTCCCCTCTGGATACCCGTACCAAGACGGAGGTAGAACTTTCTTGGTAATCCGATTTCCAGACCTCCTTTTCTATTTCTGTTTGGAATAAAATCTTGGCTAAAATAAGAAAAACTTCTAGAGCAGCTAACACTACTCAATCTTTGTTTTTTTATCTACAATAGGCTCATATACACTCCTCTCTCCCTTCACAAAATAAATTCTACTCTTTCCCCCTCCTGTTGGACATGCAATGCTATCTCAGCAGACTTGAAACACATGCTATTTGAATGTTCTCATGTTTACAACTTTTGGCTACAGATTTGGCAACAAATTAACAACATTTTCCACACCCAAATCCCTTTTCATTTTATTAATCTATTCCTTGGCAATGTCTCTGAAGATTGGGCTACACAATCTAACAACATTCACATAATTGATTTACTCCTGGCAGTTGCTTTCCAACAGATCACTAAGGCATGGAAGGACGCTACTAAAGTATCTTTTCAGGCCTGGTGGTATGTTACAATCATAGGTTAGACAGAGCATTTGTTGCTCCAGTGTCCCTTACTATCAAACGTGATCTTTTATGGCTACCCATCACCAATTTCTTAGACATGTCTGCAAGAAAATGAGTTCTTCATACCCCCCGGATTGAGGAGGTGTCTAAACCCACATGAAGCGTGTTTCATATGGTTTTTTTATGATATTTACCAGTTAAACTATCTCTTCTTACTCTCTGTTATTTATATATAACTATATAGTGGTTGGATCCGTGCTAAATGTATAGGATATCACTTTCTTTTTATTATCTATATTCTTCCCTTACCAACGTAATAACTCTTATATATGGATTATATCTTATATGTATTGCACTGTATTCTTTTATTATAAATAAAATCCTTTCTTAAACTAAAAAAAAAACCTAAAAAACATGGTATTTCTTATAAATGACAACTCACACCACTTTCCAGACACTGTGGTTGAGACATTCAAACGAGGCAGATACATGGGTGACGGTAGTCCACCGGATTAAAGCACCTGCTGCACATGTCCACGTGTAACTGGAGGTTCAAATATTGGATATCAGAGAAGGCTGCCTCAATATGTCTCTTATACAGCTAGTAAGATGAGACAGATGGGTAATAGCTCCTGCTATTAACAGCACCTCAAAGCAGCAAGACTGCCACCACAGGGACACACGACATTCATATAGCGAGTGATCCTGGTCTGTGTCAAGCATATCTGCACTAGGTGCATTTTACCCAAGCATAGTGTTCTCTGCAGTGCCTGCACCGTGGATGCGCAGCATTGAAAGACAGACCAGCGGCTTCAAACCACCTCTTAGGGATGCCTGCTTGCATTTACTGAGGGGGCAGATATTCTCCAGCAGACAGGTGCAGTGTACAGTTGCACCTGTCTGCCGGGAGGAGAAGGGGAGTTGATGCGTTTTAAGCTTGCAGTGCCTGTTCATTGTGCTGCCTTTTGTTATTTCAGTTTTTGTGAAGCTGGATGATTTGGTAGTTTGTAACAAGTCAGGCCGAACCCTGAAATACGCACTAGTAGATCGGTTTGACTTCACAATACTCGGTCTCGATGCCCACCTATAGGGCGCCAGTTACACTTAATGCTACACAGCTTGCTCATTTTATCACTAACTTTTTGATGGAGGTTATTGTTACTTTGCTTTTGAAGAGGCCTTTTCTAGCACGCGGCTGGTGCCATCGTCTTACGACAAAGAGGCCTTTCTATTGTCAACAGCCTGTGGTGAGAGGAGAAGGCGGCATTCCTCACAGTGCAGGAGGGAACGGTATGGTCGAAGCAGGCCCACCAAAGAAAAACATTGGCAAAGCCAGCAGCTCTCACGTTAGCTGCCAGCCTTCTGCCTTTGTTAATGATGGTCTTCCTTAGTCGTGATTTTTGAAAACTTTATTGCTTTGAGATGTGCCAGGCAAGGCAAACATTTTGTATGTGAATGTTTTGTGGAAGAGCAGAATGCCATCAGTTACAGTGAAGTTAACCAATGGCTGACGCGTTCAGACTCATTGCTCCCTGCTATATGTTGCAATGGGCAGAAGAAACGTGTGAATGGCACAATAACAGACTAACAGATAAAGAGGGCAAGCTGAAAAATAAAATTATAAGGTCTTTGCTAACTCCAGACCTAAAAATACACTCAGAAATATCCTTAACTTAATATGACTCTTCGATCCTGCTTATCCCCATGAGCACCCACCCCTAAAGGCTGAACATTAGCTGACAGCACACATCCAAGAGATGACCGACTGAGCACAAAACAAACCCAGGTACCACCCCGCGGAACACAACCAAATATGTCCCACAGGTGATTGTCCTGCCAAAAAATGCTCCACCCGACCCACCCAACCATGGCCGACAAGCAACTGGCTGACAGCAAACCCCCGCGGAAATGGGCCAAACATGTCTGACAGGCCATTAGATGATTACACATATATGTGTAACAAGCCAGACATGTGACTGGTTGAAAGCACAACCTCTGCAGAAAAAGCCCAACATATTCAACAAGTCAGTAGCTAGTAGCACACCTCTGTGAAACAACCTAAACTTCTAAAAGATGTTTGGCTGACAGCGCACCCTGCAAAATACACCCAAACATGTTAAACGGTTGACTGACCAGCAGCACACTTCGGAAGAACAACCCCGATTATCTGACAAGTGTTAGTTAGGCTGACTGCACACCCCCACCGAACAGGCTGAGGTATGCCTGACAGACAAATAGCTGACAACAAATCCCTGCAGAACACTCACACATCTTCAACAGGTGACTGACTAGCAGCACACCTCTGTGGAACGACCCCAAATATCCGAAAAGTGTTTGGCTGCCAGCACACACTGCGGAACAGGCCCATACATGTCTGACAGGAGATTGGCTGATGGCATACATCTGAAAGGCGATTGGCTGACACCCCACATTCATTAAATTCAAACAGATCTCAGAGGTGAATGGCTGACAGTGGTCCCTTGCAAAACACGCCCACAGTCACGCTCGACAGGTGGCTGGCTAGCAGCACACTTCGTGGAACAAGCCCAAACATCCAACCAGAGTCTAGCTGTCAGCACACTCCGCAGAACACCTACAAACGTATAAGAATTGGGATTGGCTGACTACGCCTTTTTTACATAACAATCTTAAATTGGTCTACAAGTGACTTGCGGATTGTAGCCTTGGTGATATACAACCAAATATCTGTCACCAGAGTACTGTTGAGAACAGCAAACCATTTTACAACTGAAAACATCACCAGAACTGATCTCACGCCCTTCCCCTTAGCGTTATTCCTAGAAAGGCGAATCCAACACACGGCAGGCACTTGTCGGTCTCTGCTGCAGACGGCAGAACAAATGTGCCAAGTTATATTCACCCCTAGACCGTGCCAGCACCCTCTACCTTAAATCTCCAATTCAGGATGTAAACATATGTAACATAAACCAGCACTGAAAACACATCAGTGGCATCCTGTACAAGCAGGATACAGTGTAACGTTCTCTGTACTGTACTGTACTTAAAGCTTATTGGATAAAACTCCTAGGGTAGTCACAAACTTGTGTCCCTCCCCTCGGTCATTAGCCGCAATCAGGAATAGACCACCAGCTACAACACACCTAGGGGCGCAAGCTAGGCCCCTGCGGTGCAGAGGGCCCACAACCCTTATTGGGTGGGGGCTCAATCAGCACAAGACCAGTGAATATATGTGAGGTTAGACTCTGGGGCCCGGCTTCACATTCTGCATGGGGGGGGGGGGGGCGGCACGGGGACATTACTTTGCGTTATGACGCTGATCACTCCAGATCACCAAACATAGGTTCAAGAGACTAAAAACACACAGGCAGATCCCACGGAGGTCATGGCTCTGCGCACGACCTGGAGGGCAGAACCCATCTACCCGTGCTTCAGAAAACGTCTAAAAATGGAGTTATTCAGAGCGGCTTTTGACTAAACCACTGGAGGGACGATGGCGAGAGAAGAATACCCAACAGGGTTTGTGCTCCACTGTTAATGAACCCCTACTACGTCACACTCAGAGGATTGCAGCTGAATCTATAGAGTGCTGTGAAATAACCAAGCAACAATATGCAGCGCTATACAGAGGTCCAAAATAAACATGGCATACTCCACACAGAACACACTTGGAAAGTAAATGTGCAGAGGCGAGCCAGGTATAACTTCCCTCACCCAGAGACTTCCCCATTACACTTTCGTTATCTGCGGGAGTGAGCTTTGCCTGGGAAGTAGTTATGGGGCAAGCTGCAGTACCACACAGATCACCCTAAAAACAACACTACCATCCCTACAGTACAAACAGAGTACTTGACCACGAGGAAAGCGCTTTAGGAGTCGCAAGGGGTACGAGAAGCGCTAAACACAGCCAATACTATAAAATATATCACCAAACACCGCGAGTGACACGGTAAGGGGCAGCCTGAAGCTCTAAAGACATCAGTGGTTTGAGTCAACCTAGCCCTTTAATTAGGCAAGGGCACCCTTATACAGCAGAGTAGGGCAATGGGGCAGACGAGCGGAGTGGCACCACAAGGGCACCAAGGGAGTCCTGTACACCAGACATCAGGGGATACAGTTAGGCAGCGTCCCTTCCAATAAGACATGGGACAAATGCAACCAGAAGAAGGTTAGTGGTGCAGGGTGCACCCTAAACATAAGGGAGGGGGCAGAATACACCCGACTGGGAAAAGGGGCAGAGAGGTTCTCACCACCAGACATGTCAGAGGTGGCACGGGATGGCTTGGAGGCTTGCACTTTAAGCTGGGGGCACCGCGATGCCAACTCCTTGAAAAAGGTTCTTTTACTGACTCGCTCAGTATTAAAGTCATTACTTCTGAAACGCGATAAAGCTCCCTTCGTGTGGATGTAGGGCACAGCGACAACTTCTCCCCCCTCACACTAGTTTGGTCTGTCCATCTCCCACCCGCCTCTTACCTTGCTCCCCCTGGGCAGGGTGCCCCCGGAGACAGCCAGAGCCCGGTACATGTCGCCCGCTTTCCAGCTCCCCGGCGGGCGGCCGAGCTCCGAGTCCGGGGGTTGCGATGAGGCGAGCCCCGGAGGCTGCTGGCGGCGGAGGGTCATGGAGGGCCTGGAGTCACGGGGTGGGTGCGTTATAGCGGGACGAGGGCCGGTCCTGAGGGGAGTTAAAGTGAAAGGTCCCAGGCGGGAGCACACAAGCAGCTACAGCAGGTCCGCACGTCCCGATCTCAGCGTCTCCTCTGCCTCTGCCGGGAGGTCCCGTGGATACTTCAAGCGGGAGGAGCCGGCAGCAGCAAGCCCCGCCCCAGGAAAGTCGAAGCCCCTCTGGGAGATGTGTATGCAGTGTTCACAGCCTCTGGGAAATACACAGACCCCAGTTGGGGTGCGCAGAGTATACACACAACTCGTCTGGGAGACAAACACACAGACTAACACTCGGCGTGTGATGCATACAATATATTCACACATCCTCTGGCAAATATGCGCAGCACGAACACAAATTCTTGGATATTTTAAGTAACCCAAAATTTGAGAGAACAACAGTATCTGCACATTGTGCATGGGAAACATTTACACACACTCTGAGAGATGCAAGCGCAATACACACAAAGCCACTGTGTGAGTAAACACATCACAAAAGACAGCTTCTGGGATATGACATTTACACACTATGTACATAAACACCTGAACATAATAGACGCTCTCTAACTAGAAGACACACACAATATATGCACATAAACTCTGAGAAACATTTACACACACAATGCACACACAGTCCCTCTGTGACTATACTCAATTCAAACACCGCCTCTAAGAAACACCCACACACTCTGAGTTATACACACTCCATGTACACACAGCGTGTTAGAAATATACACACAATGTACCTGATTCACAAATGTAAGTTTGCATGTGTAGATCTACATATGTTTTGATCTACTCCTACACCTAGGTGTAACTCTACACTTTTATGCTAGTCACCAGTTCCAAGTGACAATTTATACCTGGGTGTAGACTTGATAGTCTCCACCCCTTAAACGTGGGGGTGGAGACACCTACGACTGAATGTAAAACATTTTTATACTTATTAGTAGTAACTTTGCACCTCTTTGTAGAGATCTCCGCCACCAGGACGAGATCTCCCTATAGAAAATATAGGGACAATTAATTTAATATTTATAAAATAAATAATCCCACTCTAGGACATTCTAAAGAAAAATATACATCACAGTATCTCCTTAAATTAACATTGTATTGAGGTGTAAATTAATTTAAATATATTTATAATATTTTTAATATTATTTTTTGAACAATGCTTTCAAATTAAAATCACCTACCCTCAATTTTTAATTTAATTTGTAATAAACTTGGCTAGAAGTTATGTTTCTAAAGTAGTATAATAATTTTTTGATTTTTGAAGCTAAGTTAAAATGTAATTTATTTTAAATGCATATGTATTATGAAATTAAAATAAGTACATTTGTCATTAGTTATATTTAAATTCTATTTACATTTTTTAACTTAAAGCGCATATATATATACCCCGCAGACTAATGGAGGACAGGTTGGTGATGGGTTCCTGAGAGTCCAAAGACGCCTGGAAACTTGGTGGGCTGACCTGCACTATTGAATCTACAAAGGGGAGAGAGGAGAGCGGTATTTTACCGCGTAACGGAACGCCGGTATTGCTGAATGTTAGTCGCTTTTCAATGACTCCGCCGCGGCTGAGATTGCGAGGTACATCCGCTGACGAGAGTCAGGACATTATTATGTGTCTGAGCAAAGGTAACTGTACCAATACTCACGGCTCTGCACTTGGTGTCTACAGTCTGCAGCTTGCCATGAAGAGTGGGGTCAGTGCTGCAGGTAAGAAGGGGCAATAGTTTTGAGAGGTGAACTGCAATTACAAGGCCATGATGTGCATGTAAAGTGCTGTATTCATTGAGGGAGGAAAAGGGTATTTTACAATGAATCAATATATCGGTATGGGAAGATTCCCCTAAAGGATTTGAGTAAATCTACATATGCACATCAATGGGGGCCTGACTTTAATCAAGTACTCTACATGGATTGAGTCAGTCCTCTCTCTGTGGCCCTGGAGTTCTGCCAATGAGACCAGTCCATCGGTGTTTTAAAAGACATGCAACTGACACCATTTCATGTATTACCTGCACTGAGAAAGGCTTGTACGCTGAAACGCGTCTGCAAGGTCAATAAAGTTATTTGTGAAAGAGGAATACCTGGAGTCATTGGTCTCTGGCGACGCATTCACACAAGGTGATTCCGAGCTGTGTTGAAGCCTGCTCCACATTCGGGAACGGGCATTTGTGTGGTATTGTCGCGGGGTAAAGGAACGTGCGAGGCAGGATGGTATATGCAAGTGTGTTTATTTGGTCAACAGAGTTTGTCGGGGTGAATAACAATGTCCAGGGCAACACCGTCCACGCTCTCGTCAACGGGGGATCTAGCTCTTCGGAGATCACGTTGTCGTCACGGACTTCCCATGTAGTGGTATGCAAGAAAAACAAAAGAGAGCAAGCCTTAATATCAGGCGGTTTTGCAGCGATGAGGGAAGGGGTTAGTGAGGGAGCACCAGTATGCCGGGGACGTGAAGGAATAGGGGGAAACCAATCACCGAGACACGGGGGATTACCCGGTACACAAGGCTATGGATACCACCCACGCTCAGCTGCCACCCGAGAAGGAGGTAACCGCCCGTCTCCCAGACCACCGGAGTCGGTCACGAACCTGTTGGAGCCACGAACCTCCAGGTCCGTGGCTAGGCGCTTGGCGGGGAATGCCTCCTGGCTCCTCGTCGGTCTGTCCGGCGTCGAGACGAGGTTCCTCGGTAGTCGCGCTGCGTCCTCTGGGTTCCGCTGGTCTTGGGAGCTTTGGTCCGTCTTCTCCACCGTTCTGCTCAACTCCTTCCTGACGGGTGGTCCAGCCTTTTTGTGTCGACGAATCCAGATCCGTGATGTCATCGGGGGCGGGGCCTGGCTGCAGGTTGGCTCCGGAGTTAAAGGGCCAGAAACCCGGGATATCAGGGTCGCCGATGGCAACCTCAGCGTCCGGAAGCTGAAAACAAGAAAAGGGATCCGCCAAAGGTGAGTCCCGAGGTCGCTCCATGGAAGCGGGAGGGAACGAATCCTGACACACCCCTCCCCAAGAGTAGTCCCGGTCGGGGACACAGGGCATTCGGGAGAGAAAGTCCGCGTTAGAGTTGGCCGTACCCTTCCTATGGCGGACTTCAAAAGCAAAGGGTTGGAGGGAAAGGAACCAGCGCATAACGCGTGGGTTGTTAGATTTATTCCGACTCATCCATACTAACGGGGCATGGTCCGTATATAGCAATAAACGGTTGCCTTCCAGATAATACCGCAGCTTTTCTATGGCCCACTTCACTGCCAGGCATTCCTTCTCGATAACCGGGTATCTTTGCTCTCGGGGGAATAGTTTCCGGCTAACGAAAAGGACAGGTTTCTCGCTACCATCAGGAGTTATTTGGGATAGAACAGCTCCAATGCCGAGTTCAGAGGCGTCTGTTTGAAGGATGAAAGGCTGACTGAAGTCTGGAGATACCAACACAGGCCCACTAGTGATCGCCGTTTTCAACTTCTTTATGGCTTCTAACACTTGAGGGGAGGGACGTAGGACCGCGTCCCTGGTGGCGGATTTCTTTAGGAGATCCGTCAAGGGTGCCGCTATCTCGGAGTACTGTGGGATAAAACGTCTGTAGTACCCAAGGAGGCCTAGAAAAGCCCGGACGTCCTTCTTGGAAGTGGGAATCGGTGTTTCGGTAATGGCCTTGATTTTTTCTTTCTGTGGTTCAATACAACCGTACCCCAGCAGGTACCCAAGGTATTTCACACGGTGAAATCCCACACAAGACTTCCGGGCGTTGATGTGTAGGCCTGCGGCCTGCAACTCCTGCACTACCAGACGACAGTGTTCAAGGTGTTTTTCCCAAGTGGGACTGAAGATCACTATATCGTCTAGGTAGGCAGAGGAGTATGCCTGATGGGAACGCAATACCTTATTCATCAAGCGCTGGAAGGTCGCTGGGGCGCCGTGCAAACCAAAAGGCAAAACAGTGAACTCGAACAGACCGTCCGGGGTAGAAAAGGCAGTCTTTTCCTGATCACTGCTTCGCAGGGGCACCTGCCAGTATCCTTTAGTCAAGTCCAGAGTGGTGATATACCGGGCGTTCCCTAGTTTTTCTGTTAATTCGTCTACTCTGGGCAAGGGATATGCGTCCAGCTTAGAGATGGCATTGACTTTCCTGAAGTCGATACAGAAACGGATAGAACCGTCCGGCTTGGGTAAGAGGACTATGGGGGAAGTCCACTCGCTCTGTGATGGCCTAATTACACCCATTTGTAGCATTTTACGTACTTCGTCTGAAACGGCTGCCCGACGGGCCGCCGGTAGTCTATAGGGCTTTTGTTTTACTACCTCGCCTGGTTTTGTCTCTATGTGGTGTTCCACCAGGCTGGTTTTTCCGGGACTGTCCGAGAAGAGGTTTTTGTGGGGGACAAAAAGGTTTAACAGTTCTGTGAGCCTGTCGCTAGGAAGATCATCATTAACCACTAGATGTTCAAGGGTACAGGGATAGGCTTCCTCGGGGAGGGATATCTGAATGTTCTGTGGAGGGGCCCCTATCCATTTTTTTAGCAGATTAATGTGGTATGACTGGGTCTTATGGGGACTCATCTGAAGACGATAGGTGGTTCTTCCTATGGTCCCTACCACTTTGTAGGGGCCCTTCCATTCGCTCTTTACCTTGGACAGAGAGGAAGGTAACAGAACCAAGGCCCAATCGTCTACCTGTAAGAAACACAATTTTTTTCCCTTATCATAATGGTGTCTCTGCTTCTCCTGACTCTTTTCTAGGTTCTTATGGGCAAGGTCTCGTAGCTTACCGATCCAAGACTTCAAATGTAGGGAGTAATCTAGGAGGCCCTGGGTGTTGTTTTCTTCCTTTTCCCAGGTCTCCCTCGTCATCTCTAGCAGAGTTCGTGGTTGGCGACCATAGAAGAGCTCAAATGAAGAACATCCCAAGCTACTCTGGGTCTGCCCTCGGATGACAAAGAGAGCCAGGGGAAGGAGATGGTCCCAGTTCTTCCCTTCACTCACCAACATTTTCTTTAGGGTTAGTTTTAAGGAGCCGTTGTATCTCTCGACTAAACCATCTGTCTGTGGATGATAAACAGAAGTCTTAATGTGTTTAACATCCAACATCTTACATACTTGGGACATTAGTTTGGAGACAAACGGCGTCCCTTGGTCGGTTAGTATTTGTTGGGGAAAACCCACCCGGGAGAAGAACTCCAGTAGCTTGTCCGCAATAATTGCGGTAGTCGGGGCCCTGAGGGGAAAAGCCTCGGGGAAGCGAGTACAATAATCAACCAATACCAAGACATATTGGTACCCCTTTGAGGATCGGGGTAGGGGGCCTATGAGATCCATGCCTACGCATTCAAAGGGGTGACCTACCACGGGCATTGGCTGTAGGGGAACAGGTGGGGGATGGTAGGGGTTTTTCAACTGACAGACGGAACACTCCTGGCAGTACTTCTTTATCTGCGCATATATACCGGGCCAGTAGAAGAACCGCAGAATGTTCTCTGTTGTTTTCTGGGCGCCTACGTGACCGGCTAACAGGTGTGAATGGGCAAAGAATAGGATCTGTTCCCTAAAGTCCTTGGGTACTAGGAGTTGGGGAGGCACGGTAGGACCAGCGGCCCTGTAGAGGAGGCCATTCTGTATCAGGAAAGTGGGATACGACGGGTTCTGGCCTGGAAGGATGTTTCTGGCCTCTTGCCAGGCATGGGAAAGGTTGGTGTCGTTTGATTGAGCCCAGCGAAAGTTTTTGTCGATCTTCCAGGGTTCCTGAGTCAACAGGGCAGGGACGCTGTCTTCATGGGCTGTCTTACGTATGGTGTCCAGGAAGAGGGAAAGAAAGTCAGGGTTGTCGGTACCCAATATTATGTCCTCAGGGAGACTAGACATGAGCCCTACGATGACAGTCGATGGACCCCTTTTCCCTTGGCAGTGAATGGGTATCCTAGCTGTGGGATAGACACGCACGTCTCCATGGACGCACCGTATTGCTACCTGTCCCCCGGGGATCCTCTGTTCTGGCCTAATTAAGTGCTGTCTAATCATTGACTGCCGACAACCTGAGTCTAAGAGAGCAATGACAGGATGAGCGTTGATAGTGACACTTACGTAAAAGCAGCTCCCCATTTCAGCTGTGTACATAAGGTTGCGTGGCACGTAACTAATATCCATGGGTTCATCCACTTTTCTTCTGGGACAGACCCTGGCGATGTGGCCCCATTCACCACATTCAAAACACTGGGGCTGTCGAGGAATAAGGGGCTCTGGTTTCAATGCTCTGACCCTCTCTGGTTCTTTGATGGGTCTGAGCGGTTTCCTTGGTAGGGTGTTGGTTTTTATTCCTTTTTCCGGTTCCCAGGACATGACGCGGGGTGTGCCCTGACAAAAGAGGTGGCCATCTCGACTGCTTTCTCCACGGTCAGGCCTGCATGCTGTCTCAGCTACCTTTGTGTGGCATACGGGAGCGCTTCCAGGAATTGTTCTAGGATGATTGAATTCATGATGTCCTCTTTTGTCTGATCAGTGGGTTTCAACCATTTTTCGGCGGCCAACTTAAGTTTAAAGTACAGGGTTTTTGGGGTATCACCGGGGGCTCCCTTTTCACGACGGAACCTAAGGCGATAGGCCTCCGCGTCCATACCTAGATGGTCAAGTATCACGGCCTTTACTTCATCATAGGGGGTCACCCCGCCCGCGTTGGCCACCTGGTAGGCGGCTTGGGCCTCTCCTGTCAAGAGGGGAGCCAGGAAGAAAGGCCATTTCGACACAGGCCAGCCGGAGGCTCGTGCTGCTTGCTCGAAGTTCAATAGGAATGCGTCCGGGTCTTCGCCAGGGAGATACTTTTGTAGGGACACCGTGGGTGCACCCACTGAGGATTTCGTATGTTTATGGAGAGCCTCGGTCGTGGGAGACTCCTCCGCGACACGTAGGAGTGCATCCAACTGGGCCTTCATTTGGTCCCTAAAGGTATCCCTGTCCGCTTGGGCACTATTGAGCTGGCGCTCTACGGCCCACTCCAGCTTCTTCTGCCCCTCCACCAAATGCTGAATCAGCGCCTCCATTTGCGTTCCTCAATGGAGTCTACTCGCCTGCCCGCATTCTCCACCATATGTCGCGGGGTAAAGGAACGTGCGAGGCAGGATGGTATATGCAAGGGTGTTTATTTGGTCAACAGAGTTTGTCGGGGTGAATAACAATGTCCAGGGCAACACCGCTCACGCTCTCGTCAATGGGGGAACTAGCTCTTCGGAGATCACATTGTCGTCACCGACTTCCCATGTAGTGGTATGCAAGAAAAACAAACGAGAGCAAGCCTTAATATCAGGCGGTTTTGCAGCGATGAGGGAAGGGGTTAGTGAGGGAGCACCAGTATGCCGGGGACGTGAAGGAATAGGGGGAAACCAATCACCGAGACACGGGGGATTACCCGGTACACGAGGCTATGGATACCACCCACGCTCAGCTGCCACCCGAGAAGGAGGTGACCGCCCGTCTCCCAGACCCCCGGAGTCGGTCACAAACCTGTTGGAGCCACGAACCTCGAGGTCCGTGGCTGGGCGCTTGGCGGGGAATGCCTCCTGGCTCCTCGTCGGTCTGTCCGGCGTCGAGACGAGGTTCCTCGGTAGTCGCGCTGCGTCCTCTGGGTTCCGCTGGTCTTGGGAGCTTTGGTCCGTCTTCTCCACCGTTCTGCTCAACTCCTTCCTGACGGGTGGTCCAGCCTTTTTGTGTCGACGAATCCCGATCCGTGATGTCATCGGGGGCGGGGCCTGGCTGCAGGTTGGCTCCGGAGTTAAAGGGCCAGAAACCCGGGATATCCAAAGTCCCAGGGTCGCCGATGGCAACCTCAGCGTCCGGAAGCTGAAAACAAGAAAAGGGATCCGCCAAAGGTGAGTCCCAAGGTCGCCCCATGGGAGCGTGAGGGAACGAATCCTG